>CM056386.1:25232022-25938511 GCA_029718625.1 Synaphobranchus kaupii
TAGTTATTTATTACTAATGCAGTGGTTATGTTGAACTTCCAAGTTGAGAAAGAAAATTATGGTCACAATTTATTTAAGGATGTGATGTGATTTTATAGTTAGGTTACTTTTAATATGTTTCAAAAACTTCAACCACAGAATTAATACTTTTAAGAACTGTTCCTATTTCAGAAACCTGAATGCTAAGTTAATGCTCCTAGCTGTTATTCATTTTGAGAGAATTGAGTGCAGTTGGGTTAAGCTGCGTTTTCCAAGCAGGCTCAGCAAAACTCCGGCCCGTAGCAAGACACAGCATCATAGCTAGTAGCCACAATGGCGGTGCCAGCGCGGACGTTTAAAGGCTATGAACGGTTCGCCCGTAATCCATACTTTTATCGAGCTATATCCAATTATTTCAGTACAAACTAGTGATTCCTAAAATACACCCCCGGACAGCGGAGTCAGTGCTGAGCGCATGTGTTGCAGGGTCAGAGCGAATAAGTTTGTGGCGCTGCAAAACGGCTCTACAGTAAAATGTTCCACTGTCCAAGTAATTATGGTTCTCACTGTATATCATACGCGGGTTTTAAGTATACTACATTTATAAATGTTTTTGCCTACTTAACAACTTTCTTGTCCTGCCTACTCAATAGTAGGCTATGGAAGGGTGCTGATTCGGACACAGCATGACATGGTTATTAAGGCTGCTATAGCTGAAAACATATTTGTAGGAGCCATATTTCAGTTAAAGGTAAAATGAAAAGGCAAATGTATACTGAATGCATTGAGTCATTTAGAATATGATGGTATTTTTAATTTGATGGTGACTTAATTTTCTGCTAATTTTATTTGGATAATAGCCGATGAGGCACATGGGTAATGTAAGATGGCATCTTAGTAGCTTTGCTGAAAGACAATTTTTGAACTGTTTGGATAGTGTACCCTTTACACTAGAGACTGATGGATGATACATAAAATAAATTAGAGGATAAAATAGTGATTTCATTAGGAAACAAATAGGACATTCAAAATTAGGAGACTAAAAATAAGGAAGTAAATTACTGAGATATTACAGTGTAATATACTTATTAAATTGCTATAATTGAACTAAAATTGCTTCAAATTAAAGAGAAGGGAGAGGTTTTAGTCTCACACCATGGTCTCTAGTTTGGTCATCCTGCTGTTGTCCAGTATAACTATTGCCTCCATTGCAACCTACAGCATTCTGATGTACCTGGTCTACCAACACAAAAGTTCGCCACATCGAGTCAATGGACAACATTCACAAAAATCCCATAGACATACATTGTTTTTCAATGTTAAACAGGAAATATTCTTCTTGATTTGTGTAGAATGTGTATCATTGCACAGCTGCATGTCATATTGCTTTTATATTCTTAAATATCTTATATACTTGACTTTCTTTAGGCTTTTTCTTTAGGGTCAAACCCCAATTGCCGCTTGTGGCTATATTTTTTATTTATTCTTTATTGAAATAGTCAGTAAGTTACTTGAAGTACTGGGGCCCTATCTTCCACCTGCGCAAAGTGGCGCTAACCCAAACGCAAGTGTCTTTGCTATCTTACACCCGGCGCTAGGTTCATTATAACGCCTAGCGCTTACGTCCTTTAACTACCATGTATTCTTGCGCCCGTTGCAAGTGAACAGGGCGTGTTGGTCTTGAGATGAGGAGTGGCCAGGATTATTTTTGGCGTATTGCTATCTTGAGTCAGCAGAAAGCTCTTGCGCTAGAACCACCCACAAACCTGGTCTAAAGTCATGTCGCAGTTGTTTACATGTTATTTTAATGGCGCATATATGTAAGTGCGTCTACATAGGCGTGTGCACAACGCGCGTACCCTCCTGTCTGTTACACACAGGGGCGTGCACAAGCATGACTAAAATATCTAGGTCATAATGTGAAATATTATTATTGTGTAGGCTATATCAAAAATGCATAATAATAAAAGGTTCCATAGGTCCACATACCTTTCCCTCAGCGAAGGGAAACGATGCCACATTACATTGCTCTCAGCCCCACTCCATCAACATCCAGGCGATGTGCGATGGTACGGGACAATGGCTATCCATTAAAAAGCGAGCTGATAACACCTATATCAAGCCTAATGCGCAAATTGTCATTTGCATCTAATGCGTGAATTGTCATTCAATGGAAAACTTGCACACTGCAATAGACAGACATTTGAGTTCTGAAAATGTGCTTCAGATGTCATTACAATACAGCTCTGTTTATCCAGGAATACAGCCTGTTAGTAAATAGAATGGTTTGTGACTGAAAAAAGTTAAAAACCTTGTCCCAGTGAATATTGCTTTTATTGTTTTTCAAATAGCCTAGGCTACAGCGGACTTGCTGTGCATAAGGTTTTTTTCGATAGCCTATGGTTAAAAAACGGAGATAAATGTCATCATTGTTAACTGAATTGTAACCTTAGCTATTCTTCCACCTTCATATTTTTTTTAATTACAGTGACAGCTTATTAAAACCCCGCTGATTTCACCTGTTATTCCATAACTGAACAAAAGATTTAACGAATGAAATTTGCAGCACGTTACACAATTAATTTACAATTCATTTTATTTCCATTATCTGCATGTGCGCTTTACAGGAGCAGGTCTGTTTCCCCTGCTGTAAATCACACTTTTCACGGTCTTCCTGGAAAGTGGATCGTTTCAAAGTATTACCCTACCAGTAAAACAGGTTGGTAACATTTAAATAAGCAGGACATTATAAAACAAGGGAAAATATGCTGAACCCTGTGGGTTGCCAACCTGACAGATTTATTGTATTTAGTGTCATCATTAAGGCAAAATAACGTTATGTATGTTATTAATCAAAATTATAATGCAGGGAGCCTAATGAACTTCGGATGAAGCTTGAACATGAGTTCATTGGCATAATCAAACGAAATTCGTTAAAACAAGCAGGCTAATTTGGTGTTTTCTAAGGTGAGATGGAAGCAATTGGTCGCTTATTCTCAGCTGTTGCAGGTGCTTTTAACTAAATTTAACTGCATATATTTTGTAAATAGCACTGTCAGGAATTACCGGGAACTCATAATGGTTAGCCCGAATCATATTGATCATAGGCTACTATTGATCCATATAGCCTATTCCTTGATCACACTAAACACGCACAAGCATGTCTGTTTCGCCATCATAAGCAATCCGCCAAGGTGGAAAAGCAGGCTTTTAAAGGGAATGGGATATGACATTTTGATTGGTTTATTGCATGTCACGCCCAAGACACACCTATAATTAATGAAGAGACTAGGTTCAGCCCAGTTGCACCTTGCCGCGTGCTTAGCGCCCAAAAAAACATGCCGTTAAAATAGCAAAAGTGGACACGCCCTAAATGGCCTTTGCGCCATGCGCTTAGACCAAGCGCCAAGATCGCCAAGATAGGGCCCCTGATGTTTATTTTGCTATTTATTTCATTTCTATTCTTTATTTGATCACAGTGTTAATTTCTAAAATTGCTTGATGATGTTAATCGTGTTGATATTGTAATAATTTAATAATGTTAATTTATTTGTAGTAAAGTTATTTGTTTAAGAAAGAAGTCTTCTGAGTACCTTTGCATAGTTATATTGGTGCTAAATCTGTGCACAATCCACGTAGAAAAGGTCTATTTTCATTCAAGCTCAAAAGTTCACTATATCGTCTGCCATATCGGTAATCTGTAATTAGGTGTCTTCTAAACCGAAAGTGCATCAGGTACTGTATATACAGTATGTAGGCCTACAGTAAGCAAAGGAAAACGGCGAATGCTTATTTGTACGTTTAAAAAAAAAATTATTGTTTCTATATCTGAACATGATTTTCTTAGCATGTATACATGGTGCATTTTATGCACTTTACAGTCTGTGGCTGTGGCGAGACGAGAGTCGTAAGTGCTTTGGGCTATTAATAGCACCCTCCTGTTTTATTACCCTGCAGTGTAACTGGAGAAGCTGTGGTTTTTGCAAGCGGCTACCCTTCTAAACAATCCTGCGTCAAAATTTTCTTAAAGCTGTAGTTTATAAATTCAGACAAACATGAATACTGTAATTGGGACAGATACTTCTCACCACTAAGGGCAAGTGGATTGAGTTAAATACATTAGGCTACTTATTTTATGCTTATTATTCATACACTGTATATGCCTATTCTGAAATGAATTTATTCTGAATGTTTTACTTTCAACCAGGTATTTAAAGCAAATGAAATACGACGACAGTCTATCGGGGGAGCGATACTTTACATTACCTACGAATGTAGTGCCGGCACTGGTCGACTACAACAACAAAGAAGAGTAACAAGTTGCATTGGCCACGTTCGCTCCGCCGCCGTACTTCCACAGAGAACATTAGGTCAGCACAAAGTAAAGGATTCAATGATAGTTTGACTTCAAAAATTATGGTATAAACACTCAAAATAACCCCGATAACTGTCGTCGTATTTTATTTGCTTTGGGTGCACTGTGGAGTGTTTAAGTGCGTTTGGTTGTGGATGCTACCAGTTGCCATAGAGTTGCGCTAGCATTAGCAATGTGTGTATGTCCAAAAGAAGGGACAGCATGGAATTAGCTGAAAATGGTTTCCATCAATCAACTACATCATGGGTAAGTCGTAATTGAGACATTATGTCCAAAATTCCGAACTATCCCTTTAACCACCTGATTGTAATCACCTCCTTAATTTAACTAGTTAACCCAATCCTCTTTGCTCTGAGATTGCAGGGCAAGCAGTAAAGTCACCTGGTGAGTAGATCTCCAGAACCGAGTGGGCACCCCTGTCGTAATGCAAGGATAGTGGTGGGGGTGGTGGGGATGGGGTGCCGAAAAATCTCCAATGTTTACAATTAATTACTAAACTGTGGCAGCCCGCCAGTTTCAGAACCCAAAATATTTTTTTAACTTTCTTAATAATATTAGAACACTCTATATGTTCCAATTCCGTTTTGCCAACAAATGCGACCGTTGAGAAAGTTGTGTACTCCAGCTTTAATTACAAGCAATTTAATGTATTCATTTTTAATTAAAGGGCATACCAAAATTAAAGGAAAAGGTGATTTATGACATGAAGCACTTCCTTTACATCGCCCACATTGAAAGCTTCAGGTCTTTAATGAAGATCACTGCAGACAGACAGCAACTGATTGCCCTTGCTGACAATATAAAATGGTAATAATTGGTGTGGGATGGAACAGCAATTTGAATATTTAGATATGTAGCTCCTGTTAAATGGAATACTGCAGCCACAGATTTGTGAACTTTAAAAAATTGCTTATTATATACATGTGGCTATTTTAATAAGATTTAATTTAATTTTCCACCTTGGCTCATTCGGAATGACAGTTAAATCACATATCTTTATAATGAGACAATCTAAAGAAAGGAATAGCAATGGGAAACACAGAAATGATGCTTGAAAACGGCTGAGCGATTTGTCTCTGCCATGCTCCTGCTTCTCACAGTGCTGAGCAAGCGACTCATTTTTGTGGGATTGAGTAATCAATATTGGAAATACCCACCCACCCTAATGCATAAAGAATGTAATTTACAGAGAAATGATAAAAATCCAAATGCAGAGGTATCTTCGCTTTTATGTCTTTGACCTCGCACTGCGAACTGGGTCAAAGACGGATAAAACTGTTTCCAGGATGTGGGTCCGCAAGCGGTCATAATGTTTGTCAATCAAGTAGGGAATCACAGATGGCAAGGAGGGGAATCAAGAAAAGAGTAGAGTGCTAAAGTCCAGCTTATAAAATCCAACATATAGGAGATAATGAAATCCAAGGATACAAGGCCTTCCATAGGTCATCTGGTGTCCAGTCCTTCCAAAACAAATAAATAACCTCCATTGCTTAACTCCCAAAGCTGAAAAGCAAGTGTCACCCCATGATTTTGCTCCATGGAGATCTGTGACATCACTCACTCCGAAATGAGATCAAACTGAGGAGGGAGGGCTTCAGCATGAGGACGGCCTTTTACTATTAGGGGAGTGGTTTCACTAGGGGTTTAACTAGGGTTAGTTCAATCTATCCGTAAAGAGATGACAAAAAACAGGGAGAGGAGAAGATAAGTTACTTCATAAATCGATCGATAACGGCATGATTTGTCTCATTGAAGTCACTCCAGTTATTAAAAAACATGCCATGGCAATTATAAATTAATCCTGCTATGGTGTATGGGGTATTTAGACAATATTTATACAAATTTCCTTTGTGATGTATTTCAGTCAAAACAGCTGCCAGGAATACTAAGCCTTACCCAAACGTATTATTAAACTGTGGAAATGGTATTCAGGGACAAAGTCGATTAAAAATGCATCAAATTAAAACTGTATTTGATAAATCAGAGCAAAGGGCCTACGTCGCAGCACTTTCAGTTGTCTTTTCTTTATTTTTTATGTTTTTTAGGGCTTTTTCACCTTTACTGGACAGCACAGTGCCCAATCTTTACTGGACAACACCGTGCCTAATCTTTTCTAGTCTGAGACTGATTTTAAAGCCTGTCCAAAATGGTAACGAACGCGGATCAGCTGGACTGAAGGACAGTCATCCATCCTCTTCACAGTGAGCTACGGCAGGGAGCACAGCTAACATTGCAAGATTTCTGATGTGTAGAAATAGATTTTCTGACAATGGAGAATAGAGGGAAGAATCAATGAGCCCAAGGAACATTCCTCATGCTTTCCAGAACAGGTGAGGAACACGCCTCCTGTCCCTGGTAATACAGCAGCGTGAGCGCTACTCAAACGGTGCTTATCCATGTGAAACAGGAGGTGCTTTTCTATTTCCTGGCTAGTTTTAAGGTATGTCTTCTGTCGGTTGTCTAGAATTCAGGGAGGGAGGAGGGGTGGGAGTTACTAACATGCCAGTGTGTATCTGCATGCATTGTATTATGTTTTTCTGTACCCGACATAAACTGGAAGGTATCTTTTAAAAACAAATAATAACATTTATCCTGTGTGCAAATTCATACCCACACACGCACGCAAGCACACATACACACACACACACACACACACACACACACACACACACACACACACACACACACACACATGCACCTGCACTCAAGCACACAAAAACACACACAGATTTGGCTTTTTGATGTGTGATCATATCTTTCTCTTTCTCTCAAGATCCAATTCAAATTACCCGCATTTAAATTATATGTCCCGTCGTGCATGTCAAAATTCTGCATGCCTAATCCCTCCAGTTCCAGAATGAGCGGAGTTGACAGATGTCACAATTCTGTTTAGACCACAGCCCCTCTCAGACCAAGGCAGAGAGAGACCAAGTGCTTGGCCAACTCTCCCCAAATTTCTTTTCATATTTTTTCTAAATCCGATAGATGTGAAAACTGATTTATCTGCACAGGGAATTGGGGGAAGTGTTCATCTCTGATGAAGAGGCATTTGAGGACAGACGGGGCCTCTGTCTCAACCTCTTCCAGGTTCGAGTCATGGCAGAGTCCATTGTACAGAGCAGTGGTGCCCAATCATGTGACGTGGAGGGCAGAGAGTATGCAGGTTTCCATTCCAACCAATCACTACACCTGCTCATTTCACTAATTGCATTTTCCCTCCTCTCTGGTTGAAGGTGTTAATTAGTGAAATGAGCAGGTGTAGTGATTGGTTGGAAAGGAAACCTGCATACTCTCACGCCTCCATGTCACATGATTCGGTGCCAGTGGTACAGAGGGTAGCCAGGTCAGTTTGTAGCAGGCGGTTTCTGTGGCGAGGCTGTGGTCACAGATTGTGTGCATCACATGTGCATGTCTTACCAGGGATTTTGGGCACCATGAAAAGATCTGACATTGGGCCCCACCACCCCATGCCTGCAGAATTACAGCACTATTTTGTGAGGTTTCTTTTTCATTTAGGGCCCTTGGAATTATAATACACAAAAGTGTGTGTGTGTGTGTGTGTGTGTGTGTGTGTGGGGGGGCTTATGGATTCCTGTGGCAATCACAGTAAATGTATAGCATCCATGTGTGTGAGGTTCTCTCTGTCTCTGTCTCCCCTCCCCCTTTCCAACTCTCAGCAGTATCTAGTTCTGCAGACTCACAGCATTTTTGTGACCTACCAGTGATCTTCACACATCACAGCCCTATACGTGTGTGTGTGTGTGTGTGTGTGTGTGTGTGTATGTGTGTGGTGTGGTATGCGTGTGTGTGTGTGTGTGTGTGTGTGGCGTGTGGTGTTGTGTGCGTGTGTGTGTGTGTGTGTGTGTGTGTGTGTGTGTGTGTGTGGCTCCAGGCATGTGTAGGATATCAGTAGTGCTGCTTCTATCATTACTGCCTTTTTCACTGGGATCTTTCACAGGGTTACTGTCAGCAGAATCTTTCACCGCGTGTAACCGTATCACTCCAAGGACTGCAGTCACAGCCGTTACCAAGTGGTACCAGGCAACACCAAGCCACCCTGTACTACAACTCTCAGCCAATCACACTGCACATAGAGCCCACCTGGGCCACTTTCAGCTAATCAAACTTCACATCCTGCCCCCTGGGCTGCTCTCAGCCAATCACACTTCACATCCTTCCCTCTGGGCCACTCTCAGCCAATCACACTGCATATCCTGTCCCTTGGGCTCGACACACGGGGCCCACTGCTATTTTGATCTCACAACAACAGGATTGCGGAGGACACAAGAAAATAACTCCAACAGCTATGAAGAGACTCATTTTAGGATGCGCTCAGTCATGGGATGCAGCAATATGCCCGTTGTTACACATCAACCACACCGTGCGGAGAGGTGCTTACAAAACCATCTACATTTTTTTCTGAAAATAAAAATGGAATTTTCCCTCATCGCAACTGTATCAATTAAAGATTTTTGAAAATTTAGTTCTGATTATTCCTCACAATTATTGCCCACAAAATAATTTTAATTACGTTCAGTAAATTACACAGTTGTAAAAATACAGTATATATCAATATAAAATGCAAAGATGGGAATGATCTAGGAAAGATAACACAAAATCAGTCCCTGTTAAGAAAACTATGAAGATTTTTTATGCTTTAAAAAAAATTAATAAATAAAGTTCTGCTCTAAAATTAAATTATATGCACTGGGTAAAAACATAAACAAATGAAGGGTATCGACATTTGATCATACTCACTTCTTCTGGGAACGCTTGAGAGGAAATCAAAGGGCACTGATTCACTATGAATTATTTAAAGTTGTTCTGTGTTCTGAATAACGCATCTGTGGAGGTTCCCCTTAGTTAATCCATACATTTGTATCGAGTAGCAGTGATACTAAGTTTTATCCATTTCTTCACCATTTTACCACACACATGGCTTTAGGATATATTAAATCCATTAGCAAGTTAAAACATTTTAAACAAAAACAAAACAACCTATAAAAGTAGATAATGACAACAAACAACCAAAGCTGCAGCTGTAACATATATAATTTAATGTGCAGTATGGCACTGATTAGAAGTCAAGAATAAATTAACATGGGCTGGAAAGAGTGTTGCCAGGTTTATCATAATCCACCATTCCTGGGGTGAGTTAAATTGAAGAAATGTAACAATGTAAACATTTATTCAGTTAAATTCATTGTCTAATAAATGGTCAATGTAACCAATTAAAAATGGATAGAATGACAGTAACAAACACGTTGACTGAGCTACTGTGGCATTCATTTGGTGCCCAGTACTCTCTTTGTGGGCATCTGATTTTATAGACCAATTAATTTATTAAAAATGTTATTTAATATTTAAAGCTCCCTCTGATTGGAATAATCTACCTGTAAATATTCGATCCATATCATCTTTCTACTTGTTCAAAAATCTTCTTATTATACGATCAGTTGTACATGTCCATAATAACACCTCTATAATTATGTTTTATACCTTTATTACTTAATGCTATCACTAACATTAATACGTTTCTATAATTAATGAATGAATGATCCATTTTCATGCTCTGTTTGGAGTATGATCTCCTGATTTTGTATGTCCTATTATTTTGATTTTTTTGTTGTTTGTTTTTTGTCACATTTGGTGTTGTTTAATTATCTTGTTGTTATTTTTGTTTTTTGTTAAATGTTTTTTCTAATTGTGTTGTGATTGTATTATTGTCGTTGAGGACCCCCTTGAAAATGAGATGGTACATCTCAAGGGGTTATTCCTAATAAAGAATTTCCAATAATAAACGGCAACGTGTTTGCAGGGGTGTAGGTTTCATTTGAACATTGGGGGGGGGGGGGCCACAAACAGTAATTTTTCTTTGTGATCACAATGGAAGGGGACACTAATAATATACCATCCAACAGTAGCGAACCATGACTATAGGACCTAGGCCCTCAACCATTCCCATGAACAAAGCAATACACATTATAGCTTAGTACACTCCTAGTGTCTCCTACATCAACACAAGTACCCCACAAAGTATCGTGGGGTCTGGGGGTCCTCCCCCAGGAAATAATTGAGCCTTTTAAAACTAATTTCCTGCATTTCTACACAACCTCACATAGGGCATTTTCTAAAATAAAATGTTTTATTCTCAAACTCGGTCCTGGGGGCCCCCTGTGTATGCTGGTTTTCGTTCCAACCACAATTGCAATCCCAAAATTTTAACAAGCTGTTAATCTTTCTTAATTACGTGTTTTTCATGTTTCGAGGGATTATTTACCCTCTTAAGACAAATTATGTCAGAAATAGTTATGCATACTATGAAGAATATCCCACGTTCACATTGTGCTTACAGTGCTATCTTGCAAACAATAATACAAGGTAACAATTTTTTTAACTGATCAATATAAAGACTGAGGTGAATCAATAGGCTCCTAATTCAGTAGTTGAACACTTGTGCTTTAAGTTCCTTAATGTTTTCCTTAAGCTTATTAACACAATGCAGGTTTGGCTCATTATCATTTGCTTTGTCTTTTGAATCGTTCATTATTGACCAAGTCTTTAGTTTTAGCTGTCAATGCGTCCACAATTTCACCAATTAGGAGCCTATTGATTCACCTCAGTCTTTAATTAGTTTAATTTGATCAGTTAAAACATTTTTACCTCTCTTTTTGTAATTGTTTGCAATATAGCACAATGTGAATATTGGACTTTTATTCTTCATGACAAGCATAGCTATTGCTAACAGAATGTGGTTTCAGAAGGCAAATAAACATGGAAACATGGAAAAACACCTAATTTAGAAAAATCAACACCTTGTTAAAATTCTGGGATTGCAGTTGTGGTTGGAATGAAAACCAGCATACGCAGGGAGCCCCAGGACTGAGTTTAATAACCACTCCCCTAGTGGTAGTCGTCGACATCCCAATTATGGTATTCACATTTCTCTGAAATTGTAAATTAGGCTACAACTTTAAGAAAAGCCTCATAATTCCAATGCAGGATCACAGTGTCGCCGCTTGCGAATACATCAGCTTGTCATGTTGCACTGCAGGGCAATAAAATAAACATTTTAAGGAACCAAATAGCCTACCTTTAAGAAGCTACAACTGTTTTCTGATGAACCCTGAAGAGATTCTCTATTCAATTGTCCAGCAACGTCGACATTTCCACAGTGCTACCTAACGTTATCGCACTCGCGGCTGTAATAGGCTACATTGCTTGTTGTTATGAAAAAACATGTACTTTTTTCAATAGAGACCTCCTGCAGACCTTACCCACCAAGCCCCACCTCATCCGCCAGGCCCCTTGGGGCCTGAGCGTTGAGGTGGAAGTTGCGTAACATTGACGTGGAGGAACGGAAACTCCAAATGATATGGTGTTGCTTATTGCATTTAAGGTGTAACAACTCCGCTCTCATTTAAACTCTGAATAACACATGATATTAGATTACTGCTCTCATTTAAACTCAGAATAACACAGTGTGATATTAGATTAGTTCTAACGTTACTTACGCCTTGTCAAAAGTAAAATTAAATTAGAGCGATGAGTTGACATAGCCGACGATTCGCGATAGACTTGGAACGGCAACTCAATTAAGGTGGAACAGAAACTCTGAATAATACAATGTGATCAAATATAATATAATGTACTGCATTCATCCCAAAGGTGAATGATTGCCAAAGGTGTTGATTGCCACCAGCAATGTACATACAATGGACAACCAAAAAAATAAACAAAACAAAAAATAAAATAATAATTACAATAATAATAATTATTATTATTATACACACTAATATACTGTAATGACCATGAATAGGTCTGCCAACCTACTCAATGATGGTCAATATCTTTACTTAGTGTACTGCATGTGTACAGATTAAAGCATCTAATGGCCATTGGTACACTTTGGTACAATAAATCTATTTCCCAGTTCCATATAGGGGATGATTATAATCCTCTAATTTCTCTCAAACTTCCTTAGAATGTGCTGTTCAAAAATAACCTTGAAACTGTCTAGACCAAAGCCAACCATTGACCCTGCTTTCTTTTTTAGTTTGTTGATACAGTTGGCATCTTCTCTTGTAATATTCCCTCCCCAACAAACAGCATACGTATAACAAAACACTAGCCACAATGCTACTATAAAACATGTTCAACATTTTGCAACACGCTTTAAAAAATGTTTTATTTGTACTTGTATAGCACTTTTCTTAAAACAAGTTTACAAAGTGCTTCACAGTCAAATAAAAACACATGAAATAAAAGGAGAATAGGCTAAATATATATATATTTTTAAAACAAATGAAATAAAATGATTGAAGGTAAAATACAATAAAGGTAAAATACAGTACAATAAAATGCCTAAATACCATGGTTAATTAAAATTCAGTTAAAAGCTTGTCTAAAAAAGTGAACTTTAAGAAGGGATTTAAAAGAAATGACTGATGTAGCAAGCCTGAGCTCCTCGGGCAAGGCATTCCAAAGTTGAGGGGCCCTAATAGCAAAGGCCCGGTCACCCTTTGATTTTAGCTTAGATTTCGGAGTGACCAGAGGTTTCTTTCCCGAGGATCTCATGCTGCGCGCTGGTGTGTATGGGGATAAAAGGTCTGCAATATACACTTGAAAGGATCTCAGTTTTCTGAGGTAAAATAGCCTCTTTTGAGCTTTCTTAAGAACAATGGTGGTATTCTCCTTCCATTGTAATTTGTTGTCTATAACAACACCCAAATACTTATAAGATTCCACAGAATCAATGATGGATATGTTGATTACTACAGGTGTCACCAACTCGCTTTTTCTAAAATGAATAACTAGCTCTTTAGTTTTGGAAGTATTGAGTTCTAAAAAGTTAGCACTACACCATGAATCAAAGTGATCAATTTCCCTCAGGTACAGTGAATCATTCCCTTCAGTAATACAGGGGGTGGACAAAGTATCGGAAACAGCAGAAACTGAAAAAACTGTTTTTCATAAAAAATAAAACAACTGCTATATGTCATATTTCTCTATATTTTCTACACTCTTTTATGACTGGCATGCCATGTATACATTTTAGTTTCTGTCTTTTTTTATTAGCTTGATAATGAATCATAACTAGCCATTTATCATATTATTATCAAATAATACTAATTTGCCAATTAAATGCTGCTTTTGTGTCAGTAATAAGTGAGAACACTTTAGAGCTAATGTAGGACAAAAACTGAATGCATTTTGGTCAATGACAACCAGAGATGTGCACCACTGCACAGCTGTGGGGAGTGAACACCTCTGTTTAAAGTGAAGTGAACAGCTGAATGCCATTAAATAGATCACTGAAACTGGTCTAGAATCCAATGCTTGCATATAAAATGAGTCACAAATATGGCCCAATTGTTAATTATTCCTTTTCAGTTAATGTGATACTGCAGTCAAAAACCGACTTTTCGCGTTGAAAACCGATGTTTTGGGTTAGACTATGATCATACGCAACAGTTTGTATCCGAAAATCACATATTGCGTCAAAGTGGGTGTCGTCTGAGTTTCTGTGTCGGCTTACCATGCGCTGCATTTCCGGGGATTTGTGACGTGCCGAAATCCTTAGCATAAAAATAGGTGGAGTCTCGGCTAGTAAAGTGAGCAGAGAGCTCCGTGGCAGAGAGCAGGAAGGGGGCTGAGTCAGTTCACCAAGACACACACTTTCACTCATTGACCGTATGAATATTCATAATATCATCTTGTGGCATCATCGTCATATAACCAGACCTACCCATGGCTCCAAGTTCAAATTGAAGCTGTAAAAAAGGGCTTAGAAAAGCGATTGCAGTATCACTAAGTTTTTCAGTAATCACATTCCACTGTACTACATAGAGGGGCTCAATTCCAGTTGTTGGGGACCAAAATGTTTTCTGATTTCTTTTTATACACTTGTTGAAGTGTACTAACATATTACTGATATAACAGTAACTGACATGTATGATATAACTGACATGTAATTTATGATTTATTAGCATTTCATAAAAAATATGACTAACAGGCAATTATGGTTGATTGGCATAATTATAAAGCAAAACAAGTCATCATATAAAATGTACACAGCACAAGATTCACAAAACAGCCTAGATAATCAGGTTAGGAACAGAGGTTGAGGTGTTTTATGTTTTCTGGAAAACTGGTGTTTCCGATATTTTGACCACCCCCTGTGTATCCTACAATGGCAGAATCATCTGAACATTTTTGTAGATGACTGGAAGCATAACTGCTCCTGCAGTCAGCATAGCTGTGTATAATGCAAAAAGAATAAGTGACAGGACTGTGCCTTGGGGAGCACCTGTATGTGTTAAGATGGGATCTTATAAAACAAGACTAGGCAGTCTTAGCCATTGAGGCCTATTTGTAGACCGTCTTGTGATCTCCCAGTGTTCTCGTCATGTTCTTGTCGCGTCTTGCCCCAGTTTTGTGAGTTTGTTCCTTGTTCTTGTCATGCGTGTTATTGTTCTTAATGGTTTCTTTTGTCCGTCTGCCCTGGTCTTGTCCTGTCTTCTGTTCCCCCGGCGGCTCCCCTCCAAGGCTCCCTCCTTCCTCCATGGCTCCCTCCTGACCCGTCCGAGTTCCTGTCCTGTCTGAGTTCCTGACCCCCCCCAGGCTGTACGCCTGGCCTTGGCCGCGCGCCCCTGCGCCTACTGCGGTCCCTCTGCTCCGGTTCAGCTCCAGGCTGAAGTGCCTGATCCCCCCCAGGCTGAAGCGCCTGATCCCCCCAGGCTGAAGCACCTGATCCCCCAGGCTGAAGCACCTGATCCCCCAGGCTGAAGCACCTGATCCCCCCAGGCTGAAGCGCCTGACCCCCCCCAGGCTGAAGCGCCTGACCCCCCCAGGCTGAAGCACCTGATCCCCCAGGCTGAAGCGCCTGATCCCCCAGGCTGAAGCGCCTGACCCTGACCTCGGTCCCCGGCGTCTGTTCCCACCTGTTCTTGTCCGCGACACCCCGCACTGTCCATTGCTCCCCTGCGGCCTCCGCGCTGGCTCCTGCCCGCGGGCCCCGCGTCTGTTCCCGTCCGTTCCTGACCTTGGTCGCCCGCACATGTTGAGCTACAGACTGGTCTGGTTCCAGTCCAGCCTCCGCCTGGCTCTGTCCAGGCCGTCCCTTTCCCCGTCTGTCTCCGGTCAGCTTGGTTAATGCCCAGGCACTCCCCTCACATCTGGTTCCTGACCTGTCCGGCTCCTGCCCGTCTGGCCCGTCCAGGCCTCCCTATCCTCCAAGTTCCTGACCCGTCCAGTTCCTGCCACGCCTAGTTCCTGCCTCATGTCTGTCTGCCATGCCTGTTTCTGTCTTGCCCCTGCCTGTGTCCCATTAAATGTACTCCCTGGTGGAGTTTTCCCCTGAGCCGTCTCTGAGGCTTGCATTTGGGTCCCGTCCCCTCACGAGAACGTAACAGAATGGGCCAAAATTCCAGCAACTTATTGTGAGGCTACCCGAAACATTTGACCCAAGTTAAACAATTTAAAGGCAATGCCACCAAACACTAACAAAGTGTATGTAAACTTCTGACCCACTGGGAATGTGATGAAAGAAATAAAAGCTGAAATAAATCATTCTCTCTACTATTATTCTGACATTTCACATTCTTAAAACAAAGTCCTGATCTAAGACAGGGAATGTTTACTAGGATTAAATGTCAGGGATTGTGAAAAACTGAGTTTAAATGGATTTGGCTAAAGTGTATGTAAATCTTCGACTTCAACTGTATATATAAGGCATAGACTGTAGAAAAATAAGGAGTAGTTAAAGATAGTGTCATCACTGAAATAGCTTAAGTTAGGAACAGTGCCTACAGTAGCCTAGCTGAATAAGGAAAATCTTTTATTCACTGATAGGGAAAACACTGGGTTATGGGAATTGAAGTCCATAGTATTATCGGCTTGAGCAATCACCTCTAATTGTTGACTACATATCCCATTTGTGCTTTTATAAACTCAAACTTGTCGTGGCCATGAGATAAAGCATTGCTACTGTTTGAAGTAGCGAGGGAGTGGGTCAACAATTCATACTATGTTTACGGGCGTTACATATATTTCTGCATAATCTTTTTAATTTTTTACCGTTGTTGCAGCCTTGAATGTAAGCTTTACATGGGAGAGGGATCAGTTATGGTTGGGGGGGACAATTTCACTCTTTCCAAACATTGTAGAGGACACATCCCCCGTGGCAGGCCACCATTTTGGCTCTGCATGGTTTAAACTTCCACCATGCATCTCCTCCATTTCACGCCAAGGTGACCCTGTTCTACATCACATTATCAGCTCTCACAGCAAATGTAAAACAACGCCATAAAAACACAAAAGTGCTCCCACTACAGATTTAATAAGCAATTGAGCCTTAATGTAATATGGATTATGTTTGTAAAAAAATAAATAAATAAAAAGAGCCTTTATACCCCCCCCCCCCCCTCCCCCCCCCCCGCCCCCATTGCCTCAATGAAGAAGTGAGTCCATTACCTAAAACAACGATGTTATAAGTCATGTGCACTTCCATAAAACGTTTGTCTCGTTTTGGGGCACCCAGCCAAAAAATCCAGACTAATATCTTCAAAGTGGCACATTAACAGGATAAACACTCCTCTTATCGGCAAAGTACACAGACTTTGCAAAACACTCAAATCCAATTAACAGACCCACACTCAAACACTCATCTCCTCTCCGAACGTCAACGTCATGCCAAGTCGTTTACATAGCCCTTTCTACGCTTATTAATACTTGGTAATCCGCCATAACGCTCACAAAATTAGACCCTGTCAAACCTGCCTTGATGTAATCACATGGAAGACTGAGGATAAAAATCACTCAGTGAATCTCTCCCGTTGGTAGTGAAGGGGACAACAGCTCTGATTTGCTCAAACCTCCCTGGCCCTTTGACATGTCGTGCAGTGTGACAGGGGAAGAGCAGTACCCACAGGGGCCAAGGTTGGCAAGACAGATGAGGTGTAAAACTTTATTTCCCATCAGATATAAAGACGTGGGTGAAGGCCGGTAGAAGTTATGATGTCAGACAGTTATAAGATACGTTTCACGGGTTGAAACAAATGACGCAAGATGCTTGGCAAGAAAGGAGTGTTTTCACAAATAGGACATGAAAATTTAGCACAATACACACACTCACGGACAAGCTTGCACATACACACACATACACACACATACACACACACACACACACACACACAAAACGATTGTCCCAACTTTGACTTTGATAAATGCAAGCAAGCATTCATTTTTGTCCTCACAAATAGTTTGGTGAGGTCAGCAAACACTAAAATTAAATTTGCAAGTCAAACTTAAAAAGAGTAGATTGAATTCTAGCCAAACACACACACACACACACACACACACACACACACACACACACACACACACACACACACACACACACACACACACACAGAGCACACAGAGAGACACATGCATGCTCAAGAACATACAAACTGCTTCACTTTGAAAAACACCTGCATGGCCCTGTTTTATAGAGTCTGGCAACCCTGTAAAACCAGATAGATGAACCCAAATGCAAATAAATATTTGTGGTCAAAAGTGTTGGCCTGCAACAACCAATTAAAAATATTGTACTGCTGGGGGGACATAAGAATTCTTCCAAATGCATTTTGTGGACAAGGAAGACAAAACGACAAAATTTTTCTTTTGTATGCTCTTTGAAGATTTTCTCCTGAAATTGCAATAATACGACTTGTCAGAGACACATCCGCTAGCTGAGTCAGCAAGAGGCTTAAACCACTGAACTCAGACGCAAATAATAAAAAAGAACAGAATTAGGTCACATTTAGCTGTTCTGCTGTAAATGGGCTCTTAGTTCTTGTTGATGGAGGGAGGGGGGGTGGGGGGGGGGGGGGGGAGTGGGATAATTAAAAATGGAAATCCATTTCAAGCAGCACATAAGCACTGAATATGCCAAGTCTTCCAAAGAGGAGCCTCAAGAATTTAAATGACTAGCAATCATTAGCAAGTAATAAAGTAGGTCTAAACATCTAAAATTTGACATTTTTTAAAGTATCTTTTTTTCCCCCCTTGGTTATGTTGATGTTCCAACCCAAGCTGAACTCCAGCTCTTTCAAAAATATGTTTTAAACAGCACTTTCAGGCTTTAGGAAATGTTATTATACTTGTGTTATTTTAGCCTGTTCAGATCTCTTCGATTCCATCCAAAATGACTTAGAGAGGCACTCGTTTAGACTTTTGCGGCATTTGGGCCTAAATTATATCTGCATGAATTGAATAATTAAATTTCTTTAACACCACTTTAAATTCAATGACCATTACAATTCAGCTTTGCACAAAGTTATCAAAAAAAGCTGTACATTTTCTGGTTAAAGTCAACAGTACTTTTAACTCAGAGAATAGACATGGTCCCTAATGACATTCTGATGGGAGATTTAACACTGACACTTTTAAATAAATGTCCAATAAATAACAGCCTTATGCATTTTTTTAACACACTCTTGATTATTAGTCAATGATAAATGCTTGTAAATGTGCAATTAAATGCAATCACATCAACACAACCCACACATGCACAACCACACATGCTCACACACACATACAGAGAACTACCACACACATGCACGCACACGCACACAAGCACAGATATAACTACACATAATTTCTGGAATCTTGAGAACATCCAAAGAGCTGGCATTTATATAAGACTGTGATTAATAACAGGACCCCTGTAATTAGTACATACTATTCAAAGTACCATTACTCCTAAAATACGAAAGCATATTCAAATAACAGTTCTTATAGAACATTCAACTGCACTTAAGCGACATGAGCCATCAACCCATTGCCAGGGCCAACAAAAATAATATGTCTAATTTTTCTAGTTTGCACTTAATGAAAAATTATGAGAGAGAGAGGAGAAAAACCTCTGGAAAAATCAGTGGAGAGGAGAGGCACAGCTGTTTCGGAGAAAGTGAGTGGTGTCTGCGCTTAATTACAAAATTATAAGTTGCCTATTTGCTCTCCTGAGCATCATCAGCGTGACCGAATAGATGTTTGAACACAAAATAAACTGGCATCCTTACCAAATTGATGATTTTGTACCAAAATATATGAGAAATTACAACTGTAACCTTTCCATAGCTGCTTTACACAGTTCCTCCTTGAAGAGATAAGACTGAGCTACACTACACATTAACTGTTGTAGTCACTTTTATGAGAATTTTACAAGAAATCATGTCAGCATTATTTTAGATCAGCCAGCAAGAGCTGCAGCGATGTGGCTTTCATTGATCTCATCTCATTACAGCTTGAGGCAAATTGGATTACCTGGAATTTGTGAAAACAGGTAATCGAGCAGGTAAGCAAGGCAAGCCTGCAGGGTGGCGCATGCGGTTAAGGCGCTAGTCCTGGGTGCAGGAGTGTGTCTCGTGGTCCATGAACTGACCACGCCAGTACCTACTGCCTAATGCAGAGCCCGCTGCTGGCATAAACGCTCTATGCAGTCGTTTAAGGCCGTGACCATCCCTCTAGAGATGCATGCATATAACTGCTATAAGCAAGTGAAATGACCCATGTATTGTAATCTAGGTTTTTGGGATTGGGGTCAATTTTCCATAGAATACTAAAATGACCCATGCATTTTAACAAGGATTTTTGGGATTGGGTTAAATTTTCCACAGCAGAAAACTATTTTAAGTTATGAAATTGAATAAATACATTTTATTAGTGGGGTCACTTTTCTATAATTGGAAAAAAATTACCCGCTGGTCACTTTTCCCATGGGGGTCACTTTATTTTGTGACAGCATACTGTGACAGTGCTTGGCCATTGCATCACCAAGAGAGGGTTACAGTCAACACGCCCTCCCCCCCCATCACTGTGCAACAGCTACTGTGCCCCCCATCACTGCACAACAGCTACTCCCCTGATCATTGGGACAATGGTTTGTGGTTTGTCTGTTATAGCTACACACACGGAACAGTCCTTCAGCGCAATGACAGCTTGTGTACTGTAGAAGCGTTCAAACGGCCGGTTTATGTTTGATCTTTATATAAATCTAATTCTGAAACAAATACCGGAGAGGTTCAAGGAGGTATTTTAACTTTCACCTGTGATGTGAGTTTGTTTGCTCTCTACATGAAAATCAATAAAAACATTTCCATTTTTCCCCAGAGAATGGGAAAAGCAGTGGAAAAAGACTGCAAAAACATCCCAAGATGTTATTTGAAGAAAATGGTCCAGCAGAACTACATTGTGTAGCGAATACCAATATCCAACTGTATGGAGTGTGTCTACATTTATATATTATATATTTATTTTCTTTTGTTATGAGAGTATACATAAGAAAAGCTGAAGAGGTCCACTTGAATCTCCTCCTTTCTTTAATCACCAGCTTCTTGGTGTAGTGAGTTTATAATCGCATTAAAACATGCCTTTCTTTTCTCTTGCAAAGACAGCAACAACTAAAGGACCTCTGACATAACTAATTGAAATGTAAACCACAAATCAGTTTATATATATAAAAAAAGAATAATAATAATATACAGTACTGTGCAAAAGTCTTAGGCACCCTAGATTTTTTATATACATTGTTTTATTAATGTTTATTTTGTTTTGCATTAGTGTGTCAGTAGAAACTGGTTCTGCAACAGATGGTATGGCCTCCACAGAGCCCTGATCTAAACATCATCGAGGCTGTCTGGTATTACCTGGACAGACAGAAGCAAACCAGACAGCTAATGTCTGCAGAAGAACTATGGAAAGTTCTCCAAGATGCTTGGAACAACCTCCCAGCTGATTTTCTTATAAAACTGCACGACAGTGTAGAATACTGATGCAGTTGGGTGGTCACACCAAATATTGATTTGATTTCGTTTTTACTGTTTACTGCTCTTTATAGTCAATTGTTTGATATTTAGAAACTTTTAATTTCATTATTTTTAAAAGCATCTTTGCTTTACAAATTGTATTTATTTATTTTTAACATGTGCCTAAGACTTTTGCACAGTACTGTATATATACACAATAATAATATATTTATATATATATATATATATATAAATATATATTATTTTATATCCTAGCAAATGTCCTGGAACGTTTAACTATAGGGGTTGATACAATAACGTCTGCCAGGGTGGGACTAGATTTACGTGTAAATTATGCTGGAACAGTATGGAAATACATGATTGGTAAAATGGCTGTAAGTCATCAAGGGTCTGACGTATCAAACAAGCCTTAAATCATCACTCTGCTGCCAGAAATACAGTAGATATGGATGGATAACTTGAAGGGTTTCTTCTCCTTACTTATGTTTCCGTAGAGTTCAATAGGAAAATTTGTCAGGAGAAACAACCCTTAAAGTGATCCATCCATATCTACTGCATATCTGGCAGCAGAGAGATGGATTCAGGCTTGTTTGATACCTCAGACCCTTGATGACTTACAGCCATTTTACCAATCATGTATTCCATACTGTTCCAGCATAATTTACAGCTAAATCTAGTCTCACCCCCCAATTCCCATAGAGATCAATTCAAATGCAGAGATGTTATAGTATCGCTTGTAAGAGTACCAGAAAATAAGATATCAAGAGTATTTTGATGTTGTTGGGTCACAGACATCAGGAAGTCATGGCATGCAAAGGATATGCGACCAAATATTAAAAGTTTAAAGGCAGTCAACTTAGTGTATGTAAACTTCTGACCCACTGGAATTGTGATATAGTGAATTAAAAGTGAAATAATCTGTCTGTAAACAATTGTTGGAAAAATTACTTGTCATGCACAAAGTAGATGTCCTAACTGATTTGCCAACACTATAGTTTGCTCACATGAAATCTTTGGAGTGGTTAAAAATTTGTTTTAATGACTTCAACCTAAGTGTATGTAAACTTCCGACTTCAACTGTATCTAAGCTGGCCGGCTGCATGTAGCCGATTGCTGCATGGTTAGACTACCGGTACTAATGTTAGTTGGTTAGTTAGCTAGCTAGCATCCATCAAGGTGTTGTCCTGTCAGTGAAGTGGCAGTCAAGCTGAAGGATCATCAGAGACTCACAGAGGATTTCTGGACACAATGTCACACTCTCTGTTAATGTCAATTGAAAATGTTATAAATTATGTGTCTGCCATATCGATAGAAAAAAACTAATCATGCATAGGCTATCTTCTTGCAGTGGAGTCGCTTTGTATGGGGTGTCAGGGTTTTTCCTATAAATTCTTTGGAGGCCGCTAAAATGTTTTCATGGACCGCCAAAGGGAAATTGCGACCGCCAAAATGAGAATAATTGCGAAAACGACAAATAAAATCACATCCAAATTTTCTAAGCCTTAAATTCTGAAAAGGTAAAAGCATTTAACAAGTTCATGCAATGTTTTAACAGAAGGTAGTAGTAGATTGTTGTTTTACCAGCTTTACTGAAGGGATAAACTGTCTGCTTACTGTTTTACCTCAGCAACACGGCTACTAGGCTATCTAACAGTATTTTACCTCAGCAGCACTATAGGCTACTATCTAACAGTATTTTACCTCAGCAGCACTATAGGCTACTATCTAACAGTATTTTACCTCAGCAGCACTATAGGCTACTATCTAACAATATTTTACCTCAACAGCACTATAGGCTACTATCTAACAGTATTTTACCTCAGCAGCACTATAGGCTACTATCTAACAGTATTTTACCTCAGCAGCACTATAGGCTACTATCTAACAGTATTTTACCTCAGCAGCACTATAGGCTTTTACCTCTATGACATTCAACACTAGTTTACCTCAGTGACATTTTGTAACACTCACCACAGAGACATTATTTGGGACACTTATCTTGCACACTTATTTTGTATTTCTGTTTTAGAGTGTTGTTTATTTATTATGGGAGCGAGTCACGCAGCAAAAGGTCACATTCGAACATACAACGTCGCGAGTAGTAAGATCACGGAGCAGGCTACCTACTCACTGAGCCACAGAGACACACTGCAGAAAGGCATATTTTGGCGTGTATTAAAATAAATATATAAATAAACAATAATACAAAAAAAAAAAAAAACTTCAAATTTTATACCTACAGAAAAAAGAACATTGTGAAAATTGTGAACTAGTAGGCCTAGTCTAGTGTAAGCCACTTGTGCTCACTGGATATCTAGCTTACATTTGAGTTTTAAGAATTAAAAAGTGTCCTGTTTCATCCAGACAGTTATCATAGCCATAGGCTAGGCTATGTGTAGCCTACGGTTTTTATATAGTTTTTTTAAAGGGTTTCCGCGCTATGGTTTTGAAAGCTCCGCGATATGATGGCTATGATGCAGCTTTGGCAAAAACTGGTATGCAGTAACAGCATAGCCTTTTCTTTTATTCGTTTTTTTGTTTTCAAAGAGGGAATTTCCCAATATAATTGCTGACTTGTGGCGAAAGTACCGCCGTGGTGATAGATTTACTTTAACATCTGTCCAAAATTGTAAACAGGTCGTCGATTTTCACGGTAAGAAGAAATTTTATGACAATGTTGTCAGAACAGGACCCTAGCTTGGCGGAGCTGCCTGTCAGTAATACTATATTAATTCCTGCAAGGAACCTGGGGGTGGTCCTGGACGACCGGCTGGACTTCAAAGAGCAAGAGCACATCAGGGCGACGGCTCGGTCCTGCAGGTTCCTCCTGTACAACATCAGGAGGATTCGACCGTACCTGACCACCTACTCCACCCAGCTTCTTGTCCAGACCATGGTCACCTCATGCCTGGACTACTGCAACTCCCTGCTCGCAAACCTACCAGCCTGCACCATTCTGCCTCTTCAAATGATCCAGAATGCAGCTGCCCGGCTTGTGTTCAACCTCCCGATTTTCCCATGTAACCCCCCTGCTGAGGTCACTCCAGTGGCTGCCAGTTGCAGCCAGGATCAGGTTCAAAGTTCTGACCCTGGCCTACACTGCAGCCAATAGGACAGGCCCCGCCTACCTGCAGGACTTAATCCAGAACTATGTTCCTGCTCGACCACTTCGCTCTTCTACAGCAGGGCGACTGGCACTTCCCCCCCCTCTGTGTCAAAGGCTCTCGCTCGTCCTGACTGCGGAGTTTTTCCACCTTAGCTCCTCAGTGGTGGAATGAACTTCCCATTCACCTACGTTCTACTCCAACCCTGCATTCCGTCGAGGCCTGAAGACACACCTCTTCAGACTCCACCTTGACTGATATTCTAACCTAGGAATATCAGTCCCCTGTGTTTACTAGTTCCCTGTGTTTTCCTGTCTGTTTATTATAGTTTATAATAGTATCTAGAATAGAAGTGTAGTATTGCTGATTTACCCACAGCTTACTGTGAACTACAGTCAACGTTCATTACTAGGGATAGCTGCTACATTATGGGAAGGATGTGCTTTGTCTTGTCTGTTCTGTAGTGATCTTGATGATGTCTCTGTATGCACTTATTTTACGTCGCTTTGGATAAAAGCGTCTGCTAAATGAATGTAATGTAACGTAATGTAATGGAGGAGGTGCAGCATTTTCCCACAAAATGCCCCTGTCTTAAACAGAGCTAACGTTTCCGGTTGCGTTGTTGCTGGTCACGTGACTCAGAAAACGGTCAACCTCTGCGAGCCTCACTCCTTTTCCAGGCGTGCAGCAGAGGCCGGCATTAATTAGGGACTGACCCCAGCAGGCCAGCAGGAACGCTTCCCCCGCTACGTGATCCCCTGGCTGACAGAAAGCAACAAGCCCACAGCACCAGACGGGTATTAGCAGAGCTGCGGGTGGCTTGTTCCCTGTAACTAACCCACGCAGCACAGAACGCCACCTGGATCCAGCTCCGCTCACTTCTTACAGCGTGCAGCAAGCCGCCTGAACACCGTACAATCCACACCTCTCGCGGAGCTGGAGCTAACACGCACCACATGATGCCATTTGAGTGTCTTTCTCTTTATTCTTTCAGAATCTTTTTTTTAAATCTTTTTTTGTTAATGAATGTACCAGCTAAGATGATTCATTCTGCAGTTATCTTCTTTTTTTTTTGGCAAGGTGTCAACATCAATCATTTTAGACCGACTTATATGTATTTATGGGGTCGGGTGGGGGGGTTGGGGTCAAGATGATATTTGAAAGGCTCCTTGAACAGTGAACTGTTGTTCATGTCAAACTATTAGATAATTGTATATCAGCTAAGCATATGTATATTTTCACTGTATAATATCTATGATGTGTGTATCATTGGCATGAATAAAC
Organism: Synaphobranchus kaupii; assembly: GCA_029718625.1. Lineage (NCBI taxonomy): Eukaryota > Metazoa > Chordata > Actinopteri > Anguilliformes > Synaphobranchidae > Synaphobranchus > Synaphobranchus kaupii. The sequence continues at coordinate 25,257,579 of CM056386.1, forward strand.
TTCTATTTTACTTCATAAATAAGACATTTTCTGAGGGGAAAATAGATTGTGAGACTTCTCAACTTGACAGGTGCTCAGAATGTTTCCATCTTCAAAATCTACAAATGCATCAAACTGGGAACTGATAACAATTCATGTAGAAATAAAGAGGTGGGAATGAATTCAAACGGGGAACGTATAAAAACAGAAATATCAGATCCTCCGTTTTGTTAAAAAAATAAATTAAAAAAGCCAGTAGAGGCTAGTCCTGAGTTTGCTGCGGTTTTGGGTAGCGTGTTGAGCGTGCCGTTACCTTTCTGGTGTAAGTGTATCACGTGCTGGATAGATGTTTTCTGTCAGAGGTCATTAACGGAATGCTTCATTTCCTGTAGACATTAGCGTTCAGTCTTACTCCCCACGCACCCATCGGTACACAATTGTTTTTCCATCATAATAAATGTACCTGTAGACCACTTAAGCAAACAACAGAAAGCAAAGCGAAAAAATATGTCTGGAATTTAACAGTTATTGGACAGAGGTTGTGGGATAAACAGGAAGGGGGTATTACTGCTAAAAGGCCGCTACTGACCAAAGACTTTCCATTCTTACGTCAAAGTCAGTGAATTAAGCATAAACTTAAAGCACAAAATGCTTCCCGTCTTTCGGAACAAGTTCAGGACAACGATTACGTTTGTGAGCGAGCCAAGCGGTTTTGTTCTGAGAAGAAGCTGTCCAATTTGAGCTAGAAGGAAAGCTCAGGGCATGTCTCGGAGCATTATGTCCTTTTCATCGTAAATCCTGCTAAAATAAGGACGCTGCTGTGCGGGTGATGACCCCGGTCTCAATAAAAATTAACTACCGACACCCTATTCATCACCCGCCATAGGCTGCAGTGGAGGAGTCATTTCCCACACTAGTGTATGGAAGCAGATCTGAAGCATGACATCACCGCTATTAACACTGACACTGCGTTCGTAAGAATTACAATGATCATGATTACCCAGGATGCGTAAACAAGACAAAGCTTATTATATCTCAAAGCTGAGTGTGTAATATTCAGAAATATGGATACATGGACAAAACATTCTAAAATGGGAAAATACAATCCACCCCCCACCCCTCCATAAGACACCAGTGTGAGAACTGCTGCATTTGAAGATTACAGTCGGAGGAGGAGTTGTCCAGTCCTGAAATGCAGGATTGCACAGAAACGGAACCCCAGCAGCTGTCGGGCCAATCGTGGGTGGAGCTGTCCGGTGCTGAAATGCTGAGCTGAGCAGAAATCCTGTGCTTTTCAGGGCCACAGTTCTGCAGATTTAGGCCTTTCCCTAGCTAGTAAAGTGCCATGTTTGAGCACGTATTCACCCACACTGATAAGGGCTAATTGCTCCAATGATTTGTCCCATTATGTGATTCACATGTACCCGTACATACACAGAACGGGTTCCCTAATACAATTCAGCTCATATATCTGCTATGACACCCCCAGTTGTATGGTTTGGTTCATATGTTATGACACATTGTAAGTTGTCATAAACTTTCATCACCGGTTATAGCAGGTATTAAATTCTGTTTATGACAACGTTATGTAGGCTTTATGGCAAGATATTTGAAAGGCTCCTTGGGCGGCAGTGTAGTATAATGGTTAAGGAACTGGCCTTGTAACCGAAAGATTGCAGGTTCGATTCCCAGGTAGGACACTGCCGTAGTGCCCTTGAGCAAGGTACTTAACCTGGATAAGAGCGTCTGCTAAATGCCTATAATGTAATGTAATGTAACACTGAACTGTTGTCTAGTAGCATATGTATATTTTCACTGTATCTATGATCTGTGTATCATTGGCATGAATAAACATCTACATACAGTATTATAGTTGCCGCCACATGATTCACTGTTTGAGGGAGCAGGCTATTTGCATTAATGAGCAGGTGTACCAAATGAAAGTGGCCACTGTGTGTATGAACATGCTGTTTTTTGGAACAGTACACAGATAGCTGTATGTAGAGACATACAACATGATTGAATGTAGGGACGGGGGGGGGTTAACCGACTAGTCGTTTAAACTTTTAGGAATGTGCTAAACCGTGTCAAAAAAATAGACTCCTTTGCCACACCTCGCCAAAAGATGTGACCATCAGAGAGCTGGGAAAATAACAGAGAGGTTTTGACAAAAATGGTAGCAATAGACATGCTGCCACTAAGCTTCATGGAAGGCAAGGAGTTTAGGAAGCCGATGAAGTTCATTGAGCCAGAGTACCGTGTTCCAGTGCGGAAGACCATTACTACACGCCTGGAGAAGCACAACAACGACTCCGCTGCTGCCATGGAAGCCATACTAGCGAAGGCCAGCTGGGTGGCTCTAACCATGGATGGCTGGACGGCACTGGCCACTGAATCCTACATTACGGTCACTGTCCTGTTCATCATGGAAAGTAAATTGTAGAGTGTGGTGCTCCAGACTGACGCAATGGAAGAGATGCACACTGCGGAAAACCTGGTGGAGCACCTGCAACAAGCGGATGTGGAACGGGGACTTGACGGTAAAGTCATCGCGCGTGTACGAGAATGCCACAAATTTGGTCCGAGCCAGGGCTGCACGATATATCGTTTCCGCATCGACATTGTAATGTGCGCATGTGCAATAGTGACATCTTGAAGGACCCAATGTTTTCGTTTTGTGTTAAATTAAATCAATCACGTCATGCTAAAACATTTTTGCTGCTTGTTAAGGCAAATTAAAACAATCACCATCATGTCATGCTAAAACCTTTTTGCTGCTTGATACAAAACGAAAACTCGCAAGGCTTGCATTTTCCATGACTAATCTAGAAGAAAGTCCATCTGATATAACATAATTTAGTCAGATTTAAGGTTTCTTGGATACACAGGCTCTTATGCTACGGTCACGCACGCTCTGCGTGCACAGCAAACCAATTGTTGTTGATCTGTTTATCGAATAACGAAAGTTAAGTGTCGCCTCAGTGGTCTGTGAAATTTTGTAGCCTACAACCAGAAAATGAGTGAGGAACAGGACACAAGCACCGAAAAGGAAGAATTTGTTGCAAAAAGAAATGCAACATCATTTGTAATTTGTAGAATGTAGACTTGTTCTTTGTGGCTTTATTGAGAAAGACATGATTTTAAACGTGATTATTTTAGGTACTATTAGGTACTCTGTTGAAAGAAACTAGTTTTAAACAATTCAATCGTTTAATTTCATCTTTGCCATTGCTAGGAAAATGTCATTTTTAAAAATGTAGATTGCGAAAGAAAATGGTTCTGTTATTATGTTATCTAAGTTCTATTTATCTTATTACAAGTTCTATTTACTTTACAATTGCACTCAAAATTATTCAACCCCCTTCACTTTTTGCACACTTTATTGTGTTGTAGATTTAATTTTAAATGGATAAAATTGCCATTTTTGGCCATCAATCTATACTCAATAACCCATAATGACAAACATGTTTTTAGAAATTTTTGCAAATGTATTAAAAATCTAAAACTGAAATCTCTCATGTGCATAAGTATTCAAACCATTTGCTTTAATGTATTGTTAAAGTATCATATTTCATATTTGGTCGCATATCCTTTGCATGCTGTTACTTCCTGTCTGTGACCCATCAACATCAAAAGACTCTCGATATCTTATTTTCAGGTACTGTTACAAGCGATACTATAACCTCTCTGCATTTGAGTGGATCTCTGTGGGAATTAGGGGGTGAGACTAGATTCAGCTGTAAATTATGCTGGTACAGTATGGAACACGACTGGCGAAATGGCTGTAAGTCATCAAGGGTCTAAGGTATCAAACGAGCCCCAAACCATCACTCTACGGCCAGATATGTAGTAGATATGGATGGATCACTTTAAGGGTTTCTTCTCCTGACTTTTTCCCTGTAGAGTTCTATAGGAAAATGAGTATATGTGATACTGCAGCTTTAATGTTATGTTTATAAACTGGAGAACAGTGATATACAGCCTCCTGTAATCTCCTGGATCCCTGGACCTTTCTTCCACCCATTCACAGATGAGTCCCCTTATTTTAGGGTAAGTAACATGCATTATTAATATCATGTTGGATCATGGACATTAGCCTGAATTTATAGACGAGTATTATCTTAATATTATTATCTGATGGTGTTGTGGTGAGTATTAAACAACTGCCTCATTTATTCCTGCAAAATCACCATCATTGCTAGTGATTTATTCTTACTAAATAGAGCTATTCAAGTTAAAAGCAGCATGTATCTGGTGAAATTATGGTATTCCTGTATTTTTCATATCGCAATATATATTGCAAAAAAAGAAAAAAAAGATATCGCAATGTCAATTTTTTCCAATATCGTGCAGCCCTAATCCGAGCGATCATGAAGCTTTGCCAGTGGGATTCAATGCCTTGCCCTGGACTTACCCTTCAGCTGGCTATCAATGATGGTCTGAAGGTGGATGCCATTGCTGCATGCAGCAGGTTTGTGGGACACTCATCACAGTATCGTAGCCACCAAAGCTCTCAAGAGAAAGCAGAGGCAGTTTGGTTTGGCTTTGCGCAAGCTTATCCAGTACTGCAAAACCAGGTGGAAATGCATTAGCGGCTGCAGGAGCTCAAGTGGGCTGTCAGTGCAGTCTTCCCAGACAGGGCGGTCAACTAACTAGCGGACGCCAGAGCACTACATGGGGTTGACCGACGAGAACTGGCAAATGATAGAGGACCTGCTGCCCACTCTTAAGTCTCTGAACTGTGCCACTTCAGCAATGTGCAGCGAGGCTGATGTCACCATCTCTGTGATATACTCAGTCACCATAACTCTCCTCCAACATGTACGCTTGTTATCTCTCTCACACAAACATTTTACATACAGGCTGGTAATTCATTACTTAGGCATCTCATAAGGGCGGGGGATTCGCGCAAAGTGGCCAATTTTAAGTGCACTGTGGCCCAGTCACTTTGCAGAAGTTAGGCTCTACAGTACAGCGACCAATCTGGAAAAATACAACTGCTTGCCTCAGCTCAAAACCCCCCGTCACAAACACCTGGGCTTCCTTGCCCCTGACATTCAGCTGAATGTCAAGGAGAACCTAGCCACACAATACTGTCGCCTCCCAACCACCGACACTTGTAGCAATGATAAAAATGGGGGCAACGCAGCCCAAAAAACACAAGTCAGGTGGAGGCCTCACGTCACTCTTTTGGAGATGATTATGATAAAACTGTAGTGCGAAGATGATCTGGAGCCTTGTCTGCTCATGAGTGAGGATCTGCTTGTGAGGTGGAAGGACAAAGCCTCTCACTACACAAAGCTCGGCCGATTAGCCTGGCGTTACCTGTGTGCGCCGCTACATCAGTGCGTTCTGATGGGCCGATTAGCCTGGCGTTACCTGTGCGCGCCGCTACATCAGTGCGTTCTGATGGGCCGATTAGCCTGGCGTTACCTGTGTGCGCCGCTACATCAGTGCGTTCTGATGGGCCGATTAGCCCGGCGTTACCTGTGTGCGCCGCTACATCAGTGCGTTCTGATGGGCCGATTAGCCTGGCGTTACCTGTGTGCGCCGCTACATCAGTGCGTTCTGATGGGCCGATTAGCCCGGCGTTACCTGTGTGCACCGCTACATCAGTGCGTTCTGATGGGCCGATTAGCCCGGCGTTACCTGTGTGCGCCGCTACATCAGTGCGTTCTGATGGGCCGATTAGCCCGGCGTTACCTGTGTGCGCCGCTACATCAGTCCTTTCTGATGGGCCGATTAGCCCAGCGTTACCTGTGTGTGCCGCTACATCAGTGCGTTCTGATGGGCCGATTAGCCTGGCGTTACCTGTGTGCGCCGCTACATCAGTGCGTTCTGATGGGCCGATTAGCCCGGCGTTACCTGTGTGTGCCGCTACATCAGTGCGTTCTGATGGGCCGATTAGCCTGGCGTTACCTGTGTGCGCCGCTACATCAGTGCGTTCTGATGAGCCGATTAGCCTGGCGTTACCTGTGTGCGCCGCTACATCAGTGCGTTCTGATGGGCAATTAGCCTGGCGTTACCTGTGTGCACCGCTACATCAGTGCGTTCTGATGGGCCGATTAGCCTGGCGTTACCTGTGTGCGCCGCTACATCAGTGCGTTCTGATGGGCCGATTAGCCTGGCGTTACCTGTGTGCACCGCTACATCAGTGCGTTCTGATGGGCCGATTAGCCTGGCGTTACCTGTGTATGCCGCTACATCAGTGCGTTCTGATGGGTTTACTGTTATTAAACAACCTTCTTCACTGTTATTTAACCACCTTCCTTACTGTTATTTAACCACAACTTTTACTGTTATGTAACCACCTTCATTACTGTTATTTAACCACCTTCATTACTGTTATTTAACCACCTTCATTACTGTTATTAAACAACCTTCTTCACTGTTATTTAACCACCTTCATTACTGTTATTTAACCACCTTCATTACTCTTATTTAACCACCTTCATTACTGTTATTAAACAACCTTCTTCACTGTTATTTAACCACCTTCATTAGTGTTATTTAACCACCTTCATTACTGTTATTTAACCACCTTCATTACTGTTATTTAACCACCTTCTTCACTGTTATTTAACCACAACTTTTACTGATATTTACCCACCTTCTTTAATTTTAACCATCTCAAATTTAACATTTATGCATCTGTACAGTAGGGACGAGACATTTGCTTTTTCGGATTCTGCTTGATGAACTGCTTCCAATGACAATGGGTACAATATATACAAATGAGCATCATGATATTAAATAAACTGACACATAGAAAATTATGTTTTTACAAGACAGATACTTCCCAGATACTTCCCTATAGCTGACTGCTCAGTATACTTTCAATACACATTATTTAAAAGTTAACGTACAGCCCTGTTTAGGTTATAAATGTAAATGTGGAAGATAGGGGCAATCCTTGGAGTGGAATATGCCAATGAGTCAACCTGCAACCAAAATGCATAATTTCTGAGCCAATATTAAAGCTGCAGTTGATTTGCCATTGGCAAATTTACAGAGTATAGACTAACGGGCTTTCTGGTATGTTTGATCTATCAGGATGATACATCAACAGTCAAAAGAAATTGCTGGAAAACTAACACTCAGTGCACATTCTTTTTGCAGTGTTAATTCAGGGTGACTTTGAGCATCACAAAAAATTGTGAACTGTTTTTCTAATAGAATTTTTTAACCAAACTTGAGAAGCACACATTATATCATAGTAAAGACATTGGTTCTCTCATCATTTGTTTCAACAAACCATGAATATATGATTACTAGACAAGACAGGAATGAATAAATAGAAATGGTGGATATGGAAATATTAATAACCAGAAATGATTTATGCATTTATGAAATCCTCAAGAGATACTGCCTCCCGTGTCCATGGTGACCAAGGGCCCCATGCAACATAAATGCTGAATTTTAAACAATAACACATCACAGCGGTCTCCTCCGGATGCTCCTTATCCTACAATAATCTCCTCCACACTCTTTAAAAATAAAGCCACCAATGAACAATAAATGTTGGAAGTGTCACACGTGCAGCTCAAAAACACGAATGCCGCACTACGCTTCTTGTTTCCCTGAAGAAATCACTGTCGGAAGAAAACAATATTTGTCGGTGAACTCAAAGCCTTTTCAAACACAAAGATTTGTTGCCGTGGGCACTGTACATGGCTGTTTGTAACCTTTGGATTTTGTTTATTCTGCAAGGGCCTCGTGGATCCTCACATTTTTAGCAGATTTCAGCACGTGCTAATGGGCCATTTTGTGTAATAAGCTCAGAAAGTCCAACCCAAAACACGATTCATTTGCTTGCTTATACCTGCAGGTTGATCTGCATTGATTACATTTTTCGACTCCTACAGCTGAATATGTTGAAGTCAATTCACTTTCTGAAGCATGTAATGGAGTCATGGGGTGGATCAGTCAGTAAAGGCTATCATCCTGATTTCAGGCTTGGACCTGCAGTAGCAAGCGGGGGTCCACAGCAATGGGACAAAAATGGCCTCATCCAGCTTGAGACTGGTGCAGTTAGAGTTGACCAAGTGAATCATTAAAATCAAAAGAGTAACTAATATTTTCATTGCTGTTTCAAAATGTTCTGCTATAACCGTTGATGTCCTCTGTGTAGTGGTGGGCAAAAAAAATACAAAATAATTAAATAAATTTTCTCTCTCTCTGTCGTTTAATCACATTTACCGACGTAAACACACACATGCATAATTTCAGCATGAAAGGTCATAAATCAACAACATCAGCTACATTAATCATGCTGGACAGTCAAGTGATTGTAAGTCTTAATTACTGTACAACACTGTACCGTAAAAACTGAAACGACAGTATTTTCAGTTCTACGGTACGTACCCGTTTATCAACGATGGAAAATCCTAATGGGGAAAAATGTTCCTGTGAACAGACCCCATTGACAAAAAAGACCACCATATGGTGCTGTTGTATTCATGGCTCTATAAATACTCATAGAGCACTTAAAACCAGACTTTCAGCAGTTCATCTGTGAGTGATGCCTTACGTGTGAACAACTAATTGGGCCCTAATATAAAAATCTTTTTTAATGTATTTTTAAAAAAGCATGCAGTACCCTGCTAGATGCTTCTAAGGCCGGTTTGCAAAAAATAAATACATAAATTAATGTAAATGTCACAAATCATTTGACATCCCTAGGAGGCAGGTGCGGCAGTTTTCACACTGGTTTGCCGCACGGAGAGAGAGAGCGCACCCACACAGGCATGAAAACAAATTATTAATTCTGTGAGAACGGCATCGTACTCATCATTGGTACACCACCATTGGTACAGTCTGTGTAATGGACACAGGAAAACCGTGTTGCATTGAGAAAGTAATATGTAAAGATAACCAAAAAATGGCTGGATACACAATTCAGAAATACACAAAACAGAGCCACATTCACAATTGTCCTTTAAAAAGCACACATAAAAATGTTACAACATAAGCTACATATTTTGCATGCAAAAGTGTTTGTAACTGATTTAGGAATATATGGCATGTATTTTGATAAACATATGTTTTAATATTGGGATGTAGCTTTATTTGATAACTTAATCTTCATGAAACTGCAGAGCGTAAGCTTCAGTGCACGTGCATTTCTATCTTCCCACACATGAAAAAGTCATTTCATGTGGAAGAAATGGGCTGCGTGCATCGTGGCATATACAAATGATTCCATTATGCAAACGTATAGCCCACATATGTAAGCCGCTATTGCGTTTGTTCTACTGTATGTGTGTTAGTGTGGCATTTAGATATATTTTGTGACTTATTCTGTGTGGCATGTCGTAGCACTGAGGCAGTTTTGAAGTGGCATGTCCACCAGTGAAGGAAAGGAGCTGAAGGCAAGAGCGAAGTTCGGCACAGTCGTCCTAGTGAAACATAATCAAGGCGTCAAACCAGTCAGATATCAATCATTAAAACACCTTTCCTTCCACCTCCAGTTCATTGCCGGCATAAATACGAAGAGAACAAAATGCGCCAGCAGCGTTTCAAAGGCTGCTGACTATAGCTGGTTGGAAAAAAAAAATCAATGCATTCTGAATCCTTTATAAGCCACGGCAAGCGTAAATGGCTTCCTGTCAACACGCACGGAGATAAGAGCCACCTTTCAGCGGCTGGAGCGATCGCAGCATCATTATCAATATTTAATAAAGGGCTTTTGATAATCCTTCATTCTTCCCGCTTTCTTTCAAACAATCCTGGGGTCATGAGAGTATGAAGCGTCTACATGCACGTGTAAATCCATAAACTCGGTTCTCTTTGAAATTAAGTCTTTTTGTTGCATAAGCCTTCATTATAATGGCAGAAACAAAATAAGACCCGACTGTATAACTGTGATGTACCCGCACAAGCCAAGCATTTGTATTAACAATATTTCAGCTTCATTCATCTTCAACCCAACACTACCCATTCGTCCACCTGCAGGGACAGCTGTGGTGCAAGTACTCGTGTAGAAAGAACCATCTCAACAAAAACGCCTTTGCAATAAAAAGATGTTTGTTAATGGGAAAATAACAGTCTAATTAATGAAAAGTATAACATTTGCACATCGTTTTTCTCAAAAATAAACTTGTCCTTTGGTACATGGTGGGGATCGAACCGGCAATCTTCAGTGTGTGAGGCAGCAACTCCGACCACCAGGCCACATGTAGAGCTCATTTCTCATTAAAAGAAAACAAAGATCCGAGACACCGTGGTGGTGCAGCGAACAAAGGCGCAGACTTTAAGTCTGTGTGGTTGTGCCCAGAAGATTAGGGGTTCGATCCCCGGTCCTGCCAGATCCGAGTATGGCCGGTGCCTGAGGGAGCGACAATTGATGGTCGCTCCCAGGGTGGGGGGAGGGACTCGGCAGGGGAAAATCGTCGCATACAATCGCTTCATGGTCAGGGCTTGGAGGGGTTGCGCCCTGACGAGGGCGTGGCAGCCTCCTTCCGATTACTGGCTGACGGGGTTGTAGCGGCAAATTCTCAGCGGTTGCTACAAAGGGAATTTAATTACTTCAGAGTTTAATTAGCTACCAAATTGGGAGAAAAAGGGGAAAAAAATCTGAAATAAAATAAAAACAAAGTTTAATGTGGACTGTGACATATTGATGATTGTTACTTTTGATCCTGTAACTAATTTGCTAAACAGTTTCTGTGCTCAAGCAAAAAATGTTTTATTCAAAAACCTAATTAAAGGCCAAATTGGAACACATGGGGATATTCAGGTGTTATTTAAAAAAAAGGTGCTTTATTATGAATTGTTTTAAGTGTACAGTACCATTATTACACATTCTTGCACATTCTTGCCAAAGGGGAAAATGGCTGCATAGAACCCAAATTACAGTGCTTGTAGAATCTTGCTTATGGTTCAGAAAAAAAATAATTGTTTCAACTTTGATAATATCTGACATTAATGAAACATAGTTTAGTCTACAAACAAAAACACCATTTTCAGACTATATTGTATGCCAATGTGTGCATGCACATGCACACACCGCACGCACGCACGCACACCCACACACCACAAACTCATTTTTCAAATGAAAAGAAACAGTACAAACAGTACAATTCTCACTAGGAAGCACTCAGAAGTTTCAAACATGTTGAGAGCAAAACCCCAAGGCCATCATTTACAACCATTTAAATCTTAACAATTAGTATCAGCCAAAGACAGGGTTTTAAATGTCAACCAATTAGGAAGAAAAGTTTTAATTTAAAACAGACTTCAGCATGCTGAGATACATAATCGTGCACCATAAATAGCTGCTATGTGACTACTGTCATACAATTACAGAACAACATGAAGCCCGGAAAGGTCAAAACAAACCAAGCATGAATCAAACAGATGTTTGAGTGTGGAGGGGCTGTAGAACTCCTGGAACTGTGCGACTACATTGCTTAGACAGATTTGCATACCTTCAACGTAATGGACATTCCAATATACAGAGATGTTTCAGAGAATAAATAGACATTTCCTAGTCTCTCCCTTTACCTGGGATATTCACATCGTAGCAGGGAACTTGCATTCCCTGGCATTTTTTTTTTTAACATAAATCCACAGGACATAAGCCTTCTCCATTGAGCAAAATGGTTGCACAGTCAACGTCCTTAAAAATCTGCATGGAATGAATGTAAAGAGACTAGGTCTAGGTCCTCTGTTCCTACTCTTGTCATAACCCCCCCCCCCCCCCACCCCCCCAAATGCCATTCCGCCAGAAATCCAGTCAAAACACAAATATCCATGACACTTGGGTTTACTGAGCTCTCTTGGTCAAGTCGTATCCCTTAAAATTTTACAGAAGCAAACCGATATTGAAAATGGGTGTGCTGAACGCCGGCCTCAATAGTCTGGCAATGCATGCAAAATTAGCCATTGTTTTTTAAATTTTTTATCCATGTTATACAATCCTATACTGCTTGTGGGGATTTCAACAGGAGTGATTATTATATATTTTCTTAAATATAATTTAACAATTTTTTACAAAATGCCCTTATCCAGACCACACATACTTTTTTCTTGCATTCATTCTTTCAACTCTCCTGAATTACATTATTGCTTTACAAAATACATTTTCCAACGGACTCACTTACAACTCACTTGTATTTAGGGAAAAATAGACTGCCTTCTTTGCTGCAGTGATATCATTGGCATATTAAAATCAATAAACTAAAAATATGTCTTTTTTTAACGGTTTTGATCCTATTACTTAAGACCCATTAGCTCCTGACTGCTAAGAGCCATATAACATTTTTATAGTTAGAAAATCGATAAAAGTGAAAAATAAGAGCCTTGTTTAAGTCTATTAGGAAACAAATTACTTTGTAAGTGGGTTGAAGTTTTGGCATCTGTGTTTTGCATTACAACTTACAGTACTAAACATCATACTTTAAGCACTATCGTCATCTCCCTAAAGGGCCAGTTTATCATTTCTGTTTCTCTGTCTTCCAATGCCTAACTTTACCATGTTTTAGAGGAATGTATCCAAACAGTGTAGCAGTGTAGTGTAGTGGCTAGGGACCTGCTCGTATAACTCACATACTGCAGGTTGAAATCACAAGGGGGTGGAGGGGTGTAGGGGGTGGAGGGGGGTGGGGGGTGTGGCAATATACCTTTGAGCAAGGTAGCCTATATAACCACCAAGGGCATTTTCACCATTCTGCCCCACCTCCCCTGAACAGACTAAGGACATTGCAGCAAGGGAAGGAAACTGCAGACGTCATTCGCCATTCCTAACTGAGAGAAAAAGAAAGATATGGAATAAAAAATAATTAACAACCCATATTTAGACACCACTTTCTAAATAATTTTACAAAGCCTGGGATGTGCAAACAGCCTAAAGATTCAGACGTTCAGAATGTTTAGTTTAAGTGTAGCAATCACTCGTTCAGAGAACAACCCATGGTACCTGATAATAGTTAACCATTGCAAATTTAAAAAAATGCTATTTCATACGAGCTGGGTAATGAAATGCGTTTCGAAATGAAAAGCAGAACAGCAATTAGAAGGGCTGCAAAAGGATGGCCTATCCTTGCTTATTAACTGTGAGGGACAGCGTGTGAAAGCCTCTCTCCAAACACAGCAGGTGGGAAGAGAGGTGTCTGAAAGCCAGATCGTTTATCAAGAGATGGCGTACGCGGCGGAGGTTGTTGTGCTGTAACATCTTACCGTTTCGTTCTCGGTTGTGTTTGTGTCATTCCTGCAGTCAGCACGCAAACCTGGATGAAATTGAATGGCAAAATCCTTGGATCGTAATGAACGGACCCAGTGAGATGCATGTAGATTCACTAGAGGTGCGAGCGTTTACTCACCAGCAGATTTGGAAATGTTTGGCAAAAAAAAAAATGTGATCAGAAAAATTGCCATAGTCACGGGTGAAGGCGTATATACTAGGGATGCACCGATATGAAAATCTCTGGCCGACACCGATTTACGATCATTTAGGCGAAACATCGGCCAATGTAGATATCGGTACTGATTGTTTGTTAGTTCTGCTTCCATAGGTTTTATGGTAAACTGTTTAAGAACTTGCCATTCTAAAATTAAAAGCACAGCTTTAAAGTAATGCAACAAAGTTAACCTTTTTGGCATGGTCGGATGGTGCAGCAGGCGCTCTGAAATGTATCTTTGCATTCAAATTTCTGTTCGCCCTGTATATTCAAGAACAAAAAAAAAGATCACAAGTAGAGGATGACTTAATACGCTGCATTAATTGCATAAAAATAAGCTGTGTAATCTATGCCACATAAGACTCCACAATTGCATACAGAGCATCTTTAACAATGTCACAAACTTCCGTGACAAAGATTTTTTAGAACATTCAATAAAAATAGGAGATCAAATGAACTTACATTAGATTAAATTAAAGTGCACAGGAGTTGTTGGGGTCAACAATCCTCTGACCTATTAGCATACCATGAACATAGGAGAAAAACATTAATATTTGGTTGTCCGTCCCCTGCGTTAGAACTTTTTCTCGTTTTAGGTGGTACGATGCTCATGTTACCTATCCATTCTAGTAACTTGCCGTGAGTTGTATAATGGGGAAATGGTCTCAGGGCACTTGTTCAAACAGATCAATCACAACATTTGATAGCTAACATTCGCTAGCTAGCTATGAGCGGCGGCATTTGTGTAACGCTAGCTAGTTGATTATTTAAATAGAGTTGATGCAACAATGTTACGTTCAACCATGAACATTACCTAAGTGTTTCCCATATAATATACACGAGAACCAACACCAGGTGAACAAAATCCTTTTTTAACATGCCGAAAATAACACAAATATCTATCCATTCAGAAATCCATAATCATTTGCGCTTGGGAGCCTCTGCCTGGGATATCTGACCAAGAGCGTAACAAAAAGTGGAGTGGACACACAGTCGATACAATGATCATGAACACGCCGTAACATTAGGTTGTGCTATTTACAGTGCAAAGAAGACATGCATTGTGGTTCCACAAGAAAATATTAAACATCAAAAACTTACTTTCACTTCGAGAAGCCTTGGAGAAGAATCAATGAACATAAAGAAAGCCAGCAAGTCTGAGGTCCACTCCACTTTTTGTAGGCAAGTTCCTGGACACTTAAGTTTCAGAGAAACTTACATGTTCAACATGTTCCATAATTACAGTAATTTCACAACCTTTTTTAATTTATTATTAGTTTCTTCATGATGTACAACACTCAGCGTACTCTATTTCTCTAATCCATTAGACCATTATTACCGAAGTTCGGAATGCACAGACAACATTTTACGCACTGTCAATTTATATACAGTTGAAGTCGGTCCCACCCCCCAATTCCCATAGAGATCCATTCAAATGCAGAGATGTTATAGTATCGCTTGTAAGAGTACCAGAAAATAAGATATCAAGAGTCTTTTGATGTTGTTGGGTCACAGACATCAGGAAGTCATGGCATGCAAAGGATATGCAACCGAATATTAAAAATGTAAAGGCACAGTCAACTTAGTGTATGTCAACTTCTGCCCCACTGGAATTGTGATATAGTGAATTAAGTGAAATAATCTGTCTGTAAACAATTGTTGGAAAAATGACTTGTGTCATGCACAAAGTAGATGTCCTAACTGACTTGCCAACACTATAGTTTTCTAACATGAAATCTGTGGAGTGGTTAAAAATTTGTTTTAATGACTTCAACTGTAGCTGGAGGTTTTCTGTGGAAGGCACAGAAGCCCTACCCTGAATCAAACATGCAACCTACTGCAACAAGTCTCACTTTTAACAGTGAATGTAACATTTAGGCACTGTCCAGTTGTAATTTAGTTCTGTACAACACACATTTTTCAAAAATGTGGTCATAGTATAGGCCTAGTGCTGCAATCAGTTGGGGAACAAAATGTGCAACCGAGTTGCATTTAATGTCAAATTGAAAGCAAAGTAAATACAGACTCTCCATGGATAGCTTTCTCTGCAAATAACACAGAAAGTGCCGTTGGATGCCTTTGTATCTTTCTACAACTGCCACAATCCACTCGTTTGACAGGCATAATATTTCCAACAACTGTATTTAAATAAATGTCAAACTGTCTGCTTGAAATCATACTTATGCAGGTGAATAAAATCAAACCTTGCAGCTGTGAAATTGCTTTTAAATGACCACTTCTGTAGAATCGATGCTCTACGGATAGAGATTTAGACAGAAAAACTGGCATCCTTAGTTATAAATTCAAATGCAGCTGGTGGTCATGGTCTCAAAGAGATGCTGGTAGAAGTGGACCAGCAAATGGTGGTGGTGTGTGTGTGTGTGTGTGTGTGTGGGGGGGGGTCACTGACCCACCTGATCTCATTCTGCCTCTTTGCACCATCAGAACCAATCAGAATGGACCAATTTCCTCTTTGCACACAAAACACAGAAAGCACATTTATAATTGGTTAGATGACCCATGTGTTTGGACCAATCATAAATGACAATGCTGTGCATGAGGGGCAAAATAAATGCTAAACCTCTGAAAGAAACTCCTTAGGCTATCAGATATCTAATTTATCTGGTTCTGTTCACCCATTTGTGAACAAGTCTCTCCATTGCACATTCATCCACAAGTTCAGCGGAAAACATTTATATCATCCTTATTTAAACAATTATAATTCATCAACTGCCAAAATAAAATCATAAAAGCGATAAGGCATTAACAAAAATGTCCAAACTGGACACCGAGAAAGAATCTGAGTCCTTATGATCCTATTAAGAAATGAAATTAGATCATTAGGCACTGTCTGATTAATGTGAGGGAAATACGCTGACAAAGTGAAGCAGGTTTAATGAGTGGTTTCTGAGAAGTGGCCGACAGCATGCAAAACGAAAGCTGACCATGCCTGCTGGTCAGGAGGGCTCTCCTCTGCATGTTTACCTTTAAAAGGTGCACATGGTGTTTGGGGAGGGCATTTGCTTGGATTCGCCGAGCATCTAGAAATCGGCCTTAAATTGATTGTTGAGCGGGAGTGTGTTCAGTGCATCACAGTATTTTTGCTTGGGGTTCATTTCCAATGATTATTTTTTATACAGTGTGATTAAAATAATTTTAAATTTAAATCAGACATGCACATAAAATTACATTTTTTAAATTTTATTTTATTTAAAGTTAATGTAGCCGATGTTGCACTTTAGCTCTCAGAAATCTGCATTGTCAAAACATGGATCATGAAAATTTCTCTGCTTTGACAAATTTCACATTTTACGCAAACAGATATTGACAGTCATCTATTAAAAAATCTGAGACATGACGCAGAGTTTAATAAGTATTCGAGAGAAAATAAAACTACAGCTCAATGCAAATAAAAAATAAAAAGCACAAGTACTAATGTAATAGTGCAAAAAATGCATAATTTTCCCTACGAACCTGGACTTTACATACGTGACCTCATAATGCCAAACTAGTGATTTAAAGCAAGCACAAGCAAGCTTAAACTGCAAGGAAAAAACAGTTTTTTAAAAACCTAAAACCAGTACATTTTATTTATTCAGCTCTGCATAGTTTCCAGGTCTGGGCACAACAATTCATGCTAGGCTTTGACCTTTCTCAATGCAGGCACCCCTTGAAGCTTAACAAGATTAAAAATATTCTGCTGTTTTGACAGTTGTATTAGTGGTGTTTGTCAGTTTTCAGTCAGACTATAATGTATATGTGCAATGAGTGCATGCATGCACGCACACAGATAGAACAAGTACAAATGACCATTATATGGAAGAAACCATTACAATAAATACATTTTGCTCAGACATAGTTCAGATCATTTACAAAACATTATATTAGAAATATTTAAGTTAACAAATGCTAAGTTCCAGATATAAAATCTCAATGTTGATTCATTTGTGAATCAGATGACAAGTGAATTCTGGCAGCAGTTTTGATTTGACTACTGAAATGTTCCGTTTGTGACCATTATGAATGTTTTTATCCTGATACCTGTATTCAAGTTTGTGGTAGCGGAAATTGGAGAAGTGTGTTGAGTACAGATGTGCAGATGTGCTAGCGCGAATTTGCCGCTACGCTGGATTCTGACACAACCCCAATTTATCCAGTTAACTCCCGTGACATTTCAACCACACTGATTTTTCACAGTGGCAATCAATTCTATCAATTCTTTAGTCAGCACACTCAACGCTTTTCCCGCTCAAACAGCAAATGAAGACCGATCATTCTGCATGTGCGGCTTATTTCTGGATGGAGAGCTCACAGGCTTGGAGTCAAGATGGCTTTTCACTGTCACCCCCCCCCCCCCATAAAAACTGAAAGGGGCTTTGAGTCTACCCCCACCCATTTCCAACACAAGAGCAGCTTACTGCACCTCAGCAGCAAGAGCATGTGTGTATTTAAGAGGAGTTTCACAGGCCTGGATCTAGCAATAAATCACAAAATTTAGACAAGCACTTAATTGACTCACAATGATTTAAGAAACATACCTGACTGGTATTAACAATTACTTATCCCGCTTTCCATCTGCTTAATTTGACTCCCTTTACTGCTAGCTTTTAAATATCAGTACATACGTATATAAAGTGAATGAGGTCAGAGGTTTCAGGATAGCAGGAAGAGATTGACTGTATGCATTATCTACACTGTGAAATGATAATGCGAATTCAAGCTCCACATCCATTGCTTGTATAAAGAAAGCTACATGATCCACTCTATCAATATCCACCATGTTTTCACCGCAGAGACTAATTCATAAAGGTGTCAGTTAAGGTGTCTAAAAGAGGCTACCAAGGGCACAAAAAAATAAAAAGAATAAAAATAAAAAAAACAACCTTGTCAAAGGGAAACATGGGCGAAGCAATAGATGGTTAAAGACAATATGCAGTTTTCCATGGTACCTTGCTTACTGATGTGGTACAGTAGGATGTTTGTGATGTGTGACGCCACTAGGGTCACTGTACAAAGGGGTTAATATTAAAAGTAGATGTCCACAGCTGTTATGTAATACTGAGTGGCCTGTAGAGTGTCAAACAATCACAGTACACTGTCAGTGAACACATTTGAGCTGTAGTACTCCTCCTACTGCAGGAGGAACGACCGTGTCTTTAGAGATACAATCCAAACAATTAGCAATCAAAAACTTGGCTGCGGGGAGGACGTGGTGAATATTTAAAAAGAAGACACATCCCAGTGTAAGTGCAAGTATTTGGAGACAAAGTGCAACTATATAGAATATAATCCTTAACCATACATATATATATATATATATATATATATATATATATATATATATATATATATATATATATAAATTAACTATACATGGTGGTGGGGGGGGGGTACTTATCTTCTCCGTTTGTTTGCATCAATTTCGATAATGGTTTTTTTGTCAAAAAAATAAGATCACAGGTTTACAAAACATCTTTAATCTTCCAGTAAAAGGAGACATTCCCAGGATAATTACTTCCACATTACAAAGGAAGTCATGTGACACCAGATAAGTCTAACCCAGTACTTTAATGATTGACATTTCTCTCATCCTTGATTGCTTTCACAATGCATCTACCCCCCTTCCCCCAAGTGTGCACTTGCCCATGGAACCGTAAAAATATGAATAATTCCCCATACTGTAGTAATTCACCAAACTCAAGCTGAAAAACATGAGAATTAAGTCAGTTTCGCAATGAAGCCCTTCAACATGTTTTCTGTGAGTGACAACAGCTCGCACGCTTGGCAGGTTAACCTCATCATTCCTTTCCATATCTGCCAGTCATTTTCTCTTCTAACTTCATGGGAAATGCTGTACATATGAAGCAAATCTTTAATTTCCCAGCACTAAATTCACCAGATATTACTGTAAAACCTCAGATCTGGCAGAAATTACAGAAAGGCCACAATGTCACAACCTCTACCATTACTGCCATTACTTCTTGTCAGTATTAATTACTAGAAGAAGCCAGACACATTAATATAGTATATAACAAATATAATACATATAAGCTATACATATACAGTGAGCACCATAATTCATTGGACAGTAACACATTTTTTGTTATTTTGGTTATGTACTCTAGCACTTTTGTTTGAAAGAAAGGATATAATGACAATGAGGTTGAAGTGCAGACTGGCAGCTTTAATTTGAGTGTATTTTCATCCATATCAGATGAACCGTTTAGAAATTATCTAAACTTTTGTACATAACCACCACTCATAGTTTGGTTTCAGGAGCAATGAATGTCTGAGTTGAGCAATCTCTTGGCGTGGGTGCCACTAGGGAGTCTGAGCGAAGGGGTTAAGTAGCTACATTGTATTTTCCTCAGCTAGCTCGGTCTTAAAGGGAAATTCCACTGAAAAATTACTACTGCGCATGTACCTGTCAAAATGTCAACTTTATATTCAAATATCTCAGGACAGAATTTTTTTTGGCCAGCCACAAAGAGAGACTTAATTAGTTGTGCCTCGATCTGTTAAATAAAGTTAATGTTGTTTTTCGGTGGAATTACCCTTTAAGAACAATTTTACCAAACAGCTAGTTAAACTAGTTGGCCCTTATGGTCAGCTAGCTAAACTAGTTGGTCCTTTTTTGCCAGCTAGCTGAACTAGTTGGTCCTTATGGTAAGCTAGTTGTACTAGCTACAAATAATATGCTAATTTTCTTAAGGGGGCGGGCAGTGGGTGTGACCAAAGACGTATTTTTTATTTGCTGGGAGTGCTGTCAAATACGGTTTAAAGTAATAAAACAGGTTACATTTTTTCAGAGCCAGTGTTTGTTGTTCAAAGCCACTTTTAAAACATGCACTGTTATTTATATTAATAAAAACAATGCTAAATAAATTCATCCAAGCATTTTTTATTGTTCTGTACCTGTTATGTGACAAATTGAATTCATGAAACATACCATTTTGCGCCAGTAGATGGGATCCTCATAATGTTTGTCACACGTTGGGAAGAAGGGCTTCCAAGAATCGCAGTTAATTTTATTTTGAGGTTGTCTCTAGCAATAACCATTTAATCATTCGTAGCCTGTAGCGGTCATTAAAACATAATGTGCCACATGATGTTAGAATGACAAGCATTAGGTCTCGTGATTTAGCTTCATGTTACCATTTTTAGCATCTGACAAATTCTAGAAGCGGCTAGAGACATCCCTACAATGAAATTGAGACCAACAATAGACCAACATTTTCATTCCTACTCTGTGCACTATACATCGTTTATAAGTGAATTTATAAAATCAACTATAAAAAAAGAAACATAGGTTTTTATTTACAAATGACACAGCTTCAGATCCCTTTCCACTGTTCAAAACAGATGCCATTTTCTTCGGTAAAATACAAAAAACACGCCCACTCTGCCCACCCCCAAAAAAATTTGCATAGTATTTGTAGCAAGTTCAACTAGCTGGCCATAAGGACAAACTAGTACAGCTAGCTGACCAAAGGACCAACTAGTTTTGCTTGCTGCGTGGTAAAATTGTTCTTAGGGCTGAGCTAGCTCAACTAGTGAGCCTAATAATATATAGCTAAATAAAATGTTTTTTTTTTTTTTTTTTTCCTCCATAGAATTCAATAGGAAAATGAGTCAGGAGAAGAAATCCTTCAAGTTATCCATCCATATCTACTTCATATCTGGCAACAGAGTGATGGTTTAAGGCTTGTTTGATAGCACAGACCCTTGATGACTTACAGCCATTTAGCCAACCATGGGTTCCATACTATTCCCATGTAATTTACAGCTTAATCTCACCCCACCCCCAAATTCCAAAATGCAGAGAGGTTATAGTACCTGGAAGTAAGATATCAAGATTATTTTGATATCCTTTTATACAGAGTCATGATAGCATCACCTGCTTACCTGTGGAATACCTGTTTACCACAGAAGTTGCTTGAGACAATGGCAAGAATGTGCAAAGCCGTTATCAAGGCAAAGTGAAGCTACTTTGAAGAATCTAAAATATAAGACTTTTTTGATTTAACACTTTTTTGGTGTTTGCATAATTTCATTCATGTTATCTCATAGTTTTGATGTCTTTACTACTCTAAAATGTGGTAAACAGTATAATTAACGAAAAGAACCTTCTATGAGTAGGTGTGTCCAAACTTTTGACTGGTACTGTATTTATTTATTTATTTATTTTAACTGACACCTGGACATTCCTAGCACTCCATCTCGTGTTTCGATGTTTTTTAGCTAATTATTTTATTTTTATTTATTCTTTTTTGAAATGGTCAGTAATTGACTGATACTCAACTTACAGTACTGATGTTTAATTAACTATTCATTTTATTTTTATTTATTTATTTTATTTGTTAATTAAAAAAATTGGTTGTTGTTAATCATGTTAATATAATAATATAATAATGTTAAATATTATTTTAATATATATATTTTTTTAATATAAGTTATATATATAAATATTTGTTTAAGAAAGCAGCCTTCTGAGTACCTTTGCATAGTCATACCGGTGCTAGAAAAGGTCTATTTTCATTTAATTATATCAGCTGCCATATCGGTAATCTGTGAATTTCCTCCCTCTAAAATCGGTATCAGTCTCAAAAATCCCATATCGGTCGGGCTTTCCTAGCTACGGAAGTTGAATAAACGTTAAAACAGCTTGCCATAGGTGCGAGCACAGAGAACACATTTGCGGCTGAGAGGAATCAACTTTTAACGTAAGACCTTCAAATTTTAAAAATTTAGGAGGAATATGTAGCCTATATAACAACAGTCCATATATTTAAGCAATATCACATGAGAGGGAGTGATGTTATACTGTATATCAGCACAGCTGTGATTAACTTTGGCCTACAACCAATCACAGCTATATAATAGAATGACCTCAAGTGTGATATTGCTTTTATACAACAGTTCTACTAGCCTATAAAATAACTCAAGTAATTATGATTGTGCGGTTTATTTGGCTCCACCAACAAATATAGTTCACAATTCCATTTAAAAACTTTTTTTCCCCAACAATGCATGCATTTGTTATGCATTATGAGGGGTTATGTATCATCTAGACTACTAGTCTTGCTCCTAATATCCGTTCTCTACATTGCAGATGTGTACTAATTACTAGCTGCTAATTTATCTCAACTTATTAGCCAGCTACTAACACAGATTATTAGTTTTGTCATTAAACAATATCAACTAACAAACTGGAGATAGTCGGAGTTTAACCAGCAACTTCCTTGCCTGGATCATCCAGACCTTGAATCGCCGTTTCTGCATTTTATTTTTCTCGCCAAAAAAGAATAACATTACAATAACAATAACAGACATAGCGACTCGACGTCTGGATGATCCGTGAAACTCCGACCCTCATATCATTCCCAGTGTCTCAGCTTCAGTAACTTGACATTGCTTCTCCAACATTACTTGACTCTGAGAGTGAAGGGCTTTTTATCCAGGATGCGAGTCACTTGGTCTCCATTCATTTCCAGACCAACTGACCAAACTTCCCTGAGGTCAATTGTAATGTAAACAAAGCAGAGTGATCCCGGCCAGTGATGAGGTCAGAGTGTTACTTTTTTTTGGAAGAGGAAGACGCCAGCAGAGGTAGGATGCTTTATCAGCCGAGCCGGGGTGCGCAATCTGTTCAGTGTCGTCCTTGGATTTGTCAGATTTTAAGAGTGCCAGACGCCGGTTCCACGCTGCTCTCGAATGTTCTCTTCTGTGAACTCACTTCAGATTGAACTGCGTCCCAGGAGCTTGTGGAGCAGTTCAAGACCGATGTAAATGAGCTTGCGCTCATTTAAACTCAATCACCTGACACCGGCCCCATGTCACAGCGACACCGTGCGCGGATAGACATCAGCAATTCAATCTCTTCATGCCTGAAATTAGAAAAATGTGACGCCTACCAAACAAAGGAAAAGCTATGGCACTAATAATTTCCTCTCAGAAGCACACTCTGTTGGTATTGGAATAAACAGACTTGCGTGAAAGAAATGAAAACACAAATAAGGAAAAACACACAACGTGTGACGCTACCTTGAAGCTATAATGCTGCTTGAATTAACAAGGAAATTTTATGGGAATGTTTAACCCCTTCGCGCAGATGGCAAATTTGGTAAATTCTCACCTAATTAAGGGGTGCTCTGTTTAAATAGTGCACCACTATCTCAGCCTGTCTCCACCTACTACACAATTTTGAAAAAGACTTTGTGGGGTGAGCGAGGGAGAGGGGTGGGGGCGGAGTGTCCATTGTCATTTGCATAAATGAATGTACAATGTACAAATTATTTTGTTTAACTCAGATCAAACTGTCAAACTAGATGTTGCAGATCAAATATGAATCAAGATTCAGCAACTGCATGGCCTATTTCTCACCTGAAATATTTTCAGAAACGTATTTTAGTGGACTATTTAGGTGGAATAAGAGAGTGTATGAACAGAACGCCACGTTGTACCAGTTGAAAAACGTGGAGCACAAACGAAAGGAACGTAGTGGGTCTGGTGCCGGCTGTTTCCGTTGTGGGCAACAACAATTATCCATATGACGTAGAGGTACCTCCAAAGAGGTACTCTGACATCACAATTGGGCCCAAATCATGAATAACTGATTACTGGGGAGCAGAAAAAGAATTTCAACTGTCAGAGGGCAGCACAAATACGCTCTTCTACCAGTTTCTTATGATGTACAATATTATTTCAGAATTGAAAAAACAGAATTGATGAATAAGTTTCATTATAAGGTAGGCATACAAACACTTTTACAGCGAAAAAAAAAGTGATCTAGGGTGTACTTCATAACTCCAGGTGTGAGCATAACAGAAACTTAGTAAATGGCTTAAATGAAACAAGACAGGTGTACCATTTACAATACAAAATTAGATTTGTTTATTTTCATAATTTAAGTCAAAATAAAGTGCCACAAATGCAAAGAAATTTTGGAAAAATGCAAAAAAAAAAAAATTATATATATATACTAGGGGTGTCACGATACCGATTCGAAATCGAAAATCGATCGAAATGAGCGTTCAATTTCGAACTTCGAAATCACAAGCTGGTTTGCGATTCTCCAAGTTATTTTTTTCTCTCCACCCCCGCCCCCCGCGCACTCTTCTTAGCCTTTCATGTGATGGGTAAAATGTTTTTAAAAAAGTAGCCTACTTGGCCATCTCTAATGTAAGCGTTTCCGACAAAACGAAACTTGACGCCTTCCACTGCATTTTGTTCGTCCACGCAGGCGTGCGTCCGAAGAAAAAACAACAACAATATTTCAAAGAAGACACAGCTGCTAGTTAACGTTAGCTTACCGGTAGCCTGCATTACTTTTCGACACACCATGGCCACTGCCGGAGTTGGAGATGGAGAAACAGAACTGGAAAATCCTCCTGCTTCCCTCAAGTCACCGGTGTGGCAACATTTTGCCTTCCCCGTGAGTTATATAAACAACGAACGCGTCATTGACAAAAAAACGACAGTTTGTCGGCTATGCTACACGCGAGTACCATACACCACCTCAGGCAACACGTCAAATATGGCAGGACACATTCGCAGGCATCACAAAGAAATAGATTTGACTGGGAAAAAAACATTGACACAGGCAACTCAAATGACAACCCAAATGACAGTTGTCAGGGCATGAAAAAAAACGTGTAAATAGTTAATAGCGTGGTTCAACTGTTTATTATTTCAGATATTAGTTTGTTAAAGCTCTTAACTGTTCAAAGAATGTGAACACGCTCATCTTTTTAAAGAAAAATTTGAAAATGTAAATGACTGTTGTCAGGGCATAAAACCAATGTGTAAATTGTTAATAGCGTGGTAAATGTTCAACTGTTTATTCTAGAGTCTAGTTTTGATAAAGCTCTTAACTGTTTACGTGTGTTTAAATATTCTCATATTTTTGTTATTATTTATAATTGTTATTATTCAAATAAAAGTTACTTATTGAGAAACAAGTATTTTTCTTTACAAATCAAGACTCGATAGGCTAACAATGGCATAGCCATTAGTTAGACTATAGTGCTGGAAGAAAAAAATTGTGCTGAAAAAAAATCGAAAATCGAATCGAATCGTGACCTTAAAATCGAAAGTCAAATCGAATCGCGGATTTGGAGAATCGTGACACCCCTAATATATACAGATCCTTTCCAAAAAATTTGAATATCATGGAAAAGTTGTTTTTTTTTCCATAATTCCTTTCAAAAAGTGAAACTTTCATAGATTATAGATTCATTACACACAAAGTGAAATATTTCTAGCCTTTATTTGTTTCATTTTTCATAATTTTGGCTTACAGCTCCAGAAAACCCCCAAAACAGTATTTCAAGAAATTAGAATAGTGTGTCGAAAATCAGCATTTCCTTCAGTTATTTCAGATAATGAATGTTTTAGACTGAGTGTCACACTATCATCTAATTTACTCAAAACACCTGCAAAGTTTATCTCAGTTTGGTTCAGTATGGGGAAGACTGCAGACTTGACAATTGGCCAGAAGACCATCATTGACACCCTCCAGAAGATGGGTAAGCCACAAAAGGTCATCGCTAAGGAGGCTGGCTGTTCACAGAGTGCAGTGTCCAAGCATATCAATAGAAAGTTTAGTGGAAGGGAAAAATGTGGCAGGAGAAGGTGCACAAGCAAAAGAGATGACCGTAGGCTTCAGCGGATTGTCAAGCAAAGACGATTCCAAAATTTGGTGGCGATGCAGAGGGAGTGGACTGAGGCTGGAGTCAGTGCTTCAAAAACCACCACGTACAGACGTATCCGGGACATGGGCTACAACTGTCGGATTCCTCGAGTCAAGCCACCCCACTCATTCTCTGAAATAACTGAAGTAAATGCTGATTTTCGGCACACTATTCTAATTTCTTGAAATACTGTTTTGGGGGTTTTCTGGAGCTGTAAGCCAAAATTATGAAAAATGAAACAAATAAAGGGTAGAAATATTTCACTTCGTGTGTAATGAATCTATAATCTATGAAAGTTTCATATTTGCGTGAGGTATGTTTCGGCCCTAAGTGTTAGCAAGTGTTTCCATTCGCCCATGTAACATTAGCTTGCTAGCTGCTAACATTACTGGGTGATGGGGCAAACGTTACATACATGCCATCTCAATAAATCCCATCTTGAGTGCATCGCTTATAAAGCAGTCCTGATTCTTTATTCCTGTCACCAAGACTGCTTCTGATCATGTGATCTTCCAAATCCAGAGAACAATTTCATAGTGACGTTGCAAAATCAAAACTCTTATGTCAAAGATACCCTTTTGGACATGGCTGAGTAACTCAAAACACTTGGATGAGTGTTATTTTGACTCATGATGACATGCCAGCGTTAAAATTCTTTCCCTTCACAAATGCATTAGCCAGTTAATGTCAATGACCGGTGAACACCGGTGAATTTAAAAAGATATTTGACATTATTTTTCAGGTCAAATGTTGATTGCATATAGACAAAAATGTTGAAGAGAGAACTGCATGAGATGACGCTAATGATAATCAAAGGTCAAGGACTTTGTTCAGTCAAATTCATTGTGCTAAATATTTTGAAAACAAATCCAGTCCCTTTGCCCCACTGTATATTGCCCCAAGAGATATTTGTATTCATACACAGTTTATGGCAGAATAATTCATAATATGAATTCATAATACCAATGAATGCTACTATCACCAGCTCTTCTTCATCATCCATCCATTATCTAACCCGCTTATTCCTGGTCAGGGTCGCAGGGGGTGCTGGAGCCTATCCCAGTATGCATTGAGCGAGAGGCAGTAATACACCCTGGACAGGTCGCCAATCCACTGCAGGGCACACACACCATTCACTCACACACTCATACCAATGGGCAATTTAGAGTCTCCGATACAGCTAATCTGCATGTATTTGGACTGAGGAAACCAGAGTACCCGGAGAGGAAACCCATACGGACACAGGGAAAACATGCAAAATCCACACAGAATGCTACCCACTGGACCACGGTGCTGGCCTGCTCTTCTTCATAAAATTGATATGAGTAATTCTTTTACATTTTCCGGTAGCTTTAAAACATGTTTGAATACTGACATGTGAGTGACCAATTCATAACATTCAAGTAATCAGTTATTCACCTATTCAGTTCCATTCAGTTCCTAGATTAAGCTGTAAACAGTATGGACCACATGGTTGGCTAAATGGCTGCAAGTCATCAAGGGTCTGAGGTATCAAACAAGCCTCAAACCATCACTCTGCTGCCAGATATGCAGTAGATATGGATGGATGACTTTAAGGGTTGTTTCTCCTGACTAATTCTCCCATTGAACTCTATGGAAGAAGTACAGTGCCCCCCAGAATTATTGGCAACCTCAAGCAATATGAGCAAAAAGTGCATGATTAAATTCAGTTTATTGTTTATCAAATGTCTTCTATGCTCAGGAAAATGAGAAAAATATATAGTTTAATTGTGATTCCATTGATCAGAGGACAAACAAATCTTCAATGTAAAATAATTATTATTTTGAAGATGTGTTTCACAATTATTGGCATCCCTGTATTTAGTACTTTGTGCACCCTCCATTTGCCAAGAACAGTACTGAGTCTAGGTATACTTAAGTACATCAAGTTTATTTTAAAGTAGACTATATTTTACGTAGACAACTTTATAAATGTTCGATGAGATTGGAGACCACACATCAAGGGATCTGAGGCCATTCCTACATACAGAATCTCTCCCGTGCTACAGTAGTTGATTACAAACTTATTTGAATGTCTCCTTGGGCTATTTTGAAGGGACAGCGTTTACTTACTCACCCTATGTTATATTGTGTATTAATATGGTAGATACCGTTTTTTCAATGAAATATATTCAAATTTAATAGGAAGCTTTAATTTAGATGACTGGTGTTGACAACGTCATGGCTATTCTGTTGTTAACAATAATGTTATTGTAGATGATGCTGATGTTAATGGTAATGATGTTTATGACAGTGATGTTAATGGCAATGATGATAATGATGTTGCGATGATGATAACAATGAATGATCGAAAATGGAGATTGTGAACACTCGCACGCGCGCACACACACACGCACACGCACACGCACAGACAATTGAGGTAAGTAAAGCCTTCCCTATTTTTCTGCCCTTTGTAGAAGTAATATCACAGTAAGGAGAATGCTCAGTGAGGGCCACAAAATGAAATTCCATCCACTCCAGCTTCTGCAGCAGAATCACTGATCTCGGTCCGAGCTTGTCTAAATCCTCTGATTAACAATTAGTTAGAGCCCTGATACTGATTATTCCAAAAGGCCAACTCCTTTTATTTGTTCATTTAAACAGAATCTTCCTCCAGAGGCAGAAGCAAAAGCACTGAGGTACGTGAAAGGTCAGAGACTCGTGCTTGCGCAGATGGGGGGGGGGGGGGTTGCGCTATTGTATCGGGCAAAGAATGACTCTGGTCTCCAGTGAGCCTGTCAAACATGATGGCTACACAATGACAACAGCGTATAACACAGAAATGAACAATTACTAAGTATGAACTGGGAATGTTACAGTCATAGATCAACAGTTATAATTTTGGCATTTTGTCACATATGCTGACATACACAAGCCCAAATTAGACACGTGTGTGTGTGTTTGTTTGTTTATATGTGTTTCCATGGATTTCCATATTAATGGTCTGCCTGTACTTCAGAATTAAATTCTTTATTTTGCAAAAGCAGGGCTTTTTTTTTTCATGAAATAATATCAAGTAATTTGTGATTAGTTCCAAGGCCAGGCTGCCATTCCCTGTGGTTAGCCACGGCCCATGAGGCCTGGCTGTCTGGGGAGTCAATCAGCATAACGTGGCCCTGCTCTCCCTGAGTAACGCCGATCCCTCGAGACAGGAAACAGAGACGGACCGCCGTCTTTGCAAAAACCCTAGGCACTAACCTCTCCCTGCCCGGGAGACTCTCTCACCTTTCTCCCCCGCAATTTCATTCAATTTCGGCTCCTGCCGTGTCAGTGGGTACGTTTACATGCACAGCAATATCCGATTACTGGAAACGATCAGCTTACGCCAGTATTTAACTTACTGCGTTCACATGGACATAAGAAATGTGATTACTCCAAATGCCGCGTTTACATGATTCTCTCCATAATCAGCTCTGTGGAAAACGTAGCTACTAACTGCTTCCCGTTTTAAGGACAAAAATGATCCGCCCGTGAAAAATGTACGTTAGTAGGCTATTATTGTTATTATAGCTAGCTAGTCATTATTATAGCTACTTATTTATAGGTAATTGCTAGTAGTGTTTGATTTATATTATTGTACTAGCTAGCTTTACCGATCTCTAAATCTGGCGAATTTCCCGAAAATTTCAGTTATTTAATGTGCTAGCCACAAACTAGCTAGTACAAACACAAGCACGTAACACTGAACAATATATTTTCACCGGTGAAATGCAAATTTAATAATAGAATTCTGGAAGTGAGATGCTGAAGGAACCCCAGGCATGGAAAATGTTGACGGGTGGAATCATTTTGACGTTACACCGCCTCTTCTGCCTGACATGCGTAGTTTTGAAAAAGCCGAAAGAAACCGGAGAAAGGTGTTTACATGCTCCAAAAAATCGAAAGTTTGGCCAAAAAACCAGGGGTGTTAATCGGGTTTCTAAAACACGGATTATGACCTTACATTATTGGATAAAGGTGTTTACATGACCATTTCAGTAACCAGAGTATTGCCATAACCGGGTTCAGATCGGAGTATTAGTGTGCATGTAAACGTACCCAGTGTCAGCAGAGAGAGCTTGGAAGGGGAGACTTTGACCTAAAAGGCTGACACCCGGGAAAAATAATTGTAACTTGAACTAAGAACTGACCAGGCACAGCCCAACAGCTGTGACCCATCTGCTCCTCACTTCATGCCAGAGTGAAGCATAGGCCTTCTTTTATAAACTTATTTTTTGTAAGGTATGGAATATTACGCTTATGCGACCTTCTTAGGCCATGCATAACATGTAACAGAGCATGTCCCTACCTGTCTCGCTTCAAATAGTGACAGTTCTGCGCTTCCTGGCACCCGGCAGCTTTCTTTAGATTGTCGTACATCGGACAATGTTATGGAATAAGCAACGAAAAGTCAAATTCGTCCATAAAGTGACGACAGCACTGCACTTTGTAAATAGCCTACTGATTTCATTCAGCCCGCAACACAGACGTCAAGTGAAAGGAGACGTTTACGCACTGAGTGGTCTCCCAAAACAGGTGGGTGCAATTAACCCTAATTCCCACCAGGACATTGACTGAGAACGAACACACTTTTTTGTGCATAGAAAAGTAGCCTTTGGATTTGGAGCAACTGTGTGAGCAATTTGTACTACTGATGGATGGCTTCTAGGTGACAATGGGTAGG
Organism: Synaphobranchus kaupii; assembly: GCA_029718625.1. NCBI lineage: Eukaryota > Metazoa > Chordata > Actinopteri > Anguilliformes > Synaphobranchidae > Synaphobranchus > Synaphobranchus kaupii. The sequence goes on from CM056386.1 coordinate 25,288,334, forward strand.
TTTAATTTGAATATAACAAATAGTAATACGCATAACGTTACTATAAAGTGTAGGCTATATTAGGCCTACTGCGGATACCTAATAGTTAAAATAAAATGAATATTTCAAATTACATTTGTATATTAGCCTACAACACAAATTACATTTTTATATTAGCCTTCCAATTTAATCTGACTGCAAGGTGAATTTTTCAACCCACCCCACCGTCCCCCAGATACCACTTGCAACCTTGGCTACACCCACGGCCAGCCCACACAGAACAAAGGGCAATACAATCTTGCTATGTATCCTTAATGGTCAGCATTTAGCAGATGATGCTGATTACAAGGGCAAATGTGAATTGTGCTTTGGCCAATAACATAGTTTTAATATGATATTTTTATATTATAACATTGGATTAAAGTCAGACACGATAAATTGTGACAAAATTTTGGTTATTATTTACAGACAGTAAAGTACCCTGTAATCCATAGCGCCACCTTTAGTTTGTATTTTGGCATAATTGACAGTTTGATACAAAAAACGAGGCAGGGGAATGAGAACGATTGCAGATTTATGGATTGCCTACATGAACGTGCTTTGCGACATGCGTTCGTGGCTTGCAATTGCAATTTCTACATGAAACACTCAAAAAATTGCAGGAGAAATCGATCGCATCTCGCAGATCGCAGCCTAATTTCCCCGTCTCGTAGCTAGCTATTTACATCCCTAACGTAGGCTATGCCCTCCGTGTTTTCCTACTAAATGACGTTTAATATGAGGAGTTGCATCAATGTTGAGGTTTAATTACAAACGTTTTATTATTTGCTACCTCGTTCAAAACCCAAATAGCCTATAAGTGTATGAAAGACACAGTGAATGATATTTCAAACAATACAGTGCCCTCAATATGGACATTTATAAACTTTATTTCAGAGGCCTCTGACAAAAAATGGGTAAAGCAGAAGACATAATGAGATGTAGGCTAGCCTATTAAAGCTGCTTCTTCCTCCATTGTCCCCCGAGTGTAAACTGTCGCTGGAATGTTGCTGGAGTGCGTTTATACTTTTGGCGAACGACAACGACCACAGTGTATGTAGCGCGACAACAGAATGTTCATGAAAGTTCTGCGATTTCAGTCGAGCAACACTGTCGCTGGACTATAAACTGGTCTTAACCATAGACTGTATAAAAATATGGACAAAGCCACTGTGACATTACCCATTGCCTTTCCACGACCTCGTAAAAACTGAATTGAAGCTCTGGATGTCGTTTTCGCCGCCCGTTTTTACAAACTGCGCCTGCTCCGTGGAGCCGAAGAGGACTCAACCTGTCCCTCTGATTGGTCCTGAACAAATGTTAATACCCTGTCCAAACGACACAATATTTAAAAAAATCAACACATGCAGAGGCATTAGATGAAGGAAAGGCACCTATTGCAATTACATTTTTTTTGTGGGAAAAATTTATTGACTGAGTATTTTGACCACATTACTGCCATTGACTTACATGGTGAAAGACCTATACTGGAGCCAATCGCAGTGGCGCTAGTGAGCAATGGCACAATTGCCGCTCCCAGCCCAACCAGGAAGTGAGCTTCAAAACGAAAGCCCAGTCTTGGCCCCTTGGTCTTAACGCGACCAATATCAAATCATCTGGGATAGTATTGTTGGGTCATAACAGTGTTGTAGAGGAAGGCATTGTGATGTCATAAGCAGTGTAATATGTTACAGCATCCACATTCTACTGCATCGATTTTCAAAACGTGCCCATTGACTCCATTCATTTTTTTGGCGATAAAAGTTCAATTATCTGAAAAAGTGTATATGGTATAAAGTTAAAAAGTAATAGCAACTTGGTGGGTGTATGATGGTATAATATGAGGTATGAATGGTGTCTATGGTGTGAATGGTGTAGGAGGAGATAGGTTCACAAAAATCGGCGGAATAATAATAAGTATGGTGAATAACAATAGGTGTGGTTTCACAACCACACCTAATAAGTATGGCGAATAACAAAAAGTGTGGTTTCATAACCACACCTAATAAAATGTGTTACTATACTACTCCAGGGGCCACATGTATAAAACTGAGTTACAGAATGCGGGGAGAAAGTCGGAAATCGGCTTACGCAAAATTTTGCATTTTCTCCCTCTGCCTTTCAGTCACGGTGCCATATCACACTGACTCCAAACATTTCCTACGTAAGGTGTCCAGCGTGTGCAGAGGTATGCAGATTCTCACACCGTGTTATTTTATACATCTGAATTTCTGCTTGGAAACTCCCTTACGCAGCTTTCTGAGGGCATTTTTCTGCTCAGCTCTGTTTATACATGTGGCCCATGGTATTGCTCCCTCACCCACTCATTCTCTTTCTCACTCGCTCAATTACTCCCGCTCATCATTCCAGAACCGTTCATTTCCAACAAAACCAGGAAGAGATCATTTTTAGAAAGGGATTCTGTAAAATTTCTTGTATTCTCTGACTTGATCCTGAATTTGGCGTGTAAGCCAGATGTCGTTTCCCTGTTATAATGCCAAGCTTTCGGGAAACCACCACACACAGTGTTTTTGTTCTCACCTGCCTAGTGAAATGCGCTCTGTATTTGGAAATCTAAGTTTGGAAACCGTACAAATTAATCTTTGCTAACGGCAGGTTTTGAAATGTGTTACTGCACTTGTATATAATGGGCATTGGGGGCCATATCATGATATCATATTGTAAACTATGAGTAATCGAAAGGAGATTGCTTTGTGTCTGTGAGAACATCTGCTAACTAGCCAGTTCAATCTAACCTCAGTACTGTCCTTCATGTTGAAAAGCATATTTAAATGAAGCATCACATTTTTCACGCACAATGTTTTTGTGCATTTCAACAAGACACATCAACATTGTTGCAAAAGCATTAAAAAAAGCATTCACTTAAGAGCACGCAATACATTTTTTGCGTTTCTCAGCCAGTCATCTTCTGGCCAAAGAGACTTTGGGCGATGTCTCCTCTGGGGTTTTTTACCATCTGTATTCACACAACATTCAGCACACACACATGTCCTCGTATTTACCCTGGCTCTGAATCTAGCTCCCTCCCCAGAGGAATGAACAACAAGCCTCTTCATTGGGTGTGGGTACTGGATGCAGTTTGGTGCACTGGATATTTAAACACTTATTTCCTGTCTGGGGTGGGTACATCCAGCCCCCCTCTTGTAGGCTAATTTCATTCTGTCTATAAATGATGGAGTGAAAGACGCTGCCAGGCGCTAACTGCTAACTGTGAGCGAGCTTACCTCCCAGTGCGTCAGGCCGCTTCTGTCATTTTTCTTTGATGTTTCCTACAGAACTAATTCAGGCAGGAAATGAGGGAGCACTGAATTGAGAAAAATAGAAAAAATAGGTTACACCCACCGAGTGATTTTCAGTCCAAAGGCAGACATGATTTAGCCCGCACACGTTCTGTGCCACACACAAACGAAAAAGACCACACCAGAAGTATGTCACTGATGGGACATTAACACTCAAAATAAATCATATTTTCATATACAAATGGTAGGACTAGGAGCCGAGGTCATTTTGGGTCTTTACAGAAGCTAAAAGCCTGCTGTAAAAGAATGATGCAAGGGCGTCGTAATAAGCTTGTGATCTTTAATTAAACTCAAAAAAAGATCAAAGGTTGGAAAACATATGAAGTTATATCAGTCATTTTGTGGTAAAAAAAAAAAAGGGTGAGTCGCTTGTGTACAAATGATTGGATCAAGCTTCAATACTTGTGCTTAGAAGTCTACCTAATGCTATCAGAGGCATCACTTTCTGAGGGTTTTCATTGTAAATTGCATGTTGACGTGATGAAGTACTGCGCATCTACTGAGTCAGACCCATTTTAAAATCATAGACGCTGTGACAGAGATGGAAAACATGAAACAAACTGATTGGCAGGTGTGTTTAGTGAAGAATGTGCTCACTGGTGTCACTGCTACCATGATTATAATAATTACGGTTTATAGCTATCTCTGTCAGTGTCTTTAACAGATCCTTCGTCACGATTCTAACTGTCATGTCACGTTTTCTGTTTCATTTCTGTCTTAGTTAGATTTCTTGTAAATGTCACGTATTATGTTTAGTCTAGTCACGCCACGTTTTATGTTTAATTCTTGTTACGTTTCATTTTTCATGTCATGTCACGTTTCCTGTTTGATTATTGTTACGATTTATTTTCTAGTCTTGTCATGTCACGTTTTATATTTGATTCATGTTACGTTTCCCGTTCATTGTTATACACATTTTCGTGTTTTTCCGGAGCCTTGCGTTCATGCTTTCTCTATCTCTCTTGCTGTCACTCACGCTTCCCTAATTGTTTCATTCTCCCGTGTCTAGTTTACTAATCTACTAACGTTAGATCAGGATTGGGTAATACTAACTCTCTAACTATGTGTTCATGTTTACCTTACGTTTCTCGTGCATGTCATTTACTAATTTACTAATGCTAGGTCAGGATAGGTTTATTACTAACGATTACTAATTATCTTGTTACCTTGTCAGCCTTCCACACCTGATTTCCATTCGCATGCTGCTCTCAAGCTAATTGTCTGCACCTGTCTACACCTGCATTTAAGCTCAGTGTTCATGTCTTGTCTTCGCGAAATTGTTGCCTCCTGTTTACAGTGCACTTTTGAGTGTTATTTTCAAGCCATTGTTTTTGACCATTGTTACCGACTTCTGTTTTGTTGACCACTGCCTGCGCCACGAGTTATTGCCTGCTGTCTTTGTACTTTTGCCCCGCGGAGCGGACTTCGGTCTTGACTCTTGCATCGCCCTCGACTTCGAGCTTACCTACCGTCTGCCTGTACTACTGCCCCGCTGACAGCTACTCTGGTTACTGGACATTACCTATGGTGTACCTATTCTGAGACTGCCTTCTCCCTCGGTACTGTACTTTGGTTTTGGCTGGATTATCTGTGTATGAACTTTGCTTGTTTTTGGACTACGCTCATTGGACTATCCTTTAATAAAGCCCTATCACTCAACCACTGTTTCTGAGTCGTGCATTTCGGGTCCTACCCTCACGCACCTGTCTCATCCTTAAAGTAGAAATTCAAGATGTATGCAATTCTCTAGGACACACCCAACCCCTACACTTCATACTTTGAGAATTAATTGTTTACAATATCAAAATAAGTCTTAAATTTACTTTTTGTTTAGACACAAATGAACCTAAATGCCAAAGGATCACTAATGCATGGGTTAATATAAATGCAAAATTGCCACAAACTAATGTATCCCTTTAATGCTGACTAACTTATGTTAGAAAATGGGTTGAACTGAGATCGCTCAGTTACTGACTCTGCTTGGATACCTGGCTTCAGGGTGATTCTAAATCTGGCTTTGTAAAAAAAGACTGTTCCCTGACATTTAAATTTTGTGAGAAATGCTGCAGGATTGACAGGCGGGGAGAAGGAGAAAGAACATATTAGCCTCACAATCATATGTTCCACCTGCCACAGTTTCATTTAGTTCCACTGTAAAGAGGGAGAGCCATGTTCCAAATGAAATGCTTCAGTCTTTTTTTAACCCTTTGAAGAGTAGGTTTTTTCTGAACTCCATTGCTTTTAATTATCAGTTGTGATTGTGACATCAGCATTAGTTAGGCTCAGTTAAGGGAAAAACTAAAGCCGTCATATTGTTAGTAAAAGTTTTGCAGTGATGTACAATTAATTCTGGGGTTTATTATTTGATGTGTAATATATTTTACTTTGTCGCTTACCATCATGTCAGGCTTCTTCCGGATCTGCTCCAGTGTGTTATTTTCCTACATTACCCAGAACTACTTTTGCCACGCCATTTTGTGAAAATGTTAGCTAAAAGGCTAAATGCAAAATTGCAGATCTTGGCCACGCGGCATGCCCCCAATCCCCTAGTGCGAAGCAAGGGGCCAAAACTGGACTTTCGTTTTGAAGCTCACTTCCTGGTTGGGCTGGGAGCGGCCATAGTGCCGTTGCTCACTAGCGCCACTGTGATTGGCTCCAGTCTAGGTCTTTCAGCCTGTTTTTCCATGCAAGTCAATGGCAGCAATGCGGTCAAAATACAGTACTAAGTCAATACATTTTTCCCACAAGAAAATGTAGTCTCAATCGGTGCTATTCCTTCCTCTAATGCCTCTTCATGTGCCGATTTTTTAAAATGATTGTGTCGTTTGGACAGGGTATAATATTTTTTCAGGACCAATCAGGGACAGGTTGCATCACTGGGGTCACTGGTTCTATATCTACGGCCACTGCACTCACTCGGAGGAGACAACGAACAAAACGCGTAACGCCCAGGGTCCAGACAGGGAGGCACAGGCTGTATTTCTGAGTGGAAGTCGATGGAGAAGATACCTTAGTAGCCTACCCTGAACAAGCTGTTGTTTTGTGAACACAGTTCGTAACATAATAAATTGACTGCCTTGTCGCTCATCTTCAACATGTTTGTCACCACATATTCATTTTGGAAGGAGCTATGATGTGTCTACTACGGGAAAAAATATTGTTTTGTGAGATGAGACAGCAGGGGATGTTGCAGCAGTTAGCATTCATTTACGACACTACAGGCCCAGCGTCTCCGAGCTAGCAGCCAAACTGTGGGGTAAGTATCTGAAATCGATTGCGCCATACCTGTATAGCCTATATTGTTTAATAATAAAAAATATATATCAGTGTTATGTTGTGTGTCTGTCAGGCGTGCCGGAATCATATCAAAAGTGCGGGGGCCAACTTTTTTTTCCATTCATATTATATAAAAAGTTTGCACGGGACGTAATGTTGATTTTTCGAGGCATTTGTAAGAATCGTAACCTATGTTCTAATTAGCCCATAAAGCCTAATAATGTACAGGAATCAATTACCATGCACTTTACTTAGGTCTACATCATTTAGATGTAGCTTTCCTGAATGTGGCTATGGCAGTATTTAAAGGAGCACAGTCAGGCTTATGCATGTTTTCTGCATTCTAATATACTATTTAATGCTTAATATTTTCCAAAAAATCATAAAGATTGGATTTGTGGTTTTTGAGATATGGGCCCTCAAGAACAGCTCCATCTCCAGAGCAGCTCCAACCTTATTTACCACATTTCCCATATCTCCCTGCGCACGCTTAGGTTTGGTGTACATGAATATGTAATAGGGGGCGGACACGCCACTGCTGCGAGCACTGTGATGAGCTAACTGTTCAAGTCAAGATACCGCAACAAATTATTGCGTGTCTGCCCAAAATGCCATCGTGCACCGTACGTGGGTGCGATATTAAGTCAGGATACCGTTTGCCCAAAAATGAGCCGAGGTATATCCAGTGGCTGGCAGCAATTAACAACCCGATCTATCTGTTAAATTTGCCAAAAAAAGATTACGACAAAGTTTGTGTTTGTTTGAAACACTTCAAGCCAGAGGACTTCCAATGCGACTATAGTGCCGAATTACTGGGAACTAAATCAAAGAATTTGCTTGTCCAGAAATCCAACATATTGACCATCGGGAGCAGGGTATCTTTGACGTACTGCAGAGACTACACACGATGGCAGCACAACTCTTATACCTCTCCCCAGTCGTTCGCCATGGTAACGTTAAATAAAGGGGTGACAGAAAAAACTGGTTATAGTAATGTAATCTCTGTTGTTGCACAGAGGATGCTAAATGAGCTGCTAGATAGCCATCTAGGTATAGCCAACAAGCGACTGATTCCGACAGTAGCCTAACTGACGTTACATGGAATGTCCGAATCTTGGTGTCATGCTGGCAAGCACAACATATCGACTTTAACATAAGTTTAGGAAACGTTAGCTAAATTACAAGATTTTGATACAGCTTGTTAGCTACTCACTCGTCGCTTAGTTGCCCTCCTGGACCCCTTGGTTGTGGATACTTCTTCCAATTAATCCTCCTATTGCTGCATAAGAAGTTGGTAAGTACTGCAGGATGTAGCAAGGGTTCTAAGTTATTATTGGCAGTGATGCAAACTACGTGTTCGGTTTCTGCCAACAGCCGTTGCCCTCGATCCCATTCGCGGCAGCAAAGGCTCTCCGTCTCGGTAGGCATGGGTTCAGTTCCCACACTGGCACCAATTTATGTTCCCACTTCTCTGCTCTCTGTTAGCTTCGGCTGCCTCGTGCTCCACTCTCTGTCTCTCTCGCTCACGCAATTCTTCCTCTGTAAATTCCGGTTCAAAACTGTAAGGTTGTATTTCTTCGTCAAAATCGAAAAGCTTGTCCTCTAACTCGGAGAGCTGTCCGCCATATTTTCGTGGGAGTGTCATGTGATCGTCTGGATGGGTGCCCGCCCATAAACCAGTCTCTGCCTTCAAGGGTGGAGTTTGAGCGCCCGTTACCTTCTGGGAAACACTGGCTGGAGATTCAAGCCAAACACATCCAGTGACGTCACTGGACGTGTTTGCCCTTTGAAGTTTTGCCGCCGTATTTCCCATAAATAGGAAACGGCTGCACTGACGGTGATTTTAAAAAGGCCTACACACAGAATTTAAGCATTTAATCCAAATATTCTCAACTGAAAACAAGCGGAACTGTGCTCCTTAACAAGAAACAAGTTTGCAAGCAATACAAGGAGTGAGCTTTTGCTACATATTCTCCTTTAAAATAATTCATGAAGGAAGTGGATTAATAGGCTACCCTTTTAGTTTTCTCAGTCTAGAGCTATAGCTAGGTTGATGTTGTTGTCCCGAAGCTAGACTACGCTTGTTGGCTAGATACATATATGTAGGCTACAGATCTTATTAAAAGACTAGGCTTCTATCTAGTCTTCAGATTCCTTCACTTGGGCTACTAGCTTTTATTCTGGCGTATGTAATCGCTTAATTAGGACATTATTAACAAGGGCGTCACTTTTTGTTCAGTTTTTTTTGTGGTTTTGAGATAGATGCGCACTGCTGACTGAACACATCCACGTTACCGTTGCTATTGCTTGCTGCTCCTCAGTGTTACTGTTCTGTAAACTCTTGGCCTAGTTTAGGTTAATTGACAAAGAAAGACTTGTATCTTGTAGGCCTACATTTTGAATTCTGACATTAGCTATTAGCTATATTAATTATACAATTATATATAGCTTATGCTACAGTGTGCAAATTGATAGGGGGATATGAGAAAATGAAAAGGGTAGCCTATTAAGCTACTTCATTACGCATTATTGTAAAGAGGTAGCTGAGCTACCAAAGCTCACTCCTCGTATTGTTTGTTGTTAAATTCTACCATAGCCAAATTCAGAAAAGCTGCATCTAAATGCTGTAGACCTAAATAAAGTTTCCAGCACTTTATTAGCCTAATTTTAGCATAAGCTACGATTCTCAGAAATGCCTCGCAAATCAACGTGATTTAGGCAAAGACGAGTGTGCAAGAAGGTGTTTCACATTAGGCTGTCAATGACTGTGTCCAATTCAACACCCTTCTATAGGCCACTATTGAGTAATGTTATGATAGCCTACACTGAGTAGCCTACACTGGATGAGAACATTAAGCAGGCGAAATGTTCTCTAAATGTAGTGTGCTTAAAATCCACAAATAATATACTTATTTCCGAGTTTTAGCTGATAATAGTAGCCTATGGAAGATATTCTTCGCAGACTGCATGTCACTAAACAGTATGCAGTAGCCTAAGCAGTATACAGTAGGCCTATGCTATTACACAGGATGCAGACCATTCGGACACAGCAATGTAAAGAGTGAATGGAGTTTTTGCTTCTGGCAAGATGATGTGCCTCGGGAAAACGATGACTGGTGGTGGACTGGTGGGGAGAAATGAGTAATGAGTAAGTGTCGCAGACTTCTGGCTAGGCTAGCTAATATGTTTCCACTATACCAAAAGTAGATAAATGAAGGGCTGTTAATGAATGGCTGTACATTACTTCCCCAGTTTTTCTCTGGAGACTCCAGCTAATGTTGGTGACATTATTTCAGTAGAACTGCAACGATAGTGGCTAGCTTATTTATTTATTTATTTATTTCGGCATGCATATAGTCACACTTCATCACAATTTCTGTAATATGCCCTGAACAAACACAGTACCTGCCGAAAAGGGATACGGGAAAAAGCAGCCTGCTTGCCAACGACTGACATTAGCCTCTTGAAAAATGGCTTCCAGGCAGGATTAGTAGTAATGCCCAGTTTGTATTCCGTAGGAGTGACAACCTGTGACTGACATTGTCTGACACCCGCCCATAAACTGTAAACCTCTGGCCGTTGTAGTCCACTGTAAAACAGATACCTGGAACATGCACAGTAGTTTGGGGTTAGGCCTATATCTCTGCTCTCACTACAGGCAGAGAGTTGGCTGAGAGCACATTTTAATCAGGACAGCTACTCTTCTACAAACCAAACATAATTTTTCAGTGGAATTCCCTTTTAACTCACTCGATTAGCTTGTTTGTGTACCTCACATTATGTCACTTCCAGACAGGGAAACATAAAGGCCTTTGTACATGATGGCAAAATAAACCCAAAAAAGTCCTAAATATATTGTATTTTGATTTTTTTGTCTTTTCTTTTTCTAGTTTAAAGCCCGCCATCACCCCCCCCCCCCCCCCCCCCCCCCCCCTCTCCAGAGGTCCACTTTAGTTTTAATTTTCTTACTTTAGTCAAACATTAGATTTTACATGGTAAGTTAGACCAAACTGAAAAGCACTGTAAATAAAATTTGACTTTGTTCTAATTGTGTGTTTACAATAGTTAAAGGTAAATTAATGATTTTACATGGTGATTTATATTGTATTTTAAAATTATGTGAATATCCAATTACCACAGTTGTTTGCTATATAATTTTACAATATGGTGTTTAACCTGCAATATGCCTTTTACATGGTTAAATACTTGCTTTGTTCATTATATAATATGGTGCGCACACAAGGAATACACAGGGAGCATGTGGATTAGATTTTGTGTTGGGAATAAAATATTCTCTTTAATTCTTATTTGGTTAAAGCACAGAGACACACCAGAATGGTACCTAGCATTTCAGTAAAGCTTCTCTCAATGGACAACTGGTGGAGGCAAAATGCTAATATTCCTTTTGGGAACTGCACTGGAATAGGATGTCAATTGTGATCTGAATTTTGAGGCATTTAGCAGGCACTCTTATCCAGAGCAACAGCTTACATTCTTTACATACAATCCATCTTTGCAGCTGGATATTTACTGAAGCAATTCAGGTTAAGTGACTTGCTCAGGGGTACAATTGCAGTGCTCCACCTGGGAACGGGACCTACAAGCTAGGAATTACAAACCCAGTTCCATAACTACTATGCTACACTGCCTCTTCATTTTGCATCATTCTACACAGTAAAAATGGCGGTGTAGATTTAACACCTTAGGATGTTTATATGAGTCCATGGATATATATATATATAAATATATATATATATATATACAGTACCAGTCAAACGTTTGGACACACCTACTCATAGAAGAACACACCTACTCATAGAAACTATGAGATAACACAAATTAAATTATGCAAAGACCAAAAAAGTGTTAAACAAATAAAAAAAAGTCATATATTTTAGATTCTTCAAAGTAGCCACCCTTTGCCTTGATAACGGCTTTGTACATTCTTGCCATTCTCTCAAACAACTTCTGTGGTAAACAGGTATTCCACAGGTAAACAGGTGATGCCATCATGACTCTATATAAAAGGATATCAAAAGACTCCTGATATCTTATTTCCAGGTACTCTTAGAAGCGATACTATAACCTCTGCATTTGAATGGATCTCTATGGGAATTGGGGGGTGGGACTAGATTAAGCTGTAAATTACACGGGAATAGTATGTAACCCATGGTTGGCTAAATGGCTGTAAGTCATCAAGGGTCTGAGGTATCAAAGAGCCTCAAACCATCACTCTGCTGCCAGATATGCAGTAGATATGGATGGATCACTTTAAGGGTTGTTTCTCCTGACAAATTTTCCTTTTGAACTCTATGGAAAAATAAGTCAGGAGAAGAAACCCTTCAAGTTATATATATATAGTCATATATATATATATGTATAAATAAACATCCTACGGTGTTAAATGTACACCAGCGGTGTTACATTTACACTGGCATTTTTGCTGTGTATAATGTCTAAGGTGCCTGTAGCTTTTACTTGTGATTTTACATTTAAGGGGTATGAGGACTTAACTAGAGGCTAATAAATGTTCAGAGTACTGTAATTTGCCATTAACTTTAACATACAAATAAGTATTTTTCTTTTACAAAATGTGTATAATGTGTGTAAAAGTGGCGGATTATTTTGCCCCTAAAATCAAACAAACTATGCATGCATATTATGCATATACACACCAGTGCTCCCTCATTATAATCTCACGTGGTTTTACCCAGCACACGGCTCCAAACTCCAGTTTGTTTTCAAATAAGATCCAGATATTCCCTTCCAAAAAAAAACGTATCTTTCCCACCTGACTTATACGATTGGTAAATTGAGAAGCATTACTGTTGTGTAAAATGAGTGATCTTATTGTGTCATGAAGTTGCAGCCAGTCACGACGTGCAATACACAGAGTTCTTATTGCCAACTTTACGGTAGCTCTTGTCACAGATGGCATGACAAACTATACAGCAATGAAAAAGCTTCTCGCCAACGCATTGGATAGCTTGCCCAAAATATAATGAAGTTGTCAGGGTTATACTTTTCCGGCGGAAAAGAGACCAGAGCCACAGACAATCACACGCACTGCAGTGGCACGTTCCTTATGAATGATGGGAAAATATATATAGCCTATAATGTGTTGTCTCCACGGAAAGGAACTACGTTTACGTCCAAATACCAATTTCATGCAGATTTGCACGGCAGAATTGTGAGCGGGGCATTTCCTTCATTGCTTATTGCTACGATAAGGTAGCATATATTAGGTTCGTCATAATCTCTCACAGAAGTTACAGAACATGAGAAAAAAACAGCTAGAGAAAGTCTTAACAATATTATAGACCCTGACCTGAGGTACTCCTTTGGCTCACGACTGCCTTAGCCTATACAACGTAGAACACACAATGGTCATTCTCTGTGCAGTTTACCAAAGTCGCTTCGTTAAACAAAGTTCCAAACAAAACAAAGTAGGCTAAACTATAAAAAGCGGTGATTTTCAGCATAGAAATATACCTGCACGTTAAACGCAGTTGACCTGGCGAGAGACCAACATGCCTTATACACGTACGTTTATTAAATGTATATTTGCCCTCCTAAAAGATGTGCGTGCTCTACACGCAACTCCCACAGTATTAACACTGTTAACAGTGTTGATTCTGAAGCCAGAATACTCGAGTTCTGAATCAGAATTTTGTATGTCGTTTAATTCAATGTAACACGTTGAAAACGAACAAATTGAGACTGCTTTATGCAGACAGCGTGTGAAGTAAAACGCAAAACCCCATTTACGCATGATAGCCTATATCTTGCTATCCCGGCAAAACACTTCCTAAATTGTTTTAAAATCCAGTCACCCTGCACTTGACGCAGAGTAACTACTGTATTTGATATCACCCAGCACAAAATGCTGTAGGCTACCATTCTCATAAAATTGTGGGCAACCCAGAGATGTAGGGTAAACGTCAAATTACAAGCAAAGGGAGGTTAGCTGATTTGATGTGAAACCCATAGCCTGTCCCACAAATGTAAAGGTGGAGTACATATTTAAAAACAAACAAACAAAAGAAAAAACTGATATGATACTGCGTCGGGGTCATAACATTTTACAATTTATTAATACAGTCCCGCGTATATTAACTAGCAATAAAATGCAGTTGCAGTTTTACAACCCATCGATGCGCACAGTTGGTACGTTTAGCATCGTGGTTTATTAGGGCGCTATGGAAGGCGTCAGGTCGTGAATAACGCAAGTAGCCAACAGTGAAGCTTACCCAATGTAAAGTACGGGAGAGCAGTGTTGTCCAGATCATCCAACACGGAGATTCTTCCTGGTAGATCTGTTCTAACTAGGAGCAGCAGACGGGATTCCCCTCCTCCAACACCGGCCACGCTCCCCGAACCTCCACCGGTGAAACTAAACTCATTCTCCCGGAGAACGGGGAGGGTGGACACGGTTACGGTTTTAACCTCGCATGTACTCTCCGCGTTGTTTTCCTTCCCCGGCTTCTCGTCTTGCATCCCCACTCTCCCGCTTCCTCCGACGGCTTGGTTCCCCATAAAGAGGACCCCAATGAGCAGGATCGCGCTGAGTGTTGGTACTCTCCGAGCCATCCCGTTCTGCTAGCAGCTCTCTTGTTTTGAGAGAACCTCATGAGCAGCTCGTTCGCTTATACGAAAGCCTCCGCACTGGAGACACGTCTGTCCAGGAGGCGGCAGCACAGGTGAAGTGCGAATTATTATCATTTATTTTTTTACTTCGCTCTCTCCAAGCAGGACCAAACGGTGGTCAGGTGCAGGAAGGTGTTTGATAACAAGGGAACTGGGACGTGCCTTTGGGAAACGCTCAAATATTCATTCAAATATTCATTCATAACAGTGAGAGTGAGGCTGTCCTGGAAAGAGAAGCACAAAGGAGCGGAAAGAACACATAACACGTAGTTGAATCTCGATTTGAACAGCTGTAGTTTTGCGGACAGAGAGTATCTTACTACTACACTGCAGCGGCGAGTTTTCTCTGCGGTAGGCTGCGGACTAAATTCAGTCAAATGTGGGAGAGTGAGAATATAACGTAAGCTTGGGAATTAATAGCCTATAGGCCAAACATTTTGGAATTCTTCTGAAAATAAAGACATCCAGTATTTTGTGTATACCTTTGGGTATAACCTTTGACATATACATCTAGGCTACCAGTAGCAGAAATCGTTATTTGTAGGCTCTATTAAAAGCTATATTAAAAAAATAAAATAAAAATCTTCCAGATCAACTGAAACGAATTCGTTCGACTTTTAGGTTAATGAGTCGGGTTTTAGCTTAAAGTGTGATTAAATTAACCAAAATAAATAATAAATAGGCTATTATTTTTAAAATAGTAAATAAATACATCTGAATGTTCTCGAAAACGTGTTGTGTTATCTGTGGTTTTGTGTTTACTGATTAGCTTCTCTCTGCACTTACTGCAGTTATGTACACTGTAGAGTGAAAGCGAGTGTAGGAATAAATTGCTCCATCTGCATCTGGCTTTCAGACAGAGCTCCATATTACTCCATAGAAAAAAAGCGAATGCTGTAAATTAAGAGCCGTTTTGCGGGCGAACGGAACTTTGTCCTCATCTCAGCCCGCTAGGGCAAGCTATGAACGATTCGCCCGTAATCCATACTAATCCACCAAAACCAGAGATTGGCTGTGTCCGAATACGACCCCTGTTCCCTGTCCACTGTCCCCTGTCCACTCAGACCTCTGTCTACTATGTGCCCGCCCTGTCCCCTCACTTTGCAAGCAGTGTGCGAAAGAAATCCCGCAAAACCAGAGATTGGCTGTATCCGAATACCAGAGCCGGATTAACCCTATTTACTTTGGCCTATTTTATACAATTTTCGCCTAGTTTTTACTAGTGTCAATTAAGTGCCAATATCTCAAAAACTATTCACTGCACATCCATGGTTGAAAGTTTCAATGAAAGAAGAGGCTTGTACCATTCAGAAATTTGCATCAGAATAAATTTATGTAAAAATGGTCACATACAGTTTATACATAATACACATAAAAAAACAAAAAAAAGTACAAAACGCCTTGTGTTTTTACAGTTTAGCACTGAATATTTCAACTTCAAAGTACTGGAGCAAGCCAGACTTCCTTACACTAGTGCACTGATATGTTGTCCACTTGGGTATAGAATTTGGTAAAGATATCTACAGGCTTTCCTTATGCATTGGTATTTTTACCAAAACGGGGCCCTGGTGTCCCAAAACGTTTCCAAACGTCGCCAAATATAAAACATGTGCATATCTTTCTGTCTAGGCATGTCAATCATCAGAAAACTTTATTTTTCTTTTAAAACATTTTTTGTAATACAGAATGTGAAGAAAATTAACCTACACATGTTTTGTGTTTATGTGTATGAGGGTATTCTCTTACAAAGCGTGCCCAAAAGTGCCCAAATACCTCTCCGAAAAGGATTACTTACCCTAATGTTATCCAACCAATCTGCTTTACATTTAAAATGGCACTGTACTTCAAAGTTAGATTTACCAGAGCCCCATAAGCCAGCAGAATAACAGGTTTATCTATAACAAGCCTTCAACTTGACTTTTTACAGCAAAAGTAATGAATTATACATCACTATTTGGCAAACCTGTCTGTTACCACCTCCTACGACAGAGGTGTTAGGTGGGGGAGGGGTGTCTTCACTGTCCTCCCTGAAAAATACAGATTCAAGTACATTACTAAGTAGAATCACTAAAAAATGAGAACAGAAATTATCTCAAAAAGACATATGGCAAGTATTACAATTAAGTGGAAAAAAATTTTTATTTTATAAAAAAAAAAAAAAAAATATATATATATATATAATATATATATATATATATATATATATATATACACACACACACACACACACACACACACATATATATATATATATATATTTTATATACGTATATACATTAAAAAATCTTACATCCACAGTACGTCTGATATTAGCTCCAACATAATTAGCAATCGTAGCTAACTAGGATTTATGAATTCGTTTGTCAGCTTGCACGAACTAAATTACATTATTATAATACTGTAATGTCTTGACTGAACCGTGAAATAAAGTACTGAGAATGAGAACTCGTTTCATGCGTAAATTCAACAACTAGCCCTGTGTTGGTTGCTGCACAAAGAAACTGCGAATTAACGCTAGAAAACAAACAAACAGCAGGCGCTACTTAGCAGCCTGTGACACCATAGAAACTAGCGAACTCCTGCGAGAATCCATTTATCACCAAACTAAAAATACTCTAGATAATAGCGCTCCATACTGTTGATGATTATGATGATGATAATAACAAGAATAATAATAATAATAATAATTTGTATTATATATTTTAAAAAAACACTTACATGTCCAGGCACGGGTCCATGCCAGAGTCATTGCTCTGCCAGAACACAGACTTCTTCGCCTCTGGGACACTTCTTCACCTTCAAAACCTGAGCAACCGTGAAATAAGCGCTCTTCTTTCCACCGTTGATTGCCACGTTCACGTATAAATGTATAAAATAATCGTAAACTTTGAAGCAGCAAAGACATCACCAGCGCAATTGCACCAATACAGCTGCCCGCGTCTGCGTACAGAGAAAGACTGGTCTGTGACGTTTTTTCAGCTCACAAAAAAGCTACACATTGCTAAATACATCGGGATAGACTACAAACTTACTTGTAACAGCAATCCAGCCCATCCCTTACAGGATAAACTCAGTCAAAATGGCCACAGGCGTCATCTGATGCTGTCGACAGCCCAGGAGCGCACAGCCGATTGCCCTATGGGCTGTCTTTACGCGTGGATACAGCGCCGTTCACAGTCGCTTGAATATGACATGTTTTACTTCGTTTGAAAGGGCAGGAAACCCCGTAGAAGATAAGCAACGTGTTTTACGTTAGATAATTCCTGTAGCAGTCTAGTCATGTTTTTACGCAACGGTAGTAACGTCGTACAAACGCGAATGCGATGGGTACGCACTGTGGAAATGGAGACTTTCCTGGATAATGGATAAATGGGTTACGAAAAAACGTTGAGGATTCTTCAGAAAAGGGTTATAACTGCATAACCAGGTATCGTATTTGGTTGCTTAAACATGTTTATCAAGAGAATTTGTAGAAAATAAAATGTATTTATACAAAACCGGAAGTATATCGGTTGTATGCATACTGAAGTGAGCACGGGAAAAAAACACCTAATGTTTATTTATACAACACTTCAATAATATACAATTGTTCCTGAATCGGATCTTGATTTTTTAGCGTGTTGAAATGGTACCAAGAGCTTTTGTGATATGCATTTTATTGCCTGTGACTGCGGCGAGGTGAAGGCTGTAAACAAATAAAAAAAGTGGGTTGGGCTATTAGCACCCTGCTGCTTTATGGCTCTGTAGTGTAACCTGAGAGCTGATAAGCATATAAACGAATGTGTTCGCAGGCTGTGACTGTTTATAACAATTTTGCGTCGAAAGTTCCATGTTTTATTAACGTTTTAATTTAGAATTTAAGAGAAATATGAACACTATAAAAAATTGAGACGCATGCGTCTCACCACTAGGGGGCCAAAGCCTATAGAGTTAAGGTTGCATGGGGCCCCTGGCTGTAATTCAAACAGGGGCCCTTCCATCAAAATGATTACTAGTGTAAGTAAACAAGAAATTCTATTGAATTGAATTGTAATTATATTGAATTTCATCCACTTACTTATTATTATTACATCATACGTTTACAAACCTTTCTCGTGACAAAGTCATCAATCAAGTCATTGAAGCTCAGTGACCTTACAATTTAATTTTCAATACTCATAATGTATTATTTTGGTGTAATTTGTAGAGCAGTCTCTGTCAGTAGCATGCTGAAAGCACCTGACATTTTTTGGACTAAGTCCTAAAGTACCCTGACGTCAAAAAGCACACCCAATGGTTCTAAATATTTTCTCCATTCATTTTTGCCATAGGCTTATCATAAATAGATAGCAACAAGTATCATAAATAGTAGAGAGACACCTCCCTAACAAAATACCAGGGTCAGTTTTTTGTATTTGGAACACAGTTCTTATTTTAAGTGATTTAGCCTAAATAATGTCCCATTATAAGCCTATTTCAACCAGTTATTTATTTGAACCCACAATTAAATAGTAATTCATGGCAGTGTTTAACAATTCATTAAAATAACACAATAGATATGATATATACATTACAATACATCGATGTCTACACATATATAGACTGTTTAACGTTGTGAGGAAAAATTATATTAATTATGCAACACTGCTCTTGACGCATGGTTGATTTTCATGGATTTTAAACTTATAGCATTATTCATTGACTCGTCACTAACATGGCATTTTGGCTGACAGTACATTTGTTTAAAGGAATGAGCATAAAAAACAACAAGACATAGATAAGACCGCTAAAGCACACTTTTTCGTCAGGTGCTTCTTTCGTCAATCAATCAAAGTTTATTTAAAGTGCAAAATCACACCAGGGTGTCTCAATACACTTTACAGCAATAAAACAGTATTAAAAGAATCATGGAGAGACAATAAACATTACAATAGGTTGTAAATAATTTTTTTTAAATAAAAATGAAAATAAAAATAAAAAATAAATTAAATCACAAGATGAACACCGAAAAAGCTAGGCAAGGCAAGGTAGACAAAAGCAGATTTTAGAAAGAAAACAATCTAGCTATTCTACAGCCTCGCAAACGCACACACAGAGCAGTGCAGAAACACCACAAAACCCAGACATGTTTGGGCACAGACACACTCATACAGACATCAGATTGATAAGAGAAAGATTATCGAATAGTCTAGTCTTGATGAAACAAAAGCGTGTATTAAGGTTTCAGCATCCGCCGTATTTAGCAGGGAGCGGATTTTCGAAATATTGCGAAGATGGAAGAATGATATCTTAGTGATTTCCTTAATGTGTGCGTCAAATGAGAGAGCTGAGTCGAAAGTAACGCCAAGGTTTTTAACTATAGAACTCTGGGTAATTACACAATCCCCAAGGTTCAGAGTAAGGTCTGCAACAAGAGGTAGTTGGGTTTTTGGGCCAACAACTAGCATCTCAGTTTTGTTGGTGTTTAGTCGCAAGAAGTTTTGTGACATCCAATTTGTGACAGTGATTAGGCATAATTCCAGGTTTGTAAGTTGTGAACGGTCATCAGGTCTGATTGGTATGTAAACTTGAGTATCGTCGGCGTAACAGTGAAATTTAATACCGTGGCTGCGGAAAATTTTGCCAAGAGGTAGCATGTAGATAGAGAAGAGCAAAGGCCCCAACACAGAGCCCTGCGGTATGCCAGAGTTTACTTTAGAGTATTCAGATATAGTACTTTTATGTGACACACAATGCGTTCTATCAGATAGGTAGGAAGTTAGCCAGGAAAGTGCAGAGTCACAAATGCCAACGTAGCTCGCTAGGCGATTTAAAAGAATATTATGATCGACAGTATCAAACGCCGTGCTCAAGTCGAGTAGGAAAAGAAAAGAAGACGAGCTGGAATCTGAGGTGAGGAGTAGGTCATTTACCACTTTTGTGAGAGCGGTCTCAGTGCTGTGGAGAGACCTAAAACCAGATTGAAAGGGTTCAAGAAGACTATTACACGAGAGGTAATCGGTTAGTTGGGTGAAGACTATTCTTTCCAAGACTTTAGAGAGGAAGGGGAGATTAGAGATTGGTTGAAAGTTATTAGGGACATCAGAATCAAGGTTAGGTTTTTTGAGTAGAGGTTTAATTACGGCTGATTTGAAGGAGGAGGGCACAACGCCAGAGGAGAGAGAGGTGTTAATAATGTTGAGTAGGGAGGGGGCTAATATTGGGAGAAGTTTCTTAACTAATTTAGCGGGAAGAGGGTCGGAAAGGGTGGTTGTAGATTTAGAGGAAAGCACCAACCTAGAGATGGTGTCCAAGGAGACAGCCTCAAATTTAGAGAGAACGGCGGTGGTCTCCAATGCACCCATTGCACAAATAGGAGGGGGATCAACGCCCCCAGTAGGTAAAGAATTGCCAGTCTCATCTTTAATACAGCCAATTTTGTGATCAAAGAAATTAAGAAAATCATTTGCAGTAAAAGGAGGGCCCACTATAGGGGAGGGTTTGCGAGTAAGTTTTGCAACCGTGTCAAAAAGAAACTTCGGATTATCTTTATTAGTATTAATGAGATCTGAGAAGTAGGAGGCCCTAGCAATGGAGAGCATATGCTTGTACTTCATTAAGCTATCGCTCCATGCTAGTCGAAAAACCTCAAGTTTGGATGATCGCCATTTGCGTTCCAGCTTTCTGCACGCCTGTATTTGTGCGCGAGTATCATCAGTAAACCTTTACCAGCGTCCAGCACACCGTCAATGAGACTGACAAAGTCCGCCTTGAGTTTCTCTGATTGTTGAAATCTGAGGTCGTTAATTCCGGCATGAACAACAACAACAGTGGAGGCCGATCCACCAGTATGTTGTCAAAAGAGCTGTAAGGCAGCCGCACTGATGTCCTGGACGCAGGCGCCTGAGTAGCAAAACGTTTGCGCCTTGGGAACCACCACGTGCCGGACCATGGATGTGCCGACCACTAGAGCAGTAGGGGGGCCGGGGTGGCCAGCAGAAACGACATCTCGTCTAGGTTGCCCCAAAGGCCGGGCAAGGGCAGGAGAGGAAAAGCGCCGGCCGGCGGAGCCAGGTACCAGCGAAGGGCAGCGGCGAACACACGTTCCCCGCACGGCGGTACCACCCGCAACAGAGCCAGCAGGTGGCAGTGTGACATCTGCTGCAGCAGAGGGGCCAGGCGGACCAGGACCCGCAACAGCAGCGGCAGCAGCTGCAGGAGGAGGGAGCTTGGAGGTCTGAACTGGAGAGGGGATTTCAGGACGAGCGGTGGACTGCTTGCGGTCAGATTGTGAGGAGGGAGCGTGTCGCTGGGAGCATGCCCTTTCTGGTTCGGAGGCCTGAACCGGAGAGCTGGTTACAGGGTGAGGGGTGAACTGTACATAGCCGGGTCGTGAAGAGGGAGTGAGTCGCTGAGAGCAACGGAAGAGACGGACGACTTGGATAGAGCCGTGGGGAGTGGAGGTGGGGACAAGAAGCTATCAAGCTCCAGGGACGATGAGGGGATGCGGCGACGGGCGAGTGGGGGGAAGTTAAGTTTGTCCAGGATGGAAAATGTGTTCTTATTGGCCAGCTGGAGGGCCAGTGGTGGATGGGGACGAGAGAGGGACTTTGCACCATGTTTACCTCTCCGGGCAGCAGTCCATGGCTCCTTATGGGCAGGAGTGGAGCTAACAGAGGCCTTGGGCTTAGCTCCTAGCTGGGTCCAGAGGTCTGCAGCCTGGGTAGCGGCGACAGCCAGACAGGAGACAGTCGAGTCCAGTTCTCCGGCGGCTGTGGTGGTGACAGCGGGGCCCGAGGTGATCAGAGAATCAGTCGAGTCAAGATCTCTGGCGCCTGTGGTTGTGACAGCGGGACCCACGGTGAACAAAGAGTCGAGGATCCGTTCTTCCTCTTTGATCTGGTACAGGATGGATATTCTCCCTTCCAGCTCAGAAACTTTCTGGGTCAAGCCGAGACAGCTGTCGCATTCGGATGGTGAGGTAAGTGGAGGCATGCCTATATATATTTCTGCCGTCTCCGTTGGCTAAGTTAGTTTAGCTCGGGCCTTAGGCTTAGCTCTTATGCTAAAAACAAGCTGACAACCTTTCCGGCTGGGGCGTTTAGCTCCTAGCGCGAGCCAGGGATCCTCCTGCTCACCAGTCCCCAGAGACAGCGAAGCCAGGGGCGGAAGCCATGTGTTTAGCCTGCTTGGCAATCCCCGGCTACAAACTCAGCAGTGGCCAGAAAGTCGTCCAGTCCCATTAAAACTTAAAAAGGTTAAAGGAGTAATAAAAATGTAGGCTTCTAAAAGTGTTATATAAAAACAATAAAGCCATAGAAGGAGTAAAAATTTGCAATAAAGGATTAAGGTCCGTTTTTAAAATCTCAAATCTCTCAACGCTCAAGTTACAGCGCTCCCAAGTCGTCCGTCTCTTCTTCAAATTGGGAGTAAAACAATTGGATCGTCACAATTCAGTGTATCTTTCGTCCCGCACGGCAGGGACGAAAGATACATTGCACTCATCCGGTTTGAGGCAAATTTATATCAGACTCGTTTATGCTAGAAACAAAATTCCAGGCATACCTATACAGCACCGAGAGTTTGGCACTTTTCAGGGTTTCCTACAGAAGTAACCACAATGACCACAGACTCTCAGCCCTTAAAAACCTTAAAGGAGCTATATGTAATAAATTTACTGTACTAAATCATAAAATGACCATGATATGTCATCAGAGATTAAGGAAACATGCTAAGTTGAAATACTGGCTCTCCGACAACAATGTTACAGCCAGTATGTTCTCCTTTGAAATTTCCATTCCGGGTCGGAACGTCTGCTTTTGTCCTGTGTGATTCACTATTCTCCGAGTTGACTCCTCCCACTGCCCGATCGTCTCCGAGTTGACTCCGCCCACTGCCCATTTCAACACCTCGGGTTACCAGATATGAAACAAATTGGCACACAAACACAGCGCGCTGCAGCCATGGAAGCAAGCAAACAAACTGGATCAACTGAGATTGTGCTAGATTCTACCCAACCTAAAAAGCCTCGTCCCGAAAAAGCTCCAAGACCAGAGCCGTGTAAAAACACGGGTAAATCTTGGAGTTGCATTTGAAAGATGGAGACAGCTTAGAGCCCAGAAGGCTTTCAAGACGGATGCCGAGTTGGCTCATTTTCTTCTGAACAGGTAAGCATTGAGCTTCAACTAACGTTAGCTAACCTTAGCTAATTTATCACAGCTACTAGTTACCTATCTTATCTAATGCAAACCAGATACCTGTTTTAGAAGAGTTTATTAAATTTTGTGACTGAATCAATGAATGTGTTCAAATTTCGCTAGCGTTAGATTGCTAGGTAGATATTTTAGTGAAACGATGTGCGTCTAGGTAAGGTATTCTTTGTTTCGAGGCTAACGTTAGCTAGCAAGCTAGCTAAGGTTACATCGTTCAAACAAAGGAATTTTGTTGTCTTACATTTCAGAATAATGTTAGCCAAACACTGACATTTAGGACACTGAGCTGGCTGAATTTCTCACTGCCACAGTTTACCCATAAGAACCCACTGTGACATATGTGTTACACACACTTTAAATGTCTGTCAAAGTTCCTCAGTACACTTTACCTTTCATATTAACTCATCAAGTCCCAAAGTGACATATACTGCGCGCTTTAGGCGCCATCTTGTGGACAGCTGTGAAAAAAACCTACTAGCTATTAGCTATAGAAAATGGTTGTCTCCTTGCTGCACACTGACTGCAGAACTGCCTCCTCAACAAGTTAGTTTTTTTTATGTCTAAAGGTACGTAACAACCAATTCAACCTTTTTGCTATTTAAATAAGATGTCCTGGAATTCAGTGAAACTATTTAGAATCCATAATTTTTAAAAATAACAAAGTTCCAGTTAAGTAATTTTTGTTGTGACATTTACGTTACATCGGGTAAGTAAGAACTACAAGGTATTTGCTGACAATTTGTTTTCTTCAGTGCCACTGGTGCACAAGCTCCTTGAACAACAAATCTACTTCGTTGGAACTCTCCGCAACAACCGTTTGGCAGGCTGTCAGCTCGAAGATGAGAAAGACCTTGCTAAGAGAGGCAGAGGATCCGTTGACTGCAGAGTAGAGAAAGATGACAGCATTGCCATTGTTAAGTGGTATGACAACAAGTCTGTTACCCTGATCTCATCCTACTGTGCAATTGAACCTGAGGATCAGGCCAGACGCTGGAGCAAATCAGACAAGGTATATGTGCAAGTGAACAGACCACACATTGTGAAGGAGTATAACACATTCATGGGTGGAATAGACCTCCTTGATGCATGTGTTGCAAGGTACAAGTACCACATGAGATCGCGTAGGTGGTACCTCTATCTCTTCTGGCAAATTATCATGTTAGGTCTCGTTAATGCATGGATGGTCTACCGCCGTGACTGGATTGCTTGGTGTCCAAAAGCCACTGAAACAGCGGAAGTTCCAGGCAGAGGTTGCTACGAGCCTGATTTTTGTCAATGCAAAAAGGGGTCGTCCACTGCTTGATGCCTCACCTCCACTGGCACCCCCCAAGAGAATCCGCGTTGGGGTTCCAAATGATGTTCGCACAGACCAGTTTGCCCACTGGCCTATAAGATGTGAAAAACGGGGGCGTTGTAAAGCCTGCACAGTCAATGCAACCAACATTCTCTGTGAAAAATGTGATGTGCGACTTTGTTTCACAGCTGACAGAAATTGCTTCAAGCTTTACCATTTGGCATAGGCTAAATTATTATTATCAATAGTCCAGAAAGAGAGAGGACTCATGGTAATGGATAGAATATGGTGGGATTTCTAAACTTTTGTGATTGTTACAGATGGCTGTGTATCATTTTTTAGTTGGTTCTGGAGGAGACTATTATTCAAAAAAATCTTTTTCAAAAATCATACGTGGGTTGCTTGGAATACGACTGGTTGTGTGTAACCGTGCACCATGTTATGAAACGTTATTTTAATGGTTAGAACATGGTGGGATTTTTTTTTGTGATTGTTATAGATGGCTGTGTATAATTTCTTAGTTGGTTCTGAGACAGATCATTTTCAGACAGAGTTTTTGACAGCTACAGAAATTACAGGTGTACAGTGTTCTTTATTTGTATTAATTATTTATTTTATTTTGACTTTTTCAAAAATATTTGTCAATATGTAAATTATTTTCTAGTCGGAACTAAGCCAAATATTGTCATGAAGCACACAATTACCAGGAGGCTATTATTCAAAAAAATGTTTTTCAAAAATGATATGTGGGTTGCACCATGTTATGAAATGTTATTTTGTACATTTCTATTACTTAAAGGAATTCCTGTTCAGTTTCACCTGTTCTTTACAAGCATTTTTCTGACATTCTGCAGCAGGAGAGCTTTTTCCGGCTGTTTAAGAGTTATGCTGTTGTCAGCAGACTTCCTAAATATTGGATAAGTAAAAATAAAACAGTAAAATATGGAAAACATGTACATCTGTTTTGATTTTTTAGTAAAAAGTAACCGTTCCCTATGTTGTTCACATGAGCTATACATTTATCACAAAAGCCCAATGTGACATATGTGTAACATCACAGAATTTTGCAACCTAAACGGTAAAATTTCAAAATTGCTCCAGAAATGTGTTTCTTGCAGCCAATTTGGTCTGTTTTATATCCCTCATAATTTTCCTTTTTGGTAAAGTGGGTCCGGGTCTTTATGGGTTAAAACAGGAAGCAGTCCTGAGATCACAATTAAGCTTGCAAATGGGTTTAATGCAGTTATAGGCCTATAATGAAATAAAATCAGTCTTTAAAACTTATGATTTTCTCAACCTAGTGTAATTTCTGCCTGCATGAATGATTACAGCTCCAGAGTGTTTTTAAATGATCAGGGGAGCTTGATGTTGTAACCTGTCATCCACTCTCACACCAGGAAAACAGTAGGCTTCACATTAAAATCCATGAAACCACTGGCAACATTTACATTCCGAACATAGAATCGCCAATTACAACTGCGTTCGTCGGAGACGGCAGTAACGATGAGCCAGATTATACATGCTTCCTAGCAGATGCTTTTAATCAAAGCGACGTACAGTATATGAATGCATACATTATGAAGGAGGAGTCGATGTTGGGGAGCTAAGGACTTCAAAACGATTTCAAAAGTGTTCATTTAATGAAAAATAGACCATTTTTAAAAAAGTGTTCCACAATGAAAAATAGACCATTTTAGCTCTTTTGATTACCTTTTTATGATACATTTTTTTAAATATAGAACAATTATAAGATAGTAAAATAGGTATGTATAGTGGTGATATTAGAACTAATTGTCTGGACTTTTTAGATTTTGCACACACTGTGGTACAGCTCTACCTGTGCCGTCCACAGCAGGGATCCTTCTGGGCTCATGGCTTGGTCCTGGCACTGCCTCATCAATGACTTGGCCGAACAGCAGACTCTGCTCTGTCACTTAAAACATAATAATAATTAAGAATACCACCTTTCATCACCTAATACTAATGTACAACTTCAATAAGTAGGCTAATGCTGTGCAAATAAAGCAGATTGTCCTAACGTTAGGCATTTAATGTCTGGGAAAGTAATAAAGCCATATTTTTCAGGTGTACTCAATATGAAATCGTTATCGAATCACGTACAATATATATTACTCATTACTCATATATATATTCCATTACTCACTGGAATAATGTTAACACTGACTATTAATAAAACTGCTGCAACTATTGTTTTTGAACGTTAAGAAGTGACTGTTATCATAAGGCCTTTAATTGCTGTTTTAGTCATAGTTTTTCAAATTTAGTAAATAACACTCTTAACTTGGCAGATGTTCACATTCCTGACAATGGCCAGAAAGATATAAAATGTCCATTCATGACGATTAACTAACGTTAGCTCTCTGAATGTAACATTTAAATCTCCAGTAAGTTATCAAGTTAAACTAACTTCATTTGGCTGTTAACTTTTGCTAGATAGCTAATGTTACCTCACGGTTGAAAGGTGACATTAGATGTCAAATAAATAAAAAGTTAATAACGTTAGCTAACAAAACCAACAAGAAGCAACAGCAAGATACAGCAAGTAGGCTAGCTAACGTTGCTACATCTAAAACAGTGTTAATAATTTACTTATTATTATTATAATACCTTTCATGGCCTAATAATAATAATAAACAAGAATAATAATTTCTAACACAATTAATTCCCCCCTCGCTTAAAAAATATAAAATAAATCCTGGCTGCTCAGAGACTATATAGCAAAATGCCTTTCACAATTAGATGATTCCATAACCATTTTGCATTTATCAAAGCAGTTATTTGTAAATACGCCAGTCATGCTTTAAAATTCCTTGACAATAAACTTTAATTGTGGTTGCCTTTCTTTTTTTTTATCCTAGCCTTTTCTGCTCCTCCTTTTCTTATTTTATTCTCCATTTTAGCATCTTCGTCTGGCACAAACTCGTAAACTAAGCTAATTACATCAGGTGATCAATCATAATCTAAAACAAACTTGGGTTCAACCAATTATGGAATTTAGGAGGGGCCACTCTCATCCCCCCTATCCGCATCCAAGTTTCTGGTGTGGGCCGTGGTTGCTTTTTGTGCGTGTTTGAGGAGGAGAGGGGACTGAGTGAGAGCTCACACGGCCCACACTGCAGCAAGTCTACAATTATTGTGTTTACCGATCCTCGCCACCAGCCCAAAAACCAGCGGCCCACCGGGATTCTTCCCGATTCTCCCGATTAGCCACTCCGGCATTGCTGAAAACGTTATTTTAATTTTATCTTTGCTTGACATTTTTCGCCTGTGCTATACAATCTCTGCCTCAACAGAGGGGAGTGGGTGGGGTTTAGAACGGAGGAGGAGACTTTTTTGATTGTAAACACAGGATTACAGCCAGGTTAAAATCCTGCATAGTGTACCTTTAACTTCTGTATGTTCTGACCTCATGTAACCGCACAGCATTCAGATAGAACTTCACACATCCACACAATAAACCCCCAAACTTGGGTTATTTTGCTTCTTCTTCTTCCCATTTTTCCTGCCTACCCAGAGACCCTCACTACCTGCCTGCCTCCGTACCCTCAAAGAATAATTCTCCCCATTGGATAACAACATCGAATACCTTCTCTCCCAAGCTTACTGCCCAATAAAAACGCTTCAAATTAATCTGCACACATCCCAGAATCAGACAAAACCGCTATATGGCTTTTTGTATTTCATGAAGCTACTGTGGCCTGCTGGTTAGTGTTGCTGCCTCTCACACAGAGGATTGGGGGTTCGAGCCCAACAGGACACAAATTTATTTTTGATAAAAACAATGTGCAACTGTTAAATACTTTTACTTACTGTTATTATTTTCACATTAACAAACATATTTTTATTGCAAAGGCAAAAGA
The DNA here is from genome assembly GCA_029718625.1 of Synaphobranchus kaupii. Classification (NCBI taxonomy): domain Eukaryota; kingdom Metazoa; phylum Chordata; class Actinopteri; order Anguilliformes; family Synaphobranchidae; genus Synaphobranchus; species Synaphobranchus kaupii. Next base: position 25,316,940 of record CM056386.1, read on the forward strand.
CGTTTCCAATATTAACTGTTCAATGTTTCACTTGTATTTCACTTGTACTGCAGCGAAATGGTGAAAGTCAGACGGACACTGACAGATGGCCTATATCCTATATCACGTGACTGTATCCCTTTGGTATTCTGGTTAGCATCAAGCCTTAGAATGCAAAAGACGCGGGTTCGTACCATGCCTGGTTGGTACCAAAATTTCATTTTGGACTCAAACAGTGTGCACATGTTCTGGTTTTCTCATACAAGAATGTTTTTTTATTGCAAAGGCAAAGACACGTTTCCAATATTAACTGTTCACTTAAAGTAGCCTGTTAGTTAAACAATTCAGTCACTGGACACTGCAGTAATGCAATAGGCTAGCTAATGTTATGGGAACAGGTATCCCATGTACGGAAGCCCTGAAGCGCAAGGTGAAAAATTGTTTAAATTTTTTAATTCTCGTTAAAACGAGATAGTAAGTCGTTAATACGAGTTATCTCGTTTATTCAAGATATTATCACGTTTATACAAGTTATTAACTTGTATAAACGTGATAATTATAGTTATTATTTGTAGGGCACGTTTTTACGAGATATAACTCAGCATGAACTCTGATTTCAATGTGTATTTTGAGTGCAATTAAAGCTGTTTTTGAGTCCTTGCGTGCTTCATTTTAACATGGGGGGACGGGGGGCTATATACAGTCAAGCCGGAAAGTCTGCACACTCCTTTCACCTTCTCCACGTTTTATTATGTTACAGACTTATACTACAATAGATTGAGTTCATTTTTTGCCTCAAACATCTACACACAATAGCCAATAATGACGAAGTGAAAACAGGTTTTTAGAAAATATGCAATTTTATTTTACTGACAAAAATAGGTTATTTAGAGGTTACATATCTGTACACACCCTTAGCCTAATACTTGGTTGCTGCACCTTTGGCAGCGATTACAGCTTCAAGGCGTCTTGGGAAAGAAGCTACGAGCTTGGCACACTTGTTTCTGGACATTTTTGCCCATTCCTCTTGGCATACCCTTGCAAGCTCCGTCAGGTCCATTTTCAGCTCTTTCCACAGATGATCAATTGGATTCAGGTCTGGGCTCTGGCTGGGCCACTCAAGGACATGCACAGACGTTCTCCGAAGCCACTCCTTTGTTCTCTTGGCTGTGTGCTTCGGGTCGTTGTCATGTTGGAAGGTAAACCTTCGCCCCAGTCTGAGGTCCAGAGTGCTCTGGAGCAGGTTTTCTTCAAGGATCTTGGTGTACTTAGCTGCATTCATCTTTCCCTCTATCAGGACTAGTCGCCCCGTTCCCGCTGCTGAAAAACATCCCCACATCATGATGCTGCCACCGCCATTCTTCACTGTACGGATGGTATCAGCCAGGTGATGAGTGGTGCCTGGTTTCCTCCAGATGTGACGCTTGGTATTCAGGCCAAAAAGTTCATCTTGAATCTTGATTCTCATGGTTTGAGAGTCCTCTAGGTGCCTTTTGGCAAACTCCAAGCGGGCTGTGATGTGCCTTTTACTAAGGAGGGGCTTCCGTCTGGCCACACTACCATAAAGGCCTGATTGGTGGAGTGCTGCCTGGATGGTTGATCTTCTGAAAGGTTCTCCCATCTCCACAAGGATACGCTGGAGCTCTGTCAGAGTGACCCTCGGGTTCCTGCTCACCTCCCTGGCCAAGGCCCGTCTTCCCAGATTGCTCAGTTTGGCCAGGCGGTCAGGTCTAGGAAGATTCTTGGTGGTTCCAAACTTCTTCCATTTACGAATGATGGTGGCCACTGTGCTCTTTGGGACCTGTAAAGCAGCAGAGATTTTTCCGTACCCTTCTCCAGATCTATGCCTTGACACAATCCTGTTTCTGAGGTCTGCAGATAATTCCTTTGACCCCATGGCTTGGAGTTTGCTCTGACATGCACTGACAACTGTGGGACCTTATATAGGCAGGTGTTGGCAATCCCCAATCATGTCCAATCAATTGAATTTATCACAGGTGGACTCCAATTAAGTTGTAGAAACATCTCAAGCAGTATCAGTGGAAACGAAATGCACCTCAGCTCACTTTTGGGTGTCATATCAAAGGGTGTGCACACTTGTGTACATATGATATTTTACATTTTGATTTTGAATAAATTAGCACAAATGTCTAAAAACCTGTTTTCACTTTGTCATTATGGGCTATTTTGTGTAGAATTTTGAGACAAAAAATGAACTCAATCTATTGTAGAATATGTCTGTAACGTAATAAAATGTGGAGAAGGTGAAAGGAGTGTGCAGACTTTCTGGCTTGACTATTTTTTAAATATTTGTAACACTTAAAATATAGGCTAATGTTACTGAAAAACGATGCATCTATCAGGTTTAGAGATAATTCGCTGCCAACAGGTGGTGTTTATTAGGCTATATTTTATTAGAGATTAAATGCATAAACTGATATTTTACAGTGCAATTGTATCGGTAATAGGAGAGATGTTCTCATTCTTGTCAGGAGAGGGCGTTATTGTTACACGAATGTCTGAAGTAGGAGATTAGATCAGATTCATTCTGGATTCTGAGTTTGCCATACATTCCTCAACATTTTCAAGACTGGAGTCTGGACCACATAACTGTTCTTATGCTTCGCTCTCAACTCTGATTTCAACATGCATTGTAGCCTAAGTGCAATTAAAGCTATTTTTGGGTTATTGCGTGTGTCGGCTACTTGGTGCTTCATTTCAACATGGGGAGCGTGACAAAACACTTTAAAATATAGGCTAACGTGATGGTGTTTATTGTATTTTATTAGGGATTAAGCTACAGTCTGGTGTTTTACAGTGCAATTGTATCGGTAATAGGAAAGATGTGCTCATTCTCGTCAGGAGAGACGATACAATTACTATTACCGATACAATTGCACTGTAAAACACCAGACTGTAGCTTAATCCCTAATAAAATACAATAAACACCATCACTTGTTGCCAACTAATATTATCTCTAGATGCATCATTCATCCAATACACAACGCAGAGTTAAAAACGCAGCCGACAAACGTGTTTTTTGAGTAACGTTAGCATCCAAGGGATGTTGTTGATAGCTGGATGGTCTTGTCCTGCATGTGATTATGGCTGTGTGACAGGAGGGCCAGATCGTCAGCAAAATCAAGGTCATCGAGTTGTGACCAGAGGGTCCACTGTATGCCGTTCTTCCTTCCTGTTGTGGTGGTCTTCATTATCCAATCGATAACGAGAAGAAACAGGAAGGGCGACAGTAAACATCCCTGCCGAACTCCAGACTTGACCTCAAAACTGTCTGACATCTGGCCTGCATGTAAGACCCTGCAGGACATTCCCTGGTAGGTGTTCTGGACCAGGGAGATGATCTTCTCCGGGACACCGTAGTGCCTCATTAGCTTCCACAGGGTCTCTCTGTCCACACTATCAAATGCCTTTTCATAGTCGATGAAGTTGATGTATAGGGAGGAGTTCCATTCTATTGATTGCTCTACTATGATGCGTAGGGTGGCGATCTGGTCAGTACAGGATCTATTACTCCGGAAGCCTGCCTGTTGGTCTCGGAGCAGGGGATCAACTGCTGCTTTCATTCTCTCCAATAGAATTATATTCAGCACTTTGCCAGGTACCGAGAGGAGCATGATTCCCCTATAGTTGTTACAGTTGGTAAGGTCTCCCTTCTTTGGTACCTTGATGATAACTCCCTCCCTCCAGTCTTCTGGTATTTTCTCTTCATCCCAGACTTTGGTGAAGAGGCTGTGAAGCATGTCAGTGGTAGTCTTCATGTCGGCCTTGATTGCCTCTGCTGGTACACCATCCGGTCCTGCTGCCTTGCCTGTCTTCAGTGCTTGGATAGCTTTTCTGATCTCTGCTTTACTGGGCTTATCGCAGTTTATTGGTAGCACTGTGTCAGCTGGTGGGATGTCCAGTGGTTCTTCTGGGGCAGGTCGGTTCAGGACCTCCTTGAAGTGTTCGGTCCATCTTTCCCGCTGGTCCTGAGTTGTAGTAATTGGATTTCCCTGTTCATCTTTCACTGGCTTGTCTGTCTGCTGAAACCTACCTGCTAGCTTCTTGGTAATCATGTAGAGGTCTTTCATATTTCCCTGTGCTGTCGCTGTTTCTGCTTGTTGGGCCAGATTATCTATGTGAGCTCTTTTGTCTTTTCTAATACTCCTCTTTACCTCCTTGTTGGCCTGTGTGTACTCCTCCTGTGCCCTTCCTTTTGCTGATCTTGTTTTGCTTGTATTTAGCTTCTCTTTCTTCTCTTTCCTTTCTTTCAGTTTCTGCAGTGTTTCTACGGAGACCCAATCTTTATGTTTTGTTGTCTTCTTCCCTAGTATTTCTTCACAGGTGTCCAACCACATCTTTTTTGACTGTTGCCACTGTGTCTCTATATCTCCGTCCATGTCTTCAGACACCTCCTGTAGTATCTGGTATCTGTTTCTAAGACTAATCTGAAAACTCTTCTCTACTTCTTGATTCCTGAGAAGTCTGAGGTCATATCTTGTTATTGTGTTTCTAGTGGTAGAGTGCCTTTTAAGACGTAGCTTTGCAGTCATCAGAAGGAGGTGGTGGTCTGATGCTGCATCTGCTCCTCTCATCACTCGCACATCTTGCCATGACCTCCTAAACTTTCGACTGATGCATAAGTGATCTATCTGGTTCTCTGTAACGTGATCTGGAGATCTCCACGTGGCCTTGTGGATTCGTTTATGGGGGAAGATGCTGCCTCCTATTACCAGCTGGTTAAGGGAGCACAGGTCTGCAAACCTTTCACCATTCTCATTCATCTGGCCCAGCCCATGTGTACCCATGATGTCTTCATAGCCATTGTTGTCAGCTCCGGTCTTGGCATTGAAGTCACCCATGAGAATAGTGACATCTTTTGTTCTGAGTCTGTCCAGAACCCCCTGCAGCTGGTCATAGAAGTTGCCTTTCTTTTCCTCTATGGCATCATTGGTCGGAGCATAACACTGAATGATATTCAGCTTGATGTTCTCTTTCTGGGTGGCAAATTGGGCGGTGATGATTCTTGAGTTCACCGGTTCCCAGCCAATGAGGGAGCGCTGTGCCTCTGGAGCCAGCATAAGGGCAACTCCTTCTGTGTGGGGGGCACCATCTTCAGTGTGCCCGGAGTAGAGCACCCTGTCCCCTGATGATAGTCTCATCTGCCCTGCTTGTAGCCACCTTGTCTCACACAGTCCCAGGAGAGGGATGTTGTAATTTCACATCTCCTGTGCTACCTGGACTGTCTTCCCTGACTCAAACATGGTCCTGATGTTCCATGTGGCAATTTTGGTGGTGGTCCGAGGAGTTAGCAAGGGGGTCGGCCTTACAGCTTCCTTTCGGCTTTGGCTGCACTGCTTCATATACCTCCTCTGTGGAGGCCCTTCTTCCCCCCAGCCTTGTTGGTTTCGATTTGTCGTCAATGCTTCTGTAACAGGGTGTTTTTTCTAGATAGGGTTGTTGGCCCTATGCAAACCCATTTAACCTCCGGGATGAGGTGGTCCAATTAGTCTGTCCTCTACCCTTTGACCTGTCCAGCATGGGTGACCCTGCCAGGTGCTTATGCACCCGCTGGCATAGCTCTCTAGGTCACTGAGGCACGCAAGCCACCACCCCACGACAAGGGTTGGACCGTGTGACATATAACTCGGATCAAACTGTCAAACTAGACAGTCAAACTACTATATCAAACGAGCCCCAAACCATCACTCTGTTGCCAGATATGGAGTAGATGTGGATGGATCACTTTAAGGGTTGTTTCTCCTGACTTTTTTCCCCATAGAGTTCTATAGGAAAATGAGTCCGGAGAAATAACCCTTGCAGTGATCCATCCACATCTACTCCATATCTGGCAACAGAGTGATGGTTTGGGGCTCGTTTGATAGCTCAGACCCTTGATAACTTACAGCCATTTAGCCAGCCATGTGTTCCATACTGTACCAGTGTAATTTACAGCTGAATCTAGTCTCACCCCCCAATTTCCATAGAGATCCATTCAAATGCTTAGAGGTTATAGTATCGCTTGTAACAGTACCTGAAAATAAGATATCGACAGTTTTTTGATGTTGATGGTCACAGACTTCAGGAAGTAACAGCATATAAAGGATATGCGACCAAATATGAAATATGATACTTTAAAAATACGTTAAAGCAAAGGGTATGAATACTTATGTAAATGAGAAATTTTATTTTTTTATTTTTAATAAATTTGCAAAAATCTCAAAAAAACTTTTTTCACATTGTCATTATGGGGTGTTGTGTGTAGGATTTTGAGGGAAAAAATGAATTTAATCAATTTTGGAATAAGGCTGTAACAGAACAAAATGTGGAAAAAGTGAAGCGCTGTGAATACTTTCCGGATGCACTGTAAATTAACTTTTGCAGCATTTCCTATGTCCACATTAAGTGCTGTTAATATGTCATGCGAAGATTCTGCAGTTTAGCTCAGTGATCAATGGACAGCACACATTTGTTTTTTTTAGCTTGAATGCGATACCGTGTTTGTCAATGCTGGTTCCAGCAATTTAAGAGGTTTTCCTCTTTAAATGTAGGCTATGCCTTCTAATGTTTAAATCGTTTTGACTAAATTGATTGCCGTCTTAAATTAATTAGGCTAACGCAAAGCTAACGTGGTGCAACTCAGAGAAAACATTGGGATTTTTTGCCAGTTAATTATTCAGAATTATTGCCACCCTTATTAAACAATCTCACGTTAGTTGTCTCTTTGTCATTGTCATTTGTTAATCATTATATGCTACATAATTGTCCTTGATTATTCAGGGAATTAATTGTTTAATTGACATAAGCAAACAAAATATACGGAAACAGGTTGAGAATGTTCAGTATAAATGCTTTATAGCCTACTCTTTTTCCAGCACACCGGCTGTCATCAGGGGCATTTCTAGGACCTGAAAACATCCGCGGCTTAGCCTAATACATCTGGGGCTTTCCTCAGGGGGCATTCTAGTCTTTCACCTGGGCCGTGTCCGAATCAGCACTCTTCCACACTGTTGAGCAGCCATGGTGAGTAGATAGGGCGAGAAAGTCGTAGAGTACGCAAAATGTTTTCAAATTGCAGTATACTTGAAACGCCCGGATGACACACTTACTTCCGGGGTTTCGCTGAGTACATTTGGGAGCACACATTTCAAGAATACACAAACATTTTGGTCACTATGACGTGAAGCTTAGTTTTTAAAAAATTAGGTGCAGGTTCGCTGACGTTTTCCTTCAGATAAAACAAAAACAACACATGACATGGCAGTGCAAAAGTGGGGCACAGGGTTGCCAGATCTTGTAAGACTTTCCAGCCAAATGGCGACTCAAAACTAGCCCAAATTATAGGCTATTTTTTAACCGAAACCAACGTATTTTAAATAGAAATCACCATGTTTTTACTTTTTAAAATAAGTGTGTGCTTTGTGACTTTTCATTTTTACCTGTGACTGCACTTTATATCCCAATTTAGCTGTAAAACTGCAACACTGGTGGAACGTCTTATGACCTGCTTACGACACTTCCACAATGCGGTTGGAAAATAGTATGGCCAATATTTTTTGCGGACTGCTAAACAGTGCACATTAAACAGCACACGTCTGCCAGTGCACTGTACGCAGGAGACAGGGCGCAGTAGATAGGGCTCTGATTCGGACACAGCCCTGGTCCATTCTGGTGTTCTCTCTATTTCTGTATTTTTTTTCATGTCCTCTCTTGTTGATCAACTTTTCCATCTCTAACATGACAATTCTAGGATGACACTGAGTCATTTTTGTAAGGTACAACATACTGTTGGTCTGCCTAATTGCAAATTTCAAATTCCTTTCCATGATACAAATATGAACACTAGTGTTGTGGTATAAACAATAGAGATTATAAGGCCTCTCTCTCTCTCTCTCACTCGCACTCACACACCTTACATTTTTCCATAACTAGTCCTGGCTCTGCTGGCTGCAACTCATCTGCACTGCCACTGGCTGTGCTGTCTGTGCTACCCAAAAACCATTAAATAATCTTAAACATTAAGACAACATACTCTGCCTAATGAAAAAAAAATATTTTGACATTGCTTCCCTTTAAATTCATAGAATGTTCCTCATTTGATTAAACTATGACAGTTATTTTATACTGTTAAAGACTGACAAGACATTACATTACAATCTCAAGGCTGACTGTATTACTGAGCAATTAATAGTATTCGATCGCAGACTACATTTTGGTAGCAAACAACAGGTGACTGTAATCAAATAGCAGGTGATTAGCTATCAGTAAATGACAAGCATGGCCAAATGAGCTGTGGCCTTGCATCGCATTGTACGGCAAAACACATAATGAGAATAGATTCAAGATTCGAGATGTTTATTGTCACACCAGTTTCACGCTATGTACAAAACTGGGAGAAAAGCTTCAGCCAGGAGGCTCCAGTAACATAAAGTGATAAAACTGACAAAGTGGGGGGAAAAAAGAATCTGGAAAAAAAACAATAGGGTACCAGTAGGGTGACTTCAAAAATATATATGTAATTCAATAAAAAAAGTCACATGTAGGCCTAGGATAATATAAGTTCAGTGAGAATGAAACAGTAGCTACTGTATAACACAACTGGATTATACAGTTGAAGTTGGAAGTTTACATGTTAGGTTGAAGTCATTAAAACTCATTTTTAACCGCTCCACAGATTTCATGTTAGCAAACTATAGTGTTGGCAAGTCAGTTAGGACATCTACTTTGTACATAACACAAGTAATTTTTCCAACAATTGTTTACAGATTATTTCACTTTTAATTCACTATATCACAATTCCAGTGGGTCAGAAGTTTACATACACTAAGTTGACTGTGCCTTTAAACAGTTTGGAAAATTCCATGGCTTTAGAAACTTCTGATAGGCTAATTGACATTATTTGAGTCAATTGGAGGTGTACCTGTGGATGTATTTTAAGGCCTACCTTCAAACTCAGTACCTCTTTGCTTGACATCATGGAGAAATCTAAATAAATCAGCCAAGACCTCAGAAATAAAATTGTGGACCTCCACAAGTCTGGTTCATCCTTGGGAGCAATTTCCAAACGCATGAAGGTACCACGTTCATCTGTACAAACAATAGTATGCAAGTATAAACACCATGGGACCACGCAGACGTCATACCACTCAGGAAGGAGACGCATTCTGTCTCCTAGAGATGAACGTGCTTTGATGCGAAGAGTGCAAATCAATCCCAGAACAACAGCAAAGGACCTTGTGAAGATGCTGGAGGGAGCAGATACAAAAGTATCTATATCCACAGTAAAACGAGTCCTTTATCAACATAACCTGAAAGGCTGCTCAGCAAGGAAGAAGCCACTACTCCAAAACCACCATAAAAAAGCCAGACTACAGTTTGCAACTGCACATGGAGACAAAGATCTTACTTTTTGGAGAAATGTCCTCTGGTCTGTTGAAACAAAAATGTAACTGTTTAGCCATAATGACCATCGTTGTTTGGAGGAAAAAGGGTGAGGCTTGCAAGCCGAAGAACACCATCCCAACGGTGAAGCACAGGGGTGGCAGTATCATGTTGTGGGGGGTGCTTTGCTGCAGGAGGGACTGTTGCACTTCATAAAATAGATGGCAAATTGAGGAAGGAAATTTATGTGGATATATTGAAGCAACATCTCAAGACATCAGCCAGGAAGTAAAAGCTTGGTCGCAATTGGCTCTTCCAAATGGACGATGACCCAAAGCATACTTCCAAAGTTGTGGCAAAATTGCTTAAGGACAACAAAGTCAAGGTATTGGAGTGGCCATCACAAAGTCCTGACCTCAATCCAATCGAAAATTTGTGGGCAGAACTGAAAAAGCATGTGCGTGCAAGGAGGCCTACAAACCTGACTTAGTTACACCAGTTATGTCAGGAGGAATGGGCCAAAATTCCAGCAACTTATTGTGAGAAGCTTGTGAAAGGCTACCCGAAATGTTTGACCCAAGTTAAACAATTTAAAGGCAATGCTACCAAATACTAACAGAGTGTATGTAAACCTCTGACTCACTGGGAATGTGATGAAAGAAATAAAAGTTGAAATAAATCATTCTCTCTACTATTATTCTGACATTTCACATTCTTAAAATAAAGTTGTGATCCTAACTGACCTAAGATAGGGAATGTTTACTAGGATTAAATGTCAGGAATTGTGAAAAACTGAGTTTCAATGGATTTGGCTAAGGTGTATGTAAACTTCAGACTTCAACTGTATATCCACAGTATGCTGGCGTCACTGGCTCTGGCGAATTTCCGAGTGCAAGTGCGGTCCAATTCAAAAATAATTCCGCTCCCTCCCTTGCTCCTCCCAGTCAGTTTGAGTGTCTTCCCGTGTTGTTTTTGGTGCTGCGTCACATCCTCCTAAGTGGAAGTGGCAAGGGGAAGTGCAGGAGGGCATAACATTTAACGGATTGGACCGTAGCACTGAGGGGTATACTACGAAGCGAGATTAAGGGGATAGCGAGCTAAATTAAGCTTCAAGCCTGGATTTTCTGTATCACGAAGCCGACTCACTTTTAATCACGGCAACTTACTCTGCACGGCTAACCTGCTCCGGGGCAGGTTATGTTCAAAGATATTGGATTGAAACATATAAGCACCGCCCTTTGACCAATCAACTGCTTTTGAAAATGGCGTCTCCCTTCCTGGAAGATCCCGTAGAGCTAGGTGCGCGGATAGTGAGAGGTTCTCTTCGCAGGGTGAGATACTTTAGAGACAGACACAATCCGCTGGCTTTCCCCGAGGAAACGTTATATGAAAGATATAGATTCTCAAGGGATGGAATAAATTACTGTTGTAAGCTTCTTGAGCCATACGTGTCCAATGCCACATGTCGAAGCGGGGCGCTCACTGTACCGCAAACAGTTTGCATTGCATTGCGTTTCTTTGCCACAGGAAACTACATGCATTCATTTGGCGATGCAGAACAAATTCGCAAGGTCGTTCTTGTTCCAAATGAATTGATCAATTTATTTGTAAAATGGAGGAAAACTAGGCTCACAGTTCACTGTAATATATACAAAGAAGCCATGACTGCCTATAACAAAGCAATACGTCTGGCAAGAAAGGATCACTTTTCCAAGATTATTACAGAAAATGAAAACAAGAATACACCTAGCATTCTTTTTTCAACAATTGATCGATTAATTAACCCTACGATGACTGCTGATCCTGACATTGCGTCCGGTTCCACATCTAGATGTAATGAGTTTGCTACTTTCTTTCAAGAAAAGATATCCAGTATTCGTTCACAAATCTCCCAGGTCAACGTAACTACAGAATTAGATGATCAATGTAGACAAATTTATGCTGTCATGGATTCATTTGAGCAGATTGACGCACAAGGTTTGAGTGAAATTATCTCTCAAATGAAACCCTCAACCTGCTCACTTGATCCCATCCCCACAAAGTTCTTTAAAAACGTGTATGATTGTTTACTTGATGATGTTTTGGAAATTGTGAACTGTTCTTTATCAGCTGGCACATTCCCCACCACCTGTGAAATCTGCCATTGTGAGACCAACACTGAAAAAAAGGCATTTAGACAGCTCTGTGCTCAGTGATTTCAGGCCCATATCCAACATCCCTTTTTTAAGTAAAATCCTTGAAAAAATAGTTTTTAGACAACTGAATCAATTCCTGATTAGATACAACACCCTTGAGAAATACCAATCAGGCTTCCAATCTAACCATAACACAGAGACTGCCCTGGTAAAGGTTGTAAATGACCTGCGGGTAACCATTGACAGTGGTGGTGTTGCTGTTCTAGTTTTACTGGACTTGAGCGCTGCGTTTGATACAGTGGATCACAACATTTTAATGCACCGTCTAGAACATTGGGTGGGTCTTTCGGGACCAGTACTAGAGTGGTTTAAATCTTACCTTACTGGGAGAGGATTTGTTGTTGCACTAGGAGACGCTGTGTCTGACACGATTAGTATTACATGTGGGGTCCCTCAAGGATCTATTCTTGGGCCTTTACTGCTCTCTTTGTATATGCTACCACTGGGTAACATCATTAGAAAGCATAGTGTCAATTTCCACAGCTATGCTGATGACACACAATTGTACATTTCTGTGTTCCCTGGTGATACAAGTCCACTCAGCTCACTGGAGAAGTGTCTGAAAGATATAAAAATGTGGATGTCCCAAAATTTTCTCAAGTTGAACGATGATAAAACAGAGGCCAAGATTGGACCAAGACCTCAAAGAGATGCAATATCAAAAAACCTACAGCATCTGGGCCTGTGCAGTAATCGGGAAGCCAAGAATCTAGGCGTTATTATAGATAATGACCTAACCTTTGAGCCCCATATAAGAAATGTTACTAAAATTGCCTTCTTTCATTTAAGAAACATTGCAAAGGTCAGACCTCTCCTCCGACAAGCAGACGCAGAAAAGCTTATGCATGCTTTTATCACAAGTCGCCTTGACTACTGCAATAGCCTTCTCTCTGGTCCCCCCCAAAAAAGCATTAAAAAAACTAGTTAGTTCAGAATGCGGCTGCAAGGGTATTGACTGGCACAAAAAAGAGAGACCACATTACCCCCACACTCCTTAAACTACACTGGCTACCTGTGCGTTTTAGAATAGATTTTAAGGTTCTTCTTCTCGTTTTTAAAATGATAAAAGGTTTAGCACCACCATACGTAGGTGACTGCATTCAGGAACATGTGCCTAGTAGAACCCTCAGATCCTCCACTGCTTCTCTCTTAGTGATTCCCAAAGTAAACTGTAAGAGGCCCCTAGGCTTTGGAATGCCTTACCAGGCAATATCAGAAAGGCAGAAACTCTTAACACTTTTAAGAAACTTCTTAAAACACACATATTTAAACTTGCCTTCAGTTAGCTTGCTCTGCCTTTTAATTTAATTTTCTTACTTTTAGGCTACTGATGTGTGTGATTTTATTACCATGTACTAGTGCTTTTATTTACTTATACAAAGAGACACCGGTGTACAGAGACACCGGTGTACAGAGACACTGGTGTACAGAGGCACCGGTGTACGGTTATCTTTTCTTTTATTCTTTTCTAATTTATTTATCTTTAAGCTTATTTATCTTTTTAAAGCTGTTTTATCTTTGTTATTTATTTATTTATTTATTTTTATTCATCTGATGTTCAGTTGTTGCCTGTGATCTGTTGAGCACTTGAAAAGTCCTCTATAAAGTGGGGTGAAAGAAGAGGCCAGTAGGGCGCTCAACTTAAAAGTTTGACTAGGGACCGACGGGTTTGTCACTCTGCGGAGTGATTCAAACTGTGGAGGCTGTGTGCTGCTCCCACCCATGGGCAAATGAAAATCAAAACGTAGAAAGAGGCCAGTAGGGCGCTCAACTTAAAAGTTTGACTAGGGACCGACGGGTTTGTCACTCTGCGGAGTGATTCAAACTGTGGAGGCTGTATGCTGCTCCCACCCATGGGCAAATATACCTCGAAGGAGGGACAAAAGTCCTGCAGCGGAGCTGGCAGGCACCTGCAGTGGAACTGGCAGTTATATTATCACCCAGAGAGAGAGGCTATACGGTGTGTAGCAGATGGCAGGTAGCAGGCTGTTTGTGGTAGGAGTGTTTGTTGGGGAGACACCGGTGTACAGAGAGACATCAGTGTACAGAAACAGGGGCTATCTATTCATGCACTGTAGCCTCATCTGTTTTTATCTCATTTCCTTTTATATTGTCTTGTAAATGTTCTATTGTCTTTTATTTATATTCTATTTTTCTTCTATTGCTTTTGTTCTGTATTTTGTTTTTTATTGTTGTGAAGCACTTTGGGCTGCATTTTATGTATGAAAGGTGCTATACAAATAAAGTTTATTATTATTTGTAGTGTTCCCTAGCCATTTTCCCACTATGGCTGTAAAACAGGGCTTCTATCAATTTGCAGGTATGCCCGACAAGTGTAGTGCCTACATACAGTAATCGCATATAAATAATCAATAATGAATGATGTTAACTCTTGCAAATGGAATGCGGTTCAATTCTGTCATAGGATTCCCCATGGTGATAGGTGCAATTGACTGCACGCACATACCCATCTCTGCAGCCTTGGGAGAGCACGAGGGCGACTTTGTGAATAGGAAGTCCTTTCACAGCATCAATGTTCAGGTAGCCCATAGGATAGGGTACTAATTTATGTCAGTTAATTTATTTCACGTGCATATTGCATGTGGGTACACTAAAGTTTTGTAATGGTGTTGCAGAGTACGCATGCATATACATCCCCATCTAGACAGCCTTGTGGGAAGATGAGGATTGGGTACAATTTCTCAGTTGATTTATTGCACATGTGCACATTGCATGCAGGCAGAGGTGTAAAATCCAGGGGTCAGAAAGTAAAAGTCCTGCCATGTGTTTCTTCCACCCATCAACTCAGCCAGCTGATTTCACTGCAGACTTGTGCTAATTAGCAAATCCAGGTGACGAACAAAATCCTGGGGAGTTAATTTATTTCATGTGCATATTGCATGCGGGTACACTAAAGCTTTGTAAGTCTTGCAAAGTATACACATTATCTGACACAGAGAGAAATATTCACACACAGCAAACTGTTACAGGACCCCATCTCTTCACCATTAATTAGCACAAAGGGCCTACACTGATGCAACCTTTGTTTAAATGCCATCATTGTGAAATTGACCTGAAATGCTTTTGCAGATGACTTGTGACCATCGGTTAATGGTCACAAGCTTAGACGCCAGATGGCCTAGCTGGCTCTGTTCATGATTCCCGCATGAGTCTGCACTGAGCCACAGGTTTGAGCAAGGTATGACAACTATACACCATCTCATTCTATAGCTTGTTTTATTGTGACACTGATCAAGCATTATTCTCTCCCTTTGATTACAGGAGGTTTTGATGGCATTCTGCTCATAGACAGGGGGTATGCTTGTATGCAGTATTTAATGACCCCCTATGACACCCACAGACAAGGCCAGAAAATAAGTATAATGTGGCCCTTAATAAAACCAGGGTGAGGATTGAGATGACCTTTGGTGTCATCAAATCCCGGTTCAACTGCCTCCGTGGCCTGAGGGTGTCCCCAGAGTGGGCTTGCCAGATCACTGATGGATGTGTGGTGCTCCACAACATTACCACAATCAGGAAGGAGAAGACCCCTCCTGTGCCCTTTCTGCCCCCTGATGTTGTGGACCCCATCACCCTTGATCACCCCACTGGCAGGGCTGTACGACAGGCCATTACAGAGCACTTTTTCAATTGACAAAATAAAAATGGCAAAAATAAGACGATTCACACCATACCTTGTTGCAATTCCTTTATTGTCCCTTTGCTAGGAAGATAAAATGAGAAAAAGTTGTAAGCACAGACTGTCAATCATGGTTAAACAAGGAAATCCAAATTACTGCAATACCTTCTTGTCATACTCCAGTTTCTCAATCTCTAGCTTCAGTTTTTTGATTTGGAGCTGCTTCTTTTCGCAGTCCAATTCCAGTATACGCTTGTCGTTTTTCGCCGTCACATTGTCTGCTCCACCCTGCGTAAACACAGCATTTATGATGTAATATTGAGGTCTTCCTTAAGCAACATCAAGACCTAAAATTAGATGGCCTTTAAAGTAATATTGGTGTTGTATCATCTCACTTTTAGCATGGTGCCTTCTTGTTAAGCCTTACTTAATAAAAGATGCACATCTCAGTATGACTATCCTGCTTACATGAAATTTGAAAACTTTACCATTTGTGTTCTCCTTGATGGCCTAGTGTTGGAGGTCCCTGCCTGAGGAGAGTGTGGGGGATTTTCCTCTTCCTGTGAACCAAAACAGCATAGCAAGGGAGGCCATTGCTTCAGATTTGTAATGGGGAGTGTAAGGTTCGGAGAACCAAACGCGACCGATAAGGATTTCTAAAAGCGTATTTAGAAAGATACGCCACAAATCACGGAATTAGCCACACCAGGACTGGGATAACACAGGATCGGGAGCAAAGCTTCCCTAGCACAAGGCAAAATAAAGCAACCTCCAAAAACTGAGGCAATCTCGATAAACAGCGAGAATAACTAACAAAACAAACCTCACGCACTAAATAATTAGGCGTAACAAGAGGTAGTGAAACAAAACAAAAGAAACGCCCTGTAAAAACAGGCGAAAGAATGAAAATGAAACTACAGCTCTAGGTGAAAATGAGCTGAACAAAAAGGTAACTGGCAGAAGTGTACAAAGGATAAGGAGAGAAAGGAAAGAGACTAAAATAAATCTTTCTCCTAACTCTAAACCGGACTTGCTGCGTTTCCTATTCATACAAACCAGAAATGTAGCGACCAAATCTTTTACCCTACTGACTTCATTGTCAACATAGCAAAGACAATATCGAAATGCGGAAGTCCTGCGGTATTTATAGCCGACAGGAAATGCACAACAGGTGCAGAGAATAATTGTTGGGCAAAACACGAATACCGGAATGGAGGCGGAAAAAATTTGATAGAGCATCCCGACGACGCCAAAAGGAAAACCGAACGCAGAAACAGCAGAGGCTGCTGGGTCATTCCGTGTCAAATCAACCAGTTTTCTGAAAAGTTCCTGTATGACCCTCTCAGATTTTGATGAAACTCCAATCCATTGTGTGAAAAATTAACACACAAAAAAATTGCTTCATACGACATGTCGTTTCCGAGATATGGCCTCCTGATATGGTCTTTCACGCTCGCGAGTCGTGAAAACACGCGAATGTGATTTTCTCTGACTTTGGAAGCTTATAACTTGGGATTGGTAACAGCTATAGAGCGGAAACTTGGTATCCTAACTTACTTTCTTCCAAATTTCAAGAATATGACATCTTGAGATAACTTGTACCCACTTCCCTTTTCAAGTTATATGCACCCAAATTAGCCACTTTGTTCAGTCGCACATGTTTTTGGTGATTTTCGAGGTCACCCTGTGCCCATACGAGTGGACACATACATCCCATATCACAGATGTATTATCTATATGTGTATGTCTATGGTCACAAGCAAGTACAGGCTAATCACTTAATTTGTAAAGGAATGACATCCATCCAAAGTTGGGTCCGGGTGAAAAAAAGTCAAAAACACAACCGTCCGTCTTGTCAATGGATCACCATGTGGACAGTTAAAACTTTTTCTGAAATTTACACCAGTTAAACAGATATATTAGATCTACTCATCAACCAAATTTCAGCTTTGGTACTCAACTCCTGCAAAATAAAATAACGGGAGGAACGGAAAACCAACAGAAAAGGAACTTGCAAAGACACACTTCTTCTTCTTTTGGTTTTATGGCGGGTTGCAACCATTACTTATAAGGTGCATACCGCCACCTACTGTACCGGAGTATGTAGTATGGTATATTTCAGAACTACTTTATACCATTAGATAAATAAATAATAATTAAATGATATTCAAAAAAAAAATAAAAATAAAAAAATAAAAAATAAAATAAAAATGATATTGTGGCAAACTCCGCGGTGGTTGGAGTTGTCACGCAACTGAAAACAATAATCTCAATGTCCACACGGCGGCAATTCAATTTATATCGCAAATTTATTGCTGTTTGCGGGAAAGAAAAGGTAATGGTTAGCGGGAGCGTCAGCCAGTCCGTAATCCGGGAGAATCGTCGTTGTCCGATGCCAGGGTTCGGTACACTAAAACAGATTATTTTACGGTCCAGGGCTGATGCAGGTGGAGGGTTGTCAGACAGGCGGGGTTCGGTAACGGGGCGGGTTCTCGTACAATCCGGGGGTCGGGCACACAGCAGACTTCTCCTGGCAAAATGGATCATACACAGCGCTTTATAATTCTCTCTTTCAACAAACTCCAAAACTCCAACTCACTCTCTCCTCCAATGTTGTTTGGCAGCCCCTTTTCTAGGGTGCTGATTAGCCCGGCGATTCGCCGCAGCTGTCTTACTCGGAGTCTTCTCCAGGTGCCGGGGATTCCCTTGCTGAGGCGGTGACGTCATCGGAACTCCAATTATGGGCATACAATCTTTCCACCTTAGCCTGACGTACCTTCCTTCTATTACCTCACCGTGGTTTCGTCCCCGCCGGCTGCCACAATATACAGTATATATATATATATAAAAAATAAATTTTAAAAAAGATCTTATTCAATCATTTATTTTTTTATTTATTTCTAAAATACATTTATTTTAAAAATAAATAAATAAGTAAATAATTAAAAATAAAATAAAATATAATAATAAAATAAAAATAAATAAACTCTAAATCATAGAATCACTCACTAAATTCTATGGTATAATCCTATCTCCTTCAAATATTCTACAACCGCTTTCTGTGTGTCCTGTACCCCACCTCCTGTTGTTCCCAGAATACCCACAAGATTCCATTCTCTTCCTGCCTTACCTATCTTTTGCGCTAGTCTTATCCTCTCTTCCCTATACTTTCGACATTGCATGAGTACATGTTCCGCATTCTCTGTCCTTTTACATTCCGAGCATTCATCTGATATACTTTTCCCTATCAAATACAGTGTTTTATTTAATCCTGTGTGGTCAAACCTTAGTCTAGTTATAATTGTTTCCTCCCTTCTGTTTCCTCTAAACACACCCTGTGCATTGATGGTTTTCTGCACGCTGTAATATTTTCTTCCGCTGTTGTCCCTGTCCCATCTGTCCTGCCATTTCTTCATTATTTCTTTCTTGAGCATCACCTTAACTTCTCCTTTGCCAAAAGGTACATCTATGATATCTCTCATCCTGGTTGCTTGTTTGGCTACTTTATCTGCTCCTTCGTTCCCTTTTATGCCTACATGAGCAAGTACCCAACAGAATCGCACTTCCACCCCAAGCCTGTGTGTTCTGAATAAACTTTGCTGGATTTCCAGCATTAAATCTTCCCTAGTGGATTTCATATTTTTTATACTGTGGAGTACTGCTACCGAATCAACACAGCATACCACTCTGTCTGGTCTCACTTCCTCCACCCACTGTAGGCCTATGATGACCGCCATCATTTCTGCTGTATAAACTGACATCTGATCTGTTATTCTTTTCCCTATACTTACATTCATTGTTATATATTCCAATGCCTACTTTATCCTTTTCATCTTTGGACCCGTCTGTATACATATCTAGGTAATTATAATAACTGCTTCTTACATAATGGCTTGCCATATGTCCTTCCTCACTCTCTTCCCATTCTCTTTTTAATTCCATAATGTTTATGTCTATTTCAGGTCTCGGAAATAGCCGGGGGGGACATTACTAAGAGGGGTAGGGGAGTTAAAACAAATATTTTCCAGTCTGTGTTTTAGCCTTTGTTACCCAACCAAATCCATTACCTTGGAATCTGCTGTATTCCCAACATTCCTGTATTACGCTCTTGGTAGAATTTCCATTGCCACACCCCCGTAGACGGCTCCAATACGTAAGCATGAGTTTATCTCTTCTTAAATCTAAGGGTACCTCTCCTAGTTCTACCTGGATTGCCTTAGTCGGCGTTGATCTCATTGCACCAGCGCAAATTCTCAATGCTTTGTTTATTACTCTATCAATTTTGTTTAAATGTGTTTTGGCTGCCGCACCATACACAAAACAGCCGTAATCTATTGTCGACCTCACCAGAGCCCTATATAACATCAGTGCTTGTTTGTCAGCTCCCCATTCTTGCCCAACTACCGCTCTCAGTAAATTAATAACTTTTTAGCGTTTTGTTTCCACCTTCTCCACATGTGTTTTCCATGTACCCTTTTCGTCTAACCAAATACCCAAGTATTTAAAAAGATCTACTTTTTCCATGGTTTTTCCATATAACTTCAGGCTCTGTTTGTCTATCCCTTTCTTTCTTGTTAAAAGCATGTAACAGGACTTATTTGTAGAGAGCTTAAAACCCCAATTATATGACCACTGTTCTATTTTTTCTATTGCTTCCTTGATTTTACCTATTACGCTTGGGGTATCTCGTCCCCTTACCCAGATGGCCCCATCGTCTGCATAAAGAGCTGACTCAATCCTTCTGTCCAAATTCATAAAAATATCGTTAATCATAATATTAAATAAAACTGGGCTAATGACACTGCCTTGTGGAATTCCATTAATAATTACATATTCATTAGACAACTCTGATCCCACTTTTACTCTAAATCTTCGTTCAGATAGAAAATCTAATACCCAATTATAGAACCTTCCTCTGATTCCCATCCTATTTAATTTAATGAATAACCCTTCCTTCCACATAGAATCATAAGCCTTTTCAATATCAAAGAACACAATAGCCATCAGTTCTTTCATTTTAAACGTTTTTTCTATCTCATTATTTACTTTTACGATAGCATCCATTGTTGACCGTCCTTTTTGAAAACCACTTTGATATGGTGCAAACAATCCTCTCTGTTCTAGAGAGTAATTAATTCTCAAAGACACACTGATATAACAAGATATATATACACAGAGGGAGACAGACATAATGGGAATCAGGTGTGCAGAAGCGGGCAGGGGAGATTGCTCACAGGTGAGAACAATGAGGGTTAACAAGGACCAATAATACGATAACAGGGGAAACGTAAGACATGGACTGGAATGCACATAGACACAATAATAACAAACGGCCTGGGGTTAGCAGGTAGACACATGCACAGCTCGGAGGGGAGGAACGCGGAAGTGGACACACGTGCAGAGAATGAGAATCACAGATAGATGCAGGGATAGGATAACGAGGAGGGAAATGACAGCTGCAGGTAGAAACTCAAGAATTAGTAATGTTAGTAGCGAACTCTAAAACCCTAATGTTAGTAGGTTAGCTGATTAGTATTATATACACATTAGTTTGTTAGCAGGTTAGTATTAAATCTAATCTAACAGTATGATTAGTACATTAGTATTTTATAAAAATATTAATAAAGCCAGAAGGAAGAAAACAAGATATGAAATACAGAGGAAACCCGAATGTTCCCAAAATCACCCGAATAGTGCAACGACAAAAACAGGGAGTGGAATCTCAGGAAACATGGAACGCGGACTGACTATCGCGAGGGTAATGCGGGAAAATGGGTAAAAGAAATCAGGAAAAATCAGGAAAAATCTTACCATCTCTGCTATGAGTAAGTAGAAATTTGTACATTTACCCTCAACAGAGCCTCTGAGGACAGTTTAAGTGAAATGTATAACGTATATTCAATGCAGTATCAGCAAACACTCATGACTGTACAGTACATGAAAACTTGCTTTGAGTTACCTTTGCATGGGGGTCAGCAATAGTGCATGCTGGCGGCTCCAACAAAAGGATAGTATCGCCTTGAACTGTAATTAAGATCAAGACACGTCACAGCGCATTGCCTCAACTGAAATATGCACAAGTGCAACCTAGTACTTTACCATCAACCCACTTATACATACCCTGTACAAACATTGCTTGGTTGGAGCTGCCAGCATCGGGGTCAGAGCTGACACCCCCCTGGACCCCCTCCATTATGGTCCGACCCTCATTGTTGGAGAGGGCCTGTTCCTCAGCCAGAGAGTAATCTGGCAGGGGTGGGCCCCCTCCAGTCTTCTTCTTCTCGTTTGCTGCAGGAAATACAAGCACTTCAAGCACAGCATATCATCCATATGCCTAAAGAATACTGACGGTAGCCTACTGCAACTACATACCACTTTGGATTATATTTTTATACTTGGTCTTTATTTGCTGCCAAGTTCGCTTCACACTGCTGGGATTGCAACTACAAGAACAATGATAGAATAGAATAACTTTTATTTTCCTGTGAAGGAACTTCAGTTCTAGTTGCCAGCAACAAAAAAGACTAAGAAAGTGGGGCAAACCGACAAAAGAAACTGTTAAATAAAGACATTCAATTGAATCAGATGCCTCACATCACAGTGGAGGCATGAGTGGAGTAAAATATGATTATGATTAAAATTACTAATTTTAATAGTATTATGATCGAAACTATATCAAATTAAATGAACCAATTATTAATTATGATGAAAAATTGAGCATCAAAAGCAGTTCCTCATCCACTGTTGATGAGAATAATGCATACTCATGACATTCAATCAACAAGATGTTTTGTTTTAAGGCACATCATATTTTGTGAAGAAATTAATCACTTCCACTTATTCCTTAATTATGGGATAGTGATATGCCTGATATGTGATATGCCCCATAATTCCTCAGTTTATTAATAAACTGTAGGACAATAGTGAGGGTGCACAGTTTGTTATGAGTGGTAAGGTAAATTAGGTACGCTATTAACTTACAAATTTACACGGTTAGAGATTTTATGTCAACACTCCTCCCTGGCCTTGTTGGCTGCAACGGTGTTACTTTTCGCCGTAATTTACGGCCTTGTATTGCTCATATTCTTCAATAATTATAAATTCCTCCTCACGCAACCGACTACTATCCATGTTGTTCCGCTATAAGCTCATTGCTGGAGACACCGCCCCTTTTATGGGAACGCGCACTGAGTGTTACGATCCTGGGGAAGGTTTGGACCTAAATGCACGACTGAGGCAGAATCAAAGGAAGGGGTATTTATTCAAGTGTTGGGGTAGTCCCAAAACTGTACAGGGAAAGAGAATACACAGTATCACACAGGGTAGTAGCTGAACGTCCGATACGGACTGCTCCAAGCCGGAGCTGGACTTGGAACTCCGGAACGGGTTCCAAGCCAGAACTGGACTGGACAGGTGGTGAACGTCACACCAGGGCAGGACAGGAACTGGACCGGGAGGTCCACTCAGGAAACGGGTACAGGAACGGAACTTGTTCCAAACCGGAACTGGACCTTAATGGATGGTGAACTTCACACCGGGACTGGACTGGAACTGGACCGGGAGGTCCACTCTGGAAACGGGTACTGGAACGGAGCTTGTTCCAAACCGGAACTGGACTCATACGGGTGGTGAACAACACACCACGGCAGGACTGGAACTGGACCGGGACGACTACTCCGGTACTGGACAGAAAGCAGAGGGTAGTTAATTTTGGAATTTAGGTAGGAAAAGGACCGGGAGGTTCACAGAGGTACAGTGGTAATACAGGTAGGTAGCCGGCGAAACTCGGCAGAGCTGGGTGGTGTGGCGTAGCTCAGGTAGGTCCGGTTGGAGCTGGCTGAGTTCCAGGGTTCCCGGAACCGTAACCGTAGAACGTGGGAGTAGCTACGGCCGGACAGGAACAACTGGAGGGTAGCCAGGATTGAATTCCACAGCGGGTCCTACGCGAGCTGGAGTTGGAGGTACCGCAACACACATACACTAACACGGGGAACAGACACTGCAACGGATGAATGGAAGCCGGGACAGCTGGTGGTTAGAGGGAGACAAGTTAGCTGCATGCAAAACAGAAAACGTCAGAGGAGAATAACTACCACACCGCAGTTCAGGTGAACTAAAAGCTGTAAGGGGATATAATCCCACAACCAAGCGATTAGCAAACACAGGACCAAGAACGAGAAGCATTAACAACGAGTGAGGTTAGTTAACAAACTGTAACAGGGTCAGAACGGTAACACACGTAATGAACCGACAAAGAAACGGAGACAGCAGGTGGGTGAAATAAGGGAGTGAGATGGGAATCAACAAGGCACAGGTGCGGAAAGTAACCGGGAGTGCTTGCTAATTAGACAGGTGAGGAATGCAAGAAACGAGAGGGGAAGGCGATAGGCGGAAACTAAAGTGGGCACAGGTGTGGAAATTAACCAGGAGTGCTTGCCAATTAGACAGGTGAGGAATGCAAGCAACGAGAGGGGAAGGCGACAGGCGGAAACCAAAGTGGGAAATCAAGAGAGCGAAACAGATGGGAAACGCCCAACCTGAAGCAGAGGGGAAAACACGGACAAGGGAATCCAACAAGACACGGAGGGACATGACAAAACCGGGAAAACGGACTGGATGGGAACGGAACGTCACACTGAGCTTAATTAACAAAGCCCGTGTTCACTTAGCAAGTTGATAACCACGTTCGTAGTACCGGTTAAGCCAGATTGCGGTTTTTAGGCTTTCTGAAGCCAGCTAACGTAAAGAAACCCTGGCTATGTAAAGCTTCCTTCATAGTATACCCCCCTGGGCTGCATTCAAATCCAATTTAACACGCCCTCTTCCCTTGCTGTCTTCCCTCGAAGGAGCTATCTTGTGACACAATTTGCTACGTGCAGCAAGCAAACTTAAAAGGTGTTCTGCAAGGGAGGATCGACGAGAAACAAACAAAAATGGAACTGAAGCGCCCTCGCAACATTTCGGAAGTGCAACTCCGTAGAGTTCAAATGTGACCGCCACATAGCTCTGTGGTGACCGCCCACTTTTTGCATGTGGAGAATTGCATTGTGGGATTCCCTTCTTGCTGGAAGCTTGCATTTTATACCCTTGGTGGAAGGGAGGATAAACGAGGGAGCGAGGGAATATAATTACTTCCTCCCCTTTCTTAAATTGGATCCGAATCACACAGGTGTGGCTGCCATATTTTATTATGGCATTTTGGGGTTTCCCCCCTTGAAGCAAGGGAAGGGAACGACAGGAAGAAAAAATACATTTCGGATCCGACCGCAGCTCCGGACTGGGACGCAGCCCAGAATGGCGCCTCATAAAGGCCGTAATATACTTCACGCTAAGCACGTGTACACATACGCAGGATGGCTGCCGCATGTATCCTGCGTTTGGTTGGTGCGTCCTTTGTGCACGTCCTTTGTCTCCCTAGGCCTTGAGTGTACACATACGCAAGGTGCAATACCAACAGAAATCATGGGGCAGTATACCAAAGATCCTCTGACGTTCTGCAAGATGGAAACAGGAAACAGCGAAGAAGTACTAGTACACAGTGGCGTGAATTTTCAAGTACCAGTCAAAAGTTTGGACACACCTACTCGTAGAAAGTTTTTTTTAAGTTATTTTTACTGTTTTCCACATTTTAGAATAGTAAAGACATCAACACTATCAGATAACACAAATGGAATTATGCAAAGACCCAAAAAAAAACAAATAAAAAACGTCTTATATTTTAGATTCTTTGTACATTCTACCTGGAAATAAGGTATCAAGAGTCTTTCGATATCCTTTTAAACAGTCACCACAGAAGTTGGTTGAGAGAATGGCAAGAATGTGCAAAGCCGTTATCAAGGCAAAGGGTGTCTACTTTGAAGAATCTAAAATATAACACTCTTTTTGATTTGTTTGCATAATTTAATGTGTTCTCTCATTGTTTTGACGACTTTACTATTTTAAAATGTGGAAAACAGTAAAAAAAAAACTTTAAAAAACCTATGAGTAGGTGTGTCCAAACTTTTGACTGGTACTGTAGTTGTCAACGTATTTCCGGTCAGGTAGAAAATAACTTTTAAACATCCATTTAGACATATAGTACGCAGTGGAGTATGTGAACAATGGCGCTTGCGTAGCGTTCACGTACGTACATACGTACACGTACGAAACTGGAGTATATTGAGGCCTTAACTAGTGTATGCGCTTTCTTGCGCTTTCTGAGAATCGCTCCGAACTGTCTAATGATTATACCTCTTTGGAAAGCTTACAATGCTTTCTTTTTGGATATTAAGGCTGTCAATCAATTACAATAGTTCCAAGACATTACTAGTCCCAATTTGAATTGAGTAATGTTCTGGAGACACCA
Source organism: Synaphobranchus kaupii (assembly GCA_029718625.1). Taxonomy (NCBI): domain Eukaryota; kingdom Metazoa; phylum Chordata; class Actinopteri; order Anguilliformes; family Synaphobranchidae; genus Synaphobranchus; species Synaphobranchus kaupii. Next base: position 25,342,480 of record CM056386.1, read on the forward strand.
CATATAGGCAGAAAAGGCAGAACATAACTACATAATCTTAGAAAGGACGTATCTGGCTTTAATAATGCAGGTAAGGTTATGGCTTTATTCCATACTTTATGAGAGATTTTCATAGCAGAAAGAAATTATGTGACAGAAATTCACTCTAATAAGTGAGCAGGCAAAATAATTTTACCTATATCCAGGACCTTATGTGTTTTTTATTGTTGCTGTGATAGTATAAAATTTTTTGGTGGTTAACCCCTTGGCGCAGATGGCAAATTTCACCTATTTAGGGGTGCTCTGTTTAAGGCTTTATAACTCCAGGTTTGAGCATCACATAAACTTGGTAAATGGCTTAAATGAAAGAATACAGGTGTACCATTTACAATACAAACTTAGATTTGTTTATTTTCATAATTTAAGTCAAAATAAAGTGCCACAAATGCAAAAAACTTTGGAAAAATTTTTTTTTAAAGTTTTTTTTTATTTTGCTGAGAGCTACATAAGTGAAATCGGTAATATATATACATTTCCTGGATCATAAACTCCATGTCCACAAGTTTTGCAAAATCTGAGGATGATATGCAGAACTAAAGGTCTATGATGCAAAATATAGCAGTGTATCCTGTTGTCCATTAGTGTCTCCAAATCTATCCAAATGGCTAAATTGTGCACTGCTGCAAATAAAATAAAAAATGATATATTTAACTACAAATCATAAAACTCACTTTTGCATAATTTCCAAGTGAGAATTATATATTTTCAGCAGTATAGGGGGGTAGATATCTATGGGTCCAAAACCCCTATGCAAAACATCATAAAATGAATAAAATTAGTTTTGTACATTATAACGCATACACATTTGCTCCCTCTGGTGGCTTAAGATAAAAAACATTGATATCACAGTGTTACATACACCTAAATATGTTGCCTAATCATTCACTCTTGTACCTCAATAAAACATCACTTGTCCCTGTACTCTACAGCAGTGGTTCCCAACCCTGGTCCTGGGGACCCCCTGTGTGTGCTGGTTTTCGTTCCAACCACAATTGCAATACCAGAATTTTAACAAGCTGTTAATTTTTCTTAATTAGGTGTTTTTAATGTTTAGAGGGATTATTTACGTTCTTAAGCCACATTATGTTAGTAATAGCTATGCATGCCATGAAGACTAAAAGTCCAAGATTCACATTGTGTTGTATTGTAAACAATTAAAAGGAGGTAAAAAATGTTTTAACTGATCAAATTAAAGACTGAGGTGAATCAATAGGCTCATAATTAGTGAAATTGTGGACACATGGCCAATAAAACTAACCGTTTGGTAAATAATGAAGAATTCAAAGACAAAGCAAATGATAACGAGCCAAACCTGCATTGTGTTAAGGAAAAAATTATGAAGGAACTTAAACTTGCGTTCAATTACCTAATTAGGAGCCTAATCACCTGAGTTGTTACTTCTTCTTTGTAATTGTTTGCAATATAACACAATAAGCATAATGAACATGGGTTTTTTCTTCTTCATGGCATGCATAGCTATTGCTAACATAATGTGGCTTAAGAGAGTAAAGAGTTTAAAGTGTTCTCTCTATACAATAAAAACACCTAATTAAGAAAAAATAACAGCTTGTTAAAATTCTGGGATTGCAATTGTGGTTGGAACGAAAACCAGCATACACAGGGGGTCCCCAGGACCAGGGTTGGGAACCACTGCTCTACAGTACTACACTTTTGTCCTGTGATTGCATTTTTCTGTATTCTTTTAATCTTTTAAGTTTTCCTATTCATAATGACTCCAAGGAAATTTTTACCTTAATCTACCACATATCAGTGCACAGTAAATTGGAATGAGCATTTGTCATGCCCTAAGAGACTAGTATACGCCATAGCCTATATTATGTATGATAACATGAACATAAAATAGTTTTCCACCACCTGTAAAATGCTGCCAAATGTCAAATCTTCAATGCCTACTTCAAAAATACATTTAGCTAACGATTGCACTACAGTATGTGAAATGCACTCAAAATGCGAAAATAACAACAGGGCTATCAAACATATTGGAAATACAGTGCTCGAGTGGAAACATGAACGTACGTATGTAGCCAGCGAGACCAACGGTATTTTAGACGCAAAAATACTTACATATCGCAAAAGGGAAATTCCCCTGCATAATGCCTATAACTGCCGTTACGCTGGGCTGTAGTAAATTGCTCAAAGCACCCAAAAAGACTTGGCATATACCGTTGCGAAGGTTATAATGTACTCTATTGGATAAAAAAGCCGACAATTAAACCAGAATGAACTGTAATGAATGAAACAGGCTTGCAGGGCATGGGGGGGTATTACGAGTCAACATTTCAGATAGTGTAATAGCGGTATAAAGTGTTCAGTCAGGACCACTGTTGTTCAAGTAAAAATGCTTTATTGACATTCTTAAAACAATACATTTTAGGTTTGGCGGTATGGTTCTGTTCAAAAAGCCCTCCCGCCAATCCATGCGAGCAAGCATGGATATGGCGGTGATGGCAGCAGCAACAACCCCAATAGGGTTACACTTAGAACAGATCCGGCAGAATGGTTTTTAACAGATTCCTTTCAATCAGTTATATATATTTGGCACATTTAAGTGTCATTATCACAAACGATTTACAAGGAACCGGGCCTAAACCCCTGTAGAGCAGGCCTCGGGCGACAGTGGCAAGGAAAAACTCCCTGCTGTAAGCAGGAAGAAACCTTGGGCAGAACCTGACTCTGAGGGGCGAGTCCATCCGCCGCTGACTGGCACCGGTTAACTGAATAGCTGACAGAGGGACAGGACTGGAGCAGTCTGCAAACTCAGGGTAAGGGGCATCACTGGAGTAGTCTGCAAACTCAGGACGAAGAAAGACAAAGGCGTGATTTCTGTGCTTTAGCCTACCATGAACTACAACTAAATTAAAGTGTTTGCAGTAATTATGACTGCATGATGGTACGTAGCCTATTTGAAATGTATAAACTTTGCTCCGAGTGGTTGAGACGTATCTGTCCCAATTACAGTATTCATGTTAGTCTAAAATTATGAACTACAGCTTTAAGAAAACCCCGTAAATTTTGACTTGCGATCGATCCTCTCACCACAGACTGTAAAATGCAAAAAATGCTAAGTTTATACACGCTAAGAAAATTATGTTCACGAATAGAAAAAATAATATTTGTAAAAAAAAAAAAATAATTTCCTTTCTTACTGTAGCTACTATATACAGTACCTGACGCACTTTCGGTTTAGAAGACACCTAATTTGTTTTCTACAAAATCTCTTGTATAAATATGTTTAGGAAACCAAGTACTTGCCAGTAGCCTATATTCAGCTACAGCTGTTTTCTGATTAACACTGAAGAGTTTATCTTGTTACATTTTGCCAAAGTCTCGTCCAGTCCACATTTCCACAGTGACCATCTATCGCACTTAGGGCTAAAATACATTGCTGTTATTGTGTAGAAAGTCAGGAGCCTATGTCGAATACAGCTTCAGTGTAGGCTATATTTTTTCCGGTTGTGTTACCTGGGGTAAATCGTTTGGTCTTCGTGGAACCAACCGTACCACGCAGGTGTAGTTTAGTTTTCTGTGCTGCAATGGATGTATAATAAGGCATTTTGACTCCATACTAGTTTCCTTTACACTCTCTAGTAGGTTAGTTTTCATGAGCAGCTGACTGGGGTTCAAATTTCTCTGGCAAAGCTATTTCTCAGGGATCTTTGCATGAGAAAAAAAGAGAATACTACTGTCAAAGAAGGTAGCCTATCACAAATAATCATTATTTATATTATATTATTATGATATAGTGTTTGCATTTGCAATAGACATTGTCTGCAGAAGTAGATAATGACATGTTCAGAGGCTATTGTAAAAAAAAATTTAAGTGACTAACCATGAAACAGATGTCTTTGCAGAATTGATGGTAGGCTATATAAAGCCAAAGCTGTTTGTGTTTGTAGGTTATATTATCGTAAATTCTTAATTTTCGTCGTAGTTAATTTTATGGTCACATTCTGTTATGTGTGAAAAGGATAAAATGAACAGAGCTGAAGTGAAGAAATGAATGAAGACATAATAAAGAAATCTTGGCTGAGGCGAGCGTTGAAACTTCAGTTTCCACAGTGAGTCAGACATGACCACAAGAGCACAGTGTAAGGCTCCACACAGACACATTTTTTTTGTTGGCATTTGTGTGAGATTAAAACATGTAGCCAATGGCACATTATATATATATATATATATATATATATATATATATATATATATATATATATATATATATATATATATATATTACATTAATGCAAAAACACGATGTTAACCAGATGATATTCTGCATTAAAACTTTTTTCTTTGCTTGACAAATGGCCATGGGATACCTGTTCCCATAATGTTAGCTATTGCATAACAGCCGTGGTGTCCAGTGACTGAATTATTTAATTAACAGGCTACAAGTAAACAGTTAATATTGTAAACCTGTCTTTGCCTTTGCAATAAAAAAAACGTTTTTGTATGAGAAAACCAGAGCATGTGCACACTGTTTTAGTCCAAAATGAAATTACGCTTTAGTACCAGGCAGGGATCGAATCCAGATCTCTTGCATGGTAAGGCTTGAAGCTTACCACTACACCAAAGCCTCTTGGTACAGTCACGTCATATAGGCTATAGGCCATTTGTCAGTGTCTATGGCAAATGGAACATTTGTTTCCATACTGCGTAACGTTACCTGAAGTGGTGTCGTCTGACTTTCAGCATTTCGCTGTAGTACAAGTGAAACATTGAACAGTTAATATTGGAAACCTCTTTGGCCTTTGCAATAAAAATATGTTTGTTAATGTGAAAATAACAGTGTAATAAATTAAAAGTATAAAAGTTGCCCATCGTTTTTGTCGAAAATAAACTTGTGCCCTGTTAGGCTCGAACCCCCAATCCTCTGTGTGAGAGGCAGCAACTCCAACCACTAGGCCACAGTAGCTTCATGTAAAACATAAAGCCATATAGCGGTTTTGTCTGTGATTCTGTGATGTGTCCACATTAGTGTTTTTATTGGTCGATAAGCTTGGGATAGCAGGTATGCGATGTTGTTATCCAATGGGGAGAATTATTCTTTGAGGGTATGGTATGAAAAATGGGAAGAAGAAGAAGCAGAAGAGGAAGGAGAAAAACCGGCAAAATAACTCAAGTTTGGGGCTTTATTGTGTGGATGTGTGAAGTTTTATCTGAAGCTGTGTGGTTACATGGGGTCAGAATTTACAAAAGTTTTTTAGGGCTGAGAGTCTGTGGTCATTGTGGTTACTTCTGTAGGAAACCCTGAAAAGTGCCAAACTCTCAGTGCTGTATAGGTACAGTTAAAGTCAAAAGTTTACATACACCTTAGCTAAATCCATTTAAACTCAGTTTTTCACAATTCCTGACATTTAATCCTAGTAAACATTCCCTGTTTTAGGTCAGTTCAGATCACAACTTTATTTTAAGAATGTGAAATGTCAGAATAATAGTAGAGAGAATTATTTATTTCAGCTTTTATTTCTTTCATCACATTCCCAGTGGGTCAGAAGTTTACGTACACTCTGTTAGTATTTGGTAGCATTGCCTTTAAATTGTTTAACTTGGGTCAAACGTTTCGGGTGGCCTTCCACAAGCTTCTCACAATAAGTTGCTGGAATTGTATTGGAATTGGAAGTGTATAGCTTGGGAACAACAAGACAGGCAGGCAACAAACCAGGATCTTGACATGCCGTACTCTGTCTGTGATTAAAAGTGGCTCAAGAGGGCTCACATGGGGCATCACAGCAGGCTCTGGGTCAGAGGAAGAAGGACAAAACAGTGGATATACAGCATTGGCAATGGATAGATCGCCTTGATCAACATTTTTTTTTTTTTGGTGCATGCATTGTATTTCCTGAATTTAGGATACAATGCAAGTGCCTCTAGCAGGAAGTCTACATAGGGTTTGTACCTCCCTTGCCTTAGTGGATGCCAGTTATCTACAGTAAATTATATTGACTCATTAGCACAGAGATTGAACTTCCTTCACCAATGATTGCCCCACAACACACGACGATGAGTGAAATCCAAAAGCACGGTTATATAACTTCTGATGGTAAGGTCATTTATCAGGCCATTCAGCTTGTGAATGTGCAAACCCCCAAAACCAATGGAGAGCGCTGCATTAATATAAAACAGAGTTGAATCTTTTCTGACCCAGGGACCCCCGCCCAGCTCAAATGCATCCAGGGTACAGTACCCTGAAGGATCCCCAGGGGTCTGCAGACCCGCTGTTGAAAACCCGGGTATAGAGTTCAGAAGATTTGTAAGTTGAATAAATCGTGACGAGATGTCGTTCCAGGGATTAAGCAGCAAAGCCCAGAAACACAGGTCTACCGGCATCATTAATTTGAAACGATTGTGCACATCGTGCAGATTCACCACCTATTTGACACATCGAGGAGTCTTGTCCTTATTCTCATAGCAACTTCTGTAAGACCCGGCAGAAAAGCAGTAACGTTTAGTAATGCTCCAGTGCCACTAATGTGAAGGAGGTCATGAGATCTTTTTTTTTTTTTTTTTTTTGCGCTTCTGGAACCCAAGCCCCACGTTCCATACAATACAGATGATTGCGTTATTTGTTCCCGGAGATTGTTGCGCAAAACTGATGGGAAAATAAAACAAACAAGAGGCAACTCATTGTGGCTTCACAGGTAAAGCACTTTGGCCAAATTGCTGCGGCAACCAGCTCCATAACTGCTGAATTTCTCGACCACAGAAAATAATGTTTCGAAAATGTAAGTTAATGGCAATATGAGTGGAGTTTCTCCTATTGGGAAAACTGGCTTTGAGCACAAATTATAGATATCAGCAGAGGCCGACATCCGGTGCTGAGGTTGAGAACATAGCTGCGGGGAACCGAAGCTGGCCCCTTGAACGACACGTCACACCTAACCAGCGCAAAGTCACCAATCCCAGGAGGCTCAGATCCTTTACTTGCCCTCGTCGAGGGTCCCTAATATAAGTTATCTAAATTTGCTGGTACAGCCTAGTTTCGTTTTAAAATTGTGGTAGGCTTATCACGTTATTCTCCCAGTAGGTACCGTGCAACCTTAGATAAAGTACATCTGCTCGCAGTGAATGTGCACGGTGCCGAGCGAATACAAATTATAAGGCTACTATAACTTCTAGTAGCCCAACTTAGTATGCACGAAGCAGTACCACAAATACCCGTTAATGGTAGTAGTATCCACATAAAGCTACACACGTAACGTTACAATGTGAAATAGGGTTATCTGCAATCTGTAGTAGGCTAGGCTAATATATAGCCTACAAAATCCCTGGCAATGATACAAATTAGCCGTAATAATGTACGAATAGGCTACAACACGTAAATTCAACCTGACAACTAGTAGCTAGCTATCCGAGTAGGCTATGCAGATGCGGTAGGCCTACAAGCGCAATTATGATGCTATAAATGCAAAAAAAAAGAGAAGAAAAAAAAAATACCATGCAGGATACAGATCAGACAAGCGCAATAATGTGTAAGATATGGAATATAAAAATACTTACGCGGGTCAACGGTAGACCTAGTCTTCCCATCATTTGCCGATTACTCACACTGAAACCGATTACAAACAACCCTTAAAGTGATCCGTCCATATCTACTGAATATCTGGCAGCAGAGTGATGGTTTGAGGCTCGTTTGATACCACAGAACCTTGATGACTTACAGCCATTTTACCAATCATGTATTCCATACTGTTCCAGCATAATTTACAGCTAAATCTAGTCCCACCCCCCAATTCCCATAGAGATCCATTGAAATGCAGAGATGTTATAGTATCGCTTGTAAGAGTACCAGAAAATAAGAATCTTTTGATGTTGTTGGGTCACAGACATCAGGACGTCATGGCATGCAAAGGATATGCGACCAAATATTAAAAATTTAAAGGCACAGTCAACTTGTATGTAAACTTCTGATCCACTGGAATTGTGATATAGTGAATTAAAAGTGAAATAATCTGTCTGTAAACAATTGTTGGAAACATTACTTGTGTCATGCACAAAGTAGATGTCCTACCTGACTTGCCAACACTATAGTTTGCTAACATGAAATCTGTGGCGTGGTTAAAAATGAGTTTTAATGACTTCAACCTAAGTGTATGTAAACTTTCGACTTCAACTGTAGGTTTGCCATTTTTCAACCTGGACCTTATTGAAAGGTTGCTGCCAAAGTGCTCCCTACATCTGATTTGCTACACGTTCCCAGGTATTCCTACATTACTGTGGTTTGTGAAGAAAATCAAACACTTGCTTTTAATTTCAAGTCAAAGTTAACATTGACTCTATAAATGGCTTAAGTGTGAGGGGGACGTAGTAGTTATTGACCTGAGCCATCCTCTAGGGAAGTATTCCTCAGCCCTTGTTCAGGGTCTGCTCATTTTGCATTGCTTCTCAGCACTTAATTGAGCTGTTAAAGCAAGTTGATTACAGTTTTGCATCTGAATTGACTGCCGATTTTAAAGTTGAAAAGAGAAAGCAGACCCTGTAGCGCTCCAGGACCAGGGTTCAGGACCACTAGACTAGAGGACCCCATGCCACTCTGTCCAGCAGTCAGAGCATGATATACCCGCCGAGCTGAACTCTGCACTACCTGGAAGGAAGCTTGCACCCGTGCACACTTACCTGCATCAGCAGAAAAAGTGTCACGTTATTTGTATTTCTTGGTTTTTGCAATGTATACTACAGCTGTTCAGGGCACCTTGGGAACACATCTAAACAACGTGCAAGTCTGCAGTTTTCCTTGTAGAAAAAAGCACAGATATAGCATGCAATGAGGGCAATTGATGTGGGTTGTTCAGGGGGCAAGATTTGTATGCAAGGCACAACACTATGGTTATAGCCACTGTGCACAGTAGTTATATCAGTACTTCTTTCAGGAAGTGAATGATTTTACATTATATATTACTGCCATTAACAGTCACTCTTATCCAGAGAAATTTTTTCACAACTTTTGCATTTCTTTTTACAAAGTATCCATATACACAGCTGGATAGATACTAGAGGTGTGCAATGGTGCCACTATCTGTATCTGTATCTGTTTGACCATCAACATTATCTGTATCTGTATTCGGATATAAACCGGAAGTGGGCTGGGCTTCGACCGGAAGTGGTGTTCCATATAGGAAATGTCATAATTGCTATTGCAATTTATGAGTATTCACCCCCTCCCTGTCAAAACCTTTTATAAGAACTATAGTCTGGACTTTATACTTATTTATCTAACCCCCACAACTCCTAACTGGGGGACACTAAACAATAATTTTGGATAAGAACTGGAAAAAAGGTAGAGGTAGGCAATACAATATATAATCAACTCAGAATGAAAAGGCGGTTTTATAAAAACATGAAACCATTCCATTATACATTTGAATGGAAACTATTTCCACAATACCAAACCTTTCTGCCTGTTGTGATTTCACTTTTTTTTTTTTTTAATACAGGGGATGAAACCCTCACCTCAATGGTTTCAGCCCCTGTATTGCTCAGCCTGCCCTCTCGTTTTGTTTTTGCGATATGTGAAATGAAATGTGAAATGGTTATTATGTGAAATTCGATGCCAAATCCAGGATGGTTACACATATTAGATTGTAGGTTGTACGAAGCGGGAGGCGAGGGTGTGTGTGTGCTTGTGTCATTTGTGTAACCGCAGTGACAGTGCTTGTTGTGGACTGAGCCCGCGCAGCATTGAGCACTGAGATTTGGCGTAACATTTATACCTGCAGCAGAGCAAGCTACAATCAGTGTAGCTAGCCAGTCACTTGCTTTCGCCCTCCATACGAGAAAATTAATGACAGACTCCCTGGTGGAGTCGAGAGAAATATCCGTTTCCAACCCACTATCTGTTTTATTCATTAAACTTTCAGCTTACTGTACATGTTTGCTTGCTAACTAGAGCCAGCTCGGCTGCTGTGCTGTTAATGGGTGGAGAGAAAACAACACCAAAAGTGGATTCACATGTAGGTACATATTCGTGACAATCGTACTGTGATAACTTAATTAAAATGAATATTTAGCCTATAGCCTATCACGGATTCTGTGAATTCTTGTTTCTACCCAAATTGTTTAACATTCAACTCACAATGAATCCACACCGTGGACTTGTAACGGTAACCTAACACACGCGAGTCTATGAATAGCATACAGGAGACCTTCCTGATCTAGAGTAATACGTTAGCAAAATATCTTTATAAACATTAAAGGGGCTATATGTAACAAATTTACTGTACTAAATCATGAAATGACCATGATATTTCATCAGAGATTAAGGAAACATGCTAAATCGAAATACTGGCTTCTCCAACAACAATGCTACAGCCAGTGTATTCTCCTTTGAAATTTCCATTCCTGGTCGGAACGTCTGTTTTTGTCCTGTGTGATTCACTATTCTCCGAGTTGACTCCGCCCACTGCCCGATCATCTCCGAGTTGACTCCGCCCACTGCCCATTTCGACACCCCGGGTTGCCTGATATGAAACAAATTGGCACACAAACACAGCGTGCTACAGCTATGCAAGCAAGCAAACGAACTGGATCAACTGCGATGGTACTAGATTCTACCAAACCTAAAAAGCCTCGTCCTCTTTCGAAACAGCTCCATGACCAGAGCCGTGCTAAAACACGGGTAAATCTTGGACTGGAATTTGAAAGATGGAGACAGCTTAGAGCCCAGAAGGCTTTCAAGACGTATGCCGAGTTGGCTAATTTTCTCCTGAACAGGTAAGCATTGAGCTTTAGCTAACGTTAGCTAACCGTAGCTAATTTATCACGGCTACTAGCTAGTTATCTATCCTATCTAATGCAAACCAGATACCTGTTTTAGAAGAGTTTATTCCATTTTGTAACTGAATCAATGAATGTGTTCAAATTTCGCTAGCGTTAGATTGCTAGGTAGATATTTTAGTGAAACGATGTGCGTCTAGGTAAGGCATTCTTTGTATTGAGGCTAACGTTAGCTAGCAAGTAGCTAAGGGTATCGTTCAAACAAAGGAATTTTGTTGCCTTACATTTCAGAATAATGTTGGCCAAACACTGAGATTTAGGGCACTGAGCTGGCTGAATTTCTCACTGCCAAGGTTTAAAACAGGAAGCAGTCTTGAGATCACAATTAATCTTGCAAATGGGTTTAATGCAGTTATAGGCCTATAATGAAATAAAATCAGTCTTTAAAACTTATGATTTTATCAACCTAGTGTCATTTCTGCTTACATTAATTATTACAGCTCCAGAGTGTTTTTAAATGATCAGGGGAGCTTGATGTTGTAAGCTATGTCATCCACTCTCACACCAGGAAAACAGTAGGCTTCACGTTAAAATCCATGAAACCACTGGCAACATTTACGTTCCGAACATAGAATCGCCAAGTACAACTGCATTCGTCGGAGACGGCAGTAACGATGAGCCAGATACATGCTTCCTAGAAGATGTTTTTAATCAAAGCGACGTACAGTAGGCTATATGAATTAATACATTATGAAGCAGGGGTCGATGTTGGGGAGCTGAGGACTTCAAACGATTTCAAAATTGTTAATTTAGCCTAATCGTTATAACACTACCCAATTACTGTTACCGTATAGAACAATGTTGCTGAAAACGTTATTTTCATTTTATCTTTGCTTGACATTTTTCGCCTGTTTCTTGCCTGTGCTATACAATCCCAGCCTCACCGGAGGGGAGTGGGTGGGGTTTAGAACGGAGGCGGAGACTTTTTTGATTGTAAACACAGGACTACAGCCAGGCTAAAAATCCTACATAGTGTACCTTTAAGTCGCAGTTTGGTTTTATAATGCTGATTTTGATAGCCACTAACAGGAGTGATTAACATAAATGCCTATCTCAATGAATTTAATCTCTGGCAGATAGATAGCTGTGCCAAATTAGTGTCTGTTCCAAGCATTATTCGTGCTTTCCCGAATAGGGTATTCGGCTCCGGATACACCCCTAATAGATACTGAAGCAATTTAGGTCAAGTGCCTTTCCCAAGGGTACAACAGCAGAGTCTGTCAAACCTTCCACCTTTAGGTTACAGTACCAGTTTCTTACCCATTATGCTACACTGCCAACCTTATGCTTTCTTAAGTGTCTCAGAGCCATGCCGGATCTGTTCACAGTTAATATGCTGCTGTCTTTATAAGGAATACTCTGTTCTATGAGATTGTGGATGATGCTGCCCACATGCAGTGCTAGCTCCAGTGCTATAGCCTTTTCTTATCTGGTTACCATGGGTGATAAATATGTCAGAGCCTGATGTCCAAAATGGAGCACCCACACGTGTTGGCGTGTTGTCACGTGTGTCCTTTGGCCTTGATGCAGGTGCGAGAATCAGTGCGTGTGCGTTTCTGCGTGGGTGTGTGCATGACTCTTCATGTGGGCTGTATCTAATTACAGTATGTGCATCTAATTTGTCTGCATGAGAAAATATGTTTGTGTGTGTGTCATAGCTGTCAGTGATTAAAGTTTAGTGCTGATGTCCAAGTTCACGCACACATTTACACCTGCCATTCATATTTGACTGGGGAAGAGGAGGTGTGTTTGTGATTATGTATGAATATTAGTGTGTACGTATGTACATTACATTACATTACATTACATTTATTTAGCAGACGCTTTTATCCAAAGCGACGTACAGTAAGTGCGTACAGAGACATCATCATCATTACAGAACAGACAAGGCAAGGCACATCCTTTGCATAATGTAGCAGCTATCCCTAGCAATGAACGTTGACTGTAGTTCACAGTAAGCTGTGGGCAAATCAGCAACACCACACTTTCATTCCAAATACTATTATAAACTATACTATTATAAACCATTCCAAATACTATTATAAACTATGCTATTATAAACCATTCCAAATACTATTATAAACTATACTATTATAAATCATTCCAAATACCATTATAAACTGCTATTATAAACCATTCCAAATACTATTATAAACTATAATAAACAGACAGGAAAACACAGGGAACAGGGAACTGATATTCCTAGGTGAGGATATCAGTCAAGGTGGAGTCTGAAGAGGTGTGTCTTCAGGCCTCGACGGAATGCAGGCAGGGTTGGAGTAGAACGTAGGGGAATGGGAAGTTAATTCCACCACTGAGGTGTTAATGTGGAAAAACTCCGCAGTCGGGACAAGCGAGAGCCTTTGACACGGAGGGGGGGAAGTGCCAGTCGCCCTGCTGTAGAAGAGCGAAGTGGTCGAGCAGGAACATAGTTCTGGATTAAGTCCTGCAGGTAGGCGGGGCCTGTCCTATTTGCTGCAGTGTAGGCCAGGGTCAGAACTTTGAACCTGATCCTGGCTGCAACTGGCAGCCAGTGGAGAGACCTCAGCAGGGGGGTTACGTGGGAAAATTTCGGGAGGTTGAACACAAGCCGGGCAGCTGCATTCTGGATGTATTTCTGCATGTGTGCAAATGTGCAAATATTTGGTACATGAATATGTGCAAAGAGCAATGGAAAGAAATGTTGATATTCACTGGCCATACCTGCTAGCCTTGGGTAGAAATGTCCCGTTTAGATGCACAATAGGCCTGGATTGTGGTAAAAAGAATATCACATATTGTCAGGTAATGTTTCCTACCAGCTTCCTATCATATTGCTAAGTGCCTGTCCCAGCCTGCTATGCCTACGGCTGAGCTCACTGTTACTGCAAATCCCTCCAGAGGCTATTATCAGGAGAGGGGATTCACAGATTCAGGCGTCTGTATGTTTCACAATCCCATCTGGCCTTAAAATAGAGAGACACATTTCATGGAGATGCGTGACAGGTTCAGTTAAGGCACCTGCCCTCTTAATAGCTAATGGAGAGCCTTACTTGGTTGTATGAGATTCATTAACAATGGAAAAGCCTGTAGTGTGATGGCTGCTCAGCACAGCCTGGCAGCAGGCCAAGGAGGAGCAGCAGCTGGCTCTACACAATACATTGCATTACATTACATTATGTTTCATTATATTACGTTACTTTGCGTTTCATTACATTACAATGCACTACATTTCATTACATTACAATCAATTGGCAGACACTCTTATCAAGATCAATGAACAGTAGTGGAGAAACATGAGTGTTACTCTCAGGAATACAAAAGTGCAAATGTTTCTGAAGAGACTTGCTACTCGCTCCCTCCCAAATAGACGTTGCAGCCATGCAGCAGGCCTGTAATTTTGAAATGGGGAAAAAGTTCAAATAGAGACATGAATATACAATTTAAACCTTTTTTGTATTCTACTTGAGGAAGTTAGCAGTGAGATATGGGCTACAGAATAATTTTATATTTCAGAAATTTTTGTTTTCCCCCTGATTATAGGAAGCATCCTCTGAGTCAGTAAACAGTTCCAGGAGCAGGATGATTAAAGCCTTTGGCAAGGAATCACAGTCAAAAAGATATCACGTTTCTATCATGTTATTTTGCAGGTTATGGCATACCTGAGGACAGACTTAGGCACCACAGGGGAAAAAAGATGGGAATGGATTGGGATGTGATTAAGGAGGGAGAAACACGGACACACACACACAGACACACACATTACTTTTACTACAGTACACATGGTGGAAGGGTTTTGCAGATATGAAAATATGGATTGTTTCTTTCTTTTTTGCATAAGTATGCACTTCTGACCACGGATACCTAAAAGCTGCTGAGGCGTGCAGCAGTTATGACTTCAAATGAAATACTGTACAATTACTGAAATACATGACTCTTGAGATACCGAGGTCAGGAATGTCAATGCCTACTTTCACCAAGCAATTTGATGACACTGTTCTTCCCGCAATGTAGTCGACGGTAACTGGAAAAAAAGTTTTCAAAAAGTCAGACACTACCAGATGGGATCACAGAAATCTCCAAACATAACACAAATAAATCCATTACAATGCTGCAAGCACTTCCCTTTTACTGTTTCCTAAGGCTAGAACACACAGAGGCCCATGAAACTGAGGAAACTCAGAGAGCCTTGATGAGCAGTTACTTAAACTGCCTGCTCACACAGCGAGGGCAACAACTCTCCAAGGTGCTGGATAGGCTGCTGTTGATAGTTCTGGAAACGGCCAGTTGGTGAATACATAGGCTGTGTAGAGTGAAGGCAGTGACTCATTGGATATTGTCAGATGTATTTGCAGGCTAATTAGTAAGTGTATATACAATATATCCCTCTCATACCATAAATGTCTCATATAAAGTGCTTCCACTGTTGGACAGCGATGCAGAAAACTTGGGGCTTAAATAAAGGGAGAAGAGAGCAACACACGCTTCCTGATCATGTCAAACAATCAGAGTCTTGATTTTTGTTGGGGGAAAACCTCAGCCTTTTCGTGCAGGATAAAAATCCAGGCCGGTCAACGTCCTTCAGGGAAATTGGCAGTTATATCCCGTGTGAATCTGCAGGAGTTGTACTGGTGACTGGACTGAGTACTGTGGTATTTATATTGAGTATGTGATCCCAGGTCTTTTCAAAAATACTCTCGAAACAGATTTAAGCATTAAAAAATCTGTAAACAGAGCAGTACCTTCATACTCTCCAAAATGCTGGACAGAAATGAAATAGATTTTATTTATTTATACCTAGCCAAAGATGATGTCCTAGAATAACAGGCTTGATTGCATGCAGTTGCTCCTTTGACACTCCCTGGTTTCTACTCTTTGTGGTACCAAATTGCTCCACAGTTGGCAACAATATCTATTATCAGCCAGTACGATAATTAGCACCATTAGCAAAAGATGCTGGGTGAGGTCATTTACATGCATCACCAGCAGCACTGATGGAGAAGTAAGATTTATCTCACCAAAAAATACGTTTTCAACGTAAAAAAAAAAAAGCCAAGTTACTCACGCATAGCTTACAAAGCACTGTATGTAAGTCCTTAATTCCAACTTGCAAAAACTAGGCCTGCCTTTAAACTAGCTCTATTCCAAAGCAATGCTATCCAAACTTTCCTAAATTATTTGAGGCAACTTGGCCCTGTGTTTTTTCATCATCGTCAGATGATGTGTTTGATAATGACATCAAACACATCATCTCACGATGATGAGTTTGATAATGACATCAAGAGAGACATGCATACAGAATACATGCAGACACACGCATGCATTGTAGCTCAAAGAAAGACATAGGCGTGAATCCTGTGATTTAGCCTACCATGAACTACAACTAAATTAAAGTGTTTGCAGTTATTTTAAGTGCATGACGGTACGTAGCCTATTTGAACTTTATAAACTTTGCCCCTAGTGGTTGAGACGTATCCGTCTCAATTACAGTATTCATGTTAGTCTGAAATTATAAACTACAGCTTTAAGAAAAACCTGTAAATTTTGACTTAAGACCGATCCACAGACTGTAAAATGCAAAAAATGCACTGTTCATACACGCTAAGAAAATCATGTTCACATAAAGAAACAATATTTGAAAAAAAAAAAAACGTTGCAGTAAAAGCATTTTCCCTTGCTTACTGTACTATATACAGTATCTGATGCACTTCTGGTTTAGAAGACACCTAATTTTTTTTATCCAAAATCTCTCGTATAAATATGTTTAGGAAAGCAAGTACTTACCAGTATATTCAGCTACAGCTGTTTTCTGATTAACCCTGAAGAGTTTATCTTGTTACATTTCGCCAAAGTCCCGTACAGTCGACATTTCCACAGCGACCATGCATCTATCGCACTTAGGGCTAAAATACATTGCTGTTATTGTGTAGAAACACACGCGGTTTTGTACGTTTTTAAAAAAACTTTTTAAAAAAAAATAGAGCTTAAATACATTAGGTTACTTATGTTATGGTTATTATGTATATAGCTACTAGTGACTATTCTGAAATAAATGTATTTTGTTGCAAATTTCTGAATACACCTTCTTCAATTCAAACTGTAAACCATGGATGTGCATGGAATATTTTTTGAGATATTGACATATAAATAAAACTAGTAGCCTAGCCTACAAACTACGTGGAAATTGCCTCTGGATGGCCAAAGTAAATAAGGTTAAAGCACTATTTTGTAGCTAACAAAATAATTGGTTTTGCGTAGCTGCAATAGCCTAGTAAAAGTAACGTGAAGAAAAATAAATTAATCTTTACCGAGGCTGTAACCAGGGAACTCCTGTATCAAAGCCAGACATAGTAAACAGAATGCCATAATGTAGCTGCACATAGGCGTACAGCTTCAGTGTAGGCTATATTTTTTTCGGTTGTGTTACCTGGGGTAAATCATTTGGTCTTCGTGGTACCAACCATAGGCTTCCATGCAGTTGTAGTTTAGTTTTCTGTACATTACATTACATTCATTTAGCAGACGCTTTTATCCAAAGCGACGTACAATAAGTGCATACAGAGACGTCATCAAAGTAACTACAGAACAGACAAGACAAAGCACATCCTTCCCATAATGTAGCAGCTATCCCTAGTAATGAACGTTGACTGTAGTTCACAGTAAGCTGTGGGTAAATCAGCTATACTACACTTCTATTCTAAATACTATTGTAAACTATAACAAACAGACAGGAAAACACAGGGAACTAGTACCATGAGGTCCTAGGTTAGAGTATCAGTCAAGGTGGAGTCTGAAGAGGTGTGTCTTCAGGCCTTGACGGAACGCAGGCAGGGTTCGAGTAGAACGTAGGGGAATGGGGAGTTCATTCCACCACTGAGGAGCTAAGGTGGAAAAGCTCCGCAGTCGGGACGAGCGAGAGCCGTTGACGGAGGGGGGGAAGTGCGAGTCGCTCTGCTGTAGAAGAGCGAAGTGGTTGAGCAGGAACATAGTTCTGGATTAAGTCCTGCAGGTAGGCAGGCCTGTCCTATTGGCTGCAGTGTAGGCCAGGGTCAGAACTTTGAACATGATCCTGGCTGCAACTGGCAGCCAGTGGAGTGACCTCAGCAGGGGGGTTACATGGGAAAATTTCGGGAGGTTGAACACAAGCCGGGGAGCTGCATTCTGGATCAGTTGAAGAGGCAGAATGGTGCAGGCCGGTAGGCTTGCGAGCAGGGAGTTGCAGTAGTCCAGGCGTGAGGTGACCATGGTCTGGACAAGAAGCTGGGTGGAGTAGGTAGTCAGGTACGGTCGAATCCTCCTGATGTTGTACAGGAGGAACCTGCAGGACCGTGCCGTCGCCCTGATGTGCTCTTTGAAGTCCAGCCAGTCGTCCAGGGCCACCCCCAGGTTCCTTGCAGAGCGGGAGGCAGCCACCACGGTCCCGTCAATGGTGATGGAGAGGTCATGTAGTGGGGAGGTCTTGTACGGCATGAAGAGGAGCTCTGTCTTGTCAAGGTTGAGCTTCAGGTGATGGGTAGCCATCCACTCAGAGATATCAGTCAGACAAGCAGATATCCTCTCCTTAACCTGTGGGGTAGAGGGAGGGAAAGAGAGGAAGAGTTGAGTATCATCAGCATAGCTATGGTATGAGAAGCCATGTGAATTCATTACTGAACCAAGAGACTTAGTATACATAGAGAACAGCAGAGGACCCAGTACAGATCCCTGCGGGACTCCTGTAGACAGGGGATGGGGAGCAGAGACGGAACCCTTCCAGGAGACTTGGTAGGATCTATCAGTGAGATACGATACAAACCAAGAGAGGGCAGTCCCAGAAATGCCCATCTCAGCGAGTGTGGAGATCAGGAGTTTGTGGTTGACCGTGTCAAATGCCGCAGACAGGTCAAGGAGAATCAGAACAGAGGAGAGAGAGGAGGCTCTAGCAGTGGCGAGTGCCTCCGTCACGGCCAGGAGAGCAGTTTCGGTGGAATGGCCGGTTCTGAAGCCGGACTGATGCGGGTGAAGCAGGTTGTTCTGGTGGAGAAAAACAGACAGTTGGTTAAGGACAGCACGTTCAATTGTTTTGGACAAGAAGGGCAAGAGAGATACAGGACGGTAGTTCCTGACATCAGCGGGATCCAAGCTAGGTTTTTTAAGGAGTGGGGTTACATGGGCAGTTTTAAAGGCAGCAGGAACATGGCCACAGATTAGGGAGTTGTTGATAATGGAGGATAGATATGGAAGGAGCTCAGCGGATATAGACTGGAGGACTGCTGAAGGTATGGGGTCTAGTGGACAGGTGGTTGCGCGATGGCGCGTCACCAGCTGGAGCACATCTGAGTCCTCCAGAATCTTGAAGGATGACAGTGTAGCGATGGGTTCAGTATGGGGGATGTGGGGTGTCACCGGATGCATGAAGGAGTTCCGGATCGTGGCCACCTTCCCCTCAAAGTGGGTCAGGAAGTCATCTGCAGAAAGGGAGAAGGGTGAAGGGGGTGGAGGGGGGATGAGCAGGGAGGAGAAGGTGGAAAAGAGTTTACGTGGGTTAGATACACATGCATTAATTTTAGACTGGAAAAATTAAGTTTTAGCTGATGTGGTTGCAGCTGTGAAGGCTGCCAGCAGAGTGTGGTAGGAGGCCAGGTCATCTGGGGATCTGGATTTCCTCCACTTTCTCTCAGCGGCTCGCAGCATGGTTCTGCTGGATCTGAGAGAATCCGTCAGCCACGGGGAGGGGGGTGATGGTCGAGCTGGTTTGGAGACAAGAGGACATAGTGAGTTGAGAGACTGAGAGAGGCATGAGTTAAACACAGAGGTGGCAACATCAATAGGCATTTTAGCAAAGGTAGCAGGAGGAGGAAGTGCAGAGAGAGCAGAAGTAGTGAGAGAGGAGTGTGAGAGGGTGTGGAGATTTCTCCTGAACATAACAGTGGGTGGGTTGTTAGCGGAGTTGAGGGAGAGTGGGCAGGAGAGAGAAAATGAGATAAAGAAATGGTCCGATACGTGGAGGGGGGTCACCGTGAGTTCAGATGTGGCACAACTCCTGGTGAGTACAAGGTCCAGTTGGTTACCACCCTTGTGGGTGGCAGGCGATGGGGACTGAGTGAGGGCGAAGGACTGGAGGAGTGAGGCGACACTGGATAGCTGGGAACTGTCTGGTTGGAGGTTGAAGTCTCCCAGTAGGATTACAGGGGTACCATCCTCAGGGAAGGAGCTCAGGAGAGTGTCCAGTTCATCCAGGAAAGCGCCGAGCGGACCTGGAGGGCGATAGAGAACAACAATGTTAAGTGCAGTTGGGTGAGTTACAGTGACTGCATGAAACTCAAAGGAGGAGATATTCAGGCAGTGTACAGTGGGAATAGAGAATTTCCAGGACGTGGAAATGAGCAAACCAGTACCCCCGCCTCGGCCAGAGGCCCTGGCGGTGTGGGAGAAGGAGTAGCCAGCAGACAGAGCAGCTGGAGTGGCTGTGTTATCGGGAGTGATCCAGGTCTCAGTGAGAGCCAGGAAGTGGAGGGACTTCACCTTAGCATAGGCAGTGATGAAGTCAGCTTTCTGGACGGCTGACCGGCAGTTCCATAGTCCACCCACCACTGAGAGTTCCTTATGAGAGGACAGCGGTGGGCAGACCAGGTTAGCCTGGCAGCGTCTGCGGTGGTTGGGCCTCCTGGAGCGAGGCATGGAGCACAGAGGAATGGGGGTTAGACACATGGTAGGGGGTTATAAGACAGGTTACGTGGGGCAAGATTACAAACAGATAATTCAGATAAATTGCCGATGAGGCTGCCGTATTTACGGGAGCCTCTGTTTTAACTTATAGACTATTTGCTAATTTCCCAATTACACTCAGCTGATTGCAGGGCTAATTCTCTCAGGTGAAGCTATTTTCAATTAGCAACACAAAAGACCGGCAGCTGGCCTAAAAACACAAAGCACAACTGACCGCTAATGCTGCAATTTACTTCAACTACACAGTGACTACGCTACAAACAGTTCGATTAACTAACTAGCCTATCCGACGGTAGATAATTGACAACGCTGTTCTGATTGCACACTCTGTACTGCAATGGACGTATAATAAGGCATTTTGACTCGCTTCATAGTAGTAGTTTCCTTTACACTCTCTAGTAGGTTAGTTTTCCTGACCAGCTGACTGACGTTCAAATTTCTCTCGCAAAGCTATTTCCCAGAGATCTTTGCATGAGAAAAAAAGACAATACTACTGTCAAAGAAGGTAGCCTACCACAGATAATCATTATTTATGTTATATTATTATTATATAGTGTTTGCAATAGACATTGTCTGCAGAAGTAGACTATGACGTGTTCGGAGGCTATTGTAATTTTTTTTAAGTGACTAGCCATGAAACTGCTGTCTTTGCTGAATTGATGGTATATAAACCTGAACTCGTTAGGGTTTTGTAGGTTATATTATCATAAATTAATTAATTTTGTGGTAATATTGTGTTATGTGTGAAAAGGATAAAGTGAACAGAGCTGAAGTTAAGAAATTAATGAAGACATAATGACGTCATGTGGCGCTATAATGGCAACATGTAGTCCAGCTGTCTCTGTTCGTGTTTGTTAATTTGAATGTATTTTGTTGTGTCTGCTTTTGTCTTTTGTTTTTTTCATGCGTTGTGTGTCTGTTGTGGTGCGGGGAGGCGGGCTGGAGATTTTTCGAGTGGAAAGGCTGACGCAGTTCGATGCTCCGTTTCGACAGTGTACAGAGACCGCAACACTGCGTGTATGGAGGAAAGTCTTGGAGGCGGAGTTTGTGTGTTGGACTGCTAAATGACACTGGACATCTCGGGACAGGGGGGTCTATTTTTAATCATGGCTGTATTCCACTTTAATTCACTTAATTTGATATTGTATGTCTTTATTTGGTGTGTTTGTTTGCGTGTTGTGGGTCTGCCCCACTGTCTATGTCTTTTTTGTTGTTGCTGGTGGCTACAACTGAAGTTCCCGAAAGGGAAAATAAAAGTTATTCTATTCTATTCTATAATAAAGAAATCTTGGCCGAGGCGAGCGTTGAAGCTTCGGTTTCCACAGTGAGTCAAACATGACCGCAGGAGCACAGCATAAGGCTCCACACAGACAAATTTTTTTGTTGGCATTTGTGTGAGATTAAAACATGTAGCCAATGGCACAGTTATTTATAGAATTATTTTTTACATTAATGCAACAGCGCGATGTTAACCAGGCCATGTTTTGCATTAGAACTGTATTGTCTATGCCTGAGAAATGGGATATGTGTTCCTGTAGCCTACTGCGTAAATGCGAACCTGCGGTGAACGTTTTGTTGGTAGTAGACTAATGTTAGGCTACCAGACCATGTCGGGTGACATTCACCTCTTTTTACGTAAGAAAAATAAGACAAAATAACTTTTATGTTGCGGTACCAGAAATCCTAGGATCAGGTGGGAATCAAACCAACAATCTCCTACATGCTAGAGCAGCACTGTAACCACTACAGGCACTTTCACAGTTTGTGTAGTAGGTAGACAGCCTCTGAAGCATGTAAATGCGAAGAGGCAATTTTAAACAAAGCTTTTTATAGGTGGATTAAAGGCGGTTGTCCAATGGGGGGAATTATTCTTTGAGGGTACGGAGGCAGGAAAAATGAGAAAAACCGGCAAAATAAACCCAAGTTTGGGGCTTTATTGTGTGGATGTGTGAAGTTGGAATGCTGTGTGGTTACATGAGGTCAGAATGTACCTATGTAAGTTAATGTTTTTAAGGGCTGAGAGTCTGTGGTCATTGTGGTTATTTCTGTAGGAAACCCTGAAAAGTGCCAAACTCTCGGTGCTGTATAGGTATGGGGCATGCCCTGCCAAGCCGTAACTTGGCAGATGGCATTCCTGCCATCCCAATCAAGGCTGATATTTTGTGTAGTACTGTACCTGGAGGATTTAGAATTTATAATTCTACAATGTAGTCCTACAGCATAACTTTTGGATTGGATGAAAAACACCAAAGTTGTCTCATGGAAGTGTTTTTTATAAACACACACGCGCACACACACACCCCAGTGAAACCAGTGTATTAAATAAAACTGACCTTTTTGTTCAGAAAGCTTGTAAGTGCATATTCAATTCAAGGACCACTTAATCACAACCTTGTCAAACTACATAGTACAATGTTTTATGTTAAATTAACTATACACTTTACTCTGTTAGAGTACATTTGAACCCAACTGGACACGTATAAAGTGGCTGTGTTGTTCAATTAACAAGGAACATTCTACAATCTCTATGCATCTATTTTCAATGTCATCACTTTTCCCTGTTAGATTATTACTGGTTTGAACATAGTTGATATTTTCCCATCTGACATTTACTTTTGTCTTTCATATCATCTACAAGTTCCATTTATTTTTATTTGAGTATCAGTCGGGGTTATTTATTTTTTTTAAATGGCAGACATGCTCCGCACTCCTCAGGTTACAAGCATATTTCATATTTATTATGTATCTTCGCACACAAGTGGTTCAATCTTTTGTGGCTAGGAATATTCCGGAAGGTGTGATGCTGTTTTTTTTTAAAATTTTATTTCACAGACATTTTAGATATATGGTCAGGGCACAGGACCCGCTGCATGATTGAATGCATAAAAACAATTTCAGAAACGGGAAACGTGCGGTAAATCACGGCAGGCCGGAAGCGTGTTTGCATGTGATGTGAGAGAGAGAGAGAGAGAGAGAGAGAGAGAGAGAATTTTGCTACCATGTGCAGAATGTAGGATTATTTATTAGTGTGCTTCTGAAATGTAGGCACTCAGGGTTTTTCCCCCTACCAAAACCCTGGTCAACATGTAAAAAGACTAAAAATATTACCTCAGATATCAGCTAAAACTACTCTCGAGTACAGCACCTTACTATATTTTGAATGCATTCCTGGAAAGCCAGAGCAATTTTACGTGAATACAGTAGGTCCACGGTCATTTACAACTCAAAGAACAAGTGATGCATTCTAAAATATAACATCAGAAATGTACCAATCATTGCCACTTCCATGTAATTTTTTGTGTGTTATTATAATAAATCATAAATCAACACACTTTAAAATTCCCTCTTCAGTCCTGCATAAATAAAAGTTCATAAATGTGTACAGTATGCTGAAGTATTGCCATATATTTTATGTGTTCATTTGGATGTAATATCAAGCTGACGTGTAGGGGGGGGGGGGGGGGGGGGGGGGGTACTGACGCCAATGGCAATGCAGCATTTTGGTTAAGTGCCTGTCGGCTCGTGTACTTGGCTCACGTTAATGTCGGGAGCCGGCTGTTATACCAATTACCCCACCCACCATATGAAAATATTTACACAGATCATCCCGACTGCCACAGCCATGTGAAGAGTGAGTTTGTGACTTTCCCATATAAGGGTCGGAAGCCAGAAATGAATGCTGATCATCGCCAACCTCCCTGCAGCACAGATGTACCAACACAGGATGAGAGGGACTTATACGCTGTGACATCTGACATCTTAAAAAGGTTCAGGTAGGTTAAGGGGTAACTGAAAGCCCTATCCACCCTAAACTGACTAGCTACATTGTCCACATGTCAGTCTGGTCACTACACTGACTAAAACTATGAATTTCTTCTCTCTGCTAAAACACACATCCACACTTGCTAGCTACCCAGTGTGGTGTGGTGGCCCCAAGTTCACCGTAATCGATCGTGATCCTACTATAACAGCCTCACATTATTATTTTTTTCCTATTTGCACTGTAATTACCAGTAGGCCTCCTAAAATAGTATAAAGTCCCATCATGGAGAACATTATAACAATCTTAATTATATTCCTTTTTCTTTGACTCGAGCTCTAGGCTATGCTGGTGTGGAAAATAAATTAATATTATCTAATAATACATACAGATCCTTTCCAAAAAATTAGAATATCATGGAAAAGTTGTTTTTTTTTCCATAATTCCATTCAAAAAGTGAAACTTTCATAGATTATAGATTCATTACACACAAAGTGAAATATTTATAGCCTTTATTTGTTTCATTTTTCATCATTTTGGCTTACAGCTCCAGAAAACCCCCAAAACAGTATTTCAAGAAATTAGAATAGTGTGTCGAAAATCAGCATTTACTTCAGTTATTTCAGAGAATTAATGTTTTAGACTGAGTGTCACACTATCATCTAATTTACTCAAAACACCTGCAAAGTTTATCTCAGTTTGGTTCAGTATGGGGAAGACTGCAGACTTGACAATTGGCCAGAAGACCATCATTGACACCCTCCAGAAGATGGGTAAGCCACAAAAGGTCATCGCTAAGGAGGCTGGCTGTTCACAGAGTGCAGTGTCCAAGCATATCAATAGAAAGTTTAGTGGAAGGGAAAAATGTGGCAGGAGAAGGTGCACAAGCAAAAGAGATGACCGTAGGCTTCAGCGGATTGTCAAGCAAAGACGATTCCAAAATTTGGCGGAGATGCAGAGGGAGTGGACTGAGGCTTGGGTCAGTGCTTCAAAAACCATCACGTACAGACGTATCCGGGACATGGGCTACATGGGCCACTCCACTCATTCTCGGAAATAACTGAAGTAAATGCTGATTTTCGACACACTATTCTAATTTCTTGAAATACTGTTTTGGGGGTTTTCTGGAGCTGGAAGCCAAAATTATGAAAAATGAAACAAATAAAGGCTAGAAGTATTTCACTTTGTGTGTAATGAATCTATAATCTATGAAAGTTTCACTTTTTTAATGGAATTATGGAAAAAAAAAACTTTTCCATGATATTCAAATTTTTGGAAAGGATCTGTATACTAGGACTACTCTTGACATACCCAGTGATTTATTAAATCACAGTGGTCTTGCAATAATGCATTTGTATATAAGGAGTCTTATTTATATATAAGGCCTTGACGTCACATGGTGCTGTAATGGCAACATGTAGTCCAGCTGTCTGGAAATGTCTTTTGGATCTGCAGCAACAAAGTTTACCATCGCTCTTCACCGGAGTTGAAGGTGTTGGGACTGATCGAGGACTCCAGGCAATCTTCAAAGGCCACCACAGAAGAGAAGGAGAGGATAATGCCGGGGAGGAGTGAGGCGGCGACTGGGAAGGCTGACGGAGTTCAAGCTTTTGATAGTTTGTGTGTTGGACTGCTTAATGACACTGGACATCTCAGGACAGCAGGGGCTATTTTCAATCATGGCTATATTACTTTAATTTACTTTAATTCACTTAATTAGTTTGATCAATGCAATTGTAAGCAAGGTATATAGGTTGTTATGAATGTTCACCAAAATCTGAGTTAGTTTTGTATCCACTACCTTGAGGTCTCTTATTTTCGTTTTTCATGTATTAGATACAGTGACTTTTATTTTGATAGCGTGTGAAACGCTTGCAACTTCTTATTGCGTCGGAGCGACATCTCTCATTCTCTTACTCCATGCATGCAGAACAGAGGTGAGTGGTTTTCTTGAATGCATGAATTTGATGAATTCAATTCATTTCTTGAATTGAATTTAAACATGGGAAAAAAAGGGAATATTTCACTGTGCAAATGTAGAATTTAAATTGTCATGTGCATAAGCATTATTCTGTTGTACTCGAGCTGGCTACATATGTATTTCGTTAGATATAGGCTAGATATTCACTGATAAGCTAGCTATCTAGCTAGTCCTAGCTAATGGCTGAATGCATTACCAGCTCTGCTAGCAGACGTTTACTGTGTATATTTCGCCTGTTTTGTTAAGGTACTGAGGAGCTGAGACATAAACCCTGTTTGATGCAGTTTTTGTTTAATTTTACCTCTGAACAGATATGTGGATTTGCTGTATAGAGTTCGTTTTGTATTGCTTTCATATTAATCGCTGTGGGTTCTATACATTTTATGAAATGGCATGTGCTGTTTCTAATGCATATGCAAATTACACAGAGCACATTTCAGCCACTGACGTCACTGTACTGAGGACATGAATAATAGTCATGAGATATTGCATTACAATAGCAATGCTGTATAATTAGTGGTTATCCTGGTAAATTACATGAGATTGTAATTGTTTTATTTTCATTTATGATTAATACAAGTGTTAAGGGGCTGAGGGGTGAAGGACCCAAACGCAGGCAGGAGTACAAAAAAACCCCAAAGATTAATGCAGGGCAAGGCAGCAATCCGTAGACCAAACAGGCAGGGTAGAAAACCGGGGAGACAGGCAACGGTACAAAAACACAGTCCAAAGAGTGATCACAGAACAGGCAGAGGTCAGAACTGGGAAGGCACAAGCAAAGGCACAAAAACAGAATCCAAAAATCAGGGTCACGAGAACACAGGCAGGGGTCGAAACCAGAGAGGCGAAAGAGGAACAAAAACAAAACAAAACAAAGACAGAAAACAGAAATAAAACAACCACAGGTAAAGGACAAGGGATTACAAAAACTAGGAGACAGATACTAAGGAATAAAACAGACAACTCAGGCAGCTACTCGGAAAACCAGAAAGAACCACAGTAGCAAAATATTTAGTGAGGAACTCGCAAAGACAGACTGAAATAACAGGGTTTAAATACACAGGGAAGTAATGTCACAAAAAGGAATCAAGTGTGGGTGGGAGGAGTAAGGAGCTAGACACAGGTGAACACAATAGGAAACAATAATACAATAACGAGGGGGAACAGAAGACATGGACTGGAATGCACGCAAACACATAGATAACACACGGCCTGGGATTAGCAGGTAGACAAAGTGCACAGCACGGAGGGGAGGAACGCAAAAGTGGACACACGTGCTGAGAATGCGAAATCAGATAGATACAGGGATAGGATAACGAGGAGGGAAATGACAGCTGCAGGTAGAAACTCAAGATGAATTAGTAATTAGTAATGTAACGAACTCTAAAACCCTAATGTTAGTAGGTTAGCTGGTTAGTATTATATACACGTTAGTTTGTTAGCAGGTTAGTATTAAATCTAATCTAACAGTTAGTATGATTAGTACATTAGTATTATATACAAATATTAATAAAGCCAGAAGGAAGAAAATGAGATACGAAATACAGAGGAAACCCGAATGTTCCCAAAATCACCCGAATAGTGCAATGACAAAGACAGGGAGTGGAATCTCAAGAAACATGGAACACGGACTGACAATCGCGAGGGTAATGCAGGAAAATGGGTAAAAGAAATCAGGAAAAATAATAATACACAATAAACAGACAGACAAATTACAGGATCCTAACAACAAGATATATATATATATATATACACGTATATTTTACTTTATAAAAATATTGTAGATATTATGTTTTGTATGCCCTTTGTATTCTCTGTATAGATGCCATGTATTTTTATATTAAGATACAGTATGACATCTATCGTGCTCTTGCTCCATGCATGCATAACAGAGGTACTGAGGAGCTGAGACATAAACCCTGTTTGACGCAGTTTTTGTTTAATTTTACCTCAACGCAAGGGGGTTAACGGGACTGGACAGCCTTAATCCAGACCCGTTACAATGGTGCCGTGACCCTTCTTCAGGATCACAACGGAAGATCAGCGCCAGTTTGGTCACTGTGGGAAGCTGTTTTGCATCTGTTATATTGGTACCGTTTACAGTCAGAGCGATAAGCAGACATTTCTCTTACATTGCATTTAATCTTTGTTTTTCACATTTTTGCTACGTCTGTGAGTGATACTCAGCAGATACTCGTGACCTGACTCTAGTGTCACTGGTCACATATAGTGACCATTTTTTATTTGCGTTTATCTTTATAATGTGATTTATTTTGTGACACACCGAAGGTAATTTTGTTTGCCATTTTGTACCTTTTGTATTTTTTATTTTTCATTGTGCTAGCACTAAAGCTTACTCCAGTTTACTGTTGCCATCATGGCTGATGGTGATACATATCTCGTGGGTAGTGATGAGATGGTGGCTCTTTTTGGGACCAGTTGAGTTCAGGGAGGGGTATTTTATTTGGGAAACACAGTCAGACTCCAGTCAAGAAAGTAGGTCGCACAGACACACCAGTACTCACTTCCACCCTTTATGACGACCACTGTAGGCCAGGCCCTAGATGTAGTAAGGACAAGCAGGGCCCAGATCTTGGTGCTCTGATCACACAGTTAGCTGACCAGATAGGCCAGTCCATAATGGCCAAACTTCAGCCTGAAGCTAGCCGCCGTAGCAGACATGGCACTGATTTTACTGGGCGGCTCGGGGTCAGCCAGCCTTCAGAGATGACACTGTCCAATGTCAAATTGGTCATGCAGTCTGATGCCAAGGAACCACCCCTGTTCAGGGGGATGGCAGTGACAAGTTCACAGTCCGTGAATGGGAGACTCTCATGACTACTTACAGTACCAGTCAAAGGTTTGGACACACCTACTCATAGAAGGTTTTTTTCCATTATTTTTACTGTTTTCCGCATTTTGGAATAGTAAAGACATCAAAACTATGAGATAACACAAATTAAATTATGCCAAAACCAAAAAAGTGTTAAACAAATAAAAAAAAGTCTTATATTTTAGATTCTTCAAAGTAGCCACCCCTTGCCTTGATAACGGCTTTGCACATTCTTGCCATTCTCTCAAACAATGGTAAACAGGTATTCCACAGGTAAACAGGTGATGCCATCATGATTCTGTATAAAAGGATATCAAAAGACTCCTGATATCTTATTTTCAGGTACTCTTAGAAGCAATACTATAACCTCTCTGCATTTGAATGGATCTCTATGGGAATTGGGGGGTGGGACTAGATTAAGCTGTAAATTACACTGGAACAGTACGGAACCCATGGTTGGCTAAATGGCTGTAAGTCAACAAGGGTCTGAGGTATCAAACGAGCCTCAAACCATCACTCTGCTGCCAGATATGCAGTAGATATGGATGGATCGCTTGAAGGGTTGTTTCTCCTGACAAATTTTCCTATTGAACTATATGGAAAAATAAGTCAGGAGAAGAAACCCTTCAAGTTATGGTGACTTTATAATTTGTGTTATCTCATAGTTTTGATGTCTTTACTATTCCAAAATGTGGAAAACAGCAAAAATAACAGAAAAAAAACCTTCTATGGGTAGGTGTGTCCAAACTTTTGACTGGTACTATATCTGAAGAAGAGGGGGTTTCCACTTCATGAGCATTCACAAGAAATACTGTCAAGACTCCTGGGTAATGCGAGCGATGTAGTCAAAGTCAGACTCCGCAATGATCCTTCTATCAAGCATGTCCAGACTTCTTCATTAATATTTGATATTCTGAAGCAACAGTTTGGCGAGATGACCTGTTCGACCATGCCATTGGCGGACTTCTACGAAATGTACACCGCGCCAGGTCAGACCGCAATGGATTACCTGTCTGATGTTCATTCAACACTGTCCTGATC
This sequence comes from Synaphobranchus kaupii, assembly GCA_029718625.1. NCBI lineage: Eukaryota > Metazoa > Chordata > Actinopteri > Anguilliformes > Synaphobranchidae > Synaphobranchus > Synaphobranchus kaupii. Next base: position 25,372,612 of record CM056386.1, read on the forward strand.
CGCATTCTTCAGTTAAAGTCAGCTGAGCAGTGGTCGGCGCGTGAAATTCAGGATAAAATTGACGAGTCCATGCGGAAGAGGGCTCGTGCAGCAGTTCTGCCGTACAAGCCGAAAGTGGTGAAGCAAGCCGCCCATTCCCATGTGTCACTGTCACAGCCCATGTCTGATGTGTCTGTGAGTTCAATGGCTCCAATGCCTGCCCCAGCACCTCCAGCTCCTGCTCCAGCTGATGCTGCCTGCATGAAAAGTCTGGTGAGCTTGCTGGATTGGATGATAACGCAGGTTCCTGTGAAGCCTACAGGCATGTCTTCAGCGCCTCGTTCCACACTGAACAAGTCATGCAGTCTGCAGAGGTCAGGATCATTCTACACTATCGCATTGCAGATGGGACAATTTGTGCCTGTGGTGCTTCACTCCTGGTCACTGGAAGAAAGATTGTCCGAGTCGCGCTCAGCAGAGTAACCACAACCAGTACAGTGGTTGCCCTAAGGGGCCTGGACCACAGGGAAACTGCACTACCCGCACTTGAAGAGGGGTCGTGTGGGTGAAATTCAAGACTCCCTCGTAGAAGAAGACCGGGATTTGGAAGTTTTATACCAGCAACACTGTGCAGCCACACCAGTACGTAGCAAGATAATTATCCATGGTAGTGATAGGGTTGGAATTTTCAGCGAGTTGTTTTACGTGGCAGTTAAAGTCAATGGTAAAGAGATGCTCCAGGGAATGCTTGACTCGGGTTCAATGGCCTGTACAATTAGCGAGACTTGTGTAGAACGGCTGCGGCTGCTGGTGCTCTACCAGAGAAACGCCAATCAGAAGAGAACATTGTCTTGATCGGCTGTGGGGGTCAGCTTATACATCCTGAAGGCATCTACGATCTGGAGTTGGAGTTATATGGCACTCGTTGCATCGCCCCTACTCTGGTTGTGGCCAGCCACTCGACCTCATTGTGGGTTCTAATGTGATCAAGTATCTACTCCGTTGCATGAAGAGCTCTAGTGAATATTGGGGTCTTACCTCGAGGCAGAACAGCTAGTGCAACACAGAGGTTGACCAGTTCCTTGACATGATGTCCAGTGTACACCGTTGGAGAGGGGATGAGGTGCCTGATAAAGTCGGGACCGTCAAGCTAACACAAGCAGTCACACTTCTGCCACACCATGAGCATCTGGTCTGGGGGAAACTACCCGCTCATGCTTCTGTGTCTCCAGGCAGTGCAGTTGTTGTGGAGCCCACCACATCCAGATTCATGCCACGCAACATCATGGTTGGTCGTGTCATTACGCCCATGTGGGGGGACAGGTGGGTCCCTATGACCATTGTCAACCCGACTGACAAGCCTATCACTTTGAAGCGGAACAGCAAATTGGCAGATGTTTCTCCGTATGTGGCCATTGAGGATCTGGACATGTTGCAGGGCATTCACACGAATCTAGTGATGTGCCCTGCCATTGCTATCCCCGACAGTGACCCTCCACATGGCGAGAAAAGTCTTGCAGAATTGGGGCTCGGTGATGTTGGCATTGCCTCTGGCCAGATAATTGATTCCACCAGACGTAACCTTACTCAGTTGTTGACAGAGTATCAGGATATATTCTCAAAGGACACTCTGGATTGTGGCGAAGCCAAGCGTTACGTTCACCGAATCCGTCTTACGGATGACCGTCCCTTTCGATTCCCGTACAGGCGAGTACCGCCCGCCCATTATTGCAAGTTGAGACAGGTCCTCACTGAGATGGAGGATGTGTTCCGTCTGTGAGGAGGATAAAGTCGTTTCTGAGGATGGTGTTTTATTACCAGCACTTTTTCCCAACTGCTCATCTCTTGCCATGCCCCTATTTGCGCTGACAGCTGGTCAGAAGAGGAGGGGGAAGATTGCTAAGGACAAGAGGGGACAGGGTACATACACTGACACCATCTGACTGGACAGCAGAATGTGAAACTTCCTTCAATGTGCTGAAGGAAAAGCTGTTGGAGTGCGTTGTGCTTGCCCATCCGAAGTTCGAGGAACCCTTCATTCTCTCGTGGATGCCTCACTGTGGTCTGCCCCACTGTCTATGTCTTTTTTGTTGTTGCTGGGGCTACAACTGAAGTTCCTTAACGGGAAAATAAAAGTTATTCTATTCTATTCTATTATGCCAAAACTGGATTCTATTAGGATTTTGGTTAAACAATCAGATCCTGATATTCTAGTGTTAACAGAAACCTGGCTATCAAGTAAAGTCAAGGATGACATCACAACACTGGATGGTTACAATATTTATAGAACAGACAGAGCCTCACGTGGGGGTGGTGTCACAATATTTGTTAAAAACTGATTTCTAGTATCTTTACTTCATTCCATTTCCTTAACCAAACAGTTTGAGCTCTTAGCATTAACTGTCTCATTGAATACTGTTGAATCCCTAGTTATTTTTGGTGTTTATTGCCCTCCATCGGCAATGCAAAATGCCATTGATAATCTAGTTAATTAATTGATGTTACATGACACCTCTGAACTGGTTGTTATAGGTGATCTGAACCTCGATTGGTTATCTACAGCCTCTGACTGTTTGAAAAATTATTGAACTGAATTAAATTTAACTCAGCTTATCGCCACACCAACTACACCTGATCTAAAGGTGTAAAAAGTAACCCTCCTGGATCTGACCACATAAATATGTAGCAAGCGGTGTTTTCTCATTGGACCTAAGTGATCATTGTCCAATTGCCTGTATTCAACATACCAAAAAGCTAAAATATCCATCTCGTATTCATGTCAAGAGGAATTTTAAGCATTTTTTTGATCAAGTATTTCTGCACAACCATTTCCACAGTAATATTGGAAGAGTATGTAGCATTCCGGAGCCTGAATTAGCTCTTAGACATTTTATTGATGTTTTTGATTTTCTTACAAATAAGCACGCTCCCTTTAAGAAGTTCAGGATAAAAAATAGAAACAATCCATGGCTCTCAGTCAAGCGCTCTGATTTATTAAGGGAAAGAGATGTTGCATGGGCCATAGCACAGCTTTTCGTCAACTTAGGAACAAGTGCATTCAGAAAATCATCATATTTTGTTAACAGATTGTCAGATTGTTATGGCAGTCCATGATAAATTTTGTAAAACTGGTAAAGGGTAAACAAAACACGCTGGTTTAGCTAGACCCCGCCTACTTTTGAAATTCGAACAATGACGAAATCTGGGCGTGATAATAATATAGGGGCTGAGCTCCAGGTATCAAACCATGCCCCAGCGATGTTTTTTCACTCGTAGCCAAAAGCCCATTCTGCTCAGGACAGCACTCACAGCGGCTGCTTTGTTCCACTATCTCTCTCTCTCTCTCTCTCTCTCTGACTCACACACAAACCTGAAGATACCTCTCCAGATACTGCTGAGGCAGAAGCAATGGCGGAGAATGCGGCACGCATAGTCTCATTTGGGCTTATAATAATGCGGCCAGTAAACAAAAAATCACACACTGTACAAATACCCATGCCATTTATTTTTAATAAACTATATATTAAAAAAAAAATAAACTAGCTAGCTACTTGATAAGCTAGACTGAAAAATTAACTATCAAAAAAAAACAAGGGACTATCAAGCTAACTATAAAAAATATACCAAAAATAGGTTACTATAACTTCCTAGAATATTCAAAAAAGCTAAACTGTAGGCTAGCTATATATATTGCTCTCTCTCTCTCTCTCCTATCTCCTCTCCCCGACCACAGCACGCAGATCAACCACTGAGATTCGCTTTTATAGCTGGGGCATAGCCCGCCCTCAGTCCAAAACTTCAGGGCATAACTGTACAGATTTCAATTTCATCACCGGGAGGAATACGTCAGCTGGAGGAAGTTTCTGGCCAATGACAGACTGGACGTGCAGTACCTAACCTTTTACCACTAGAGACACTTTTGAGCCAGATTCTTTGGGTTTACACTGTTTTGCGCTGACTACAGTAAATGTCAAGATTTGGACCAGGATCAATCAGTAACACTTAAAAAAACCAAATGTATCAGTTCTCATCTAAAATAAATGGTTTTAGTGCTTTGTTGCCAGTTACTTTGGCCCTTCAGAGGCAATTTCCACCTGGTTTCTACTAGTTTTATTTAAATGTCAATATCTAAAAAAATATTCCCTGCACATCCATGGTTTTAAGTTCTAACTGAAGAAGAAGCTGTATCATTCAGAAATTTGCAACAGAATACATTTATTTCAGAATAGTCACATACAATATATATATAATAACCATAACATACGTCGCCTAATGTATTTAAATACGTTTAAAAAAGAACGTACAAAAGCGCGTGTGTATTTACACAAGAACAGCAACGTATTTCAGCCCTAAGTGCGATGGGTGGTCGCTGTGGAAATGTCGACTGTACGGGACTTTGGCGAAATATAACAAGATAAACTCTTCAGGGTTCATCAGAAAACAGCTGTAGCTGAATATACTAGTAAGTACTTGGTTTCTTAAACATATTTATACGAGAGATTTTGGAGAAAAAAATTAGGTGTCTTCTAAACCAAAAGTGCATCAGGTACTGTATATAGTACAGTAAGCAAGGGAAAACGGCGAATGCTCATTTGTACAATGTTTTAAAAAAATATTATTGTTTCTATACGTGAACATGATTTTCTTCGCTTGTATAAACGGTGCATTTTATGCAATTTACAGTCTGTGTCTGTAGCCAGAGGAGGGTCGTAAGTGCTTTGTGCTATTAATAACGCCCTCCTTTGCAAGAGGCTACCCTTTTAAAAAATACTGCATCAAAATTTATGGGGTTTTCTTAAAGCTGTAGTTTATAATTTCAGACGAACATGAATACTGTAATTGAGACGGATACGTCTCAACCACTAGGGGTGAAGTTTATAGAGTTAAGGCACTAAATAATGTACAGGTCTCTCCTCTACCAAATCTTATTTATGATTCTAAAATCAGATAAAGAGCAAATATGTAATGTGTTTAATGAACACAATTTCTTCTGGTAATCTATTTGAAAAAAATCTCTGCCCTGCAACACTGCAAATGAAACTCACACACCCAGTATGGAAAAGTTTGGATTGAATTTTTCACTGAGGTTTTTCTCTGTACACGAGTTACTTCATGAGTTAATGACCAATGATCCAAAGAAAAGCTACTGGTGCTGATTCTCTTGATCCAAGATAGCTTTTGCTGGCAGCTCCCATTTTGGTTTTACCATTGACTCACATTTTTAATCATGTTGAAGAACTTGAAAAAAACGAAAATATAAATTGGGTTTATGCGGATATAATCTACATGCATGATGATGCAATGTATCATAGTGCACTCAGGTTTATTACTGGTGCTAATTTCAGAACACATCACTGTATATTATATGAGAAAGTCGGCTTGACCTGTCTTAGTGCCAGAAGGGAAAACCACTGCCTTATGTTCATTTATAAATCAGTGTTAAATAAGCTGCCATTTTATATCTGTTCCCTTTTAGAGTTTAGATCTATTGGGCGGTATACTCGTTCTCAAGAATATTTCACTCTCTGTAACTCACGGATGAATGCTGAAACTGGAAAGGCTGCTTTTACCTTCTATGCACCTTTTAAATTGAATCAGTTACCGGTTACCCTCAAATTGGACAGACTGATTAGCATTGCACGTTTCTGGTTTCTTTTGAATTATTTTTTTCAGGAATCTTGTAATTGCTTTTCACAATGTTATTATTTTAAATTATTTTCATATTATTCACATTACTTTTGTAATATTTTAATTTATCGTTGTGTTTTTTGTTGCATTGTTGTATTCTCAGGGCGCCATTGTAAAAGAGAGTTTTGCTCTCAACTGGCCTATCCCTGGTTAAATAAAGGTCTCTACATATCTATCTACACAAAACTCATTAATAATGTAACTCTTTGATTTAAAAAATGCTGAAAATTTCTGGGAACAACAGCAACAAAAATTATTATTTTTTATTTTTTATTTTTTTACCCCTTATATATGACAGTGATTACGGATTAGTAATTTTCAATAAAAAATAAAACTAAATTTACTATTATTACTTTTTTTTTTGCACCCAACACAGGCATATACTGAGCGTATCCAATTGCCACACCAATTTGGAATGGCCTGCACCCGCAGCCATGTACATTGCGCAAACCCCACTTCAGATTCGGGAGTGTAGACATCCACGGTTCTCCTCTGAAACACACGGTGTCGGCAGCTGCTCCTTTTCACACCATAGATGACAGCCAAGCTCACATAGAGTCAAAGCATGGACCTTTCATATTGCATGTGGCTTTTACTGCATTCTAAGGTCGCACGATCGACCAGCAGGGGTCGCTAGATAGCAATGCACATGAAACCCTATCAAAAAGCTCCCATTGCACATCGCCCTATGGAGCTACCAGCCACAGTCGGAACTGGGGTCCAACATTAAAACTTGACATATGACATGAGATTGAACACTTTCTTTAGAAATAAGTAGGGCAAAGCTTTGTTGAGGGCAGGTAGTTGTGGGGAGGTATACAGTGGTGGAATTATGCTAAACAGAAAACCATTATGCCATTTAGACAGAGGATTTCACATATGGGTGAATGTATTAGGACATAGACTCCCAGAAAAGGGATAAATCACCTCCTACTGGGCTGCATTAGGTGTCCAAGTGCTGAATGATTGCACTTAACAGACGATTCATACACTCTCTCCCAAACCACTCTACCCAAAGGAACACAGAATTATGAATAAACCCCAGCCAGCACGATTCATCATAAGAGAATAATGGTGCACTCTGGGAAACTGGAGACTTCACAGGAAAGTAACACTGGAGGACCATCGGCCATCGGTAAGAGTACAACAACACCAGTAGGGGGTTCATTTGAACTCCCATGCTTCACTGGTCTTTTACCAACTAGTTAGGCAATTTACATTCAACCATTTAGCGGAAACTCTTATCGAAGTCAAACTTCATGACCAAGAAATTACCTTTCGGAATATCTGCTAATATAAAAATATTATATTAGAGTCTGAGTCTATTAGAATCTGCAGATGGTAATACAAAAATGAAGTGTGACACAAATAAAACTCTTCAGGATAAGATAGATTTAGTGAAATCATTCCCAATATTGTAGGTGAGAGGAACTCAGTCTTTAAAGAGATAGCAATACTTTTTGTGTTTTTTATGCAGCATGTCTGCATGTGGTTCAGTAAATGTCAAATGTCAGCTCACTCAGTTTATTTATCTGATTTTTACTCGTATGTAACCACGGATACACATCACACTTCTTAGTTAGCTCCATTTCCAGGTTCCAGTTAACACTTGAAATTGTATGACACCTTGTATGTTAGGGGTCAAATTTACCCAACAGTTTAAACTGGCACAAAATTATCATAATAGAAGATAATCTCTCCCATGTCTCCCAATTGACTCGCCCTTTATCTGTGAGAAACTTTTTTTTTTCCATTTTAGAGCCTAAGGTAAGTAAAGGTTTGTGAAGTTTAAAACCTTTACACCACCCAAATCACCCAAAAAAATAAACTGGGGATAAAAAAACTATAAAAGGTTGTACATTTTTATACAGCTACAGAGCCTGGGGTCAAAATGACCCCACATAACACCTTTGTATACAAAGTTGGTACAGGACTTTTGAAAACATAACATTATGTTTATTTTTTACTATTTAAAGATGAAAAAATAAGGTTATCTGGTTTTTAAAAGATGTCAAACACTGAATGGGTTCAAATTGACCCCAAACATAATCGGAGGGTTAAGCTCACTTACAATAATGATTGACAGACTTGTTCTATTATATCACCTGTACTATTTTAGGGCATAGCTCCCTTTCTGCAGTTTTTATACATCCTCAGTTTTTTATGTTTTCATTCAGCTAAGACAGTTTTTACTGTGCAATGAAGGTTAGTTAAAAGTCACTGATGACACTTTAAGCAACTCAAAAGGAGTTATTGATTTATGCCTCTAGGGGCTGTACATATGTTTGTAGGATATCTAATATTTAGATATAAGTAAAGTACCCAGCTCCTCCATCTCTTGCTCCCTCCCCCCCTTCTCTCTATCTTTGTCGCTCTCTGTCTCTCTCTCACTCACTCACCCCCACAAACATCAAAGATAAGCCAGTCTTTGTCATAAATGACCCCCCCCCCCCCACAGAAAAAGAAGTGAGTTCAGTTGGAGTTGGTGAATAAGTTTGTCCTCTTTTATTTTTGTGCTGGTGGTTCCTTGTGCATTTCCTTTTGTTCCTGTTCAGCTGGAGGAGGGTAAATAATATTGGAAATTTCTGGCTTATCGGTCTCTCTCTTTACTGGTATCTTCTAATTAATGTCTGGTGTAATGTCTTCCCTTTTGTAGATTATAAGTAGTCAGCCTACATTCATGAGTGAATGTATGATTTCAAGTCATTATTCTAATTGACTGTTTTTCATTTAATAAAATTATTTAATCTTAAGACCTGATTTAGAGTTTGTTTTGGCTTGTTGGTTGATCCACCAGGTTACTGTTCGACTTACCTATTAACAAATTTGGCGATTTAATTGATGATTGTCATTTTTAATAATTATTAAATCACATAAAACTTATTTTGAATGTAGGTTAAGTGAGGGGTTCCAGCACACAATATCGCTTGTGTTCAGTATTCAGAGTGCTGAATGTTTTAACAAGGGCATTGACTGTTGGAACCGCTGGATTCAGATAATACACATTTTACCTAATCCTCATTTAGCCGACATGTTGTAAGGGGTTAAGTTCGGAGGATCAGACGCGACTGAAAAGGGATCTGAAAGTTGTCCCACGAAGCGTGAGAACAACCACTAAAAGGGCGAAGGGAGTCCGTGAACGGAGCACAGAGAAATTAACAGACAGGGAAAATAACTCCCGGCGTACAGCCAAAATATAGCAACCCAGAAAAGTGGGCGAACACTCATAGATTTCGAGCGGAGAGAATAAACAATAAGGGAAAAGAACCCTGGCATAAGCCAAACAAATAACAACCCAAAAAACAGGGTGAAGCTCGTAGACTCGAGCAGAGAATAGAAACGAAAAGAATTGTGTTACGGTTCCCAAAACTGGAATGGACCCAAATGCAGGACTTGGAGACAGACTCAGGCAAAACTCTGCAAAGGAGTGAATTTATTTAGGTGGACAGACAAGCAGGCAAACAGGGGAGCTGGGTGACGGTCAGAATACAGGGTTGGCGAGAACAAGAGGGCAGATGAAGTAACGGCACAAACGAGCAGGAGCTGGGCAACAGGCAGGAGGGCTGGAATGGGAAAGCAGGCTGGGCGGGCGAATTGAAAACAGACTGAACAATTAGCAAAGCAAACAGACAGAGGCTGAATAAACATCAAACAGAACACACTTGACGGAAAGAACTGGTGATGTGACAAACAGAGAGGGCGATATAAATAAGGTGAGGAGCAGGTGAATGCGATATCAGTAATGAGTGTGGCATGAGGAATGTATGCGAGAGTGAAACAGGTAACGAGTGTGAGTGCGGAATGCGAGCGGGGAAGGCGAGTGATTGGCTGATGGACAACGAGGGAGAAAATGAGGAAACGAGCAGGGAAACCACACCCAGCCTGCACAACATGGAGAGACAGACAAGGTAAAAGGAAAAACATGACATGAAACAAGAGGAATGGGGAAAGTAAGGAGAACGAAAGGGAGGTGGACTGGAGGAAGGCGGCGGACGTCACAAATTGCCTCTAGCTCAAAACAATCAAAGAGCTAAAATAAAAGGCAAACGGGAACAAGGCGAAACCTAGGTACTAACTCAACAGAGATAGGGGAAAGAAAACCAAGGAAGGAAATAAGTGAGAAAGGAAAACAAAATCTCTAAAAGGATTAACTCACTAAGGCAGACCCCACGTGTACTTTTAGTAAAAGTACCAAAATCCTATACCGTCGTTACTTGGCTTAGCATGGCAAATATGACACAAATGCCCCGAGCTACGAGTGAAACGGAGTTTAAGTAGGGCGGGGTGCACCTGTAGGAAATAATAAATTAGTCCCGGAGAATGGGAAATAAAGAAAGGAGCGCGAGAGGCAACGCCAGAAAACAGAGCCAAGCAGGCAGAAAACCATGACATATGTCTATTTCATGTAATGTAATGCAGAGGAGGCTGGTCCATAGAGGCAGAGGAGGTTGCTCCTCCTCTATTTTTGAGAGGTAAGAGGGAGATCAAAATATTTAAAAAAGTAATTGGTTGAAATAAACCATTACCAAATCTCAGTATCATTTCTAAAATAATTATTCTCTCTTTTTGGAAAAAAATGCATTATTGAAATTCTGATTAAAATGCTTCAACAGCGACACCTGCAGGGCAAGAGGGGCGGGGGCCAGAGGAGGACGGGTTCCTGCTGTCCTCCTTAGGGCGGGATCTCTTATATCAATTTAATGTACTTCATTTTTTTTTCATGCTAATCTGTTATTGACCAAAACACGTAAAATGATGCTCCAACGGAGGACGATTTCCCTAACCAATCAACAACCAGAATACAATATTGACATCGCGTTGGTCCAATGATATTTTCCAAATTTCATCTTCAATTGACCCTTCGCTAAGCCCCTAAGCCCCTTAGTAATTGTTGCTATGTCCGCCAAGCTTTCTCTGTCCGTCAAAGCAAACATAGCATTCTCAACCATGAAAGTAGGCTACTGCCCTTTTGGAAAAATGGTAACTTTAGGAACTTTTGGAAATTCAAATTGATCTTCAATTTCATATTTGTAGTGTAGTTTAAATGCTAGCTGAAATGATTCAAAGTAGATTTTATGATGCTAGGGGTAGCATTATTTCCATCACAGCGTGTTGTCTCTTTTGCTAGCTAGCTAGTACCACAGTGACAGCATAACAGACATCAGCAGAGGGACTAGCTGGCTTGGCTAGGCATCAAATAGCAAACCATATCTCATTCATGAACACGTTATTATCATCGGTTTGTTTACAAGATGGAGTCTGGTAACGTTGATGTTATTCAGCGAACGTTAATGTTTTAAAAATAGATCTGCAAATACTAACATATGGTCTTTTATATTAGTAAGCTAACCGAACGTCCAAATAAGTCCAGTTTCAGCACAGTAGCTAAGTGGTAATTAGCCAGCTAACGTTAGATGCGCTCGCTTTGGCTTTAAAATGCCTAGCTAGTTACACAGTATTGCACAGTATTGATTTCACGCTACGGAAGCGGACATTCCTTTGTATTAAATAAAAATGCTGTCAATTCACATTTGAGGTGAGATTAAATGTACTGTTTCAAATTAAATGGCTCAAGCTAGAGTTTGATATTATTTCACAAATCTATTAAATGGTCCAATACTTTGTCTATTTAGTGGCCATTACGTTATTGCATTATTCATGTTTTTAGCTTACCAAATTTAGTTGGAGGTGGTCGGCATGTAACTGCACAGCTCCAGTGCTCCACTATCAGCAGCGCAGCGGTAGTTGCACAGACAGTCACAGCAGCTACAAGTGTTTGGGTAACATTACTCTGGATGTTACGACCCCGGAAGTGGACTGGACCCAAATGCACGACTCGTAGACAGGAATGCCAAAACTCAATATTTATTTATGATCAGGGTAGTCCTGAGCATGGGGAGAAAGGCAAAAGGTGGTTAGTGTTCCAAGCTGGAACTGGATGAGCAAGACACAACAGAGCGCGTAGCTCTAATAAATTATGCTTTGACCAAACTCCTGAAGCATAGGGAGAACATGAATGACAGACAGTCCAGGTATGATGATGCGGGGAGCAGTGGGAGCAGGAGAAGCCAGGGAAGGTTATGGAGACGGACAACCGGTTTGGTGGAGCAGGGGATGAGTGGGAGTGGAAGCGGTAGAGCAGGACAGTGGAGCGGAGTCCGGGCAGGACGCAGACGTGGCAGCAGGGCAGCGGCAGTAGCAGCACAGCAACAGCAGGGCGGCAGCAGCGACAGCAAAGGCAGGAGCGACAGCACATCAGCAGCACCACAACACTGGCAGTAAGCGGGCACCGCCGCAGAGTGGAGGAACAGGAGCCCAGGCTGCATGCACACACGTCAGGTGGGAGGCAGGGAAACCGCAACACAGGCAGGGATTACAGACGACTGCAGGCTGGCAGACTGAAGCAGACAGAGTTAGTATGACGAGACGAAACAATGAACAGCGGGAAGTGCTGTTCCAGACTGAGCAGACTTAGACTAGGCAGAAATGCGGGGCGAGTAAACGCCGGCACAGAACAAGACTTTAAGGCAGTAACTAGACAAGGAACCAGACAGGACCAGATGTTTCAGACAATAAGCATTAACAAACTGCCACAGGACAGAAAACACCGGGTGATTAAATGCAAACCAATTAGGTGCCGCGTGCGAATGTATGCGAGAGTGATTAACAGAGTGGAGAGTGTGGAATGCATGCCAAACGGGGAAAAGGGATAGGCTGAGATAAGTGCAGTGAAACAGAGTGACACAAACGGGAAAACACGCCCAACCTGCAGCAAGGGGGAAAACGGACAATGGACAAACACGAGACAGGGGGAAAGGGAAAACACAGAGAAATAGGACGGGAGTGGGAACGTTACACTGGACTTGGCTTCCCACTAACAAATTGCGGGAATAACATGTTTGTTAGAGAACAGTGATTTTCTTTCCTTCTTTTAAACTTTAATTTATTGTGTCCCTTTTTAGATAGCTAGAGCTAACCTAAACAGTAGCTATAACAGCTGACGTCCGTTACGGATAGCCAAAGCTAAGGATGTGATTAACGTTGCATTGTTAGTGATTAGATGTGTCTTTCCCTCTCGTTCACCTGGCCCCTTTTTTATATTCATCCTTTGTATTGTAATATGATATAAGATAATATGATATTTGTTAGGTTATTATTAGGTTGCTAGTTGGATTATTGCTACATTTGAACATAAGAACATCAGATCAAAAACGTCTACGACGTAAAAAAAAAAGCCAAGCTACTCACGCATAGCCTACATAGCGCTGTCCATAAGTTCTTAATTCCAACTTGCAAAAACTAGGCCTGCCTTTAAAAGTCTTGATATCAAAATGTGGCCAAGTTACAACTAACAATATTGCCTATCGTAGCTCACACTAAATAATCTAGCTCTATTCCAAAGCAATGCTATCCAAACTTTCCTAAATTATTTAATGCAACTTGGCCCTGTGTTTCTTCATCTTTGCATGTGAAGAGATTGTGCCTCATGGAACAACATATGATTTCAATGAATGTTTTTAACAGTTGATGAATAATTACACTCCAGAAACGATATGGTTGTACTTTGTTGGCAAGTTTACTTTAGAAAATGTACAGGTTTTAAAATGTTAACTGCTGCTACAGCATTCTTTACAATTCACAAACAGACATTTATATGAAGAAACATCATGTACAATAGAGAAAGGGGTGATGAATAAATAAATGCAGATAAAAATGATGATGATATTTGCAAACAGAATTTTGTGAACACAAGGATATCTATGCTCTGTAGGACCACACAGGTTTTGATAGAAATCCAAATAAATCAATCAATAAATACATAATAATAATAATAATAATAATAATAATAATAATAATACATTTTATTCATTCTGTGCTTTTCATAGACCCAAATGAGTGGATGCAGACAATTTTATAGTGTAGTAATTTTTCTGTTTAATTTTTAAGTGCAACACATCTGAATCAGAGTATTTCCACTATAAATTATTTTCATTTTGCAGTTTGATGTGGCACATACAGTTTCATTGACCACATTCTCTTGAGATGGTAAGATGAAGAAACACAGGGCCAAGTTGCATAAAATAATTTAGGAAAGTTTGGATAGCATTGCTTAGGAATAGAGCTAGTTTATTTAGTGTGAGCTATGATAGGCAATATTGTTAGTTGTAACTTGGCCACATTTTGATATCAAGACTTTTAAAGGCAGGCCTAGTTTTTGCAAGTTGGAATTAAGAACTTATGGACAGTGCTATGTAGCCTATGCGTGAGTAATTTGGCTTTTTTTACGTCGTAGACGTTTTTGATCTGATATCACTTATTTTTTATAGCTAACTAATGATGAATAATAATACATGAAGATAAACACGGAGAGAGACATGTATTCCAAAGAAATGTATGCAGACATTCGCTTAACCATAACGCCCTCTATTGACAAGAATGAGAACAGTTATCCTATTACAGACAGCACACAATTACATGAAAACAGTTTGTAGATGAGCAGTATTTAATGTGTAATGAAATACAATGAACAGTACCACCTGAGCTATGGATCATGAAGAAGCATGTAAATTAATGAACCAAGTCTACATGGAGACATACATGCACAATGGGCTAGACGCAAACACATTCTAGCTGAAAGACACACAGCCTAAATAGCTAGTACAGCCTAAATAGTTTGCATCAGTAAAATATGGAAATACAGTTTTAAAATAGGGCTATTAGTATTCTATGAAATACATTTAACGTTAGGCTATTCAACACTGGATTGCCAGATGCGTAACTCCAACCTTCCATGTGTGGGCTACGAGCTAGCGAGCGAGCTAGTGAGTTCATAAGCACAGCAGTTAGGCTATTCAACACTGGACTGCCGGATGTGTAACTCCAACCTTCCATGTGTGGGCTACGAACTAGCGAGCGGGCTAGTGAGTTTCTGCACAGCAGAGTTTTTTTCCCGGTAGTGTAGAACGTTACCTGCAGGAAATGTTTTGGTACCGGACAGCTAGGTTTAGTTTCGTTTTCTGTAGTGAAATGAATGTAGGCTATGATGCATTTTGATTCGCTTCGTAGTAGCCTAGCTTGTTTCTGCTTCCTGACGAGAAGCAGGAAGTAACGTTGGCGAACAAGCTTAATTGGACAACGCATATTTCCCAGGAATCTTAGGCAGAAAGAAAACAGTAAATACTACTAAGTAAGTACATACCAGAGATTATTCTTCTTCTTCTTATTATTATTATTATTATTATTATAATTAAAAGTATTTGCAGTAAGCTACATTATCAGCAGAGTAGCGTAGACTAGAGCCACATTCGGAGGCTATCTATTTATTTATAAGTGACTAACCATGAATCAGATATGTTTGGGGAATTGGCGGTTTATAAATCCGATCGCTTAAAGGCTTACAGCTTAAAAGAGGCTATCCTCAATTCTTAATGTAGGCTATTATCGTAAATTCTTAATTTTCCTAGTAGTTAATTTTATGGTGACCTTGTGTTATGTGTGAAAAGGATAAAGTGAACAGAGCTGAAGTGAAGAAATTAATGAATAAAGAAATGCTGGCCGAGGCAAGGGGTTTCCACAGTCAGTCAGTCATGACCGCAAGACCAGAACGTAACACCCTCCCCAAACCAGACAAAAGCGAGCGTCCGGTTTGGGGAGGGTGTGATATAATACAAGTGAAGCATTGAACAGTTAATATTGTAAACCTCTTTTGCCTTTGCAATAAAAATATGTTAATGTGTCAATGGCGTACCTGCCATCCCAATAACATAACTTGAACATAAGAAAGTAGAGATAAGTAGCCAACTAGTGTAAAATAACATGACGCCGTGGGTTGGTTTTCCTCCTGTCCTCCCCAATTTTTTGAGTCACCAGCCGCCACTGATGTAATGTAATGCAATGGCTGTTTATTGTTCCAAAAATCATGTTTAATCTTATTTTTGATTGGAACCATTTCTTATGGCATGTGCAATCTGAAATTACTTTGCTCAAGGAAAGAAGTACCAGCACAATATAAAAAGGGATATTTATGTTTAGAATTGTGAGTTAAAAACTATAAAATTACATTAATGTGTTCATATGTACATCCTCCAGAAACATAATGGGCTCTATTTTACGGCTGGCGTATGGCGGTTGGTGAGCCAGTGCATTGGCGAAGTGACATTTTCGGCATGTATTTTCACCCTCCTTAAGAACTGAAAAGGGGTAATTTGATTAGCTATGGTGCAGCTGAAGCACACCCACTGATAAATATTCAGCGTAACCCAGCCCATTTTTAACCTGCACAGAGCGCTGTGAGCGGTGCGCTCCTCACCTCTGGTCTGAAAATAGCTAAATTCAGTAGCTACGCCCAGTGCACCATACACTACGCCATTGACTATGACGGCTCGCTGCACACCATGTGCTTGCAGGGAAATAGAGCCCAATGTCTTATTATGTTTCAAACTTCTTGTGAGTTACTTGAAGCACATTTTCTTGCTTTAAACTACAAAATTCAAAGGCCCCTATAAGCAGACATTATAAAGCATGCAGGTCATCAGAAACTCCTGTAAGCACCTAAAATATCTTCCATTTTACTCGATGAAATAGAAAAGAGATTCAGATATGCTGCCAGATGTTTGTTCCAGCCTGAATTTCAGATGAGTTGTCACAGATAGAGGCTGAGAGTGTCATGGTCATGGGTGTTGCCTCTCTGGGCCGCTAGAGGGCGATCTTGGTGTTTTTTTCCCGCATTCCGTACCAATTATGGTTATGGGGTTCAGGTGCAGCCGGGCTACTTAAGCCCAGTGGCTTCTGTGTTCTGGGTCATACTTCGTGTGATACTTTGCCACGTTATGCAAGGTAACCGGTATAGCCGGAGGACTGCATTTCTTTTGTGTCTGAAAGAAATGCAGAAAGTTCTTTAGTTTAAAGAGTTAGGATTAGATCCGTAGGATCCTTTTTTCCTTTTATTTCGCTCTTTTCTTGGTTCTTTCCTCTTTTGCCTGTCTGTTCTCTTTGAGGCAGTAACTTATGTTTACCTTTTTCTTATTCCCTCTTCGTGGAGCTTGTTTGTTTATTATCGCACTAGAGGTCTTTCCTTTCTTTTTCTGCTCGAGTCTGTTTCACCCTCTTTTCTGGGTTGATTTCTGTTGCCGTATTCGCTGGGAGTTATTTCCCTTTTCGTTTATTTTTTCCTGTTCTGTCAGGGGATTTATTTTCTCCCCCCCCCAAACTTTTGTTTGTGGATAGCTTTTAGAACCCTTTTCGGTCGCGTCTGGTTCTCGGACCCCTTCCTCTCCTGTTACAGAGAGGTGCAGTGTTTTGCTGACATTCTGTTTGAGGACAACTGGCCACATTTTCTATAGATCTGGGTGATCTAAAGGTATTTTGCGAAAGAAGATTTATTTTTCCCCACACATCGGACGGAACCATTTTTAGTCTGGATTTGTTCAAACCTGTTGGCACGTGTAGGTAATTTCTTCTCACTTGAGAAATGTGATATCTCACTACGATGTTCTTATCTTTATCTACAACTTTATCTTAGCAGCGAATGTATGCAGGCAAGAAATGTGGCACAGCGAGCCCTAAGCAAATCCCTGCCAGGTCCTTGAAAGTACTGTCAGGGGTCCCTAGCCAAACTTGATATGCAATGACTATATAAACATTTGGGAACATAATTCTAAATATAATACTTTTTTTTCTTCAAAATATGACACTTTTAATTTAGGATGGGGATCAGAAAAGGTTGAAAACCCCCTAATTCCCTGTCTTAGGTCAGTTAGGATCACAACTTTATTTTAAGAATGTGAAATGTCAGAATAATAGTAGAGAGAATGATTTATTTCAGCTTTAATTTCTTTCATCACATTCCCAGTGGGTCAGAAGTTTACATACACTCTGTTAGTATTTGGTAGCATTGCCTTTAAATTGTTTAACTTGGGTCAAACGTTTCTGGTAGCCTTCCACAAGCTTCTCACAATAAGTCGATGGAACTTTGGCCCATTCCTCTTGACAGAACTGGTGTAACTGAGTCAGGTTTGTAGGCCTCCTTGCTCGCACATGCTTTTTCAGTTCTGCCCACAAATCTTCGATTGGATTGAGGTCATGACTTTGTGATGGCCACTCCAATACCTTGACTTTATTTTCCTTAAGCCATTTTGCCACAACTTTGGAAGTATGCTTTGGGTCATTGTCCATTTGGAAGAGCCAAGTTTTAACTTCCTGGTTGATGTCTTGAGATGTTGCTTCAATATATCCACATACTTTTCCTTCCTCATTATGCCACCTATTTTATGAAGTGCACCAGTCCCTCCTGCAGCACCCCCACAACATGATGCTGCCACCCCCGTGCATCACGGTTGGGATGGTGTTCTTTGGCTTGCAAGCCTCATCCTTTTTCCTCAAAACATAACATAATTTTTATTTCATCAGACCAGAGGACGTTTCTCCAATAAGTAAGATCTTTGTCCTCATGTGCAGTTGCAAACTGTAGTCTGGATTTTTTATGGCGGTTTTGGAGTAGTGGCTTCTTCCTTGCTGAGCAGCCTTTCAGGTTATGTCGATATAGGACTCGTTTTTACCGTGGATATAGATACTTTTGTACCTGTTTCCTCCAGCATCTTCACAAGGTCCTTCTGAGATTGATTTGCACTTTTTGCACCAAAGCACGTTCATCTCTAGGAGACAGAATGTGTCTCCTTCCTGAGCGGTATGACGGCTGCGTGGTCCCATGGTGTTTATACTTGCATACTATTGTTTGTACAGATGAATGTGGTACCTTCAGGCATTTGGAAATTGCTCCCAAGGATGAACCAGACTTGTGGATGTCCACAATTGTCTTTTTGAGGTCTTGGTTGATTTCTTTAGATTTTTCCATGATGTCAAGCAAAGAGGCACTGAGTTTGAAGGTAGGCCTTAAAATACATCCACAGACGTTTCTAAAGCCATGACATCATTTTCTAGAATTTTCAAAGCTGTTTAAAGGCACAGTCAACTTAGTGTATGTAAACTTCTGACCCACTGGAATTGTGATATAGTGAATTAAAAGTGAAATAATCTGTCTGTAAACAATTGTTGGAAAAATTACTTGTGTCATGCACAAAGTAGATGTCTTAACTGACTTGCCAACAGTATAGTTTGCTAACATGAAATCTGTGGAGTGGTAAAAAATTAGTTTTAATGACTTCGAGTTTGAGTTTTTTTTTTTTCTCAAACAATCAACCATATAAAATTACAATACAAAGGATAAAACACAAAACATAAACAGTTAAATCTAACAAACTTCATCAAAAAAGCAAAACAAATGATGAGTTCGATAAGGAGAAGGAAGCAAATGCTTATCTAGTCCTGCCCCTTCCGCACAATATCATAACATATAACATAAAAAATCTCTTACAAACCTAAAATAAAAATTAAAAAAACAAAGCATCAAAAAAAGAAAAGAAAAACATTTCTAATTACAATTTTAGAGCTCCTAATTTTTGTACTTATCAATGAGTGTTTTCTTATATCTGTTTTTGAACTGTACAATGTTCTTGCTCCTTTTGGTTTCCTCGTCTAAGCCATTCCACAGGGTTACCCCACAAACTGAAACACACAAGCTTTTAAGAGTAGTGCGGACATAAGGTTGTTTTAAATTAAGTTTCCCTCTTAAATCATATCTTCCCTCTCTATCCATGAACATTTTTTGAATGTTGCCTGGCAGTACATTATTTCTTGCTTTAAACATAATTTGTGAAGTTCTAAATTTCACTATATCCCTAAATTCCAAAGTCTGTGTCTTTAAAAATAGTTGATTAATATGCTCACAATAACCAACATGATTTACTAACCTTATTGCTTTTTTTTTGCAGTGTGCATATCTTCTGCAGGGTGCTCTTATAGGTATTACCCCATACTTCCACACAGTAGATTAGATGCGGTAATATAAGTGCGCAATACAGAGTGTGCAGTGTTTTCTGATTCAGGATCAGGATGTCTTGTTTTACCCAATATTCCAATGCTCTGGGCAATCTTGGTGCACAAACATTTTATTTGGGGTTTCCAGCAGAGCTTATGGTCTATTACAACACCCAGAAACTTGTTTTCATATACTCTTTCTATTACCACATTATCAATTTCCACTTGAACATCTGCATTTGTTTTACTATTTCCAAATAAGATAAATTTAGTTTTGTTCAAGTTTAATGATAACTTATTTGTATCGAACCAACATTTTAATTTACACATTTCTTTCGTGACCACCTCCAAGAGCTGCTGCAATTCCTCCCCAGAACAAAAAATATTTGTGTCGTCTGCAAAAACAACAAATTTCAATACATTTGATACTTTACAAATATCATTGATGTATAGAATGGACAATTTGGGGCCCAGGACTGACCCCAGTGGGACACCACATGTAATGTTTAGGCACATTGACTTGTGATGACCCATCTGTACAAATTGCTGCCTATTTCCTATATAACTTTTCAACCAATCGAGAGCCACCCCTCTAACACCATACCTATCCATCTTTTTGAGCAATATCTCATGGTCAATCGTATCGAATGCTTTTTTTAGATCGATGAATATTCCCACTGCAAGTTATGCTTTTCAATAAAAATGTCCAGTCTTGAAACAAAGAGTTTTTCAAGTATCTTTGAGAACTGAGAAAGTAAGGAAACCGGTCTATAGTTGGTGTAAAGATGTTTGTCACCAGCTTTATATAATGGGATGACTTTGGCAACTTTCATTTTATCTGGGAATGTACCCGTTTTGAATGATAAATGACATATGTGTGTTAGTGGATCAACAATTCCATCTATTAATTTCTTTACCAGAGTCATATCAATATCATTCCAATCGGTGGAAGATTTATTCATACACTTATTTACAATATCAATAATTTCCTTTTTTTCTACAGTTCCCAAAAGGATTGAGTTTGTGTTTCTCTCTTCACATGTGACGTTCCGTTCCCATCCAGTCCGTTTTCCCGGTTTTGTCATGTCCCTCCGTGTCTTGTTGGATTCCCTTGTCCGTGTTTTCCCCTCTGCTTCAGGTTGGGCGTTTCCCCTCTGTTTCGCTCTCTTGATTTCCCACTTTAGTTTCCGCCTATCACCTTCCCCGCTCGTTGCATACATTCCTCACCTTTGTGTGTAGCAATCACTCCCGGTTTCTTTCCGCACCTGTTCCTTATTGACTCCAATCTCACTCCCTTATTTAACCCACCTGCTGTCTCCCCTTCTTTGTCGGTTCATTACATGTGTAACCCTTCAGACCCTGTTTACTGTTTGCTAAACTAACCAACCGTGTTTATGTCATGTCACGCTTCTGGTCCAGTATTCGTCAGCTTGCTGTCTTTTACCTGTTTACCTGGTTTGCAGTTTGGTAGCTATCCCTCCGAAACATTCTCTGTTGCATGCTACTTACCTGTCTCCCTTCAACCTCCAGACGCCGCGGTTCCAGCCTCCCTGTAGCTGTTTCTTGTCCTCCCTATGTCTCCTACCTCCTGTACTTCAGTTACGGTTCCAGGATCCCTGAATGTTAGCCGGCTTCAGCAAGATTTGCCCGAGCCACGCCGCACCTTCCAACTCCGCGGAGCTTTCTTCAGCTACAGTCCTGTCACAGTACCCTGCCATTAACCTCTGCTTTCTACCCCATTAATCAAGCTACCTACCCAGTCCGGTTCCAGTCCAGCTCCAGCCCAGGTCTTGTCCAGTACCGGTGTTTCGTACACCGCCGTTAGTCCAGTTCCGGCTTGGAATAATTCCGTGCCGGCTTCCGTTTCCCTGAGTGGACCTCCCGGTCCAGTTCCAGTCCAGTTCCAGTCCAGTTCCTGTCCAGTACCAGTCCAGTTCCGGTGTGTTGTACACCTCTGGTAAAGTCCAGTTCCGGCTTGGAACAAGTTCCGTGCCGCCTTCCGTTTTCCTGAGTGGACCTCCCGGTCCAGTTCCAGTCCAGTTCCAGTCCAGTTCCAGTCCAGTTCCGGTGTGTTATACACCTCCGATCAAGTCCAGTTCCGGCTTGGAACAAGTTCCGTGCCGCCTTCCGTTTTCCTGAGTGGACCTCCCGGTCCAGTTCCAGTCCAGACCCGGTGCCACTACTCCACCTTCCCTAACCAGTTCCGGCTTGGAACAGTAGGGCATTTCCGCACCCAGTCCGGCTTGGACTCCCAGTCCTGCACCCGTTTGGTTCCGGCTGGGAACCTACCTTGACGTTCAAGCCCAGCTCCGGCTTGGAGCAGTCCGTAAGGGACTCTACTTATGTTTAATTAATTAACCTGTTTTCCTTTCCTGTACAGCTTTGGGACTACCCCAACGCTTAATAAAATTACCATTTTCCTTTGATTCTGCCTCAGTCGTGCATTTAGGTCCAAACCTTCCCCAGGATCGTAACATCACAGTCCTCATCAGCATATCTCTTCCCAGTATTATTTATTTATTTAGCCAGTTTTGGACCACATTAACAAAGAAGTTGTTAAATCCCTCAACCACATCACCACTTCAACCTAAGTGTATGTAAACTTCTGACTTCAACTGTATGCACATGTGAAAGCACACTGTGGCCTGACTGCTTCAGTTATGTGCACATGTGAAAGCACACTGTGGCCTGACTGCTTCAGTTATGTGCACATGTGAGGGCACACTGTGGGCTGACTGCTTCAGTTATGTGCACATGTTAAAGCACACTGTGGGCTGGCTGACTGCTTCAGTTATGTGCACATGGGAAAGCACACTGTGGGCTGGCTGACTGCTTCAGTTATGTGCGCATGGGAAAGCACACTGGCCTGACTGCGAGGAAATCCATGCGCTTTGATGGCAGTCAATCAGGAGGGAAAGGCAATGACAGCAGGAGAGAAAA
Organism: Synaphobranchus kaupii; assembly: GCA_029718625.1. Classification (NCBI taxonomy): domain Eukaryota; kingdom Metazoa; phylum Chordata; class Actinopteri; order Anguilliformes; family Synaphobranchidae; genus Synaphobranchus; species Synaphobranchus kaupii. The sequence goes on from CM056386.1 coordinate 25,395,094, forward strand.
AGGAGTCATTCGCTTGTGGGGTAAGATCGGGTCCCTGCTGGCTATCTGGGGAGATGCACAAACACTCACACACACATACTCTCTCATACACTCATGCACACAATCTCATACTCTCTCATACACACACCTGCATTCTCACGCACACACACATGCTCTCTAATACACTCATACACACGTTCATTCTCTCACACACACACCCATGCTCTCTCATACACTCACTCTTATTCTCACTCTCACACACGCGCACACACACACACACACACACACACACACACACACACACACGCACACACAAACTGGCTTACTAGTAAGAGAGTCTGGCCTTTTTTGTGTGTCTATTCTTTGTCATCGTATTGATGTCTAAATCCGTGGGGGGAACTCTGGCTGGCTGTCCAGCTCTGTCACTCACCGCACTTCTTGGGCGAATCCACTGCTCTATCCGCAGTCATCAGCATTGCAAAGGAGAACCACGCGCGCCTCTGATGTCTTTACACTGCGACATGACAACATCTCCTCTTTGTTTTTTGGCAGCTGTTGTACTTGGACACTGCCCATTGTTGTGCAGGGAGTGAGCTTCAATAGCACCTCAATGTAAAAGGCCACCTATGCTCACATTTACCTTCTATACAAACAGGACGCTTATGAGAAACTGAATTAGAGGCTTCAGAACTGAAGCTTACAAGCAGAAATTTCTCAAGGTTAATTATGTCCTCCCTGGTTCTGCTGCAGGTTATTTGTTTAAAGCATTTGCCCGGCAGTCTCGTCCAGAACAGTGTACACAGCTCACATCTTCTTACATAGGATCCATGTATCCAACAGCAGTGCTCCACCCGGGAATCAAATCCGCAACCTCAGAATTACAAGAACTAACTCAGAATTAAACAATAGGCTACACCGCCACCCTATATTTTTATTTTACTGGAAATTTCAAATGAAATCTTTATAATTGTATCACGTCATGAACCAATGATTGAAAGACTTCAAGGACATCAAAGACGTCTTTTGTCGACTCGCCTGAGCAGACGAGCACGCACTCTCCTCTCAAGCGTGTGATGTCAAATGCCTCTTCGCATCAAATCGCAGCTCACAAGTCTTCCTCTCGCTGATGAGTGGGGGAAGAAACTTCATGTGCAGCTCGACCAGCGAGGGTTGCCGGACAATGACGAGCACCTGCGGGCTGAACCCTCCGTAACCCTGGGCTACACTGCTGCCTGTTATGTATCACCCTGTGCCGCTGCTGGCCACTGGTGCGGTCGAGATTCTACCCCCGACCGAGGGGCAAATCTACGCACTGCAGCTTGTCAATTGATATAAATCCATTTTAATTTACACATTTCTTTCGTGACCACCTCCAAGAGCTGCTGCAATTCCTCCCCAGAACAAAAAATATTTGTGTCGTCTGCAAAAACAACAAATTTCAATACATTTGATACTTTACAAATATCATTGATGTATAGAATAAACAATTTGGGGCCCAGGACTGACCCCAGTGGGACACCACATGTAATGTTTAGGCACATTGACTTGTGATGACCCATCTGTACAAATTGCTGCCTATTTCCTATATAACTTTTCAACCAATCGAGAGCCACCCCTCTAACACCATACCTATCCATCGTTTTGAGCAATATCTCATGGTCAATCGTATCGAATGCTTTTTTTAGATCAATGAATATTCCCACTGCAAGTTATGCTTTTCAATAAAAATGTCCAGTCTTGAAACAAAGAGTTTTTCAAGTATCTTTGAGAACTGAGAAAGTAAGGAAACCGGTCTATAGTTGGTATAAAGATGTTTGTCACCAGCTTTATATAATGGGATGACTTTGGCAACTTTCATTTTATCTGGGAATGTACCCGTTTTGAATGATAAATGACATATGTGTGTTAGTGGATCAACAATTCCATCTATTAATTTCTTTACCAGAGTCATATCAATATCATTCCAATCGGTGGAAGATTTATTCATACACTTATTTACAATATCAATAATTTCCTTTTTTTCTACAGTTCCCAAAAGGATTGAGTTTGTGTTTCTCTCTTCACAGTCCTCATCAGCATATCTCTTCCCAGTATTATTTATTTATTTAGCCAGTTTTGGACCCACATTAACAAAGAAGTTGTTAAATCCCTCAACCACATCACCACTTCAACCTAAGTGTATGTAAACTTCTGACTTCAACTGTATGCACATGTGAAAGCACACTGTGGCCTGACTGCATCAAATCGCAGCTCACAAGTCTTCCTCTCGCTGATGAGTGGGGGAAGAAACTTCATGTGCAGCTCGACCAGCAAGGGTTGCCGGACAATGACGAGCACCTGCGGGCTGAACCCTCCGTAACCCTGGGCTACACTGCTGCCTGTTATGTATCACCCTGTGCCGCTGCTGGCCACTGGTGCGGTCGAGATTCTACCCCCGACCGAGGGGCAAATCTACGCACTGCAGCTTGTCAATTGATATAAATCCATTCCTGCCTCTCGCCCAGTGCATGCTGGGATAGGCTCCAGCCCACATCCAGCCCCCCGCCTCCCCCTTGACCCTGACCAGGAATAAGCAGGTTATATAATGAATCAATGGATGGATGTCTTACATCCATTTATAGAATTGGCCGTTTTCTGGAACAACTGCATATTAGGACCTTGCTTGAGTGTACAAGAACATCACCTCATCAGGGATCTCATCATACAATCCTCATATAAAGTTGAGTGGTTCCGGCACATTTAAAAGCATGCACAGTGCAGTATATTGGAACATGAGATCAGTAGATGGTACGATGTAGCCATTAAGCGCACACATTCACTTCCACTGTGTCGTCCTCTCCAATGCCTTAAGATTATTACTAATATAATACAGAACCTCGGCTGCCTTCCAGATGCAGCCAGGCACAACGGCACTAATCGTGATTAGATCTGCAGACAAGACATTTAAGCATTTGACTCTTTTCCAAGAAGAGTAATCAGATGAATACTCATTTAATGGAGAATAGCTATGCTTCCAGCATGCTACAGATGATTGCTGGAACAGCAACAAAAAAAATCTAAAACTAAATCTAAATTTCTGTGATCTCCGAAAAGGGCTATAGTAATTACTGAAATTTCAGGCATAAAAAACTACATTGGTCTATGTATTCCCCTTTCTAGTCACTTGGCTGTCTCATCTCACATGCAGTTATTGCGTCCATGCCACAGAAATCACAGAAAAGAAGCTCGGGGAGAAATTGCATTTCTTGCAGCTGCTGTGGTGTGTAGCCCCCCCGTGACAAAATGCTGTCAGACTCAAGGACTGCTAGAGTAAGTAATGAATAATCCACTTAACAATTATCAAAGTCATGAAAACCAAAATGATTATTTGATCTTTTGTGAGGAAACAGAATGCTCTAATTGTTCTAAAACTCAAACCTGTGGACACCTCAGACCTACAGTATACTCCAGGATTGGGATAACAATCCTGATGATTTAAAAATATTTTTTATTAAAAGATGGATGGCTTCACGAAGCAAGTATTAATTAATAAATACCTCAGCAAACAGTGCAGTTTGACCTCACTGACAATTGCAATTATAGTCTAATTGAAAAACTGACATGAAAGCAGAAGCAATCAGGAGGAAAATGAGGGAGCCTGGAGGGAAATGAGGGAGCCTGGAGGAAAATGAGGGAGCCTGGAGGAAAATGAGGGAGCCTGGAGGAAAATGAGGGAGCCTGGAGGAAAATGAGGGAGCCTGGAGGGACCGCAACGAGCAACACAACGAGCAACATAAGACGGTCTGGCCCTGAACAAAGTGACGGGGCAGACTATATACAAGACATGACGAGGACAAAACGAGCAACAGGTGGGAGGAGGGTAATGAGGACACGAGAGGAAAACACAATGCAGGTGTGGGGAGTGCAGGACACAAGTAGGAGGGAGAGAGGGAAAAAACGGGGTGGACTGTGAGACAATAGGAAAACCCGGGATGGAACCCGGGTGCCTCACACCTCTATTCTCATTATCACAGAAACCCATCTAAATATTAACACACAGAACTCTATGGACTGTTGCAGGGCTTGATAGGGATATGATTTAATCACATGAATGCTAATGAGAGGTTATAAAAGTTATTATGCATCCTGTGAAGGAATTTTCTGTTTTACAATATGTGTGTATTAACATAGAGACAATCACATGATTATCATTAAGCATTTAATATAATAGATCAATTATATATGGAGTTAAGTAATTAAATAATGTATTCTTTGTGAACACTGAGTAGGTCATGGTTCACACCCTCTGTGTCTCTCCTTCACATTCTGCTGAGACAGGCAGTCTGTAAGGCCGATGTTTTCGTTACTTGTTTTGAAGGTTATTGATAGTTATAGAGACAAAACATCAAGAATTGGATACCTTTGTCTCTGTATGTTTAGAAACCGCCCCTTGTGGCAAATCAGTAAAGCAACGATTATTGTGTATAAATCTTCTCTGTATGCTGTTTCTAAGTCAGAGTGATTCTGGTGAGAATCTCTCTCGTTCTAGTTTATGTAAATAAACTGAAATTCTTTTTCTTATTCTATTTACATCGGTTTGTTGTGGTTCTGTTTGGACAGACTTGCTCACTGTGGGTTGAATGGGAAAAATCCACGACAATATGGCGTAGTCGGCAGGATTGCTAACTTGATTTTCTCCTACGCAGATTTCTCTCAAGTCGGAACGGCTTAGACAGTGCGCACTGCCGGGAGTTCAAACCCCGATACCGCAACCCACCTTCTCATAGAGAGGTAACTGTAACCAGTGGCCTAGAGGAAGGACGGCGGCGACCGGACCGAGGAGAGTAAGACGTCTGTCTGGGGTGATCAATACGCAATCCATAGAAAGAGAATCACAGGTGAGCCACCACAGCAAAACGTAACTTGAGGCTGTATCGCGCTCAAATTCTAAAAAGTTTGATTAGTGACCGACGGGTCCGTCACTCTGTGGAGTGATTCAAACTGTGGAGGCTGTATGCTACTCCCACCCATGGACTAATATTTCTCTTTTTCTTTCACCTTTTTCTTTCTCTTGTAGTGAGCTCTGAAACATTTTTGTAATGTGGTATCATGTATTATCAGTAGAGGCAAATGATATACACGGACTAGTACAGGAGAGGCATTTTTGCAGAGGAGATGATTATGGTCATTTGTACCTGTACGAGACACTTAATGAGGTTGACGGATATGGAAGTGGTTTTTCTGTTGTAGCTATACCTAGAGGTGAATGGTTAAAAGAGAAGGAAACTGCATTAATAGAAGTTAGGCTAAACGTTCACCCTGAAAGTGAGGGCAATTATCCAGAGGATAGTGCAGAATCTGAAACTGATTCTGACTAAAATAGGCCTAATTAAAAGGAAAAAATTTTTTTTAATTTTTAAAAAAAAATAAAAATTAAAAGGCATAGTTTGGTTGTGGGACAAACGCACGAAAAATGGGTTCTAACAATTCAAAGAAGCAGGACTCTGAATTTACGGGTCCAATGAAAATAATGCATGACAAATATGGTCCGGCAACCACACACCAGCGTGTTAAATGGCAAAAGTTAGGTTTCCCTGAGAAAGGCTCTTTTAGCCTAAATCAGATTGATAACTTAAAAATGCGGCTGCGGTCATATGAGGTTAAAAATAGTAAACGTAAAAATAAATGGCAACCCGACTGGGATGTAGTAGATTTGTGGGAAAAGGAATCAAAATTAAGGCAAGAAAAACAGACCAGGGGAGAAAATAAAAATACTGTGGAGAAATCCCAACAAAGTAATTCAGTGCTATCTCCTGTTGTGCATTCCGGCGGCTCTTTGTATCCCGATGTAGCACAGCTTGCAAGCGTACACAAAATTGACCTGGACTTGGACTGTCCTGCGTGTCCTCCAGCTTATGTTCCACAGCATGCGGCAGGAGCTCACGGACATCCCTCAGCCCCTGCTCTCCAGGCAGCGCATTCCAGTGCTGCTGCACAACCATCTGCGAGTGGGCCGGCGACCAGAGCGAGACCTGCAGCTTCAGTAGGCCCAGATTCCACAGTACAGGTAACTTCCCATAAGGGCGAACTGCACGAGGTAGATATACCTACCCCGTCACACACCAGGGGAGGTACCGCGTACGGCCCGAAGACGTTGGCACTTGTGCCGCAACTGGACACATCCTGGGGGTCAGACATTTACCCTATGCTAGAATGTCCCAATCCCAGGGCAGGGCAAGGCGACCAGGGTCCGACGGTCCTGGTATATCGGCCCTGGAAGGTGTCGGAGTTACAGGCTGTCTGCGAGGATTTGCCGGATCCAACCCAGGTGGGTGGTGCTAAGTTCATGGAAGCTTTGAGAAATCTGGTAAAAACGTGTCAACCAACTGCAGGCGAATTACAAACTGTACTGATTAAGAAACTGAAGTTACGGTGGGGTAACGTAAAGGGTACTTGGTCTATAAACCATCCATACAATGATGGTGCTACTTCTGAGTATATGGAACAAATTAAGACGTTGGAAACCAGTATGAAAACCGAATTCCCTGTTCGTCTGAACTGGGAAGCAGTCAGACAGGTTAATCAAAAGCCTGGTGAAACTGTTAATGACTTTCTTGAGAGACTTTCAGATAAGTACGACGCACACAGTGGAATGGACAAACCGGAAAACAGCGAGACTCTTACTCCGTACGAGACTCAGCTAACCCACTGTTTCCTGGATGGATTGGATAAACACCTTGCAACCGCTACTAAGACCTCCTGTGTTGGCTGGCAGACTCGGAGACTTAAGGACGTTCTCCGTTATGCTGTTCACTGCGAAGAACAGGACCGCGACAAGCAAAACAAAGACAAAAAGAAGAGCGACAAGATGACCTCTCAGCTGCAGCTGGCCCAGCTCAATTCCTACCAGGGGAACCGAGACGGTGCCGGTGGACAGCAGCAGCAAAGGAGAGGCCGCGGCAGACGTGGGGGACGGAATCAAGGGAATAGACAGAGACCCCACTCCATGGGACCCACTACCATGGTGGATTATGATGTTTGCCGAAAATGCGGAAAAAAGGGACATTGGGCTCGCGGTTGTAAATTTTCCGGTAATGCTGATAATTGGGACACAGCACCCCACGGGAATGTTACTTTCCAACATCCTGGGGGTCAAACTGGATTACCTGAACAATGACATTTTGTGGGAGACGAGGAAACGCATGCGGACATGGGTGAGTTTGCTGGGTTCCTTTACCATACGGCTCCAAATGCGTTACCACTTTGGTCATTAAAAGTTGATGGGCGAGCATTAAACTTCATTGTGGATGCGGGAGCTGGTCGGTCTGTAATAACAGCTAAATCATGGGATTCAAAACCTCCTCTTTTTAGTGGTAAAACCATGCTCAGCCAAGATGCTGGTGGAAATACCACGACAGAGAAATTTACAGCTCCATTAGTGGTGCAAGATTTCAATACGGGCTCAAATATTACTTTGAAACATGCGTTCTTGTTCTCCCCTGTATGTCCGGTAAACCTGCTTGGCAGAGACTTAATGTGCAAATTGGGTCTGAGTGTGCAGTGTACTGATGACGGTTTAACTATTGACAGAGCTGCTACGGCAGAAACTCTAGAAATGTTTTACTATGCTTGGGATCTGGACAGATCCTCAGTCACAGCTAAAGCCATACAAATGGCCAGAACTGAGTGGACAGGCACTGGCGACAGACTGACAGAATTACAACTACATGTAACAGCACATTTTAGTCGAGGTAGAGATTGGGAATTTGAGAAGAATTGGTACGGTGATTGTAAATTAATTTCGACATTGTTTTTGGTTGGTCGCGATTTCTGTGCATTGTCTGTAGAATTGAGCTCAGCACATCAGCAATTCTATTCCATAGCGGGAAGTGCACCCCATGTTTCACTGTGCAAAGCCTCAAATAAAAAATGGGAGGACACAGGACCATGGGTAAAATTATGTTTGGACACCACGGACTGGGAAAAGACAGGGGAATTTTCAAAATATTCTCCCTCTCTGCGTGTCACTGCGCACCAGTTTCCGAACTCTCTGACAGCTGTCTGCAGTATTCATGAGTTGCTGTGTGACACCCAAGCCTACTTGCATTTGTCAGACCCGAGATTCAGTGCAATTCCCTCTCAATTGTGGGCAACGTCCCAAAATGATGTGGGGCTCATAGCTGGAGTTACTCCACTTCAAGTAACCCCTACATCTGAATACAGACCATGCAAACGTCAATATCCCCTACGCCCAGAAGCCGAAGACGGCATTGTCCCCGTATTTAATGCGTTGTTAGAAGCTGGTGTTGTGGTTCCCTGTCCTGACTCTCCATGCAACACTCCTATCTTGCCTGTAAAAAAGCCTGATGGGTCTTGGCGGTTCGTACAAGATTTACGAGCTGTGAACAGCGCCGTTCAACAGCGCGCTCCCGTTGTGCCGAACCCCTCGACCATTCTAGCACAAGTCCCGGGTAATGCTAAATATTTTTCTGTGATCGATCTAGCGAATGCATTCTTTAGTATTCCTGTTGATGTAAATTCCCAGTACTGGTTTGCTTTTACATTCAGGGCAAAAAGGTATACCTGGTCTCGATTACCCCAGGGGTATGCTGAATCACCAGCAGTTTTTTCAGCAGCGCTGCAGGAAAACTTGGAACAATTCCAGTTTTCTTCAGGCCAAAGTACTTTGATTCAATACGTTGATGATCTCCTCGTCTGCTCTCCAGACGAGCACAGCTGTATTCAGGATTCACTTGAACTATTGACATTCCTAGCCAGAGAGGGCCACAAAGTTAAACAGGGGAAACTGCAATTTGCATTAGATACTGTTACCTACTTAGGGCACACTATTTCTGCAGAAGGCAAATCTTTGGGAACTGACAGAATCCAAGCGATTCTTGACCTCCCTAAGCCAGTTACAAAAAAGCAGGTAATGTCTTTTCTAGGCATGACAGGGTACTGTAGGCAATGGATTTCTGATTACGCTGAAATCTCCCAACCCTTGCAAGATTTAGCACATGGCCATGATTTAGCAGCTAATGATAACGTGACGTGGACAAAGCTTGCTGAAATTTCCTTTCAGAAGTTGAAACAACAGTTGGCCTCCTCTCCTACTTTGGGCCTGCCTGACATGATTAAACCTTTTCTTTTGACTGTTGATGAGAAGGGCGGCTACATGTCTGCTGTTCTTTTGCAAAAGCACGGTGATAAGCACAGGCCTGTGGCGTACTATTCTCAGCGACTTGATGCTGTTTCTAGGGGCCTTCCTCTTTGTTTGCGCTCCATTTCAGCAGCGGCTTTGGCGGTAACTGCATCTGCATCACTTGTTGCTTATCGTCCGCTCACTGTCCTTGTTCCGCATGCGGTAGCAGAAATTCTGTTAAAACAGAAAACGGCCCATTTCTCACCAGCTCGAATGCTTCACTATCAACATGTGTTGTTCTCTTTGCCAAATGTTACAGTCAAGCGATGCAATGTTCTGAATCCCGCTACTCTTTTACCTACACCTGAGGATGGGGAGCCACATAATTGTGTTCATGTGTTAGATCAAATTCTCTCCCCCCGTCCTGACCTCGCCACCACTCCCCTCTCAAATGCAGACTTTGATATGTTTGTTGACGGTTCTGCCAGTCGATGTCCCCTCACAGGTGACAGTCAGGTTGGCTATGCAGTAGTGACACAACACCAGGTTCTGGAGTCAGCCCGCCTTCCTGGACATCTCTCAGCACAAGCAGCTGAACTGTTCGCTCTTACACGCGCTTGCCATTTGGCTGAAGGTAAAACTGTAAATATTTTCACTGACAGCAGATATGCTTTTGGAGTTGTGCACGACTTTGGAACTCTTTGGCAGCATAGAGGCTTCCTTACCTCTACAGGGAAAACTATACAGAATGGACACTTAGTGAGCTGCCTCCTACAGGCAATTCTTTTGCCTGCTGCCATTGCTATATGTAAATGCTCCGCTCACACAAACCAGACTGATGCTATCTCTCAAGGTAATGAGCAGGCGGACTTGACAGCCAAGGCGGCTGCAATCGCCCCCCCTCACACAACTCTCAGTCTGCTCACACAGGCTGCTGTTCCCACAGACATTCCAATGGCCTCTGTACAGGACTGCCAAGCTGGGGCCACACCCCAGGAAAAGGCCAAATGGAAGCGAGACGGCACCTACACTGATGGGGTCTGGCTAGGCCCTACTGGTAAACCCTGTTTATCTCGTTTTTTATTTCCCTATTATGCTAAATTGACTCATGGACTGGATCATGTGTCAAAAGGAGGGATGATATCTTTGATGTCCAGACACTGGGACACAAGCGGATTTTCTACTTATGCAAAAAACTTTTGTGAAAAGTGTGTTATCTGTGTTGTAAATAATGCTGGGAGGGGCCAGAAGGTTCCAAATGCGGCCCACCCGGCTCCACAGGAGCCTTTCGAGTACCTGATGATGGACTTCATTGAACTTAACCCATGCAGGGGTAAGAAATATTGTTTGGTGTTTGTTGACATGTTTTCAAAGTGGGTTGAAGTTTTTCCTACAGGGAAAGCTGATGCTGCAGCAGTGGCGAAAGCCCTACTAACAGAGCTTATTCCTAGGTGGGGGATCCCGAGGAAGCTGTCTTCAGACAGAGGCTCACACTTTTTAAACAAGGTGTTGGACAAAGTGACCGAGCAATTGGGGATCAGGTTAAAGTTCCATTGTGCTTACCACCCTCAGAGTGGAGGGGCGGTAGAGAGGGCAAATGGAACCATTAAGAACCGGTTAACTAAAGTGATGGCAGAGACAGGTCTGGATTGGGTCCAGGCCCTGCCAATTGTCCTTACAGGTATGCGGGGGAGGGTCCACGCTGCTACAGGGTTGTCGCCCTATGAGGTCATCACAGGGCGGCCCATGAGGACTGGATGTCACCCCCCAGGGCTGATGTTGGACAAGGAGCTAGCTGACACTCGCATGGTGAGTTACTGTGTTCAGCTAACCAATGTTCTGAGATCTGTGCATCAACAGGTGAAAGCAGCTCTCCCAGATCCAGCCAGCGGGCCTCTACATGACCTGCAGCCAGGAGACTGGGTGGTGATAAAGGACTTCAGAAGGAAGAAGTGGCACCAGGCCAGGTGGAGGGGTCCTTTCCAGATACTACTCACCACGCCCACAGCCGTGCGAGTGGAAGGCCGTGCTTCTTGGGTCCACGCCAGCCACTGCAAAAGAGCTCCACCAGCGCCAAAGGAGGGATAAGGGTGAGAGACCCACCTCGACCAACGCGCAGGGACAACTAAGTTCTCACGGAGTTTAAAAACTCAGAGAACCACCACTTCAAGGAGCACGTGACGGTAATATCTGCTCCCAACATGCCAGACGACAGCAGGAACACCGAGGGGTACAACCCTTTGAGAAGATTAGGCTGCAGCCTGAAGGTAGGCCTATTGATACTAGGCCTCATTACACTCATCACAGTTCTGCCCATTATCCTGATTCATGAGACATTCTACACCATTAACACCAGTGAAACAAACGGTACTGTTGTAATGACTAAAAGGCCTAAAAGGTATGTCACCACCGGGAATGAAGCTTGGCTGACACCAGGAACTGTGAAGCATCATTATGCTACTAATTCTTGGTGGCGTTATGCTGAGTGGACTGCAAAACAGCACTTTAACCGGTCTTGTTATGTTTGCTCTCACATGCCTCATTCCACAGCAGGCCCTCTTCTTCAGGTGCAGAATCTGAAGAAGGACCTCTCAACGTGTTTGGTGGGACTGAGTTCTCACCCAGGTGTGGGAATACGGTGGGGAAAAGCTAATTTCTCTGTGCCATTAAATCTGTCACGTTTGGGTACTCCAGTAGTAAATAGAGATTGTTCTTTTCTGAAAGATTACCTAGCATGGCCACAGGTGTCATGGAAAATGCCCGGTCCAGTCGTACTTAAACATAGTATGAAGTTTGGAAGTTGTAGTATAGGTAATGGCTCTAATGCACTAGGTCAATTAGACAATGTTCAGTGTAAAAATGTTTTCTGTGATTGTCCGCCCATACATCCTGAAAAGTGTTTTGACTGTCTGAGTAACCCCCATAGTCCCTGCAGAGACGACCCTGACACATGTAGGAAGAACTGGTCACACGCAATCTCACTACCTTGGAATAGGGAACAAACTGCAACTTGTTCCGGGATAATACCATCCTCTCGCCTTGGGAGTCGACTGCTATCAGATTGGTACTGGCTTTGTGGAAATTCAGTCTACACTGCTCTCCCCCCTGACTGGGGTGGAGTGTGTGCCATTGTTGCCTTGTATGACTCTACATATGTGATTCCTGACCTTTCCACATATAGTCACACCACACGTCGCATGCACAGGGTAAAGAGAGGGTTTTGGGATAGTAATCCTGTTCCTATTGAACATCGTCTTTGGACTGCAGGTTCAAAGTTTATACAGGCTTTGCTTCCTGGGTTAGGTGTGTCAGAGGCTTTTAAAGAGATAGAAGTTACTCGATACACTTTTCTCCAGTACATAAACTCCTCCATTTTGACCATAGGTGCTGTAAACTCTGAAGTATAGGCCTGAATTATGTACCCACCCTGTCACATGGTTGGTGGGAAGACAGTGTTGTAATGTGAAGAGATAAAAGGTTGACATTCCAGGAGTTGTGAAAAGTCTCCATTACATGATGGATTTTTATTTTTTATCTTTCTTTTCTTTCAGACTTTCTCTTGATAGTAATAATTTTATATGTTAAATAATCAGTAGTACATTATAGTGAAAATTATTTTTATATTCAATTCTATTCTATCCTGTTACTATATTCACTATGATTTTTATTTTTATATTTTTATATTTTTATATTTTCCTATGTTGATTCTTGTTATTAATCAGATATGGATGATGTGCGATAATTGCTGATATCCGGAAGCGACGCTTGATTGCCTTAAGAGGGATCGGAGGGATTATTTTTTCCGGAACTGATTGGGTTTTCTGGCTCTGTGCTAGTTTTGTCCCATATAAATCCTGAGTCTGCCGGTTTTTCAATTCCCCCTGGATTATTGGAGTATTGTACATATCCACACGAAATTATTGTATTTGGTCTGTATAATCATGTAATCATTTATGATGTTATTAAAATGAATCACTTACTAATTGATTGAGTACATTAGGTAGATTGTAACAGAAAATTGTTAGTTATCATGAAATGATAAAAGGAGGGAAATGTGAAGGAATTTTCTGTTTTACAATATGTGTGTATTAACATAGAGACAATCACATGATTATCATTAAGCATTTAATATAATAGATCAATTATATATGGAGTTAAGTAATTAAATAATGTATTCTTTGTGAACACTGAGTAGGTCATGGTTCACACCCTCTGTGTCTCTCCTTCACATTCTGCTGAGACAGGCAGTCTGTAAGGCCGATGTTTTCGTTACTTGTTTTGAAGGTTATTGATAGTTATAGAGACAAAACATCAAGAATTGGATACCTTTGTCTCTGTATGTTTAGAAACCGCCCCTTGTGGCAAATCAGTAAAGCAACGATTATTGTGTATAAATCTTCTCTGTATGCTGTTTCTAAGTCAGAGTGATTCTGGTGAGAATCTCTCTCGTTCTAGTTTATGTAAATAAACTGAAATTCTTTTTCTTATTCTATTTACATCGGTTTGTTGTGGTTCTGTTTGGACAGACTTGCTCACTGTGGGTTGAATGGGAAAAATCCACGACAATCCCTATGTGCATTTTACATGGGTGTTATGTACTGTACTTCTGTGGTGCAGAATATATTACGTGTATTAGCTTTATGAAAATCTTGGCCCGGCTGTGGGCTTTTCACCATGTCTGATCCCGCTGTACCTGGAAAGGAAGTCGCTGTGGCTCGGAGATCACGGAGCTGCCGCATGACGTGGCCTTTCATCTTCCAATTCTCTCTCCATCCATCCATCCACCCATGCTGTCTCCTGTAGACCATACCACCAACCCCCACCCCCCAACCTTCATTAGACATGCACACCACCAGCTTCCTGCGTGCTCGCTCTTAACAAAATCACCGCTTCAGACCTAATTAATTTGACACTAATTGCAATTACAGGGGAGGGTAATTAATAACACCTTCTGACGCTTCTGCCTGGAAGTTTTGGGAGGGCTTGCGAAGGAGAGAGAGCTGTTTAATTCTCTAATAGTCTGGTAGTCACGTCACGTGGACCTGCGGGCTCCAACAGCGGCGTCGGATCAATCGCTTCGTCAGCGCTCACACTGCCGTACCTGTGATGCGTGTATTGTAACCGAGATGAGCGATTAGTGCAAACGATTGGGGGGAACACCTGATGTCGAATCACAGTACGGTCCCGTTTCCATTCGGAGCACAGGCGTGTTGTGGGGAACTGAAAAGAATAATTAAGTGTATAGTGTGTGTGGGAGCCAAAGGCCTGTGAAGATCATGATCAAGGAAAAAAGAGGTGATCAGATAAAACATGGTCTTAAACCTTATAAACACAAAGTACATCACTTTCCATGATTTTCTTTCTGCTATCCAATCAAATCAGTGGTTTCACCTCCCACAGGGTCTTTGCTTATGATGACCATGATGATGGTGATGATGATGATTATTTTTATTATTGTTGTCATTGTTTTTTGGGGGCGAGAGTTAAAGCTTTCATTTAATACAAGACAAATGGAAAAAATACAATTTCATGTGAGGTAGAGAGGCTGTAGAAGGCGTAGTGCAAAATTAGCACCAGTTCTGTAAACAAGATGCATAATCTAAATATGCAGTAAATCTCATGCAGCAGAGCCCTATTATGACAAAAAATAAAAGGTAAGCACTGTGACTCAGACCATTCCGTATGTAAGCTGCCTGTTCTGCAGTGTTCCTGCCTGTTCCTGAAAGAATGCGTTCACTTAACTCTGTCAATGAGTGTAGGACAGTAAATTTTTTTAAACAGTGTACATACGTCATTCACAGGCTTGATTTCCGCTTGATTTCTGGTGTCCCCCTCAAACATCTCCCCCACTTCTAACTCATCTGAATGCGTGTCCTGACCATGCACATATTGAATAATACAAATGAAGCACATCAGCAGATATGCCCTTGACTGGCCTTGCAGTGAACATCTCTGCCATTTCCATAGCATTGGTGTGTATAAGGAACCGGTCAGCATTATTTACATACCAAGCATCCATAAAACAAAACTGAAATATGCACACTTCCTGTCAAAAAGCCTGTATTCTCAGCATGACCTGGCACATAGAGCAGCCGACTCTTGAGCCACATATTCAATTCAATTTTATTTGTATAGCACTTTTTACAGAGAACTGTCACAAAGACGCGGCACAGGGAAAATTGAGCAAAAACCAGGCCTTAGCCCCCAACCAGCAAAACGAGGTAAAAAACTCCCTGGTAGGGGAGAAAAAACAATCAACAGTGGCGAGGAAAAACTCCCTAGTGGGAAGAAATCTCGGAAAGGAACCTGGCTAGAGAGGGGGTGCCCATCCTTAAAACTAAAGGTGGACTGAATGCAAGGGTTGTGTTAAGGTTTGGAGAACCAGACACGGCCGATAAGGATTCTAAAAGCGTATCTTAAAAAGATACACCACAAACGTCGAAGTAGCCGCACCCGAGGAGAGGAAAACAAAAGAACGGGAGCAAAACTTCCCTAGCACAAGCCAAATCAAAGCAACCTCAAAAGGAGGTGAGTCTCGATAAACAGCAAGAATGAATAACAAAAGAACCTCATGCACTAAATCATGAGGCGTAATAGGAGGTAGAGAAACAAAGCAAAACTCGATAAAACGAGTGAAGGAAAAGAACAGAAAAGAAAACCTGTTATCCAGAGCTCTTGTGGCAAAAGAGCTGAACACAAAAGATAACAGGTAACAAGAATAAAGGATAAAGAGAAAGATTGGAAATAAAAGAGAAAACCTAAAAAAATCGAATCCTAATTCTATTACGGACTTGCTGCGTTTCTTATTCATACGAACCAGAAATGCAGCGACCGAATTTCCTATACCTTACCGACTTCGTTGTCAACATAGCAAAGACAATATCGAAGTACCGGAAGGCAGACTTCCTGAGCTATATATAGCCGACAGGAAACCGGAAACAGGTGAGAGGAATAATGACCGGGCAAGATCCAAACACTGGGACGGAGGCGGAGGCTGCCAATAACCATGACACTGAATGGTAATAGTCAATTCAATAATCAATTCAAAGGGGCAGGGTGGTGCATCTGGGACTCCGGTTGCGTCAAGTCGGGAGGATGTGGAAGTAAGCTGTTGTGTGAAACTGTTCTGTAGGCCCAAGAAAGCCCCATATGCAAGCTTCTATATAAATAATTAAATAATACAGTCAAGATCTAGTGGAAAAGTACTGAGGATGGGGGGTGGTGAGAGGATGCAGGATAGTTCCCTATCAACAAGGACGAGAGCATCTAGCACACCAGTCAAAACAGGAATGTTTCCCTCCTGTTTTCCATAACTAAGCAGGAGTTGTACCTATAACAATAGATAAGATAGATCATGCTGACCGAACAGGCTGGTGAATAATAAAAAATAAGGGAAATTAAGGAAAACATGGTCTGATTAAAAGGCACATGAGGACAAGACACAAACTATTTTATTTGGTAGATCAAGAGTGCCCCCAAGCGCATAGGGTAGGAACTGGTCATATAACATGTTTATTTTTCGCCTAATTTGTTATTGGATAAAATAAGATATGACGAAAGGGTGTCACTGCACATTATTGGTGTATTAATTAGGTAGAGGAGGAGTTATGATATTATATAAACTAATGTTTGTTTTTGTTCAGGGAACTCCTGTGCGTAGGTTAAAGGACTTCCCGTTGAATCGACGTTTTAATAAAAGATTAAATTTAATAGAAGACTCTGCTATTTCCTTCATCTTCATCTTGAGAATTCTTCAACTCAAATACCCATCTCAAATTGAACCTAATGAGGAAAGAGTGAAGGACTGCCCTCCGCAAGGATAAACCAAAGGAGGGACAGGACTGGAGCAGTCTGCAAACTCAGGGTAAGGGGCATCACTGGAGCAGTCTGCAAACTCAGGGCGAGGGGGGACGGGCCAGAGTAATCTGCAGCTCATGATGAGAGAGGAAAAGAGAAGGTTAACCGCCCCCTTGATAACAGCTTTGCACATTCTACCTGGAAATAAGGTATCAAGAGTCTTTCGACATCCTTTTATACAGAGTCATGATAGCATCACCTGTTTACCTGTGGAATACCTGTTTACCACAGAAGTTGGTTGAGAGAATGGCAAGAATGTGCAAAGCCGTTATCAAGGCAAAGGGTGGCTACTTTGAAGAATCTAAGATATAACACTTTTTTTTATTTGTTTGCATAATTTAATGTGTTATCTCATTGTTTTGATGACTTTACTATTCTAAAATGTGGAAAACAGTAAAGAAAAAAACATTAAAAAACCTATGAGTAGGTGTGTCCAAACTTTTGACTGGTACTGTACATGGGAAGATTATTCCATAAGAAAGGTGCTCTGTAAGAGAAGGCTCTGCCACCCATTATAATTTTAGATATAGTAGGAATTTTCAAATAGCCAGCACTTTGAGAGTGAAGCAATCTTGGAGGACAGTAAGGAATGAGTAAGTCACTAAGATATTCTGGGGCCAAACCATTTAAAGCTTTAAACGCTAGAAGTAAAATATTGTAGTCAATTCTGAATTTGACAGGCAGCCAATGAAGAGTTTTGAGCACCGGGCTGATATGCTCCCATTTCTTGGTTCTAGTAAGTTCTAGTAAGAACCCTAGCAGCTGCATTCTGTAAAAGTTGGAGCCAGCGCAACCAGACTATAAAGAATTATAGTAATCTAGTCGAGAGGTTACAAAGGCATGAAGAGGTTACAAAGGCATGTATGTTTGCATGTTTATTTTGCATTTGAGTGAGCAAGGCTTTTCACAGCTTTTTTGCCATACGATCTGTGCTGTGATCCGTTCTCTATCTGCCTTTGATATATACCAGACCACGGGGTCAATCAATGCACTGGAACAGTTCCTTAATATACGTATACCAGACCATGGGGTCAATCAATGCACTGGAACAGCTCTTTAATATCAGACCACGGGATCAATCAATGCACAGAACAGTTCACTAATATATACCAGACCACAGGGTCAATCAACGCACTGGTGTCTTAGATAAAAGACTGTCGGATCCATCCACACACTGGAACAGTGTTTTTAGCAGATACCAGACTGTGGGGTCCGTCGACAGACTGGAACAGTGCCTTAACCCCTTAATGCATATCTCCTAGTGGCCATGGCGCCAGCGCCAAGGTTTTGTTCAACTCAGATATTAATTTCTCCTGCAACCAAACTATGAGCGGAAACAACAAACTCAGTTTTTTATCCTTATTAATACATAATTCATGACAACTCTGCCGAATAGAGTTTCTAAGTGTCACTATTGTCCGGTAGCAAGTCCATTTATCAAGCAACCCCCACCCAGTCTCGCCTGCAACTATACCTACCCATGCGTGACATAAATATATTTTCATAAATATATTTCTTCATCACATAAAATTAGTATTCCGTCATAGCAACAAGATAAACCTAACAACAGGCCGATCGTATGCCAAAAAAGCTGTGAAAAGTCCTGCTCACTCAAATGCAAAATAAAAGTGCAATTTTTATGTAATTATACTACGTCATTCTACTATCAATATCTGCTACTAAATATGAAATAAATATCCAATCCGACCATTGGTTTTATGCATAGAGATGTCCCTTTCAAAATTCAGTCATAAGTTATTGTCAGACACAAGCTGTGTGAGAAATAAACAACACTTTATAACACTATCTGAAATGTTGATGCGTAATACCCCCCACGCTCTGCAAACGCGTCTCATTCATTCCAATTAATTCTGGTTTCATTGACGATTATTTTATCCAATATAGGACATTATTACCTTAGCAACAGTGTTTGCAATGTCTTATTGGATGCTTTGAACAATATATTTGTTTTACGCAAACAACTTGCCGAGGCATAATAGTTGTGTTCAGTTCAGTTTTACTAATTTACTAACTCGTCAGCAAGGCAAGAGAAAATGCCTGCTTACATGGATTCTGGGAGTGGTTGTGCCATATTGCATTTTGAGTGCATTTTACATACTGTAGTGTAAGCGTTCATAGGTGACTCATTTTTATGTTTGATTTGCCCTGAAGCTAGAACATTTGCCAGCATTTTCCTGATGGTGGAATATTATTTTATTGTAATCTTATCATACATAATTTACACTGTATTGTGTAGTATCTCACTGGACAATACTTGTAAAATACTAATTCAAATATACTGTGCATATGTTCTATGAATGTAACATTTTCCTTGGAGTGAGTATGAATGTGTATATGCTTTATAATCGACACAAAATATTTTATTCATGTTATGACAGGTTTGGGATAGGTGTGTAGACCCATAGATATTTTCCCCCTATACTGATGAAAAGATAGTAATCCCCACTTGAAAATGATACAAAAGTGAGTTTATGAGCCAAAACAGTTGATTTGATCATTATTTTATTATTTACAGCAATGCACAATTTAGCCATTTTGCATACATTTGGAGATGCTAAGGCCAGGGACAGCAGGGTATTTGACATTTAAAGTTTGAATGACCACAATCTGTTCACATGCTAAGATGAAAAAACACAGGGCCAAGTTGCATTAAATAATTTAGGAAAGTTTGGATAGCATTGCTTTGGAATAGAGCTAGTTTAATTAGTGTGAGCTACAGTAGGCAATATTGTTAGTTGTAACTTGGCCACATTTTGATATCAATACTTTTAAAGGCAGGCCTAGATTTTGCAAGTTGGAATTAAGGATTTACAGACAGTGCTTTGTAGGCTATGCGTGAGTAACTTGGCATTTTTTTTAATGTTGAAAATGTATTTTATGGTGAGAAAGCACTTTTTGTGTACTAATGTAATGTAATGTGTTCGGTAGCTAACTAATGATGATAATGTATGAAGATAATGACATCAAGAGAGACATACAGAATGCATGCAGACACATGCATGCATTGTAGCTCAAAGAAAGACAAAGGTGTGAATTCTGTGCTTTAGCCTACCATGAACTACAACTAAATTAAAGTGTTTGCAGTAATTTTGACTGCATGACGGTACGTAGCCTATTTGAACTGTATAAACTTTGCCCCAAGTGGTTGAGACGTATCTGTCCCAATTACAGTATTCATGTTAGTCTAAAATTATGAACTACAGCTTTAAGAAAACCCTGTAAATTTTGATTTACGATCGATCCTCTCGCCACAGACTGTAAAATGCAAAAAATGCTAAGTTTATACACGCTAAGAAAATTATGTTCAGTGCTGTATAGGTACAGTTGAAGTCAAATGTTTACATACACCTTAGCTAAATCCATTTAAACTCAGTTTTTCACAATTCCTGACATTTAATCCTAGTAAACATTCCCTGTTTTAGGTCAGTTCAGATCACAACTTTATTTTAAGAATGTGAAATGTCAGAATAATAGTAGAGAGAATGATTTATTTCAGCTTTTATTTCTTTCATCACATTCCCAGTGGGTCAGAAGTTTACGTACACTCTGTTAGTATTTGGTAGCATTGCCTTTAAATTGTTTAACTTGGGTCAAACGTTTCGGGTGGCCTTCCACAAGCTTCTCACAATAAGTTGCTGGAATTTTGGCCCATTCCTCCTGACAGAACTGGTGTAACTGAATCAGGTTTGTAGGCCTCCTTGCTCGCACACGCTATTTCAGTTCTGCCCACAAATTGGATTTCGATTGGATTGAGGTCATGACTTTGTGATGGCCACTCCAATACCTTGACTTTGTTGTCCTTAAGCCATTTTGCCACAACTTTGGAAGTATGCTTTGGGTCATTGTCCATTTGGAAGAGCCAAGTTTTAACTTCCTGGTTGATGAAAATGAACTAATTGTAAATGGTACAACTAATTAATTGTACCCACAGCGCCTTGTGACTTTGGTTGGGGCTACGATTCTTATCATTCAACACGATTTTTATCGTCCTGCAAAGGTGGCGATAAGTACTTACGATAAGCACTTATTGGCTCTTGGATACTACAGCGGTAGGCACGTGTGCTACCGTATTTACGCAGGTTTGTATGCAGTAAAGTACAGGTTTGTATCTTACTGTGATTTCATTGATCGAACCTGGGTGGGAAGAGTGTACCTCACTGCGATCTACTACCAACCAATCACAAGCTACGGCTCCAGTGAGCACACCAGTAAGGCTTCACAATCGGTTAGCAACGGTGCTACATCGATTGGTTTACAAGGCAGAGTATGCGTGCTTCGCTAAACTATCTGCCTTGACTTTCCCTACTAAAGACCACCGCCACATTCTATCGTCTGCGGCTGCTCTTTATTTTGCTAACGCATGAGATTCCGTTGATCGAACCTGGGCGTGAAGGGTAGACATAACCCCGTAGGTCCATCTGGTGGTCAGGCCGCTGACACCAGTGGGTGAATTGGAAGGCTCTCACAAGAGAATGGTACTGGATCTGAGAGACATAAATATGTATCTAAAATGATACACTTTCCAGATGCTCCAGACGTTTGAACATTATACTCGCCGTACGAACAGGAGATTGGTTCATGGCTGTGGATTTGGAAGATGCGTACTTTCAAATCCCTATCGGGGTGGAGCATCATCGTTCCTACGATTGGCATTCCGAGGTCGGGCCTTGGTTACGAGTTCAATGCCCTCCTGTTCGGTTTGTCTCTAGCCCCACGTGTACTTACTCGCTGCATGAGTGTGGTTCTATCACTGCTCAGGCGGAGGGAGCTGAGAATCATAACATACTGATATACGCACAATCGTACAGTATGATGCTTTTACGCACTGCCGAGACGTTGGACTATGTCGCCAAGTTGGACATCAATGTCAATTATGGCAAGAGCCAGCTGAGTCCAATACAGTCAATCGAATATATTGGTCTGCTGCTCGATGCAAAAAAAGCATGGAGGCATCACTGACACCCCGTCGCATAATCCCTGTGCTCGACACGGTGTCTGAGTTCCGAGTGAATCGGTTCCTTGAAATGAGGACTTTTCAGAGGTTTATAGGCCTAATCTTGGCTGCCTCAGCAGTTATACCTCTCGGACTCCTGACAGCCAGGCCACTTCAACGCTGGTTGAACGCCAAATCGCTGCACCCCAGGTGGGACCGCCATACGCAAATCAGGGTAACGGGTCAATTTTGCCGGCTACATCGCCCATGGCAACGAGTGAGCCGCCTGAAAGAAGGAGTCCAGATGGGGGTTATAACTTTACAAAGCGTGATTATTACGACAGATGCTTCACTGAGCAGTTGGGGGGCTGTCTGCCAGCACCTCCGAGCTCAGGGGTTATGGTCCCAACTACATCAGTCGGACAATATCAACGTGCTCAAACTCCAAGCAGTATTTCTAGCCCTGAGACATTTCTTGCCCATACTACGGAGCAAACATGTGATAGTGAGGTCGGACAACGCCTCAGCAGTATATCACATAAATCATCAAGGCGGTCTAAAGTCCCGCCGATTGTTGGAAGTGACCAGGCGCCTGCTAACATAGGCACTTCTCAGACTCTCCCTGTGTGCCATTCACCTACCAGGTATTCGGAACGGCACAGTAGATCCGTACTATCTCACCAGGAGATTCATCCTGGCGAATGGCGTCTCCACCCCAAGGTGGTGGAGGAGATATGGCGGCGCTTCGGTCGTGCTCAAACAGACCTCTCAAGAGTCTCCTCATTGCCCCCAGTGTTTCTCCCTGAACGAGTCCCCTGGGGATAGACGCATTACCGCACAAGTGGCCGGACGGCCTGCTATACACGTTTCCTCCTAAGTCGCTGATCAATGCGACTCTGCACAGGTTCAGCATGAGTCACCACGAGCTCCTGCTGGTAGCCCCCAGATGGCCAATGAACCCCTGGTTTCCCAGGTCCTCTGCCTTGTTTGCGATCCACCCTGGAAAATTCCAGTTTGGGAGGATCTGTTATCACAACAGAGCGGCACTGTTTGGCACCCTCTGCCAAACACGATGAGTCTCTGGTTATGGCCACTGAGGAGCCCGACACTTCGATAACGGAGTGCGGCTCCCCCATCCAGCGGACGCTACTAAACTCCAGAGCCCCCTCTACGAGGAGGGCCTATGGGTATATGTTAGAGGTCGTCCAATATATCGGATTGTATATATTGAATATTTGCATTTTGTAACATATCGGGATCGGTGGCTAAGGACGCCGATATGGCAGATTTTATTTTTTTAGGGCACTCCTAATGTACGCTCCTGGCGCCAATATTATGCTTCTTACTGCTGCCCACGACCACCCCAGTTCACGTGATCTGGAACATTTGCTACCCCCAGAGCTTTGGAAGATGTGACTGGATGCAAGGTATGTTTTCTTGCTTTAGTACTTGGTCATTTTGAATATTACCAAATATGAAAATATGAAACTTGTGGAGGATATGCATTAATTGGAGTCATACATAAATGTATCAAGAGATTACAGGCACACTGAAAACTGCCCGTGACGAATTTAGCTAGCTAGCTACGTTTGCTAACATTAGCTAGCACCGAATGCTCGCTTACCCAACCATGATAGCCAGTTTAGCTAGCCCAACATTTATAGCTTACTAGCTAGGTAATTTAGCTAGCAGGCAGAAAACGTGATAAAAATACACTAAAATGTTGAGGTTGGTGTAATCCCTTTACCACTTTAATGCATTTGGCTAATTAAAGGCACATTTACTGATTTTTACGTCAAATAAGCTATTATAACTTTCCCAGCTACTCGGGTTAACATTACGTCAGATCCTGGTGTCATGTGTCTTGCTAACGTTAGAGCCATACTTGGGTTACCTCAGACAGCTTGCTCACATTACTCATAGCCATGTATCGATAGCTAGTTTGCTAACGTGTGGACATCGAATCCTGCTGCTTAATTTATTATTATTAACCAGCTAACGTTAGCTAGTGTTGAGCATGGCTGACATCTTCATACGAGTCCCGTGTATCGATAATGTTAACGTTACCACACCGTTATGAATTCTGTCCATCAGTTCAATGCTCCAAAACATCGCAGATATTTTCAGTTTGTAATGTTTTTTCTGATAATTATTTTAAACAAACCTAAGTCAGTCTTCATATCAGCCCCATGTGTCGCTTTATCCATCAGTAGGGAGCTTTAGAACATAGACGCCAGTGAATGCACGTGAGCTTGACAATACATTTCTCACAGAAAAGGTAGTTTACTGACTTTTTTACTTCACTGCAGTGGTGAGAAAACAAGAAAAACAAGAAGTAAGTGCTAGTGTATCATTAGCTTCACCATTCTAGCCTCATACGGCGAACAATAAAGGCTAACAGAAACCAATAGCACTAACCCATAAAAAAATTTACTTCTAACGTTACTTGTTCAATCGAATCGTAAAGGTGAAAGCATTTGATTATGGTCAGTGGCACCGAAAATTTCTGTCACCCCCTCGATAAACGGCAAAAGTCGCAGTAGAAGATGGAATTAGATCTTTAAAAGTTATATATTTTCTGAATCGTCATCGATTTCCCTTGGCCACTTTGGATGAAGCGCTGTGATCTGGGCATACAGTTGCTATGTAAATTATGTCAGAAGTATTCAGCATTGTTATTTGCTACATAAACGTAATAGTACGCTCGTTGCCGTCAACTTGATTGGAGACTGAAATGTCAATCTTCACAATCCGTTTAAACCTTTCACCAATAAGCTGGTATGTTTAACTTATAAAGCGGGATTGGGATGGCAGGTATGCCATCCGCCAAGTTACGGCTTGGTGGGGCATGCCCCATACCTATACAGCACCGAGAGTTTGGGACTTTTCAGGGTTTCCTACAGAAGTAACCACAATGACCATAGACTCTGAGCCCTTAAAAACATTAACTTCTGTATGTTCTGACCTTATGTAACCACACAGCATTCAGATACAACTTCACACATCCACACAATAAAGCCCCAAACTTGGGTTATTTTGCAGTTTTTCTCCTTCCTCTTCCGCTTCTTCTTCTTCCGATTCTCCTACCAAACTGCCTGCGATGTTACCCAATGGGGAGAATTATTATTTGAGGGTATGGTCCGTATACCTGCTCATCAAGCTTACTGACTAATAAAAACGCTTCATACTAATGGTTTTTAATGTTAATACAGCTAATGGCTTCATGCTTTTCATGAAGTTACTGTGGCCTAATGGATAGAGGTGCTCTCTCTTACACAGAGGATTGTGGGTTTGAGCCCAGCAGGGCACATGTTTATTTTCCACAAAAACAATGTGCACCTGTTAAGTACTTTTCATTTATTAGACTGTTATTATTTTCACATTAACACGTTAACGTATTTTTATTGCAAAGGCAAAAGAGGTTTCCAATATTAACTGTTCAATGTTTCACTGACACTTGACGCTCGCTCTTGTCTGGTTTGGGGAGGGTGTTAAGCTCTGCTCTTGCGGTCATGACTGACTGACTGTGGAACCGAACCTCAACATACCCTTGCCTCGGCCAACATTTCTTTATTCATTAATTTCTTCACTTCAGGTCTGTTCACTTTATCCTTTTCACACATAACACAATGTCATCATAAAATTAACTACTAGGAAAATTAAGAATTTACGATAATAGCCTACATTAAGAATTGATGATAGCCTCATTTAAGCTGCAATCCTTCAAGAGATCGGATTTATAAACCGCCAATTCCCGAAACATATCTCATACATGGTTAGTCATTTAAAAAGAAAAACAACAATAGCCTCCGAATGTGGCTCTAGTCTACGCTACTCTGCAGATAATGTAGCTTACTACAAACACTTTTAATTATAATAATAATAAGAAGAAGAATCTCTGGTATGTACTTTCTTAGTAGCATCTATTGTTTTCTTTCTGGCTAAGATTCCTGGGAAATATTGTTAGCCAACCTTACTGTTGCCAGAGAAGCGTCAGTCTGCTTCTAGTCAGGAAGCAGATACAAGCTAGGCTACTACGAAGCGAATCAACATGCCTTATAGCCTACATTCATTGCACTACAGAAAACTAAACCTAGCTGTCCGGTACCAAAACATTTCCCGCAGGTAATGTTCTACACTACCGGAAAAAAAACTGCGAAGGAATTTCTGCGAATGAACTCGTTCATTCGCTAGCTCGTAGCCCACACATGGAAGGTTGGACCCAGGTAACGAGGAACGTTTGGGATCTTTAAAGAATGTTCCCTATACAGCCCTGTAATGTCATTGCAGAACATTACATTGGGAACATTCTGGGGTGTATAAGGCAATGTTACTCCAAGATCACAAAAGAACATTCCAAGAACATCCCATAAATGTCACAGACGTTGCAATGCGTTCCCTGGATGTCGAAATGTTGAGTTCCCTTCAAGTCCTCAGAACATTCCTAAGACTTGATTGTGGAACTTCCCCTTCACATTCCACGAACATTACAGGAACATTATATGTAACATAAGTGGAATATTCTAGGAATGTTTGTCGAAATGTTCCCTTTGGGTTTATCTAATGCTTGGATTTAACGTTCCCTTACTGTGAGACCGGAGTACATTGCTAACATTCCCCATACATTCTTGCCACATCATTACAAAACGTTACTTTGGGAATATTCTGCGGTGTATAGGGGAATGTTACTCCAAGATAACAAAATAACATTCCAGGAACAATCCCATAAATGTCACAAACATTGCAATGCGTTTCCTGGATGTCATAATGTTGAGTTCCTTTCAAGTCCTCAGAAAATTCCTTCAACTTGTTTGTGGAACTCCCCCTTCACATTACAGGAACATTCTATGTAACATTAAGGGAATGTTCTCGGAATGTTAGTAGAAACATTCCCTTTGGGTTTATCTAACACTTTAATTTAACGTTCCCTTACTGGGAGACTGGAGTACATTGGTAACATTCCCCATACATTCTTGCCACGTCATTACAAAACGTTATTTTGGGAACATTCTGGGGTGTATATATAGGGGAATGTTACTCCAAGATAACTAAAGAACATTCCAGGAACATCCCATAAATGTCACAAACATTGCAATGTGTTCCCTGAATGTCATAATGTTGTGTTCCTCTCAAGTCCTCAGATCATTCCTTCAACTTGTTTGTGGAACTTCCCCTTCACATTACAGGAACATTCTATATAACATTAAGGAAATGTTCTCGTAATGTTAGTAGAAACGTTCCCTTTGGGTTTATTAAAGGCTGGATTTAACGTTCCCATACTGTGACACCGGAGTGCATTGCTAACATTCCCCATACATTCTTGCCACGTCATTACAAAACGTTACTTTGGGAATATTCTGCGGTTTATAGGGGAATGTTACTCCAAGATAACAAAAGGACATTCCAGGAACATCCCATAAAAGTCACAAACGTTGCAATGTGTTAATTGGATGTCATAATGATGAGTTCCTATCAAGTCCTCAGAACATTCCTACAACTTGATTGTGTAACTATTATTAGATCTTAGGCCTGTTCTTCTGCTGCCGAGTAGATGGTGATATGTAGTCCCATTTAAATATATTTTTGTGGCATTTTGGCTTTATTGGACAGTAATCAATGAGAGACTAGAAAATCACAGGGAAAGAAAGAATGGCCTTTGAGGTTTATCTTGAGCTGGATTTGAACCCATGTTGTGGAAAACAGGAATCGCTGATGACATGCGATTTACCTGGTTGAGCTACTAGAGGACCTTGTCCTTCCCAGTGTGCAATTTTCAGGCTAAAAGCCCAAAAATAAACGTCTATTGCAGTCATTGAAAAGACCTCTTAAAATGGTTCCAAAGTTTTTTTCTCCATCTATTTGTCGACCTCTTTCAAGAGTTCTTGTTTAGACCACGTTTCAACCAAATTCTTTCATGTAAATAAACAGTACAGCAAGCAGGAATCAAACTCACAATCCTCGAATCTGAAGACAAGTGCTTTTCCACTGAGCCAACGAGGCCATGTGTTTACCAGTATGTTCTAAAGTCCACACACATGCCCATAGCAGAAATTCTTTAAAATTATTTTTGGGTAAAAACTCTGTCTGCCTCGGATAGAAACTTGTGCCATGTTGTTTGCCCAAGCTTCTTGTTGCAACAAATTGGCTAAATGTTTTGACATTTTAAGTGATACACTTCATGCAGTCTAGCATTATTAACCCTCCACTTAGATATTTAATGCATAGCTTATATCATAATCAGCTCTGACAACATTTTGACATCTATTGTAGGCTATGAAAGGACGTTTTACAAATAGGTTGTTTGCATGTGACGTCATGTCACTGCGTTGTAGTGGCGCGAACTGCAGATGGGGGGCAGGAAGTGATTTGCAGATTAGGAAACAGTATTAAAATGCCAAAGTTTTGCGCAGTTTACGGCTGTACCAACCGATCAAATCGGGAAAACAACAAGGGCTACTTTCGAGTCCCGAAAGTGGTTACACATAAAGGGGAGAAGTTTAAAAAACTCACAGAGAAACGGCGGCAGACGTGGATAAAAAATCTCCGTCTTAAGTCTGGAGGAGCTGAGTCAGACAACGCTCGTATATGCAGTGACCACTTTGTGAAAGGTAAGGCTACAGTAATTTAGCTACTTACATAGCTGGCTAAAACTGACAAAAATACAGACCAGGAGGCAATATTAGGGCGGCATAGGGCGGCAGTGTAGTATAATGGTTAAGGAACTGGCCTTGTAACCGAAAGGTTGCAGGTTCGATTCCCAGGTGGGACACTGCCGTTGTACCCTTGAGCAAGGTACTTAACCTGAATAGCTTCAGTATATATCCAGCTGTATAAATGGATAATATGTAAAAAAAATAATAAAAAAATAAAAAAAAATATAAAAAATTGCTAAAAAGTTGTGTAAGTCGCTCTGGATAAGAGCGTCTGCTAAATACCTGTAAAAAAAATATAAAAATATTGCTGGAAACATAGCTAACGTTACATCTGTGATATCACCCTGTGTGTTTGTGTTTCGCAGCTAGATAGCTAACGCTATCTTCCGGTGTCTTTGTTTTTAGCAATACTAACGTTAGCTAGCTATCACGGCCAGTGGTTCTCAACGTGAGGATGTGAGGTCCTTGACAGGGGTCCAGGGAGCAAACTAATGAATTGTTAAACTTCAGCATTATTTATTTTACAAGAAGTTAACACAATTACAGAATGTAGAAGAATGACTGTTTTGATCATAGTTTCTCTCTTATCTCTCTACCTAAAATACAGATAATGTTAGTCTTGGAATTCTGGACAAAATAATAACAATAAAAAAGATTGTCAGATTTGTGGTTGAGAGACAAAATCTTATCAAATGGGGTCTGTGGCCCTAATGTGGACTGAATTAGGGTCCTTGATATGAATAAGGTTGAGAACCACTGCCATTGTTAAACAATGTGAAACTACTGTTATCCCTCTTTGCTGTCACTGTGGGGTGTTTATCACTTTGCTATTTATTTTATTCAGGCTGCCCGAGTGCTGTCAACAATGTAGACTCTCCAGACTGGGCTCTTACGGTTCATCTTGGTTACCAGCAAGGTAAACCAATGACCGAGGCATCACGTCAACGTGAGGAAAGGTTGAGGTCCAGAAAAGCAGATGAGACCTGCACCAAAGCAGATGAGACCTGCACCGACGCGGCAGAGGCATTGCTGGACCTCGGTGAGGGCTCACAGAGCCCAGAATCGGAATACTTCAAAGGTAAATGAAATATAATGCATGGAGCTTTCATATAGCCAATGTTACATTAAGTATTTTGACAACTATGTATGTCACTTGTTTACATCAGAATTTAACCAAAATAATTACCACCACCTTGATAAATACAATTTGCAAATTATAGAACTAAACTATCTTTCTCCCTCTTATCCCCTTTTCCAAATATATTCTATGTAGACACAGGATGCCAGACAGACCTGACTATGGATGATCTTGTGAAGATGGAGGATGTTCTGAATCACTCAGCAGCGGAGCTGAGTGACCTCAGGAAAAAAGCACTGGACACAGAATTAAGTCCAGATGCTTTTCAGAACAACGAAGAGAAGACTAAATTTTACACAGGATTGCCCAATTTCTTAGTTTTGATGCAAGTGTTTCGGCTATGTGAGCCACACATCACCTCTAGCTCTTTGTCCGCACTCTCCAAATTTGAACAGTTCATGTTGGTCTTAATTCGGTTGAGACTAAACCTTCCACTCCAAGATTTGCCCTTCAGGTTCAATGTTTCCTGTTCCACTGTTTCTCGAATTTGGCACAAGATAATTGGCATACTTCATGAAAGATTAGAGTTTATAATAGAGTGGCCAGAGCGAGAGGTGCTGCAAGCTACGATGCCAATGTCATTCAGGCAAGCATTTGGATGCAAGGTTGCAGTAATAGTGGACTGTTTTGAAGTTTTCATTGAAAGGCCATCTAATTTGCTGGCAAGAGCACAATCCTGGTCCAATTATAAACACCATAACACAGTTAAATTTCTCATTGGCATTGCTCCTCAAGGATATGTCACATACATCTCTCGTGCTTGGGGAGGGAGAGTGAGTGACAAGCAGATAACTGAAGAGAGTAGCCTTCTAAAAAATTTGTTACCTGGAGACATTGTTCTGGCAGACCGTGGCTTTGCCATAGGGGATAGTGTAGGATTTTACTGTGCTTCATTGAAGATGCCTGCTTTCACAAAAGGTAAGAGCCAGCTATCTGCATATGAAGTTGAGCAAACAAGAAAACTCGCTAATGTGCGTATTCACGTGGAAAGGGTCATAGGATTAGTGAGAAGAAAGTACCAAATTCTGCAGAGTAGGGCAATGCCCATTGAACACATGGCTGTAAAAGCAGGTGAGTCACTGGCGCTGATTGATAAGATTGGGGTCATTTGCTGTGCATTATCCAATCTTTCTGACTCTGTTGTCCCGCTGGAGTAAGCAATAGCAATGTTGGTAATGTTTAAATA
Source organism: Synaphobranchus kaupii (assembly GCA_029718625.1). Classification (NCBI taxonomy): domain Eukaryota; kingdom Metazoa; phylum Chordata; class Actinopteri; order Anguilliformes; family Synaphobranchidae; genus Synaphobranchus; species Synaphobranchus kaupii. The sequence continues at coordinate 25,425,982 of CM056386.1, forward strand.
ATTAGCATTCCTACTATTATTAGGCTCTGCTTATAATGGCAACCTACTATTATTATATTTCTTCCTTTTGATGTGAATGTTTCCATTTCAATTTTTCTTCTGTAACATTATGTGACTCCCCCTGCTGGGATGTACCTGTTACCTGTGATGTGATATCTATAATTACTCACACCTGTTGTCTGTGTGTATTCATTGTGACTTTGCCAGAAATACACTGAGAAAGGGAGTCAGCCCGAAACGTCCGTGTGGCAATAAAACAGTCAGTTTGGAGTGCCGTTCTCATCTTTCTTTTGTTCAGTTACTACTTTTAGGATTCAGCACCCAGTTATAATTTTTGTGAGTTGAGTGTGTGATGTCAAACAAAATAGAAATATTCAAATATTTCTATAAAATATTACTTAAAAATATTTCATACTTCATTTTGTTTAAAAAGTGTTTAGAGTAAAATGTCCTTATCAGTAATAATAAGGTCTATATTGAATTATCACCCAGCCCTACTTGTAACTCATAAGTCTTATTTAAATTGACATCACAAGGTGGCCTTGGCATATTTCAGATATCAATTTATTTTATTTGTGCCTATATGACTAAAGCTGTAAGATTTTGACCTGTTGTCATACATTCACATTCCATGAAAATTATTTATTTATTTACAATTTATTGCAGGAATATGCACAGAGATTAGAGACTTTTAAACATTTCAAACATGATTTGGTTCACTTTGTAAGTTGCTGTCCCAACACTTCAGGAAGAACACAGTGTCTGAAGAACTCTTGAACTTTGGGAATGACATTGTCCCAGAGTTCCGCATCAGGCAAAATCCTCTCTACAAAGATGTCATTTGTGTTCCACACTACAAAGTCACAATAGTCAGCACCCACAATGTGGAGCTGAGCCTGTACTTGGTAGTAGTAGGCATGGCTCCTGTCCAGTTTCACATCGTCCCCATCGTTGATGAGACAGAAGCCCTGGTCTCCAGCACACAGGCGTAGATTGGCCTCCTCCTGTTTGCTGTGTGGGCACTAAAAGTTCACAGTGAAAAGTCACTTCTTCTGCATGGCATCTCCTTTTCAAATTTTCAGCTCCAAGATCTGTTCATTTCTCATGTACATGCACCACGTGCCGTTTCTATGTCTTTACAACATGTATGGGAACAAACTTTGCATTTAATTACTACGTTACTCTTCTCACAAATCTCAGTTCCATTAGTCACGTCACAATGCCAATATACCTGCTCTACTGTGTTATTGAGTCGTCAAAACATGAATGGTAAATGGGTAGCACATGTCCATACTGAAGAAATAACTGGTACCTTTATCTCACAAACCCCAGTTCCATGACAGGTGCACGTGACGATTCCATCTGGTGAGGCTCCCATGTATGGCCACTTCGGATTCAGCCAAAGTCCACTGTCCATGCAGGAGACACCCTCATGGTCCACACTTTGCAGTTGTTCATATTTTTTTCTGGCTGTTGCCTCATATTTACATCCATACCTGTAATGCATAAAAGTAGCAATAGAAAGAGAGAGAGTTGTACAACCATAATTAGTAACTGATTTACAAAATGTGATGTGGGTCAGCATTTATAGGGACAATTCTAGTGCACTGGTTTACATCATCCTACTCCAGACCTCAAAGCTTAAACATACTCCTAGCCAGCCCTAACCTTTGTGTCATAATACGTCAATTGCAGATGTCCTTATCTTGACATTACTTTCCCCTAATAAATACCTTGTCGCAGCTGTAGAGAGCTTGTGTGCCTCTGGGTAGCATATAGACTTGACCAAGGACTTTGACGGCTGTGAAAGACTAGTCTGTAGAACCTGCTTCAGTTTAGAGGCTGTTATCCTTCCTGCTCTTTGGCTGAACCAGATTGTTGATGAGCTCTGGTTTCTGGTCTCCTCCTCTACTGCCTGGACCTGTGACTGTGTTAGCTCTTCCAGTCTAAAATCCTTGCATGCTTTCTGCAACTCTGTTGGAGGTAGCTGCAGTGTCTCTGGTGTCCTATATGCAGTTAGTGGTTTAGGTAGCTTGCACACCGACTTTGGGACAAATTCTCTGTAATATGGTGACCTGGACATCAGTGCAGCACTTTTTGGGGAGTTTATGTTTAAAGCCTTGAAAAACTGAGTATACACTACTCACAAAAAGTTAGGGATATTTGGCTTTCGGGTGAAATTTATGGAAAATGTAAGTTCACGCTACAGTGATATTATATGTATCATGAAAGTAGGGCATTTAAGTAGAAGCATGCAATGGTGATTTCCTCATCTCAAACAATTTATTGAAACAAAAGCCAACAACAGTGGTGGGTATACCACAACAAAAATGTCAATGTCTCAATAACTTGTCATGTGCCCTTGAGCATCAATTACAGCTTGACAACGACGTCTCATGCTGTTCACAAGTCGACTTATTGTCTGCTGAGGCATGGCATCCCACTCTTCTTGAAGGGCGGCCCTCAGGTCATTGAGGTTCTGGGGTACAGAGTTACGAGCCTCTACACGGTGAGTCAGCTGATCCCATAGGTTTTCTATGGGATTCAGGTCTGGAGAAAGTGCAGGCCACTCCATTTGAGGTACCCCAGTCTCCAGCAGCCTTTCCCTAATGATGCGACCTCGATGAGCTGGAGCATTGTCGTCCATGAAGATGAAATTAGGCCTGTGTTGTTCATGCAGGGGCACAATGACTGGATTAATGATGTTATTCAGGTAGTATGGGCTTGTCACTGTACCATTCACAAAGTGTAGGGCAGTTCTGTATTGACTAGACACACCTGCCCACACTGTAACACCGCCACCACCAAAGGGTCGTCTGGTGACAACAGTGGCTGATGCATAGCGCTCTCCTTGACGTCTCCAACATCGTTGGCGGCCATCATTTCTGCTCAACGTGAATCGACTTTCATCAGAGAACAGCACTGAGGCCCACTGGTCCCTCGTCCAGCGTAAATGCTCCCTGGCCCATGCAAGACGATGACGCCTGTGCCTGGTGGTGTGGTCAGGTACCCTTGCAGGTCGTCTAGCACGCAGACCACGCTGATGTAAACGGTTTCGAATGGTCTGACGTGACACTTGGGTGCCTCTCACCTCCCTTAAATGTGCCTGGAGTTGAGTGGCATTCATCATCCGGTTCCGCAGGGCACTGTTCACAATGAAGCGGTCATCAGTGTGGGATGTGGCCAAAGGACGTCCACTTCTATGCCTTTCTGTGACTCTTCCAGTCTCTCTGTATCTCTGTTGCAACCTGCTGATGACACTCTGTGACACTCTAAGCTCAGTGGCCACTTCCCTCTGAGAACATCCTGTTTGAAGCCTCGCAATGGCGAGGTACTGTAGATCAATTGTTAGGTGTCGTCTTGGTCTCATGATGTCAAAATGTGAACAGCATGATGAAGAGGACTGTTTAAATACCAATTCTAATTGAACCAGGAAATTTATTAGTCGATTCATGGATCAAACACCTGTTGTGAATTTTGCCGTTCAGCTCCTTGTTAGAGAACAGCAAGTTGTGCAAAAAGTACTGAAACATTGAATAGTTGGACATGTGCATTCAAAAGTTTAGAGAAGGTCAAATTAATTTCACCTGTAAAGGTTATAGTGCATTTTAGGTTCATCCTGAAATTTCACCCGAAAGCCGAATATCCCTAACTTTTTGTGAGTAGTGTATGTCTCTGATCCTTGCTTCACTCTTGGACACTGGACTGTGGGACTCTCAGGTGTTTGTTTCTCACCTGCAGAGGTGGAAAGAGTACTGACAAACCTTACTCAAGTACAAGTAAAATTACTCGTCCAGGAAATTACTCAAGTAACAGTAAAAAAAGTAGCCTATTTAAAAGTACAAGTAAGTCTCACCTCACCTGCGGTCTTTCCTTATAGCCTATGCTTAAACAACAGGTCACCCAACCCTAGTCTAGTCTTTCATACTGAACAGCTCATTCAGTATTTTACACCTCTGCTCACCTGTCCTCCCTGCAATGGCATCATCTAGTTTTTGCTTTTTAGATTTTGCAGATGAAAAGTCTATCATCGCAACTGGAGCGGCAGGAATCTGAAAGCACGAGAGGCATAGAGAATAGAAACGCTTTAAATGTATCCCTACATACAGCTCACACTGAAACAAAAGTAAATGACGTGCATTTGATTACCTTTTTGACATGTGATTGCATTAACCACTTGCACTTTTCCATAGTGCAGGATTCAGTCTCTCGCATTTTAACACCCGCTTCAATGGCGAACAGAACTGCTCCAACATGCGAGCAGGATTCTGACAATCTGTTGGTAGAAAGGAGGGAGAAAAGAAATTACGCATTTACAGATCATTTATAATACTATTACAAGTAAATATAACACAAATAGCTGACAGACTGCTTTGTTTAAGGGATTGAGAACCTAATTTTATATACTGTACATAAGCGGTGCTTCTCTAAGATCAACAGCTTATTCTTAAACACCAGACAGACATGATATGATATTGCAAACATAACTACATATTGTTTCTAGAGCAGCAATAGCAGGCTAGTTTACCTCAAAGTCACTTTATAAGCTAATACCTCATTGGAAACAAATAGTATTCTTGAGATCAGATGACGTACAATATTTAACATTATACCTAGTTCTGCAGTCACATTTTCATGTTCAAACAACTGAACCAATGACTCAAACGGGTGGCTTGCTTTTAAATGTCAGAAGGATTAAATGTATATAATAATTTAGAGTAACATCAGACTAACTGATAATTTGTCAATATTATGAAGATCAGTTACAGATGGGTAAAACAGATTGGCTCTGAGGATGAAGCACAGTGGCTGTGTTTACAAGAAGCATGAATCATTACGCACCAGGTGACAGGTATGTTAGTAATTTTAAACGTCTTTCAGGTCTCATCAGCATTTTTGCCGTCAAGTCGAGTCTCACAGCATACAGACAGTTCTCATTTTAGCTTGTTCATATCATCCATTATGGATAATTATCGGGACAAACAGGACAGGATTCGGGACAACTGCTCGTTGTTCAGGACGTCTGGTCACCATCAGACAGACAGATAATGTTAGACAACTTCATGCCAGCTAGTAAGCATCATTTTACAACAGCGTTATGTTAAACATGCCTTGAGTTATTATGACTTACCCAGCCATACAATCGCAATGTGCTGTGACAACTTCTCCATTCTGTTTCGCCACGATCCACGTTTTCAACGGTGTTTCACCAGACCTCTGAGAATGGTTGACCTAGTAACAAGGTAGAAAATAGTAGCTACAGTTAGCCAGCTAACGTTTAGCGCGTAGCCTGACGCCAGTGGTGTATCCATGTACATTAGAGTTGAAATAGCAATATAAAAATAGTGATTCTCAAGCAGATTTACTCACCCGGGCAAAAACAAGACGACAGCCATTCAATGCTGCTTTCGATCCGAGGTCGTTGACCCAACCACACACAAAATAATTATAAGCCTCCAGACTCTTGTACGCCTTCATCTGGCTAGCCGTGTAGTAGGAGGTCTGGAGGACGAGGTAATTTGTTGTGTCGATCGCCTCCACGCCAGGCAAATCGGCCAAGACATGAGAAAAATCGCTTTTCTTCAGCGTGTACGGATCATATCCAATATGTTTTGTTATTTTTTTATCATACCTCCTGCGTGTAGGCCCGTCCAACGCTTTTGTGTATTCACTTTCCATCATTTTAAATCAGTGTTCTTCACTTCCTGCCCCCCATTTGAATTTCGCGCGTCATCAGAATCACGTGACTGCAAACAAGCTATAGGCTAGCTTCTCTGGGAAATTTGTAAATAAGGTGTTATGCAGATATTTCTCACATTTATAACACGAAAATTAGTTCAGAATGAAACGAGTTATAGGCCTAGCATATTTTATCAGGGGAAGTCTGCATTTGTCAATACACTAGCAAAATACGTGGATCTTGAGGTTATATGATTAAAAAATGGGCATTTGAAGACTAAATAACCATAGCTTTTTTTTTGTTACCCAGTGAACATTTTTGTGTTGAAAAGTCGGCGTGTAGCGTTCAGGTGAATGCTAATAAGGGTGAGTGTCAGTTTATGTCAAAACGTCTCTCAACCTAGATTTCTCCACTCCGACGTCTGGATTCCACCTAATTGAGGTTGGTTTCATGAGTTTGTTTTAGGCTACGGAAATCCTTCTCCAATGCCAGTGCGAAGTCGTGCGTATGACTTAATGTAGCCTACTACGGCGGAGGCCCCGAAAGGCAAGGTAAAACTTTTTTTTTTTAATAAAAACTACGTACAAATTTTAGTTAAGGGCCAGAAATATAGTTTTAGCCAACTGAACACAACCCAATTCAAGTGAAAGCAAAAAATTCTCAAGATAAATAAAAAAAACCTAATTTTGAAATTTCCTCTAAAAGGGACAGCTACAACATCCTTTAAAAAGTCACTTGCAATATTTATTTTGCACAGATAGATATCATTATGATTTGAAAATTTTCTACCCTATAAAATGTGTTAAGGTAACCCACTAGCTACAGAACATGACATCGTCACAAGCGTTTGAGATTTCATTCCTCATTAGTTCTCCTATATGGTAATGTAATATTTATGAATACAATTGAAAATACAAGTATTCTTTGGCAAAGGTCTGGTACAACCAAAGTCCTACGTTAGTGTGTTTTCGGAGTTGAGCTCTATCGTCACAAGACCATGGTGTAATGGGCAGAGGCGCACGCTCTTGACGAAAGGATCACAAGTTCGAGTCCCGTCTAAATTGGGTAAGTGTAAATGTTGTATGGAAATTGTTATAGAACTCCCCCTGGAGTGTCCTTACACCCTCATTGCATTGCGCTGTGTACCATAACCTGAAAGCTGTGGACTTACATTCAGCCTATGCCTATCTCAATGGTTTCTAACCTTGCTTTCCTATCAGTCATCACTAAATACTGTCTAATAAAGCCAAAACAAAAATAATTACTGATGGTGAGCCCTTGTGTTTGGCACTTAGACCCTGCATTTAAATCTTTTAAATGAGCGTCCCCCTAATGTTATATATAATGTTCCTGGCACGTTCCTGGAACGTCATATTGAATGTTTGAAGAACACAAGAGGAAGGTTCCCAGAACATTCCCCCTATGTTACATGGAATGCACCTAGAATGTTGCACTGATGTTATATACAATGTTTGTAGAGCGCAAGAGGAAGGTTCCCAGAGCGTTACCCTCATGTTACGTAGAACGATGCCCTAATGTTTTATGGAATGCCCAGAGAATGTTCCCCTCATATTATATAGAATACTCTTAGAACGCCAGAGGAAGGTTCCCAGAACGTTACCCTCATGTTACATAGAATGTCCCCCTGGTGTTTCATGGAATGCTCCTAGAATGCTCCCCTGATGTTACATAAACTGTTCGTAGAGCGCAAGATGAAAGATCCCACAATGATACTCTCATGTTACATAGAACGTTCCTCTGATGTTTCATGAAATGCTCCTAGAATGTTCCCCTGATGTTATAGAAAATGTTCGTAGAGCACAAGAGGATGGTTCCCAGAGTGTTATCCTCATGTTACGTAGAATGTTGCCCTGATGTCTTATGGAATGCCCAGAGAATGTTCCCCTCATATTATATAGAATATTCTTAGAACGCCAGAGGAAGGTTCCCAGAACGTTACCCTCGTGTTACATGGAATGTTCCCCTGATGTTTCATGGAATGCTCCTAGAATACTCCCCTGATGTTATATAAACTGTTCGTAGAGCGCAAGAGGAAGGTTCCCAGAATGATACCCTCATGTTACATAGAACGTTGCCCTGATGTTTTATGGAATGCCCAGATAATGTTCCCCTCTGATGTTACATGGAATGCTCTTAGAATGTTCCCCTGATGTTATATAAACTGTTCATAGAGCAAAAGAGGAAGGTTCCCAGAAAGATACCCTAATGTTACATAGAACATTCCTCTGATGTTCCATGGAATGCTCCTAGAACGCTCCTCTAATGTTATATAAGCTGTTCGTAGAGCGCAAGAGGAAGGTTCCAAGAATGATGCCCTCATGTTACATAGAATGTTGACCTGATGTTTTATGAAATGCCCAGAGAATGTTCCCCTCTGATGTTACATGGTACGCTCCTAGAATGTTCCCCTGATGTTATATAAACTGTTCGTGGAGCACAAGAGGAAGGTTCCCAGAACGATACCCTCATGTTACATAGAATGTGCCTAGAACCTAAGAGGAATGCTCCTAGAATGTTTCTGGAATGTTAAAGGGACGTTCCGCAGAAACGTTGTGTGAAAGTTCTTAGAACCTGAAAAAAACTCAACATTGCATCAACCAGGGAACGTTTAGAGCAACCTTAATAACATACAGGGAACCTTCCTAGAACGCGATTTTGTTAGCTGGGAAAGCGTCTTACCGTGGATTGTGCACATATCAGCCAATCGTCTAGGTATGGTATGATTCTCAGCCCCCTCAGCCTGAGCGGTGATAGAACCATGCTCATGCAGCAAGTAAATACACATGGGGCTAGTGCCAAACCGAACGAGAGGGCACTGAACTCATATGCCCGACCTCGGAATGCCAGTCATAGGAACGATGATGCTCCACCCCGATAGGGATTTGAAAGTACGCATCTTTCAAATCCACAGCCGCAAACCAATCTCCTGTTCGTATGGCGTGTATAACATTCAAACGTCCAGAGCATCTGGAAAGTGTATCGTTTTAGACACATATTTAGGTTTCTCAGATCCAGTGAGAGCCTTCCCATTCACCAGTTGGTGTCGGCGGTCTGCCCGCCAGATGGACCTACGGGGTTATGTTGCGAGTCCGGTGCCGGTACATGGACGGACGGACGACAAATAGCTCCCCTGCCATATGCGGGTTGTGGAAAGTATCGTTTTAGATACATATTTATGTCTCTCGGTCTCTGATTGTTTTCTTTGTGGCGTCTGGTAGGGGCGACTGAGCCAACCACACTTGACACCAAGTCACCGTGAACAGGGACATAACTCGGCTTAACTCACAGGTCATAAACGCAAACGCTTGCAGCGACGCATCGCTCCATGAGGTATCAATCTCTGCATCAAGCATCATCTGCGACTTCGAGAGCATTAGCCATGACAGCGAGTTACCAATTCGTGCTGCTCTGGTAGCCGCTCTATAAGAGTAGATTGTCTGTTGCTCTTTATTGTGGCCTTGGGCAACGGGCGTCTGCCCACCTCTTCTGGGAACACTACTAATGGCGCAATGGCAGGTTCCGCAGAGGGCATTCGGCCCATGGACCGCCGCATCTGACATGGACACAAAGGTCCTACAATATCTGGCTATCCGATACATACCAGGGCGTAGCCAGCCTTTATGTAGCTCTGCCAGAAAATCTTTGATGCGGGCATAGCCAATTGTCCCCCCTGAGGGGCCCGTCGGTGAAGTCAAGTCAAGTCAAAGTTATTTGTATAGCACATTTAAATCAACCACAGTTGACTAAAGCGCTCAACAGGCTTAAAATACCAAAATAAACTAATATAAAAGTAAATAACAAATAAGAATAAAAGAAAAAGAAAACAATAAATATAATAATAATAATAATAATAAAAGAATTGCGGCACAGTAGAAGATGAGGTCAAGGTGTCAAGCTCAACTTGAATTGAATGGCAACGAGAAGAGGTGGGTCTTCAGCAGCGATTTAAAAGTTTCTAGGGTCTGAGCAGTTCTTATATGAATAGGTAAGCTGTTCCAGAGATTAGGGGCAGCCCCCGCAAAGACTCGGTCATCTCTGTTTTTGTGCCTGGATCTCGGAACATACAAGAGCATCTGGTTGGTCGACCTCAGTGCTCTAACTGGAGTATGACGATGCAAGAGTTCTGCTAGATAGGGTGGCACCAGCCCATTTAAAACCATAAAAACAAGAAATAACATCTTTAAATCAATCCTGAAACGGACAGGAAGCCAGTGACGAGAGGCTAATACTGGTGTTATGTGATCACACTTTCTTTTTCCAGTTAACCCTTTCCAGCCTAAGCGACTATTGGGTCAACATTCTATTCCATTTTATTTCTTAATGTGCGTTGCAAAAATGTTTGTAGTGTGATCATATTACATCAGATACCTAAACTTGATATACCATTGTAAACAGGATAACTGGGGCTTTCAATTGATATAAGAAATAATAGGATTACTTGATGGCAATATCATCAATTATGGAAATACATTTACCAACTAAATTTATAAAACATTCTAAATGGCTATTTTCTAATGAGAAACCTACTATTTTACCCATTTCATGTTCAAGATAGGGGGAAACTTACAGTGGATGATATCTTCACCATTGTGTGAGTCATATAGAATAGTAATCAGAATAGATTTATCTTCTACTGCTCAAAAGTTATAACCACTTCAGTGATGGGTAAGAAAAGGCTAAAATAAACGCTTTAGAATGTTAGGTTCATTGAAAATATGACATGTGTATGCAAAACTGTTTGTGGTGTGATCATATTATGTTACACCCCTAAAGATAATATACCATTTTAAACAGGATAACTGGAGCTTTCCATTTATATACAATAATATGCTTACTTTAACACAATATCATCAATTATTAAAACAAATCACAAAATAAATAATAATAAAAAAACTTTCTAAATGGCTATTCTCCATGAGAAACCTAGGTTTTTAAACATTTCATGTTCAAGATCGAGGGAGACAAACTGTGTGGTATCTTCACTGTTTTGTAAGTGATATAGAGTAGAAATCAGAACAGATTTATCATTTACTGCTCAAAAGTTATAACATCTTAGTGATGTATGGGAAAAGGCAAAAAAAATTTTTTTAGTAGAATGTTAGCTTCATTGACATTTCACATTACCACTTATCCATACTCCTAATGGGTCACTGTTGAGAATCTGTTGATATAATGCTAAATTGAAAGACACATACACTGAAATATACAATTTATGTGTTCAATGAAACACACACTTTATTTTAACAAACTGTATAACATAGTGAATGGATGAACTAAGTAAATGGATAACATTGTAAAACAAATAAAAACAAGATACAACCCATGGCAAATATCAGTTTAGATACCCGTAAAATTAATGCATTGGATTTATTTACAGTAAAATCATTAATGTATTAGTACAGATACAGCAGACAAATCTATGGTCAAGCATAAATACCTTCAATATATTCAAAAATCAAGAAGATAACAGTAAGTGCATGCATGCCCTGATGGTCCTCCGTGTCGTGCTCTGCAGTGACCCTCAGCACCTTCCTTCTCTTCAGGGACTGTATCAGATGGCTAAATGTCCATCCTTTGCTGCAATACATAAATATGTAATCATTTACCATTTTATTAATCCATAACATATCATATAAAACCATTTCTGAGTAAATAAAGGGCTTGCAATAACATCATCTTACAGCAAACGCTTTATGCTTATGTCAGGAATATATAAAATAGCTATTCTGGACACAAGCATAATGTCCATCCATAGTTGTAATAGATACATATATTATCAGTTGCCATTTCATTAATCCATAACATATAAAACCATTTCTGAGTCATTAAAGGGGTGTATAATGAGAATGACATTTTACAGAAAACACTTTATGCTCCAGAATAACGTTAGATAAAAAGCACAACAATAACACAATGTTAGACTACTTAACACAATGTTACTAGACTACTTAGCATAATGTCCATTCATATAAGATATTGTTTTGAATGAACAGACCTAAATCATCAGTGACATTGGCTCAACCGAATGATGTCTTTTTGTCATATTTGTCTAAACAGGCTAATCTTGCTCAAGTCAAAAACGTGAGTCAGAAAATAAAACGGAAAGCTGACGTTACGTTAGGAAATGTTTGCTGTTTAGTTCTCTACTCCATTCATTTTCGACAGGACTGATCAACAACAACCTTCAAATTTATACATAACGTTATGTTAAAAAACTAGCTAGTTAGTACTTGCTATTGATAAGACTAATAGTTGAGTATAACATTTATAAAGCTAGCAAGACAGACAGCAGAGCTAACATTTCAAATTAGGAAAACAAAAACGCAGAAAAGAAAATGGCTGTTCGCGCAGTTTAGGATGACAGCTCACTGTTAGACTAACGTTATTTGTTTTAGCTTTAGTTCGCTATTATTTAGTTATGAAAGTCTACACTAAGATACGGAAAATATTCACATCTAACGTTATCACTTCACTTATTCATTGTATGACAGACTTTTTCACAATTTCATCTCAAAACGAGCTGGGGTAACAACAACACAGTGGCATCATTTGAAGCTAGAGCCGAACGTTAGCTACCTTAGCGAATTTCAAGTGAAAATATGAGAAAGTCTGCGGTACAAAAACAGGATTTTATTCAAAATAAAATCGTTTCTGAAGTAATATCTATGGTTAATTATTATCTTAAATATTTCTTACCTCAGGGGGTTTACTGGCTTTCCCTCAGTCGCAGTAAAGTCTTCAGACGATAGTCTTCTGTCCGAGGTGGTCCGCTCCGCCCGTGGTGAAGCAAATGGAGATTTACGAGGTTGACGTGCGGTTTTATTTAGCGGTCTACAAATAAATCCCCGCCCACTAAGCTCATGAACCAATTATATGCAATTGTAGCTTATTTTGTCATCTGTAACTAGCAGTTTTAAAAAAGAAAATCAGTGATTGGACGGCAGAGCTGTTATACGTCAAACCATCAGCACAATTGTACTGAAATTAGAACGGTCCGGCTTTAAAGGGTTAAAAGACGAGTTGCTGAATTTTGTATCAACTGCAGACGAGGAAGAGACGACTGTTCTACCCCCACTCTCACTGGGGTACACCCTTCACGCCCAGGTTCGATCAACAGAATCTCATGCATTTGCAAAATAAAGAGCAGCCGCAGACGATAGAACGTGGCGGTGGTCTTTCGTAGGGGAAATCGAGGCAGATAGTGTAGCGAAGCACACGTACTCTGCCTTGTAAACCAATTGATGTAGCACGGTGCTAACTGATTGGGAAGCCTTACTGGTGTGCTCGCGCAACCAGTACAGACTTAGAATCAATCACTGGAGCCGCATCTCACAGATTGTTTGGTAGTAGATCTCACTGGGGTACACTCTCCACACCCACATCAATGAAATTGCAGAAAGATACAAACCTGTACTTTACTGCATACAAACCTGTTCACCGCGTGATTTGTTTCGCTAGAGTGAACGAAGTAAACGCGGCAGCACCATATGCCTACCGCAGCAGTATCCAAGAAACGATATCCACAAAGTTACCCGTGGATGTCGTTTACAAGTGCTTATCGCCACCTTAGGGAATACTAGCCCCGACCAAATTCTCAAGGCAATGTGGGATTCACACAGGATACAGTCTCACGTCTCAATATGCATTGGCGAGAAAATTGAAGAGGACTTCCGCAGTGACGCTCCCCCCTTTATGGGAGGAATTATATCACTATGCGGGGGTCATGTACCATGACAAATTCTGGTATAAGAGTCTCGATGCATCTGGCCCCTGAAGGCCATCCATATTGATGACCCTAATGGTGTAAGGAACGAAATAGAACAATTATGTAGCTGTAATGGTTACACAGGGACATTTTGGGACTCTGGCTTTGTGATCATGAGACTGGGCCTCCTGTGGAGTCGTTCACAATTAATACTCATGATCAGACTGAGGCACAATGGAGTGTCTGTCCACATTCTTCATGTGACTCTAAGATGAACACAGACTGCTTGATCGATCAGGTGCCAGTTTGGGCAGGAACACCCCCCCCCCCCCCCTCTTTTGAGAAGGAGAGGGGAGATCCCAATTTAACACACACACACACACACACCCTGAGGAGATTGTAAATCGCTGGTCCATCTATGTTTCATTGTTGGTTCCAAGGTAATGAGCCAATCTATTGTATGGGTGCCCTAAAACGAACTACCAATTGGGATCAAAGGGATTTTGACCATAAAAACACATGGAACTTTACCAAATTTGCTCTGATGGGAAAGACGCAGTCTTACCCATACCAGATGCACCACTGAACCCGGACAGCTCTGATGGGAAACACACAGTCTTACCCGTACCAGACGCACTAATGAACCCGGACGGCCCTGCTGGGAAAGACGCAGTCTTACCCGTACCAGACGCACCACTGAACCCGGACGGCTCGGATGGTAAAGACGCTGTCTTACGCCTACTAGACACACCACTGAAACCCTGACGGACTTCTGCGTTTCCCAACCCGCATCTCGCCTGATCACCGAGACTGAGTTGGCCTGCCACCGTCCACAGAATAAACCAAGCTGGTTTATTCTCAACAGCTGTTTTGAGGACATGTTTCTTCAAACTGTTCCTCTACTGTCTCCCTTGCGGCCGGACCCATGTGGAGACCTGTGCACGTCCACGTCGACCTGACTGGAAACCTGTCGCGACCCGACTTCAGAGAATAAGTCTCCAGGAGTCCACGCACCTGCTGGGACCTTGGATCAGCTGACGAGCTGACATCACTTACGGAATCGGGACTGGCCTCCCTTTGTTACCGTTAAGTATTGCAACGTATCTTATTTAGCAATTGATAGGCTAGCATAAAACCTGTAATACCCAGTTGAGGTAATTTTACTGCTGGTTCCTACTTTTGTTTGTATTTTGTTTTGCTATGCGCATTTCGGTCGGGAATGAACAATTTCCCTGACCTTATAGTTTTACACTGTTAAAACTTTATATTTATGAGACTGATAAAACGAGCTAACCACAAAATATAGTTTAGCGTGTCATTAACCCATAACACAAACTAACCTTTGTAAATGGTAGGACTGTTAGCTTCTATATTTTGCTGTCACATAATTATCATTTCCTCTGATTAAGATTAAGTCATAGAATATATTCCTCGTTATATCAATTATTGTTTCTATTATTCAGATATTCATAGTTGTAGCCAATAAAACATATGTCATTTTTACAACCCATTGTCATGTCTACGTTATTTCACTAAATTGGGCTCTACTGATGTATATAATTCTAATTTAGCTTTGAATTTAATTAATTTGAATCCAATTAACACACTCCCTTCCCTTGCTCACTTCCCTCGAGGGAGCTATCTTGTGACGCAATTTGCTACGTGTAGCAAGCAAACTTAAAAGGTGCTCTGCAGGGGAGGATTGACGAGAAACAAACAAAAACTGAACCATATACTGTAAACATAAATATATGATGCTGTTTTTTTAGTTTGTTGCTGAAGTATTTAAATGGAAACAGAATAATATCTAATAATACAGCATATGAGCCATCAACATAAGAAAAGGAATGGAGGGAGGGACATTTTGCAAGAGCAAAATTTTTTTGATATTTTGTTAAAAGATTGGTTTGTTTTGCAGTGTTGTTAGCTTGTTTGGAGTGCTTTTGTTTAATAAATAGTGTTCTCAAAAGTCATTAGAAATTAGCATTTAAGTGGCTTTTCTTCCCGAGGGGCATGCCCCCGGACGCCCCTATCACTGAAGTGTCCCCCCTCTGCTACTACTGCTCTTGGCCCCTTTGCAGTGGCGTAACTACTTGATCAGCTCAATGGGGGCAAATTAGGTCAGGGGGCCATAATATATGTCGCTAAATATATGTAGGGGCCCTAATATATGTTGCAAAAAAAAAATGTATGTGACCCTATGTCAGCGAGCCAAAGACATATGCTGTCGGAATTACGTGTCAGTTTCAGACATGGAAGTTGCACTTGAATGAACCTCCCAAGTCGTAGCCAAATTACAAGTGGGAAAGTCAGAGATAATTTTGCTACCCGAGTTCCCGAGTTGTGATGTTTCACCACTGACCCATTACCATCCTTCAAGTGCTCCGCTGAGCTCATATGTCCAGGTTGCCAAGTCGAAACGGCAGAAAATATGATATAGCCTATTCACATATGACAATGGAACCAGGCAGCACAGCGCATCATATTGATGGTCGCGCACACACAGCACGCAACCAGTAAAGTATACTTTAATATATCATAAATGGCTCTCATCATACGTTTCCTTTCCTCTTCTTTCTCATGCAGAAAGTGATAGCAGCTCTCCATGTATTTTTTATTCGTAAAGGATCAAAAGAAACATTTACTTTCTAGACATCCATGTTTGATGGTAATTCAGATTTCGTAGCATGTGAACCTCGTCAACCTCGTAATTACGATTTGGCAACTGGGAAATAAGAGCTTCAGAGGAACACTTGAAGGCAGCAATAGCCTACAGAAATAGCCTAACTCATCTCTCTAGAATGCTGATATAACATTAATCATTTCAGACAAGTAATACACTCAGTAGCAATAGTACCTATAGCTAATTAATGTCTGCAAATAAAAATGTTTTTTAGGTCATCATTCTGACAAAAACAAATCAATTCGCTATGACATTGCTTGCGGTCCTATGCATTGAACTCGTCATGTTATTTAGCTTTTGAAAATACAAAGTGTAGCCTAGGCCAGGCTATTGTTTCTGTCTACACAAAACAAAATCGTTCATTTTGACATGGTAGGTCTAGGCTATGTGAGAAATTGAATATTCAGTTAATTCATTCATTTATGTAGTATATTTAAAATGTCATAGCACACAGTTGAAGTCGGAAGTTTACATACACTTAGGTTGAAGTCATTAAAACTCATTTTTAACCACTCCACAGATTTCATGTGGAGTGAAAAGAATCTTGATATCTTATTTTCTGGTACTCTTACAAGCGATACTATAATGTCTCTGCATTTGAATGGATCTCTATGGGAATTGGGGGGTGGGACTAGATTTAGCTGTAAATTACACTGGAACAGTATGGAAACACATGGTTGGCTAAATGGCTCTAGGTCATCAAGGGTCTGACGTATAAAACAAGCCTTAAATCATCACTCTGCTGCCAGAAAGAGTCCATACAGTAGATATGGATGGATAACTTGAAGGGTTTCTTCTCCTGACTTATTTTTCCATAGAGTTCAATAGGACAATTTGTCAGGAGAAACAACCCTTAAAGTGTTCCATCCATATCTACTGCATATCTGGCAGCAGAGTGATGGTTTGAGACTTGTTTGATACCTCAGACCCTTGATGACTTACAGCCATTTTACCAATCATGTATTCCATACTGTTCCAGCATAATTTACAGCTAAATATAGTCCCACCCCCCAATTCCCATAGAGATCCATTCAAATGCAGAGACGTTATAGTATCGCTTGTAAGAGTACCAGAAAAATATATCGAGTCTTTTGATGTTGTTGGGTCACAGACATCAGGAAGTCATGGCATGCAAAGGATATGCGACCAAATATTACAAATTTAAAGGCAGTCAACTTAGTGTATGTAAACGTCTGACCCACTGGAATTGTGATATAGTGAATTAAAAGTGAAATAATCTGTCTGTAAACAATTGTTGGAAAAATTACTTGTGTCATGCACAAAGTAGATGTCTTAACTGACTTGCCAACACGATAGTTTGCTAACATGAAATCTGTGGAGTGGTTAAAAATGAGTTTTAATGACTTCAACCTAAGTGTATGTAAACTTTCAACTTCAACTGTTCGTCAAAAAATTTAGTTAATTCGCGTTTCCTTGTCTACGTGGTCGCGGTCGTTCTTACAGGTCAATTCTTCGTCCTTTTGCCCTGGCAAACTTGTTGATTACGTTCTCCAAATTGAGTCAGTCTCAACTTGAGCCCTCCTTGGGTTGATTATGCTTCAAAAAGAAGTTAGTTAGTGTTAGTGGTAGGCTACACAGTTAACGCAGCTTTTGCTTTCACCTGCTGTTCTTTTTGTTTAGGCTACGTTTCGTATAACCAGATTTTTGTTTCCTTTTTAACTGTTCTGCTAACTGACGTCGGAAACGAACGTGTGTGCAAGTCAAACAACGTAGCCTAATATGAATTATATTAATTAAAATTTTTCCCCACGTTTTAAATATAGGCTATAGCCTATTTTTTGTTCAGTTATGCCCACACGGTTGACAATAATACATTTTTTATTTAATTTAAAATGTATGTGTTTGCCTCCAAGCGGCTGAGTCTTGACTCTTGGCATTTTGCCTCCAGGGGGGCCGAGTGCCCTCCCTGCCCCCCCCGCTAGTTACGCTAGTGCCCCTTTGATTTCATTAAAAAAATTTATATTTGTATTATTATCGTTGCTGTCATTCATTTTAATCATACCTTTTAGTAAATATATTGTGATGGAGGGAAAGGGGTCTGAGAACCAACCACGACAGAACGGGGATCTAAAAGCTACCCACACAGGTGGAGCAACCACTAAATATATAAGAAGGGAAACAGGTAACAAGAACAGAAAAAGTAAAGTTCTCCCACGGGAGATAACACCCGGCGTATCAGCCAACAGAAAACTACCCAGAAAAGAGGGCAAATATAAACTCGAGTAACACGAGTAAAAAACAGTCAGCTAAGAGAAAGAAAACCTCCAGCTCAATGCAAAATAAATTGAGCTAATATAAAGGAGGGACAGGAGAAAAAAGGCAACGAAGGTTACAGCCTCAAAGAGGACTGGGAGAAAACCAAGGAAAGAAACTCGTAGAGAAAAAAGGATAGAGAAACCCGTAAGGATGTAATCCTAAATACTCAACTAAAAGGAAATTCCAACGTATCTTTTCGCAAGACTGCAGAAAAGACAAGTTGTCTCCTACTAAGTTCCGATACCAAAATTACCGGCTAGAGCATAACGAGAGTTAACACTGAAGCGTTGAACAGAGGTAACGCCCAGCTTAAATAGCGGCATGCGGCTGAAACCAATCAACCCAAACTGGTCTCTAGAGCAAAAATGCCTAGAGTGCCCTCCAGAGGCCAAGAGCTGCACAACCGCCAGAAAAGAGGAAGCAGGCTCAAAAACCATGACATATACTATGTGCTGTACAATAACTGGGTGTTGTTTTTCTAAGTTGGTATGCTCTTTTCTCAATTTGAGCACCCGCCTCTCAAAAGGTCCCTGCAACACTGCACCAAACTGTACAGAGCATCATATTTCTTTCCTCCTCCCTCACCCCTACACAGCTGCTTAGAAACAAAAAATAAGATAGATGGCCCCATGCCTGTATTTAACAAAACAGGCTGATAACAGCGCGTGTTTCTGCAGGTGAGAGATTGCAAGGTGTTCGGCTGGAGACGATACACCCACTCTGCCGAGCTCCGCAGCTCGTCCTTGCTCTCCGCAGGTCAGATCGGAGTTCTAAGTGCTCAGAGAGTACGCTCACTCCAAATGCAAATGAGTATTTAAAAAGCAGATTTTGACCCCTGGGCCCAATCTCAATAGACTACTGCAGAACAGACATTTCTTATTTGAATTTAGTGAAGGCCTGGAGTGGAAAGTGTAATGAATTGCGCATAGTACCTATGCATGGTTCATACTCTTACATGCGTGTGCAATTCCTCTTTATAATGTACGAAACAGATGGCTGAAAACAGCTTTGTGCTCTCTGACACACACACACACACACACACACACACGCTTGCATGCACTCATGCAAGCACACCCCCCGTACACACACCCACACACACGTGTTCACACACACGTACACAGAGACACCCCCTCCCTCCACATACACACACACATGCCCACCTGCCACCAGTCCAGTCCTGTTAGTCTGAACCTATTCCAGCACCACAATTAATGAGCCAATGAGTTTGAGCGTCAAAGTCAAGGACAAATATTGTTTGAATTCAGGCCTGAGCCTTTGGTCTTCACATAACAGCTTTGTTAATGACTTCTAGGTCTAACCAAGATTTTATCCTGGATTTTATTTTTCACGTATCACATCACCTGCTACAGTACCTTCCGGGGACCCTCTGTTGAAAACCCAGGTTGTAAAGCATTGACTTGAGTTCACTGATGGCTGGTTAACAGTGCTATAGTGTTCGAGCACCTATTACCGACCGGGGGAGGCTATTACCGACCACCTCAGGCGCCAACGTATTTATTTCATATTTCTTTGTGAGGACTGAACACCTTAGGCATTAAAGGTAAGTCCAGTAAAAATACACACAATAACCTGTCTAAATTACCATTTTCAACTTCATACATATATATTTTGTTATATTAACATGACCTCTTTTACAATACAAACCTTTATATAGTATCACGCTTCTAATTCCTTAATCGCAACGATTAAGTGAAATTGTCCTGTTATCGTTCATCAATATCCAAGCTAGCTTTACTAATGGCTGCTTTGCTTCCGGTGGTTTAGGTCACAGCTATGATATATACGGATTGCAGAAATGCCGTTAAGGACCACCCTTTTACATATTAACCTTAAATACACAAGGAAATGCGCCTCAGAAAATGAGTTTCCGAGCAGACGATACAGAAGGCTGTTCAAAGCACGATGTCTAGAATTGAGGACACTGCCACTCATTTTCTGACTTGTTTATGAAACGAATGGTTAACGTTAATTGAATTTGAAAAATTTGAAAAGACAATTAACTAACATTACTTCGTTCCTAATCGTATTTTTCAATTATCACTAACACGTTGTCGTTTTTGTTCTATGCTATCAATAACGTTAATGCAGGAATCCAGATTTTCCCTTTTTTTGGAAAATTTAAATGCATGAAGTTTATACATATAATTTAGCCATTGTCATAAAGCACATTGATCACATAATAATAGATTATAGGAACAATGGAGATTGAGTGCAGAAATCTATTGTTGAGCATTTTTGCAGATGAACTAAAAAAAAAGTCTGTGGAGGGAGGAAGCCATACTGAGGGCAGTGGAGGCGTGTAAGGAGGGGATGTCTGTGAGGCAGGCAGTCAGGCTCGACAAGGTAAAAAAACAACTTGTTTCTTAATTATTTATTATTATTGTGTTTTGGTGTGCTTGATACATTTTTAAGACCTCATAAAGCATCTTCCCATCTTATCTTCCCAACACTAGGTCCCACGGTCGACGCTGGGGGACCGGGTGAATGGGAGGGTGACCCATGGTGCAGTTAGCGGGCCAGGGCAGCTACTGTCCAAGTCAGATGAGCTGTCCCTGGTCCGCTACTGCCAATACATGGCAAGCCATGGGCACCCTCTCACAAAAGGCCAATGTTCCGTCTTTGGCACCTCCATCAGGTACAGAAAATTGTGTTAAATTTTTTTCTGTAACACTGGGATTGTTTCTGTGTAAATAATTGTTTGTATTGCTGCTGATTACACTGTGTCCCGTCGCTGCAAGGTGCTGGTCAGCAAGAGGTGCAATCATCCCTACCTTCAGGCGCCCAGCACCAGGGACCACATCACGGTGCTGGCGTGCCTGAACGCGGCTGGGGAAGACATACCACCTCTGATTATCTACGGAAAGGGGTACCCGGGAGGTGACTCCACGGGGAGCTCCGCACAACAGCCTGTTTGCCCGGAGCGAGTCTGGCTACATAGACACCACCCTGTTCCAGAAGTGGTTCCAGAGACAATTCCTCCGGTTCGGTGAAGGAGCGCCCCCTGCTCCTGGCGTTCGATGGTCACAACAGCCACATCAATACGGAAACCATCGACCTGGCTATAAGGGAAGGTCTCGTGCTCCTCTGCCTTCCACCATATCTCTCCCATATCTTGTAGCCGCTCGACGTGGGGTTCTTTGCACCATTAAAAGCAGAGTTTGCTAAGGCCGCTAGCAATCTGCCAAATTCGGCATTCATTTGTAGTTGCAAAATCAAATTTTTCTCAGCAGCCCGTACGAGCGGTGCAAGGCATGGAGGTATGTGGTGGCGGGGTTTAGGAAGTGTGGCATCTTCCCTTATAACCCTGCAGCCGTCGACACCACCCGTCTATTACCAGCAAGGCGCCCGGAAGACGCTGCTGGAGGAACAGACAAAACCACCTCCATCGTCTCCACGACCACCCTCGTAGCCGCATCAGGATCTCCTGCCACCCCCCTCCACCAGCTCAGTACCTCCACCCCCTGTGACCCCCCCCCCCCCCCCCCCCATCCACCCCTTGGTTGCCTCTGGCAACATCACCGGAGATCCTGATGGAGTGTGACTACAAAAAAACAAAACAACGTGTCACCTCCCTGTGGCTGCGAGGGTGATTACAGGAGAGGAGTTCCAGCAGCTCTTCCGGGAACGGAAAGAAAAGGAGCAGGCCGTAGCTGCCCTTAAAGAGCAGTGGGCCCAGCTGTGAAGGAGAAAAATGGAGCAGCTGGCCCAGAAGCAGTGAGCTGCTGTTGCAGCTGCCAGCACCTCTACTGCGGCTGGACCTAGAACCACTTCTGGGACCGTAGCCAGACCTCCTCGCTCCCGTGGTACCCCTGCAGCCCCCAGACGCCGTAGAGGGCCTACTGCACCCCTTAGGATGTCCACCTCCCCTGACCAGCACCTTGTTCCCATCTCTGGCCCTGTCATCGCCAGTCCGTCAGCCCCCTGCTCATCCCCCTCCATATATGCCCTCCTGCCAGCAGCAAAAGGTAATGAGAGTGTTTTATCTGTCATAAATGAGGCATAAGCGATATGCATTATAGAAAATGTCTTTGCTTTGTCAGTTAAGTACTCCTTCGCTTACCTTTCTAATTTTCCTTTGTAGCATATAGAACTACAGCCCCTCCTTCCACAGCTCCTCCACTCTCAGCCCCTCCTCCCTGCACAGCCCCTCCTCTCTTCACCACTGGTTTGTTACATTGCTTATCTCATTACCCTCTTATGTGCTATTGTGTGCAATCATCCAAAGTAGAAAGCTCAGTGAGTCAATGCATCCTTTTTTTTGTCAATAGCAGAGGCCCACCCCATGCCATCCTCCTCCAGTGAACCAGCTCTCGCCAGGCCCATGACACCACCCTCAGGTAATTATGATTTGGATTAACAGTATGCAGCATATTATAAACATGTCAGTAATATCTGTTGTCTGAATTCAGTGTGTGGTGGAAAATAATTCAGATTTCCTTTCCCTTTCCCTATAGATACTTCATCTGATGTTTGGGGGGTGGGGGGTCAGCCTATGCTCTGACTGTGCCGAGGCGGACCCCCCCGGAAGAGAAGATGTGGTGTCATGGGTCGCATGTGAATCATGTGAGCGCTGGTTCCACTCCTCATGTGTTGGGTGGGATGAGGAGGAAGAGGAGGAGGATGGCCAATTACTTTGTTTTTTTCCTTTGTTTAATTTTTTATTAATTATTTGTTTTGTTTTTTTTACATCAATTTGTTAATGTACAGTTTTAAAATAATTTTTATTTTATATTTAAATACATATTCATATTAAATAAATTTATAATTGCATAAACATGTTTAAATAAAGTATTTTAATTGTATTAAATAAAATTATTATTCACTATTGACTTTGGTTGAAGTTTAAATTTTTTCATGCGACAAATGTTCCAGCAAATAACTTTTGTAACCTACTACCTACTTGTAACCTACTCTTCTAAGGAATAAAGGGCATAGCTATGTAGCCGAAGTACTACTGTTATATTTTGGTAAACGGTGCCCTCTCCTGGTAAAATTGGCAATGCCGGACACAAAACCTTAGCCAAGGCTACATTGTTATCTCTTCTGAAAAGCAGTGATATATTTAATTAACAACATTAAAACGAGAAGAACATTTTTTGTGTGTCAGTAAACCTGTTTTACATTAATGGTACAAACATGAATGCACTGTAAATGATTATATTAAGTTTTGTTAAGAAAGTAACATTTTGAAATAATGCAAGATATGCAGGCTATTGTGTAATCATTTTTAATACGAGACATTTGATTTGCTCTGAGTGAGTATCAATGCTGCCATTTTTGTAGAAAGGCGTTTCTACAACATGATCTTAAGTTCCATTATAATGATCATGCTACCTCCATTGTAATGCTGAAATGCAATTAATGCAATGATTGAATTATGTTTCAATGTATTTTTAACGTGTCTATCAATTGGTAAACCAATTTAATTAAGGCGTTTGAGAAAAAACAATGGGCTGAGTGTTGTCATAAAGATTGTTTGTCATGTATGCTGTAGTCAGCTTCCGGTGTTTCCACAAGGGACAGGTGAAGATGTTGTCTCACAAAATAAATTGGCGAGTAAATGGGATCATTGACCTATTTTTGAGAAGATAAAATACCATAGATTTGAATGTATGCTTATTTTATGGTTACAAAACTAGGTACAGGGTGTTACCGATATGTATCCCATTTTTACCTACGATTGCAAATAGGTTTACGCTTTTATGTTTTTCCGCGAAAGTGGTCGGTAATAGGTGCTCGAACGCTAGTGCATGTAACCCTTGCTTTAGTTACCTAGCTCATGGTGTGTGTGCATGTGTGTGCATGCGTGCCAGTATGTGTGTGTGTGTGTGTGTGTGTGTGGTGGGGGGTTTCATCGTGAGGTGGGGTCCTGCAGCATACTCTGGGGTAGATAACATCAATTGGCCCCAGAGATTAGTCCACAGTGGGATCAGTTTCAGTTGTTTTTTTCCCCAGTTCTTGAGGCAGTGCTTTCTCCTTGATCCAGCTGTCCACCTCATTTAGAAAAGATCTGATAAAAGATAAAGATATCTCAGCGTGTTCATGGCTAATAGATGACAAAAAAAAGTACAGCCCCTCTTCTGGGGCAGGATTTATCATAGAGTGGCTACCCATGGTTGGGCTTTGTTCCTGTATAAAGATTATAAAAGGGACTGTGATTATAATGGAGATTTGGAACCTCCCCATTTAGTACAACTGCTGGAAAGCCTACCTCTGAGCAAGATGTATTCCATACAGATCTGATACAGCTTCTTTGAAGAACTTTACAAGGGCTGATATGTTCAGCTTTCTTTTCTTTTTTGCCTTTGTCAGCACAAAGTTTAGTCTACGTATGCATAATGCTTTCATTTACATCCATTAACCCCTTTGAGGCTTCTACGTTTCCTAGTATGTTTATTTCCCATGTTTCTGGCTATCTGCTAGCTTCAGCTTCAGTTTTCAGGGTGTCTTCATGGCTTGCTGGATTTGTATAAGTTGGAATTTCATGATTTTTGTTAGGCTAACCATGGGTGGGGAGCCCAGAGGAGAGTGTTTATGGGTAGATTAGTGGAGCAAGGTCACCACAGGGCTCATATTGAGGGGCCTCAGTATTTGATTAGGGTATGGGTATGAATCACTTTAAAAGAGCATCTTGACACACCTGCTTATTTCACCGCCTTTTCCAATACTTCCCTTCTGATAGAACAGAGAGGTTGCGGTTTAATATGGGGAAGAAAATATTCCACTAATCAGCCAATCGTGGTGTACAGGGCTTAGTGGGTCTGCCAGGAAAAATCATCATACAGTGATGATCAATTCAAAGTCCGTCATGGGAAATGCTCGCAAGTTAGTAATTCTTTTGTGCAGTTGCCAAAGTCACCGGTTTGCGTCCCAGTCAGTCTATATGTCTCATATGATGGCACAACAGTGCAATCTAATTTGAGAGATTGACTTGAAAAAAAGAGTCGTTTTATAAAAAGCCTTGACTGAGACTGAAATTCCATTCCACACTATGGGCCTCATTCATGAAATGTGAGCAGAACGAATTTGTATGTAAATCGTTCGTATTACCAAATTTGGCCGTATTTTGGCATTCATCAACGTTTTCGTATCTGAGATTTGTTCGCATGTAGCTACTAACAAATTTTACACATGCTCAGGACCACGCATACCGTGTTTGTAAATTCAGAATGCCGGTAAATGTAGCTTCTGAGTGATAATTGGAATATGAAGTTATTTTCATTTTCTGTTAAATTCACGAGACTAAATGTGGCCTTTGAAATACACATTGCAAACATAATAAATTACAATTGTAAAAAGCAAACACTTTAGATCACGCCTATTAATCAATTGTAGGCTATGAAGCTGTTTAATTAGACGCATAACGTAGCCGAATGAATGCCCCCAGTAGCCTATTTTTTCTAAATTGCAAAAAAAAGTTCATTCTACATGAACTTACATAGGCTATGCTAATTAAACTACGAACTAAAATTAAATTACACATTTTACCAATGAATTCAATTTGCTTTAAAGTGGCTTACATGTCTGTAACCAGGGTTGCAATTGTGGTCAACAGCTTAATCCAGCTAATGCCATCATAGGCTACATCAAGTTCCCCTACAAGATGCAAAACCAGGTGGAGGTAAAGCAGGGTTTTTATGAAATTGCCAACCTGACTGGGCTGAAGCCAGGGGGCCCCCAATATTTAGGGGACCCCCAAAATTAGTTAACAGAAAAAACAATTGTTTGTGTGTAAAATAAATTTCATACCTAGATAGACCAGACAGGGGTGGAAACGTATCACCTTTCGGCGAAATTCGCCGTTTTTATTTCAAAATAGTTGTGGATGTGGATTGTGCAGATCTGCAATAAAAATATTTGGGGCTGGGAGGGTGGGGGTCTACTTTTTCACAGTGCCTGCTCTTAGCCAGCGACACTGCTATGCTAAATTAGTGACATTTATGTTGTCACGTTGGCCAATCAGAGGCCGTGGAAAAAGCGCAGTATTGAGAAGAAAGTTGCCTTTCGAACGATAGTTCTAATACATTTCTGTGGTACGCTCTCTTGGTTGCTTGCTTGCGGCAAGATTAAAAATAAATTAATTTAGATAGCTACCGGTTCAGTTAAACTGAAGCTGTTTTGCTGGCCTTGAACTTCTTCCACTAGCAGCCTAATGGGAGAGTCACAATAGCTACTGATTTTTTACCGGCTCGCCATAGCCAATTTTAGTGTCTTTTTTTTTTTTTTACCGTGACAGTAGATAGTAGGCTAATCCTTTTCAGATGTAGCCTACCGTGGCTTAGCAGCAGTAGCCGAGTGCTATGACCAATTACATCTGGCTACGAAGATATAAGCCAGTGTGTGTATATTAGCTAACGGACATTATATTAATGTCAGTGTTTCCCCTACCATACAATAGGCGTGGTGGGCTGCCCCGCCTACGTAGCTTGCCGCCCCGCCTGAAAATATAAAATAGCGATAATTAGCTAGTGTTTTGAATCGCCGCAATTCGTGGCCACGCACAGAAGAATGAAATTGTTTAACGCCCCCGTTAACAATCGCGGTCATGCCATCACACCACCCCGCCTACAAAAACAACCTGGGGGAAACACTGAATGTGTTGTGTATATTTATTTTTCAGTTGAAAAGCACGCATTTCGATGCTGCTTGCTGCATTGTTACGTGCTGAGTGGTGGTATGTTGTATGTGTTGGAGGAAAGCTTGGTTGGTTTGTTGGTATGTTTATATTGCTCTGATGTGTAGCCTGTTGTCACGTATATTAGATCAGATCAAAAACGTCTACGATGTAAAAAAAAGCCAATTTACTCAGGCATAGCCTACATAGCGCTGTCCATAAGTTCTTAATTCCAACTTGCAAAAACTAGGCCTGCCTTTAAAAGTCTTGATACCAAAATGTGGCCAAGTTACAACTAACAATATTGCCTACCGTAGCTCACACTAAATAAACTAGCTCTATTCCAAAGCAATGCTATCCAAACTTTCCTAAATTATTTAATGCAACTTGGCCCTGTGTTTCTTCATCTTTGCATGTGAAGAGATTGTGCCTCATGGAACAACATATGATTTCAATGAATGTTTTTAACAGTTGATGAATAATTACACTCCAGAAAGGATATGTTTGTACTTTGTTGGCAAGTTTACTTTAGAAAATGTACAGGTTTTAAAATGTTAACTGCTGCTACAGCATTCTTTACAATTCACAAACAGACATTTATATGAAGAAACATCATGTACAATAGAGAAAGGGGTGATGAATAAATAAATGCAGATAAAAATGAGTAATATTTTTACCTAGAAAATAGCGTACATAAAGCATTTTTACAAACGTATCCAGACATGTTTGTGGGTCAGATGGTGGCAAATAAGTAATAGTACCAATTTTCTTAACATAATAGTATTTATGATATTTGCAAACAGAATTTTGTGAACACAAGGATATCTATGCTCTGTAGGACCACACAGGTTTTGATAGAATTCCAAATAAATAAATCAGTAAATACATAATAATACATTTTATTCATTCTGTGCTTTTCATAGACCCAAAGCAGTGGATGCAGACAATTGTTCAAACATGCCCTATAGTGGAGTAATTTTTCTGTTTAATTTCTAAGTGCAACACATCTGAATCAGAGTATTTCCACTATAAATTATGTTCATTTTGCAGTTTGATGTGGCACATACAGTTTATTTGACCACATTCTCTTGAGATGGTAAGATGAAGAAACACAGGGCCAAGTTGCATTAAATAATTTAGGAAAGTTTGGATAGCATTGCTTTGGAATAGAGCTAGTTTATTTAGTGTGAGCTACGATAGGCAATATTGTTAGTTGTAACTTGGCCACATTTTGATATCAAGACTTCTAAAGGCAGGCCTAGTTTTTGCAAGTTGGAATTAAGAACTTATGGACAGCGCTATGTAGGCTACGCGTGAGTAACTTGGCTTTTTTACGTCGTAGACGTTTTTGATCTGATATCACTTATTTTTTATAGCTAACTAATGATGAATAAGGCATGAAGATAAACATGGAGAGAGACATGCATTCCAAAGAAATGTATGCAGACATTCGCTTAACCATATCGCCCTCTATTGACAAGAATGAGAACAGTTATCCTATTACAGACAGCACACAATTACATTAAAAGAGTTTGTAGATGAGCAGTATTTAATGTGTAATGAAATACAATGAACAGCACCACCTGAGCTATGGATCATGAAGAAGCATGTAAATTAATTAACCAAATCTACATGGAGACATACATGCACAATGGGCTAGACGCAAACCCATTCTAGCTGAAAGACACACAGCCTAAATAGCTAGTACAGCCTAAATAGTTTGCATCAGTAAAATATGGAAATACAGTTTTAAAATAGGGCTATTAGTATTCTATGAAATACATTTAACGTTAGGCTATTCAACACTGGATTGCCAGATGCGTAACTCCAACCTTCCATGTGTGGGCTACGAGCTAGCGAGCGAGCTAGTGAGTTCATAAGCACAGCAGTTAGGCTATTCAACACTGGATTGCCGGATGCGTAACTCCAACCTTCCATGTGTGGGCTACGAGCTAGCGAGCGAGCTAGTGAGTTTCTGCACAGCAGAGTTTTTTTTCCGGTATTGTAGAACGTTACCTGCGGGAAATGTTTTGGTACCGGACAGCTAGGTTTAGTTTTCTGTAGTGCAATGAATGTAGGCTATAATGTGTGATGATTCGCTTCGTAGTAGCCTAGCTTGTTTCTGCTTCCTGACGAGAAGCAGGAAGTAACGTTGACGAACAAGCTTAATTGGACAACGCATATTTCCCAGGAATCTTAGCCAGAGAGAAAACAGTAGATACTACTAAGAAAGTACATACCAGAGATTCTTCTTCTTCTTATTATTATTATTATTATTATTATAATTAAAAGTGTTTGCAGTAAGCTACATTATCAGCAGAGTAGCGCAGACTAGAGCCACATTCGGAGGCTATCTATTTATTTATAAGTGACTAACCATGGATCAGATATGTTTGGGGAATTGGCGGTTTATAAATCTGATTGCTTAAAGGCTTGCAGCTTAAAAGAGCTATCCTCAATTCTTAATGTAGGCTATTATCATAAATTCTTAATTTTCCTAGTAGTTAATTTTATGGTGACCTTGTGTTATGTGTGAAAAGGATAAAGTGAACAGAGCTGAAGTGAAGAATTAATGAACAAATAAATGTTAGCCGAGGCAAGGGGTTTCCACAGTCAGTCAGTCATGGCCGAAAGAGCAGAGCGTAACACCCCTCCCCAAACCAGACAAAAGCGAGCGTCCGGTTTGGGGAGGGTGTGATATAGAACAAGTGAAATACAAGTGAAACATTGAACAGTTAATATTGTAAACCTCTTTTGCCTTTGCAATAAAAATACGTTAATGTGTCAATGTGAAAATAATAACAGTCTAAGAAATGAAAAGTACTTAACAGTTGCACATTGTTTTTGTGGAAAATACACATGTGCCCTGCTGGGCTCGTACCCCACAATCCACTGAAAGAGAGACTGCAGTTTTAACCACTAAGCCACAGTGGCTTCTTGGAAAGCATGAAGCCATTAGCTACATTAACATTAAAAAACATTAGTATGAAGCGTTTTTATTGGACGATAAGCTTGATGAGCAGGTATACGGACCATACCCTCAAATAATAATTCTCCCCATTGGATAACATCGCGATGGAGGCATGCAGTTTGGCAGGAAAATGGGAAGAAGAAGAAGAAGCGGAAGAGGAAGGAGAAAAACGGCAAAATAACACAAGTTTGGGGCTTTATTGTGTGGATGTGTGAAGTTGTATCTGAATGCTGTGTGGTTACATGAGGTCAGAACATACAGAAGTTAATGTTTTTAAGGGATGAGAGACTATGGTCATTGTGGTTACTTCTGTAGGAAACCCTGAAAAGTGCCAAACTCTCGGTGCTGTATAGGTATGGGGGCATGCCCCACCAAGCCGTAACTTGGCGGATGGCATACCTGCCATCCCAATAGATGTATCTACTATATGTACATGTGAATCAACATAAGTGTTAGTAGTATAATGCTTGAAACTGACTTTCCTATGCCACACCTAACCTCGTGTACACATCTAGGCTATTTACTACAAATTCCTGAGGCACCGCCACTGAATAATTAAGCCTCCGTAGCACCAGCAAGAATCTCTCGCACCGCCCCTGTTGAGTATGATAGTTAATTACACTGGATGAGAATGTTAAGTAGGCAAAATGTTCTCTAAATGTAGTGTACTTAAAATCCCCGAATGCTCTGATTCGGACACAGCCAATGTAAAAAAGTGAATGGAGTTTTTGCCTCTGGAAGCCCCTCGTCCATGTTTCCACTCTGTACAGCCTACTGTTATGCAGTCTACACAATTGCGATAAGCAGGCGGTGCCTCATGAAAGGAAACACTGCTTTGCTACATTTGTAGTTTATCTAGGCCTAGTCTATTCGCCCTAATAATGTAGGTTATCTGTAGACATCAATGTATTGTAATGTATATATCATATCTATTGTGTCTATCTATTCCTTATTTTAATGAATTGTTAAACCACTGCCATGAATTACTTTTTAATTGTGAGTTCAAATCAATAACTGGTTGAAATAGGCTTATAATGGGACATTATTTAGGCTAAATCACTTAAAATAAGACTTAGGGAGGTGTCTCTCTACCATTTATGATACTTGTTGCTATCTATTTATGATAAGCCTATGGCAAAAATGAATGGAGAAAATATGTAGAACCATTGGGTGTGCTTTTTGACATCAGGGTACTTTAGGACTTAGTCCAAAAAATGTCAGGTGCTTTCAGCATGCTACTGACGGAGACTGCTCTACAAATTACACCAAAAGAATACATTATGAGTATTGAAAATGAAATTGTATTCAATTCAATTCAATAGAATTTCTTGTTTATTTACACTAGGAATCATTTTGATGGAAGGGCCCCTGTTTGAATTACAGCCAGGGGCCCCATGCATCCTTAATCCAGCTCTGTTTAAAAGTATAAGTTTTTTAACCGGTTAGAATGTAGCCAGGCTATATTATAATATCCCGGTATGTAAAACCTGAGCACGATTCTGGCTTTTGCTCAGTGGGACACGCGCATCAATGTGACCGCACTTAGAACGCGCCAGAGAGATTCTAAAATAAGGTAGCATATGATTTCCAGATTTCAAACCACAACTCACACCTACAGAACCCCAACAAAATTACAAAATGAATAACGTTTAATTTATTTCCAGGCTGCGATAAAGCAATGCGCTCGCTCGTCCGATGCAGACATACAGTGAATCCGGAAAGTATTCACAGCGCTTCACTTTTTCCACATTTTGTTCTGTTACAGCCTTATTCCAAAATTGATTAAATTAATTTTTTCCCTCAAAATTCTACACACAACACCCCATAATGACAATGTGAAAAAAGTTTTTTTGAGATTTTTGCAAATTTATTAAAAATAAAAAAATAAAATTTCTCATTTACATAAGTATTCATACCCTTTGCTTTAACGTATTTTTAAAGTATCATATTTCATATTTGGTCGCATATCCTTTACATGCTGTTACTTCCTGAAGTCTGTGACCATCAACATCAAAAAACTGTCGATATCTTATTTTCAGGTACTGTTACAAGCGATACTATAACCTCTCTGCATTTGAATGGATCTCTATGGAAATTGGGGGGTGAGACTAGATTCAGCTGTAAATTACACTGGTACAGTATGGAACACATGGCTGGCTAAATGGCTGTAAGTTATCAAGGGTCTGAGCTATCAAACGAGCCCCAAACCATCACTCTGTTGCCAGATATGGAGTAGATGTGGACGGATCACTTTAAGGGTTGTTTCTCCTGACTTTTTTCCTCATAGAGTTCTATAAAATAATAATAATCGACAGTTTTTTGATGTTGATGGTCACAGACTTCAGGAAGTAACAACATGTAAAGGATATGCGACGAAATATGAAATATGATACTTTAAAAATACGTTAAAGCAAAGGGTATGAATACTTATGTAAATGAGAAATTTTCGCTTTTTATTTTTAATAAATTTGCAAAAATCTCAAAAAAACTTTTTTCACATTGTCATTATGGGGTGTTGTGTGTAGAATTTTGAGGGAAAAAATGAATTTAATCAATTTTGGAATAAGACTGTAACAGAACAAAATGTGGAAAAAGTGAAGCGCCGTGAATACTTTCCGGATGCACTGTAGATGTGCAGCTATGCGTTTCTTCGCCTCCAATTTAATGTCAATCCATTTCTTTTTTTTTATTTACTACTTTAACAGTTCGTGTGAGGGGTGATCATGCATTGATGGTACATGTTATCTCCTGCTAGGCCTTTACTTTCCCAGTTCATGCCACCGGTACTGACAATACTAAACTTTTTTTTTCTCCTTGATTGAACATCTGCTAATAAAACTTTGATTTCAGTGTTGGAATAATTATTTCCTTTGCTTTTTCTGGGCCATTTTGACAAGGTATGGACCTTTAAATGGAAGTGACAGCCTCCATATAAGGCAATTCATGGGTGTGGATTTATGCTAATCACAAAATAAAGTGGACGCGCTTCGTACATGAATACAAAAAAAATCTGCCTTTCCTGCACGGTTTGATGAATCCCATCCGGTGTAAATTTTTTGTACCAACTCATTTCATATATAAATGTACGCGCATATTTAGGAACGCTTCATGAATGAGGCCCTATAGCCTATCTTTTATGAGCACGGTACATTCATTCATCAATGGAGCCTCAGTTATATAGTTTTGTTTGTATTTCTTAGTTACACAAGTGTGGAATACAGGGAACAGAACAAATATCAGCATCGGCAGAGTCACCATTTGCCAATCCTTTTGCGATTACATTTTCAAATCACACTTTACGTGCAGATGTTTTATGCTGAATTGTGATGCGGTATGTCAAAACCAGGCGGAATTGGGCAAGAGGTCAATTTTGAGTTATTGGTATATTAGTAAAACATAGACCTTGCACTTTACAACTCCGCTTTCTTTTTTCAAATCGGATATTCCAAAGCGAAGTTATTAAGATTTTAAATTGGACCGTCTGAAACATCGAAACTGAGAAATAGCCCTTTAAAGTTTGAGTTTAAACAAAACAAGTTGGTTAACAATGTTAGCGTACCGAACCCTGTTATCGGGCGGAAACCAGACATTTTTGTGATCAACATACGATACTGATATTATTCTGGCACATACCATTGAACATATTATATTTATTAGGTTCACAAAACGATAAGCTAACTTTTAAGCCAATAACCATGTAGATGTGACCGGTAGTTTTTTTGTTTTAACGTCTTTTAGATTAGAAAGTAGGCTACTGTCAAAAAAGGGGCGCCCTTTATCGGGCGGCTCTTGTAGTGCATAAACAAGCTCACGATTATTGTTGTTTTAATAATCAATTAATAGTTTATTTCATCAAGAAAGATACCGTTTGAATAACCAATATGTTGGCAAAATAGCTGGCTAACTGGATAGTTTACCTGACAGTCCGAAAGATGTCGATATTGGGTTTATTTCTTCACAAAACGATAAACTAAGTTTTAAGCCAATATTAAACATGTAGACGTGACCGGTAGTTTTTTGTTTTAACGTCTTTTAGATGAGACAGTAATGTCAAAAAAGGGGAGACAACTATCGTTTATTGGCTTAAAAGAGATAGGCTCAATCGCATTGGATTTATTTCTTTACAAAAACGATGTTAACTTTTAAGCCAATAACGTGTTTTTTTTTTCGTTTTAACGTCTTTAAGATGAGACGAGACTGCCAAAGAAAGGGCGCCCATTATCGGGCGGCTGTTGTAATCCATAAACAAGCTCATGACTATTGTTGTTTTAATAATCAATTAATAGTTTATTTCATCAAGAAAGATACCGTTTGAATAACCAATATGTTGGCAAAATATCATCATGCGATTTTACGTTAGCAAGTGAGCTCGAAGTTACGCTAAATTTGGCGTCATTTCCAAGCAAAATCTCGAACAAGGCATCATTTTGTGAAATTATATGCCTCTCTAAAAGTGTTTAAAAAAATACTTTGTCGATGAAATTTCAGTTAGAAACTTTTACAGAACATTTTTAATATTTGTAGCATCATAAATGGCCAAAAATCACTAAACCCCTAAAATTCACCCTCAAGGCATTTTGCAGCTGTTCCTCCGTTCGTAGCTCTGCCCAATTCCGCCTGGTTTTGACATACCGCGTCACAATTCAGCCGGTTTAAGACACATTTTTGACAGCAAACTTTTTCCCCCCTTACTGGAAAGATTTACAGTTTGAGGAGTCACTGTGGTCTCATGGTGCCGAGTGGACTCTTCTACTGAACACCAAACCAATCAAGTGAGTCTCTGAACACAACAAGTGTAATTCAGTGACCATGGCAGTGTCAGATGTGGCCAGCAACCCAACAAGGTTGAGTATTATTGGACACAGTGTCACCTGGGGGGGTTACATTTCAGTTAGAAACAGAATGTCCTCATCTGAAAGCACACCAGCAAACCCCTCTGATCAATTGGGCACCCACAGTCTACCTGGGCCCAGTGCAATGTGTCCCCTCTTACAACTTCTGTAGACATTGCATTGAAACAAATACCCAGAACATTCTTCCACACTTGACACACTTACCAGCACTCTCCCAAACTGATGGAATACACACCACGGTGATGAAACAGGTCAAGGAATACAATTGGGTGTTCGCAATTTTAAGAAAAGACAAAAATAAGGCTTAAAATGTATATATACGTATATATTTTTTAAAAAGACACATAGTTTTTATTATTTTTTTAATTATTATTATTTTATTTAACCTTTATTTAACCAGGAGGTCTCTTGAGATATTATATCTCTTTTACAAGAGAAATCTGGCCAAGACAGCAGCAACAATAAGTTAACATTAAAATGAATTAAACACAGAATACAAATAAGACAATACAACAACAGCATGAGAGCTACTTGCAGAACCTGATGCTAGTACTACTGCATGAAAAGAGGTTTTCTGGAAGATATCTGGCCTGTTAAATTACAGTGTGTGTCGGTCAATGAGCGGTAGTTACATGTGTCGCCACATTATGTTTCCAGAAACTTCTGCACACTCCCGGGCCATGTCTGTGATCGGGGATTTCTGGACTCAGATATTCCCGATTAGGAGAAGTGGATGGCCATGTCATTTATGGCAAATTTCTGGACAAGAACACCGCCATGCATGAGATTACGTCCACTTCTGATGGCAGACACGCATCTCCAAATGGCCAGATACAGTCCGCTTTCGGATTGGTGCACTGTAGTGTCCGCCCTGTAGACGCAACTTTTCATGCAGTATGCTTCTTCCACATTAGGACATAGTTGCCCTCAAACTGGTTTGGGGAAATAACTAGACCTTATTTGGAGGCATGCAGTGGTGCCCCAATTTATTCATTATTATTATTATACACCAAATTTAAGAAGAGGTAAAGAAAAGGTTTAAAAAATAAATAAATAAAAATAGCACAACGGGATGGCAGTGGCCTCATTAACCATGCACAACTGGACACAACCTCAAATATCAAATACACCAGGCAGTTTTGATCAGCCACAATCAGTTACCATGGAAATAAACCTTGCACCTCCTGGTGCGATAAGAGCACCTGATTTAATGAAGTTGAGGTAAGAGAGAGAAGGTGAAGAGCTCCCTACCAAAGGTCTTGGGGCTCTGCTAAGAGCAGGGAATTATGGGTAGTGCAGAATGCAGAAACAAACTACTGAAGAGGGTATTCAATCAGCACTTGCCATTAACTGATATTCAGGTCTTCACACTTTCAGACACATTTTCACTCCAGCGATCAAAGAAATAAACTCTCGCTGACCCGTTTTTTTCTAAAATTATATGGCTCTCTTGGCCGATATAAGCAGATTCCTGTCAACAGACCAATTTTCAACAATTTTCTTTTTTTTCTATGTACAGCATCTTCATGACAGTGTCTCCATAAAAAGCACTATACAAATGAACCTGAATTGAATGGAACCTAACTGAACTGAACTGAATTGAGACCATCACACACATAAACAGTAAATAAAAATCGTAAAACGCAATGAAGACCACATACCTCTCTCTGACAGTGTTTTTCGATGTACTCGCTCGCTGCAGTGACACCAAAATCCTCTGTGCTCATTGTTGCTCTCCCACTATGTCTAAATGAGAGTTTTAAAGGCGATTTCTTCACCGGTTCTTTAAAATACAATCTAATAATTGTAGGCAGATGCTATTATCGCTGTGAGATAGCAATGGGACACACTAACACATTAGTGGTTAGTTCCAGATAGCGTATATGGTTAAATGCTCAGAGCAAATTACGTTGCATTTCTATTTTGAATGTAGCGAATGCTGAACATAATTGGATAATTATCCTTGCAGTCTCTGCCGGTAAGAATAACAACTAATGCTGCAGTCAGGGTTGGATTTTGGAAGCCATTGGCCCCTGGGCTACAGTAATTGAAGAGGCCCCCCACCCACACACCATTTTCAAATAATACGACACTGTCTGTACTAAACACAATATCAGATACAAACATTGTAAGCCACAAAATTAAAAGGAACAGAAACATAAGAGCACACCTGAAAGAACCATAGAAGTCCAGTGCATAGCATGTTATGTCAGAGCTCAAAACCTCTAGCTTGAACAGCAGTCACAACATTTTGAGAGCGAGAGAGAGCGAAAGAGAGAGACAGAGAGAAAGAAGGGGAAGTGAAGGGAGGAGACGAATACTGACCAAAAGGAACATGCACCCCAAGAGGTGTTGCCATGCAGCCAATCATGTGAACCCAAAAAACACTATCGAAAACATGTCATAAAATGAATAAAATTTGTTTTGTCCATTATAAAGGATATACATTTGCCCATTGTGATGGTTTAAGATGAAAACATTGATATCACACTGTTACACACACCTAAATATGAAGCCTAATCATTTACTCATGTACTTCAATTAAACATCACTTTCCCCTGTACAGTATTGGGATGGCAGGTATGCCATCCGCCAAGTTACGGCTTGGTCGGGCATGCCCCATACCTATACAGCACCGAGAGTTTGGCACTTTTCAGGGTTTCCTACAGAAGTAACCACAATGACCATAGACTCTCAGCCCTTAAAAACATGAACTTCTGTATGTTCTGACCTCATGTAACCACACAGCATTCAGATACAACTTCACACATCCACACAAT
Organism: Synaphobranchus kaupii; assembly: GCA_029718625.1. Classification (NCBI taxonomy): domain Eukaryota; kingdom Metazoa; phylum Chordata; class Actinopteri; order Anguilliformes; family Synaphobranchidae; genus Synaphobranchus; species Synaphobranchus kaupii. The sequence continues at coordinate 25,463,587 of CM056386.1, forward strand.
AAAGCCCCAAACTTGGGTTATTTTGCCGTTTTTCTCCTTCCTCTTCCGCTTCTTCTTCTTCTTCTTCTTCCCATTTTCCTGCCAAACTGCCTGCCTCCGTCGCGATGTTATCCAATGGGGAGAATTATTATTTGAGGGTATGGTCCGTATACCTGCTCATCAAACTTATCGTCCAATAAAAACGCTTCATACTAATGTTTTTTTAATGTTAATATAATGAATGGCTTCATGCTTTCCAAGAAGCTGCCATGGCTTAGTGGTTAAGACTGCAGTCTCTCACACAGTGGATAGAGGGTTTGAGCCCAGCAGGGCATATGTGTATTTTCCACAAAAACAATGTGCAACTGTTAAGTACTTTTCATTTCTTGGACTGTTATTATTTTCACATTGACACATTAACATATTTTTATTGCAAAGGCAAAAGAGGTTTACAATATTAACTGTTCAATGTTTCACTTGTATTATATCACACCCTCCCCAAACCGGAAGCTCGCTTTTGTCTGGTTTGGGGAGGGTGTTACGCTCTGCTCTTGCGGTCATGACTGACTGACTGTGGAAACCCCTTGCCTCGGCCAACATTTATTTATTCATTAATTTCTTCACTTCAGCTCTGTTCACTTTATCCTTTTCACACATAACACAAGGTCACCATAAAATTAACTACTAGGAAAATTAAGAATTTACGATAATAGCCTACATTAAAAATTGAGGATAGCCTCTTTTAAACTGCAAGCCTTTAAGCAATCAGATTTATAAACCGCCAATTCCCCAAACATATCTGATCCATGGTTAGTCACTTATAAATAAATAGATAGCCTCCGAATGTGGCTCTAGTCTGCGCTACTCTGCTGATAATGTAGCTTACTGCAAACACTTTTAATTATTATAATAATAATAATAATAATAATAAGAAGAAGAAGAATCTCTGGTATGTACTTTCTTAGTAGTATCTACTGTTTTCTTTCTGGCTAAGATTCCTGGGAAATATGCGTTGTCCAATTAAGCTTGTTCGCCAATGTTACTTCCTGCTTCTCGTCAGGAAGCAGAAACAAGCTAGGCTACTACAAAGCGAATCAACATGCCTCATAGCCTACATTCATTGCACTACAGAAAACGAAACTAAACCTAGCTGTCCGGTACCAAAAGATTTCCCGCAGGTAACGTTCTACACTACCGGAAAAAAAAAACTCTGCTGTGCAGAAACTCACTAGCTCGCTCGCTAGCTCGTAGCCCACACATGGAAGGTTGGAGTTACGCATCCGGCAATCCAGTGTTGAATAGAATAACGTTAAATGTATTTCATAGAATACTAATAGCCCTATTTTAAAACTGTATTTCCATATTTTACTGATGCAAACTATTTAGGCTGTACTAGCTATTTAGGCTGTATGTATTTCAGCTAGAATGTGTTTGCGTTTAGCCCATTGTGCATGTATGTCTCCATATAGACTTGGTTCATTAATTTACATGCTTCTTCATGATCCATAGCTCAGGTGGTGCTGTTCATTGTATTTCATTACACATTAAATACTGCTCATCTACAAACTCTTTTAATGTAATTGTGTGCTGTCTGTAATAGGATAACTGTTCTCATTCTTGTCAATAGAGGGCGATATGGTTAAGCGAATGTCTGCATACATTTCTTTGGAATGCATGGCTCTCTCCGTGTTTATCTTCATGCATCATTCATCATTAGTTAGCTATACAAAATAAGTGATATCAGATCAAAAACGTCTCCGATGTAAAAAAAAAAAGCCAAGTTACGCATAGCCTACATAGCGCTGTCCATAAATTCTTAATTCCAACTTGCAAAAACTAGGCCTGCCTTTAAAAGTCTTGATATCAAAATGTGGCCAAGTTACAACTAACAATATTGCCTATCGTAGCTCACACTAAATAAACTAGCTCTATTCCAAAGCAATGCTATCCAAACTTTCCTAAATTATTTAATGCAACTTGGCCCCGTGTTTCTTCATCTTACCATCTCAAGAGAATTACAGGCTAGTTATAACGTAAGTGTTTACTAAATGAAGGTTTACACATTACTAAATAAAAATGGGTTGCACCACACAAACTTGTTTGTACGTTGAGCTTAGTAGCTACTAAATATTTACACCTATCTAAGGAGGTGTAAATTGTGGCGTAACCATAACCAACGGAAAACAAAATGAAAACATGGCCCGTTTAGAGCGTTTCGGAGGCTCTTACCGTTATTCCTACTAAATCGTTGTTTTGAAATCTTGTTGCCATTCGGTTGTTGCAAGGAAATATAAAAAAAATACACAAATAAACTGTAACCGTCTGTTCATCTAATTGGCTACCTCCGCCGTTTCTTCAGAAAACACTGTAAAAATAGTTGACGCGTGGAAAACGTTCAGTTTCAAAACAAAGTTCTTTATAGTTCAAAAAAGAGGCAAACAGAACACTCCCGTTATGTAACTTAGGTATGTAACTTGTAAGTTTCCATATATTTTCAAAGCACATAATGGCTGTAACATAAATAAATAGGCTAAGCAAACAAATAAGGACATTTTGAATTTTATTCGTAAAAACATAAACATGCACACATTGTAATTCTGTTCAATATTCTATTTTTTTCCATGGAATGCAAAATAGACGTAGGGCCCTATCTTACACCCGGCGCAAAGCGGCGCTAACCCAAACGCAAGTGTCTTTGCTATCTTACACCCGGCGCTAGGTCCATAATAACGCCTAACGCTTACGTCCTTAAACTAGCATGTATTCTTGCGCCATCACAAGTGAACTGGGCGTGTTGGTCTTAAGATGAGGAGTGGCCAGGATTCTTTTTGCCGTATTGCTATCTTGAGCCAGCAGAAAGCGCTTGCGCTAGAACCACTACAAACCTGGTCTAAAGTCATGTCGCAGTTGTTTACATGTTATTTTAAGGGCGCATATAAGTGCGTCTACATAGGCGTGTGCACAACGCGCATACCCTCCTGTCTGTTACACACAGGGGCGTGCACAAGCATGACTAAAATATCTAGATCACAATGTGAAATATTATTATTGTGTAGGCTATATCAAAAATGCATAATAATAAAAGGTTCCATAGGTCCACATACCTTTCCCTCAGCGAAGGGAAACGATGCCACATTACATTGCTCTCAGCCCACTCCATCAACATCCAGGCGATGTGCAATGGTACGAGACAATGGCTATCCATTAAAAAGGAGCTGCCTACTACTGCTGCTGCTACTGATCCATATAGCCGATTCCTTGATCGCACTAAACACGCACGAGCATGTCTGTTTCGCCATCAAAAGCAATCCGCCAAGGTGGAAAAGCAGGCTTTTAAAGGGAATGGGATATGACATTTTGATTGGTTTATTGCATGTCACGCCCAAGACACACCTATAATTAATGAAGAGACTAGGTTCAGCCCAGTTGCACCTTGCGCCGTGCTTAGTGCCAAAAAAACACGCCGTTAAAATAGCAAAAGTAGACTTGGACACGCCCTAAATGGACTTAGCGCCATGCGCTTAGACTAAGCGCCAAGATCGCCAAGATAGGGCCAGTAGCCTGTTAAACTCAATGCAAGTTGATTTCCGTGTTTACATTGTAGCTTGTTGATTGATTGGTTATGGATTTGTTATCGTCATGATAAAGCGACAATGTTTACCTTAGTATTGAACTAAGCATAGTATTGAACTTAGTTTTCACTAGCTAAGACATTACTTACGTATTGGTGGTACAACCAAATTTAGTAAAGCGATAGTTTGAAACTAACTAGTAGCAACTAAGGACCTAGTAAATACTTTACGCGCAAACTTAGTCACGAACTTACGTATGACCGGTGCAACCCAGCCCTGTACAGTATATGGGGTGTTGCACGCAGACGTTCCATGCTGTGTAATAACATTCTAAACTGCTGTGTATTTCTCAAACAGATTGTCCAAGACAATAAATGACCACTGAATTTTGAAAGGAACATATCTATGTGTAAAATTAATGCTAGGATTGTATATGTATTTCATATTTAGGAGCAGATATTTATAGTATAATGATGTGATATAATTACACAAGAATTTCACGTTAATTTTGCATTTGAGTGAGCAGGGCTTTTCATGGCTTTTTTGGCATACGATCGGGCTATTGTTGGGTTTATATTGTTGCTATGACGGAATACTAATTTCAGACGATGAAGAAATATATATATGATCTCACAAATAGACGCTATTGTCCACTATGTCATGCATGGGTAGGTATAGTTGCAGGCGAGACTGGGTGGGGGTTGCTTGTTAATTGGACTTGCTACGGGAGAGTAGTGACACTTAGAAACTCCGTATTCAGCAGAGTTGTCACAAATCGTAGAGTAATAAGGATACAACATGGAGTTTCTTGTTCCCACGCATAGCTTGACTGCAGGAGCTCTCAGTTGAGCAAAATCTTACCGCCAGTGCCATGGCCACTAGGCATCTGCTTGAAAGGGTTAAAGTTGTTTTTGATGAGTCGGGTGGAAAAATGGCAAGCTCAAACAGCAGAGACCAAGACAAATTCAGAAAGTAGGCTACAGCTCAGGAACGTAAAAAAGAAACAAGAAAAAGAAAAGAGATTAATTAAATGTAAAATTGAAAGGTTCCTTGGGTGGATTCATAAAGAAAAAAAACCTGGAGCAGGACAATGCTGCTGAAGCAAGTGTGCTGTTTTTCAACTCCCCTGCAGATTTTCGACTCCCCTTCAGGCGCTCGTCAAACTAACGTCACACGATATGCTATGAACGCTATGCGATTTTCTTTTGCTCAATTCAGTTAAAATTTTAAAACGATAATACTGTGGATTGTGCTACGAGCATAGCTAGGAACCATACATTGTAGATTGTCCTATTGATTGTGGTGGAGCATAAAATAATTGCAAAGAGTCATGATGTTGAACACCATCTTTTTCATTGTAAAGAGAGGCAAAAGACAGGCAGAAGGTGGCATATCATTCAAGTGTCACGAAGCGAAGTGCAAGGTCTGACACTGTGACACAAGAAAATTACTCTGCAATGTTAAAACACGTCGAACACATACAGTGGCAAGAAAAGGTAAGTGAACCCTTTGGAATTACCTGCATTTATGTATAAATGAGCATCGCGAACAAGTGCGCAGAGCAGGTTCTATCAAATTACTCTTGCTGTGCCCGACCTGTCAAATGAATCTTGCTGTGCCCATACTCAACCAATCACTTGCACACATCACTAATGGAGCGCCCCTTTTAAAAGCGAGACCTCTCTCATACTGCTTTGGCTATGCTGCGCTTTTTTCGCTGCTTCTTGTTCTAAAAAATATTTTGCTGCTCACCCTCCACCACCCCAGCCTCCACCTGTTCTTTGGATCTGATTCTATGTACAGTTGTGTTCAAATAAATAGCAGTGCGTTAAAAAAAGTCAATAAAGTGCAAATGTTTTTTAATAGCTTTTAGTTCCATATTTCAAATGTAGTGGAAACATTGCACATTCAATTCCAAATCAAAGCATTAACAAATTTTATCAAGTCTGCGTTATTCTTTTACAGGAAGCAAAGAAAAGGAATATTAATCTGTTCAAAAAAATATCAGTGTCGACATTTTTCTCTTCAAACTCAAACACTTACTGTATAAACTGAAGAAATTTTTCAAGATTTAACTTCACTTTAAATTACTGAACTAATATTTAGTTGCATAACCATTGTTAACCGCATCTGCATTGCATCGAGTCACTTCTGGCACCTAGAAACAGGTATTTCAGCCCAGGATGAACAAACTACATTCCACAGTTCCTGTGAATTTTTGGGTTTTGCTTCAGAAATTGCATTTTTAATGTCACCCCACAAGTTTTCAATGGGGTTGAGGTCGGGGGATTGAGCTGGCCACTCCATTACCTCAATCCTTTTTGTCTGGAACCAAGATGTTGCTCGCTTACTCGTGTGTTTGGGGTCGTTGTCTTGTTGAAACACCCATTTCAGGGGCATTTCCTCTTCAGCATACAGCAACATAATCTCTTCAAGTATTTTGATGTAATCAAACTGATCCATGATCCCTGGTATACGATAAATAGGCCCAACACCGTAGTATGAAAAACATCCCCATATCATGATTTTTGCGCCACCTTGCTTCACTGTCTTCACAGTGTACTGTGGCTTGAATTCAGTACCCGGGGGTCGTCTGACGTACTGTCGACGACCACTAGACCCGAAAAGAACAATTTTACTCTCATCAGTCCACAGAATGTTACGCCATTTCTCTTTGGGCCAATCGATGTGTTCCTTGGCAAATTTTAACCGATTCTGCACATGCCGTTTTTTCAACAATGGTGCTTTACGGGGGCTTCTTGCTGATAGCTTAGCTTCGATCAAACGTCTTCTGACTGTAACAGCACTTACAGGTAATTTTAGATCATCTTTGATCTTTCTGGAGGTGATGATTTGCAGAATCTTTGCCATTCTGACTATTCTTCGATCCATTTTAACAGTAGGTGCTTGTTTTCTTCCGCGTGTTTCGGGTTTTTGTTGCCATTTTAAAGCATTTGAGATAATTTTAGCTGAGCGTCCTATAATTTGCTGCACTTCCGTTATACGTTTTCCCGTCTCCAATCAACTTTTTAATCAAATTACGTTGTTCCTCCGAACAATGTTTGGAACGGCCCATTTTACTTAGCAATTCAGTAGGAAATATATTTTATAACAATGTGTGAAACATTTGCTTCCCTTCTTCCTTAATAAAGGACAATTAATGACACCTGTTTTTTCACAGAATGAATTCATTCTCTAATTAAACTCCACACTGCTATTATTTTGAACATGCCCCTTTCAATGAATGAGTCAATTACTCAGAACAAGCAGCGTGCATGTCATGACAGTTGGGTCTGTTGTTTTTCTATTACACTACTACATCTACAAGTAAATTATTTGCCATGCAGAAATATCACTACTACTAATAACAGCGGTTCATCAGGTTACTGATGTTGTACTGCTATTTTTTTGAACACAACTGTACTTGGGGGATTTTGGTGTATATCTCCTGTTTAATAGGGGAGATGTGTCGTGCTCCCTGTTTTATAGGTAGTGTACGCTGGTGCATGCACTAGAAGTACATTGAGCAGATCCGGGGGCACTTAGGCTAGGTTTTGTGAAGTGTGAAGTGCATTGTGACAACTAGTTGTGAAATGCATTATAAATAAATATTGATTTGATTTGATCCATTCAGCGCCAAACCAAAATATTATATATTCTTTCATATATTAAATATGTGAGTTATCTTGAGAGAAATATATTGTCTTAAAATATGGTCTGATCTTCATCTAAGTTACAATAATGGACAAACACAACCTGTTTTAACTAATAACACACAAATTATTGTATTGTTCTTGTCCATATTGAATACAGCATTCAAACATTCACAGTGTAGGTTGGAAAAAGTATGTGAACCCCTAGGCTAAACAAAAGCTAATTGGAATCAGGAGGTAGCAAACCTGGAGTCCAATCAATGAAATGAGATTGGAGGTGTGGGTTAGAGCTACTTTGACTTGTAAAAAACACTCAAACATTTTGAGTTTGCTATTCACAAGAAGCATCTGCTGATGTGAAACATGCCTTGCAAAAAAGCCAGGGCTGTGTCCGAATCAGAGCCCTACACCCTTTTGAGTACGCATATTTGAGTCCACTTCGTCAAAAAGCTTTTGAGTGGGCGACTTTTTCTCACAAATGGGGGCACTTAAAATACCACGATGAACCCCTTATTTCCGGGGTTTTGTTGAGGGAATTCAGGAGCACACTCATCTGCAGAACTGTGCACTCACCCGACAACTTCAGTAAGTAACTCGGAAGTAAAAACGTAAAAGACGTAGAGTGTATATGCATATCTATGGTACAAGAGTTCATATGATCGTACCACAACCCACAGTATTATTGTTTTAATTTTAATTGGACAAATTAAGCAAAAGTGTGGTGAGTTGTTATTGTTAATTACCATATTTTAATTCAAGGGCACAGGCATTCTTCAATTAGTTGGCTGTATATGGTTGGTTTGTGTGATGTCGTAGCCTGTAAATCCTTCATTCATAGTTATATAATAGATACTATTTAAGTCTATGACGGATTCGCTATAATGTCATCGCGTTACCGGCTGGGCCCCGCCCACCCCTTCAGACGGCCCTGAATAGAGCAATAGCCGGAATTATAAAACAGATAGATCCAATCCATTGTTATTTTTGGTCAATTTGGGTTCCAGCTGTGACAATAATCCTTGATAAATTACAGGTAAATAGAATGTTTGCACATCATTTTAATATTATTGCGAGTTTGACCATTTTAAATATTGTAACATTAACGGATCCATTAGCCTAGTTGCATAGGCAGGCTATCTATGTAGATTCCTAGCTAATCTGCCAAACGTTACTAGAATAAAGGTACACTTTTTTACAAAGGTCATTGTCAAACAGATGATCGGAATTATCTTTGTCAGATTCTCCATCAGATTTGTATCCTATCTGTATAAAATATTATTAAGTTGAACTAACAAAAAAAAGGTTATCAACCTCTGATCAAATATCGACAGTTTATGATGGTTAGCTTGCACTCATTTATAATGTAAATACAACGAGAAAGGCTAGCTCACAACAAAAAAGTTGTAGCAAGACTACTAATGCTAGCTATGTTTTGTATTGCTTTGCAGAGATGAAAGTTAAAGAAGAGAACCAGAAACAGAATTACATGCACTTACGTTAAATCATTGATGATCAAATCCACCGGATTGTGATTAGCTACCAAGGCAATGCACTTTTAGCCACAGGGTTGCACAAACATCCTCTTTCTTCTTTTGTTTACAAACATGAAATGGGTCGATGTATAGCCTACAGTTTTATACAAGTGATATGGCAAACGAACACACAAACATACACCGGCAGACGGCTGCTCACCACTCAATTGATTTTTTGTGTTAACACATGTTGAGGCGACCCACTTATATGAAAAATATTGTAAAAATTTATCCTGATATTTTATGGTCCCCCTAGCAGCTGGGGCCCCTGGGTTATAGCTCAGGACAGCCTGTGCATAAATCAGCCCCAGGCCTTACTGGTGCAGTGCAGAAATACCCCAGAATTAAGAACATGCTTAATCAGTAAGTGCAAAAATCATGTAATTTCAGGATATCATGACTGTTATGGTGCTCTCCCCTGCTAGTATAGCAATACAGACAGCGGCGGCAAAATATCCTCTTATCAACCGGAAACAGAGGGTAGAAGGACCCATAGTGGAAGGAACACATTAGCTGACCATCTGCTGGTATGTTCATGGGACATCTCAGTATACACACACTGCTTTGTTTTTTGTTGTTGCTATTTTTAGTGTTTGAGGAAGTACCTGAAGATGGAATATTCACTGTAAAGTATGTGTCACTATAAATCACATGTGACATAATTTATTCACAAAGGTGAATCATCTCATAAATAGACACCAGCTCAGACACAGTGGTTGTGTCTGGATGTGTTAATAAGCATCTGCCACATCCACAGATTGTCTCCATGAAACCTTGTCTCACAGTACATGCACACATCATGAAATTAATTTCTGGTTTTAACAAGTAGGTAAATGGAATAGGCCTACTGTGGGGAAAAATATGATAGCATGGTAAAGAGAACCCCTTCAGAAGAGGATGGATGTTTGTTGTTTTATACTGAAAGTAATAGGCTAATCATCTGATGTAACTTCATAACCTGTTTCTTCAAAAAATTAAAAACCTTTATTACCATTGCTTCTTTTATTACCTCTTACCTTGTTACATCGCCCGCCCCTACCCCCTTGGCCATGATTAATTTGGTTTCATGATTCATCAGTTCTTAATTTTGACTCACTGGTAAATATGTGGTATTTTTTTCCCACAAAGTTGGGAGAGTTCTATGATTACCAAAAAGAAAGTGTACTGTGTTTGCGATGGGGGCGGGGCAAGATTTGCTTGTAAATTAAAGTAAAGGATAAAGATTGATTTAATCCAGACCAGGTGCTTAAGGAGTTTTAAGGATCTCATCTGATAATTTGCTTTACAGATGCCCTTGTCTGGAAGGCCACAGTGATGAATGAAGCATGTGAATACGTCAAACTGCATATGAAAAATGAAGGCTTGTTCATTTAGGTACCAAGATGCAAGAAGTGCTAAATCAAAATAGAATGCTGATGAACAAAAGCAAGACATTCTCTAGTGTATAGCTATACTTTTCAAGCAGTACAGCTCAAAGTATATCACAAAATGTTTTCACGTACCATTCTGTCAGGTGGGCTGTGAAATCTCAGTTGGAACTGCAGAAAGAAATGTTACCGTTTATGAAAAAGGATGTGTTACAAAGGTGGGGGAGAGGAGGGGGTGCATAGAAGTATTTTAGACCTAGGGACACAGACACGCACAGCTGACGCTAGTATCAGTTGTGCCTGCCAGCCACAGTTGGCACTGGCACGGTCTGGATTCTGTACTGTGGAGGCTCATCCATGCACTGGATAACAGCCATTAAAGGATGAGCCGCCCAGCTGCCCCAAACTACATTTCCACTTTAAAGCAATTTACTGTGGTTGAAGCATAACTGTAAAATCCCTTTTAAACCAGTGTTTTCCCCCCAAACAGTACAGCGAGTCTTGTCAGATAACAACAGACCCGGAGCACTGCTAGCTACGCTTGCAATATATAAATATGTAATGTAATTGAAATATGAAAAGCACAGGGGACATCATTTAATTAACAAACGCAGACACAGATCCAGAGCTATCTCACTCAAACATTTTGAATGCTTTCTTCTTGATTTTTGTGGCTATACTCACAGGATTACAGCCTTATTTTTTCAGTTTTTCTTTATTATATTCGGTCCTTAGGCTCTCTGTAATAGGCTACATGGTGAACATATCTTTATCTGTCTGCCGTTTCGAAAGTGATCAGAGAAACTGCAATGCTTCATCCCCGGGAAAGCTCTTTTTGTCATGCTAAGCAGCCGTTCTAAGATTGTATCCCAAGCTTCTTGCAAAACTGACATTTTTACAGAATTCTGTGTAGCTACCATTCCGTGCTTTTGAGCAGGGGTCCACAGAAAAGTTGGATAAGCTCAGTGGATCTAAGCTGCACGGAGCAACCCCTTTTCCCCATGCTTATCAGCTGACTGAACTCAGTTGATGTGAAGTTGTCAAGAGAGGTCTTTGTAACAAAATGTCAAGGTTTTTTTTTTTTTTTTGTATTTGTTTATTTATTTATTGCACTGACATTTGTATTAATGCCGTCTCCTCTGAAATGACAGAGTGTGGTGAAATGTCAAAATTCAGAAGGAGATATTTGACACAAGGGATGTCATTTCAATAGCAGGTGAAATCAAGGGCTTACCATGCCTTTAAACCACACAATGCTGGGAACTTCACAGAAGAAATTGCTATCTCTTTATTGATTCTATTCAGTTTGTTCCCAGACTTCGACTGGGCTTTGTTAACCGCTCTTCAAGCGTAGAAATCCTCTGTTAAAAATGTCTCCACCTACAGTAGAGCTGTCAGTGGTCACACTTCCGTGCGCGTGCGTCAGAGGTCAGCCCCTCGTCACCGTGCCTGCAGAGACTGCCACGGCGAAAAGCAATAAGTCAAGCATGCCTCTTAATTAACACGCCATTCAGACGCTGGCTAAAAATCCATCACTTGAGTAGCATTTGGCTGACCTTTCTGACGGCACGCCGAATCGGCCCTCGCATTCATCATTTTCGTTTCCAGTTTATCATCCATGACGGAGACTCGAAATTCAAAAACTCTGTCATTTTAAGGGATGTGCGTTTACACACCTTTAATAAATACTTTGGCTGGGTCAGTCTCTTGACACTTATTATTCTTCTGGAGTGTGATACGGTTGCTGCCAGGGCACTGGACTGCTGACAGTAAAATGCACAACGGTTCCACGGTTTATTAAACTAATAGAAAACAGCAGCTGTGCTCCACCTTCAAGCAACCGTATTAAAACTGTACAACAGTGCAATCAGTCTGCTAGATAAATGAGAGGGCTAAGGCTAATGCTAATCAGTATAACATGGCACTTTCTGATTAAGGCCTGATTCAGTCCCAGCAGCCTTTTCCACGCCTATTCAGCTAATCTACGATGACGCAGTCCCGTCTACTTGCGCTAGGTCTCGACAGTCTGAGAGGGAGTACCATGACTGCGTCATCGTAGATTAGCTGAATAGGCGTGGAAAAGTCTGTCTTCTTCAAGGAGCATTGATTTCCCATCGACAACTGCAGTATGCATCCATGATTGAAGGTATACATCATAAAGTAGACCTCAGTCCATGAGGCAGCAATCTCCGTGTTTTTGATCTGCATGGTGGGAAAGAGTCAATTATCAGGAAGACTGGACGGAGTTTCCAGGCTCCCGTACAATAGAGAGTGGAGTGCCAATTTTGGTTGGGTGAGTTTTTGTTTGTCAGGCTGAGGAAGACAGGACTGCCAAAAGATTGACTGCCTGACAGTCAGGCAGACTGTCACAGAAGGAGGCTAGGAATTTTATCAGCCTCTGTCTAAAGAGAGATTTATTAAAATGTTATGGGATTTAAACTGAAACGGATAATTTTCCAAGTTGTGCTTACTATTCATTTATAAAAATAACTGAAGCTGAAAAAAGTTGCTTACGTTGGTTTAAACTTATCTGCATCTTTCACACCTGTATATAAATCTCAAATATAAATCACAAAATTTTAACTCACGTGAACATGCTTTACAATTACCCTGTGAATGCAGCCAATTACAGCGATTTCCCTCTAAATAAGGTTGCATTGCAACATTTCTTGCACTCTTCATGCCTAATATTGATGATCAATTAAATGTTATGCTTAAAGTGTGAACAGAGCCCACTACGGGGATTTGCGCACAGCCCTCAATCATGCAGTACCTCCACATAACCAGTAGGTAAATTTACTTAACATCAGGGCTGTGTCCGAATCAGCACCCTGTCATACTATTGAATATGCGGGATGAGAAAGTAGTTCAGTAAGCAAAATCTTCTCTAAATGTAGTATACTTAAAACTCCTGGATCAAATACTTACTTCCAGGGTTTCGCTGATAATATTGGGGAGCATACTTTTCCAGAAGTAAGAGAACATTTTGGTCACATAAATATGATACACAGCTTTGTTTTAAAAATGAGGCACAGCTTCACTGACATTTTCCTTCAATAACAACAAAAACAACAGGACATGGCCGAGTAAAGGTGGGAGGTCTTACAACACTTCTGTATTTCTGTATGCACTTATTGTATGTCGCTTTGGATAAAAGTGTCTGCTAAATGACTGTAATGTAATGTAATTCAATTCAATTAAATTGTATTTGTATAGCGCTTTTTACAGAGAACTGTCGCAAAGACGCTGCACGGAGAAACAGGAAAATTGAGCAAAAAAACCAGGCCTTAACCCCAACCAGTAAAACGAGGTAAAAAAACTCCCCGGTGGGAAGAAAAAACACTCAACAGTGGCGAGAAATGGGAAATGGGAAGAAATCTTGGAAGGAACCTGGCTAGAGAGGGGGTGCCCATCCTTCGCTGGCCGGACCGGTTTAAACTAAGGGAGGAATGGATGGTAATAGAGTACATATCGAATAGAGTACTTCCACAGTACCGTTGGAAAATAGTATGGAGGACACATACTAAACAGTACACAGTAAACATAGAATGTAACACAAGTAAATTGCAATTAGTCTGTTTTTCTCAATACCCTGGAAATAATGTTCCAGTAGTGTGTTCTATACTAATTATGTGTGTTTGTATTAATTGTCTTGACTTGACCATCCATTTTAAGGCATCAAAAATGTTTGTTTTTTTAATGTTGTTGGTAATTGATGCATATAAGACTTTACCGAACTTCTATGGTAGATCGTAGGCTGTGAAGATTAGTTTCAAAACCACCTGGTTGGGGTAAGTGAAGCTACCCAGACTTGAATAACAACAACAATAATAATAATAAAACCTGCTTTTCAGCTCATCCTTATATGTGTCCTTCAACCAATTCAGACCCATGAAATGGTGTGAATTTCTCCCAATCTGTCTCCCTCTGTTTGAAGTGAACTTGCCCTTTGGGAGTTGTGGATGGTAAGGTAATTTTCCCATTCCACTTCCCTCACAGAAAAGCCCCCAGGAATCTTTGTCCTACAAAAAGAGACTGGCATCAAGAAGCTGAAGCTGGATAGGTTTGAAGAATGAAAATTGCGTTCTCTGAAAAAAAGAAGATAAAATGAGAATAGTGACAGAGGGATTTGAGAGAAACCTTGAGAGAGCAGAGTTTCGACCTTATTGGCAAAACCAAAAGGTATAATATTAGCTGAGATTGAAAAATTGCAACCAGCTCTGGAAAAATTAGATGCATTTTTATATTTTATTCAAGTTCAGAGTTTGTGCTTTGAAATGATGGGTCACATTGAAATCATGCAAGTTTGGACCAAGTCATGCAACTTTAAAAGTCAAAAGGCATGGAACTCAACTTTTGAGGAAACAACCTGAAAATTTCAGCCCAGGAATTTATCGATGAGATTAAGATAATATATTTAGATTAAGAGTTGCCATAATAAATTATATGTATTTATTTAAAATAAAAATGCACATTTGATAATTTGTTGCATAGATGATTATATATACTATTTAGCAATGCATTTTGGAAATTTCTATGAGAGAGTGGAATTTCAGCTTTTGGTTGCTGTGGCTCCTTCTTATTCAATCTGTGCCTCATTGACCAGAGTGAGTCAAAATTAATTTATTTAAATTAAAACCAAAAAAAGTGAGAGAGATAAGAGAATATATGAATGTATACTACTCATGTGTGGTGCAGTCCGTAGGGCAGCCCACTCAGCTGAATGCGGTTCCCCCCATGCTGGTGGGGGATTGATCCTTAACGTGATACTTTCTCAGCTTTGTCCCCTTCTCTATCTATGACCCTCTCCACTTTCTACTTGTCTGAATTCATCAAAAAATATGAACGCTCCACTCTCCTTTTTAAAAATGTATATTAACATTCATAGTGCATATGTGTGGTTCACGAGCAACAGCAGGCAACGATTGTTTCAAAACACAGGCAATATGAATTTATCACAGCGCACCTTTAGCCCAAAATGATTACCATTGCAACATATTGGGCATAAATTCACATGGAGCAAAGCTGGCTTGAGATCACAAGGTCACATCAATTGGGGCCTGCATTCCTACAAATTGACTAACCATGGCAACACGATGACCCAAACTTAGGAATAAAAAAAATGTTTTGATGTCACCCTTAAAAAAAACACATAATACACATCCCTTGGAATCCGAAACACAAACCCATGACCTTCAATGTAAAACAGACAGCGAGAATCAGTGTTCACACACTGACACAACATGGGACCAGTATTAATATTGAGCTATGCTGTGTGTTTAACCCTTTATTAGTATACTCAAGCAAGTGGAATAATTTCTCTGGGTTTTTTTTTTACTTGGTGTGTAAGTTAAACAGATATTTCTGTATTACCAAGCTAGGTAAGGTAAACTGTTTTACAGCAAGGTAGTGAGGTATTTGTCCACTATTTGTTATACAAATTATCCATACATTACAACAGACACGTGCAGATTGGGGGGCTCTGTGCCAGAGCACCTGCCCCTTTTGCTCCAAGTGCCCGATGTGCCCCTTTCAGGGACGTAGGAAACTTGTCCGAAATTGTACCGAAAAAAAAATGTTTCCTGATGATTACTTTTAGTTTGAAAGGCATGCTTTGAGAGCGCAGTCAACAAGTCATCATCGAACTGAGCGTTGGAATGGTACTTCAGGGTCCTTTGCCAATCACAACGCTTGGAATGGTACTTCAGGGTCCTTTCCCCAAAGACTGTAGAGGATAAAAAAGCTATCTGCCCAGAACTCCGTTCACGGTGGTATCCGTCATCTGAGTGTTTGTGAAAGTGGTGCGCTGCATAGTCAACTTCGAGGTAGGTGATACTGGTTTAAAGGATTGGTTCACTTTTTTCAACCCGAACCTTATTGAAAGGTTGTTTCCCATCATTTATAATCGTGAATAGCACAACCTCACTGATAGCTTTATTGACATTTTAACTGCAGCTTCTCAGTGCGTTCCAATGGAGTACGTAGTTTAGCCTTCAAAAACCGTGTATAAATCTCCTTTTCAAAAACGGGAAATGCACACTATACTCAGACTATACTATGTCCTTATATGTTCTACCGAAAAATGGAATGAAATGAAAAATCTAGTGTAGATGTTTACAAATGGTGTAGGCTACTGTGGCAATTGTAAGTAGTTGTTCCAAGTAAAATAAAATATTACATTATTAGGGTTTGAGCCACTGGTTTTATTTATTTATTTATTTATTTTCTCCGTGTGTTTGCTAAATTTCCTGTGAGATGGTACATCTTAGAGACTTTAAACTTGGCACACTCATAATAAATGGATGAAATGAAGAGTGTTTAAAATCTACATGGTCCAGGGCTGGAATTTATGAAATTGGCCATGACCTATCATTAGGGCCACCAGTTTATCACAGGGATTTAAACTTGCAATTCAACTGTTATCCTCCAGTGGGGCTCTGTAGGCACTCAAACGGTACAATCAAGTGAATAATTATCCAATTGAGAGGAAAAAATAAATAAATTATGCAATTGGAGTTGCTAATTAAAACAATAATAAAAACAATTAGTTGACATAGTACATGTGGAGGCTGCAAAAGCCCAGCTTCGTCTTGTCTCCACCCCAAGCCTGAGTGCAGTGAAACCCACCTGCTGACAATTCAGTGCAATTACCTGCATGTTTGAGCAAACAAGCCTATCCACTGCCCTCGCATTCTCCATTTTGTGCGTCAAGAAGTAAACGTGAGTACAGTTATTTATTACTAATGCAGCGGTTATGTTGAATTTCCAAGTTGAAAGAAGTCAAAGTTAAATGACGTGAAATGATGGTAACAATTTATTTAAGGATGTGAAGAGATTTTATAGGTAGGCTACTTTTAATATGTTTCAAAACTTCAACCGCAAAATTAATAACTTGGACAACTTTATCACGATCGCCTCCGCCCTTCCAGTTCACCTTCCCTGTTGTTCTCTGTTTTTCTCCTCCCTCTCGTTCCATGTCTCAGTTTCTTGTGTTTTCCTGTTGTGCAGGCTTGGCGTGGCTTCCCTCCTTGTTTCCCCGTTTCCACTGCATTATCTCTCAACCAATCACTCGACATCCTCACTCACATTCCACACGCTGCTCATTCATTCACACACGCATTAGTCATTTATTACCTAATTTACCCGCATATATATTCTCCCTTCTCTGTCTGTCTCGTTGCCAGTTCGTACTCTCGTTTGTTTGTGAATCTTACAAACGTACTCGGCCAGTGTTTTCCCGTGTTCTGTTGGCTTGCTTGTTTGTTTAATTGTCAGTTTAACCTGTTCAGCTTCCACTCGCATTATTCTGCTGCTGGAATACCCCGGTTGTTGTCCGCCATCAGTCCTGCTCCTGTTCCTGTGGCATCAGCCTGCCCTTAGTGCCCAACCCCGCTTCCAGACCCTCACCTATATTTCCCCCCGTGTGTGTTAAATAAACGTGCTCCACGGAGCTTATCATTGAGTCTGTCTCCGAGTCCTGCGTTTGGGTCCACAACATTGAATGGAGTTCAAACAAACTTGGCAGAACTGTTCCTATTTCAGAAACCTGAATGGTAAGTTAATGCTCCTAGCTGTTATTCATTTTGAGAGAATTGAGTGCAGTTGGGTTAAGCTGCATTTTCCAAGCAGGCTCAGCAAAATTCAGCCTGTAGCCAGACACAGCATCTTAGCTAGTAGCCACAACGGCGGTGCAGCGCGGATGTTTGAAGGCTATGAACGGTTCGCCCATAATCCATACTTTTATCGAGCTATATCCAATAATTTCCATACAGACTAGTGATTCCTAAAATACACCCCCGGCCAGCGGCGTCAGTGCTGAGCGCATGTGTTGCAGGGTCAGAGCGAATAAACTTGTGGCGCCGCACAACAGCTCTACAGAAAAATGTGTCACTGTCCAATGAATTATGGTTCTCACTGTATATCATACTACATTTCTAGTACATTTAGAAAATTTTTTGCCTACTTAACAACTTTCTTGTCCTGCCTACTCAATAGTAGGCTATGGAAGGGCGCTGATTCGGACACAGCATGACATGGTTATTAAGGCTGCTATAGCTGAAAACATATTTGCAGGAGCCACATTTCAGTTAAAGGTAAAATGAAAAGGCAAATGTATACTGAATGCATTGAGTCATTTAGAATATGATGTCTCCGAGTCCTGCGTTTGGGTCCACAACATTGAACGGAGTTCAAAGAACGAACTGGCCAACGATGGACCCAGCGGACTCGGAACAGCTCCACTACGCCATCGCTTGTCAGGGAGCCGTCATCAGCAAACAGGGATGCCACCTAGAGGAGATCCAGGAGGCCCTGAAGCAGGTGATTGACCAGGTGGGTCAGATGGGCACCCTCTTGACCCAGTTGGCAGTGCAGGCAAGTGCTAGTTCTGAAAAAAGTAAGATGGGATGTATTCTGTAATCGACGAGGCTCACTGATGGGATCTCAATTCTTGAATGATAGAGCTAGAATGAAATTGACCAAATATTGTTGCCTGGTAATGGGAAATCCCATCATTGCGTAATGGGTTATCCCTGTATTTACCTGACATGGGAAAATCCCACATCTAACCTTAGCTCTAGGCCCTAGGGGGCATCTTAACTTTATTTTACCTATCTCCTGTGATAAATATGCATGTTGTGATCAGACCTTACGCACGTAGATCGGCCGATTTCAAGTTTTGTAATCAGATCCATGCAAAACGGAAGAAAATAAGTTAGGATACCAAGTTTCAGCTCTATAGCTGTTACCAATCCCAAGTTATAAGCTTCCAAAGTCGGAAATAATCACATTCGCGTGTTTTCACGACTCACGAGTGTGAAAGATGGAGGTTTTGAGCAAATTTCAGGAGGCCATATCTCCGAAAAGACATGTCGTATGAGGCAAATTTTTTGTGTGTGTTCATTTTTCATACAATGGATTATTATGATGGAGTTTAATCAAAATCTGAGAGGGTCATGCAGGGACCACTGGTTGATATGACACGGAATGACCCATACATAAGCAATAATGACCTCAGAGCCGGGCATTATACAGTTTGAATGCCTGACGTGGCTGTCGTAAATTTCCCTCCGTGAAGGGCATTCAAACTATATAATGCCCGGCTCCGAGGTCATTATTGTGCTTATACCATGATTACCAACAATGATTATATATAGACTGTTTGTTCTGAAAACAATTGATTCTATGAGGAAGAAAATAGTTCCTTCTCGTTTTTATAGTACCAAACAATTGGCACCAATTTCGGTTATCTTTGGCATTACATTATTGAAGAAAATGTATAAAACCATAACTCAATCAGATTTCACGTTACCTCCCTCTGTCTTGCTTTTTAAAGATGGTTTGGTCACGTAATGTAGCCTAACTTAGGCTAAGGAAATATGTTTCAGATTCGCATCATGAGATGCAAGGGGACATGTCGGCCTACACTCAAGCGCTTACCTGGGCCCACGCCTCCAAGTTGGCATGCCACCCCGGCACCGCCCGTACCCTGGCCCTCCTGGCCCTTTTAGCGTTCCTTTTGTGCGCTTATTGGAGCTGCCCCTGGCCTCTCCTCTGGATTTCATCCCCAGACTAATGGCCAAACTGAACTTCTTAACCAAGAGCTGGGTAAGGGCCTGCGCTGCCTCGCTGAGAGATCCCCTACTACTTGGTCCAGCTGTCTTTGCCGGCACAGGTATGCTTACAACTCCCTCCCTGTCTCCTCCATGGGAATGTCTCCGTTCCTCTGCTGCCTGGGGTACCTTCCACCCCTATTCCCGGAGGAGGAGAGGGAGGTGGAGGCCCCCTCAGTGCAGGCCCTGGTATCCCGTGCCCGGAGGACCTGGAGGAGAGCCCGGTGCGTTCTCCTCAAACACATCTCTGGGATGAAAGCCCAGGCCCTGCCCCCAAGTACACGGTCGGTCAAAAGGTTTGCCCAGGGCATTCCCCTCCAGACCACCTGTAAGAAGCTTACCCCCCAATTTATTGGCCCCTTCCCCATTTCCCGTGTAATCAGCCCCTCAGTAGTTCGTCTTCTCCTTCCACCTCCCCTACACCGCATCCACCCTGTGTTTCATGTTTCCCATGTTAAACCTGTCTCCACCTCATTACTTTCCAGCGTTATATACCTGCCCATTTCCTGCCTGCTCCTCATTCCTGTGTCCTGTCCTGTGTACCTCTCCAGCCTGCTCCTGTCCTGCCTGTTCCTGTTCCAGCCCAGCTCCAGTCCTCCTGCCCTTCCCCATCCCGCCCTCCTGATCCCCTGCTCTGATGGATTCCCCGGTTCTGACCCCTGCCTGTTCCTGGACTTCGCTTTTGCTCATCCTGCATTGCCCCGTTTGCTGGATATTTATTCTGGTGTCTGCGATTGGTTCCGATCTGTTCGCGTCACAGCTGTTTTGCTTGTATTCAACCCAAACAACTCTACAATGTCAATGTGAAAAGTAAAATCTATAATTTGTTCCAAATTATTTATGAATATAAAACCGAAAACATTTCCTTAAGTATTCAACCTCTCCATCACTAGCAAAAATGTAGAAGGTGCAAATTCAGTAACTTTCTTGTTTGTGTTGAATACCAGCAAAAAAGCCTGACTAAATAATTTATTATCAAATGTTCATACACAGCAAAATATGAAAAACCCGAAGGGGGCTAAATACTTTTTCAAGCCACTGTATACAGATTAACATGCTTTGTGAAGTAATTGCATTCACAACCAGTCGATGTTGCTGACGTTAACTTGCATTACTAGATAATTTCCTAAGTTCGTGTTTCCAAATTGAATAAATACTGCACCTCTAACCACAACAATGGTTTGCTAGATTAAAGTAACTAAGATATTTGCAGAATACAAACTTTTTAATCTGCAGTTTTAATGTTATTTACCCCCCTAGCACTAGTGTCCCCAAATAGTTTTTCTAGGTTGATGTGCCCTTTTCTAATTTTGAGCACCTGCCCCTCAAACAGTCTCTGCATGGCCCTGCATTACAAGATGTTTCTGGTATTTGATCCTGCTGTCCATAGAACAGGTCTACACAGGAAGAGGAATCACAGCAGAGAGAGGAAGAGGAATCACTGAAGGGAGCATTGAGCAGCTTTATTTGGTCGGACAGGATGTGCCTGATGAAAAGCACCTGTGCTTTGATTCTGACACCGATGGTCTCGTTACTGCCGTGCCCGCCATACGGAAGCGGGAGAGTCAAGGTCCGAGAGAGGTTGACGCGGCAATGTCTCGCGGGACGCCCTGGTGCAGGCCACTGGATTCAATTAAGGTTTCAGTCTAAAAACTTCTGAGCGGATTTGAGTAAGCAGCTTAGGATTTGACCCCAAATGCTGATTGAAAGTACCCCCGTCAACAAAACCACTCATCTTGTACTGAAAGGAAATCAGTTGGTTTAGGCTCTCACTCACCTGGAAGCCATCTTTTTTTTGTAAAACCAGGAAGAAAGAGAAACAGACCAAGGCATTGAGTGCCAAGGGGAATGAAGAATGGCAACTGCATTCTCAGCTTAAGTAGGACTGAAATAGGCTTTATAACATTATATTACCACCACACATTTAAATTATCATTATGAATGATTGTACATGCACGCACACGCACATATTTATACAGTGTATAAATGCTTAGAAATTTTACAGTGAGAACATAATAAACCAATTAAAATAACTTGAATAATTTATTGAGTCATACACTTAAATTACGGTAGCCTTTTTAATTCAATAAGCTTCTATCATTTTGTACCTATAATCCTGATATTACCATTAATGAAACCAGTGGTAATGGGGATCTCATTAGAATATATTAGATTTTTTTTCTATGTTGGCTTTCTGAATCATATATCCCCTTTTCAGTGACTCTTTCAGCAACTGGTTGATTTTATTTTGTCCATTTTCATATCAAATGCAGTTAATTTTCCCACATTGCATTGTACTGGAAGGCATATCTGTTTTTAAATAAATACTTTAATATCATGGTTAATTTCACCATATCTGTAGTTTGTGTTGTAAGCCACTTGGATCCAATAAATAACCCTGTTCATCAAAGATAACACAAAATAGAAAAGGAATATCTCATAATATCATCAGCATTAAAATGTGGTTGAAATGGTTGAGAAATCACCACTTATATTTTTTTGAGATAGTTAAGTAATTCAGAATTTTTCTCTCTGTGATGATACATTTTCCTCAAAACGTTCCTCAAAATGTAAATTATTTAAACCCTTCAGATGAGTAATTATAAATTCAACGTAATAAGACATTAATACATCCATTTATATTACCACATTATGATGTAGGTTTCAGCAAATCACATGCTTTTTGTTGGCTGACAAAGGAAGTGGTATTGCTCACAGTAAAAAAAAAATGTACATAAAAGATACACAGTTGTCTTGCATCATAAACTGATCATAAAGTAATAGTGCCATGGACATTAATGCATTATGAAGGACTTGCCAAATGGAATGCCATGTCCGCAGAGGAATAGGAATTTTTGGTATTCCTTTCAATTAAATTTACTCAGTGTCCTGAATTCTCAATTACATTTACATCATTAATGAGTGTCCAATGCAGCGGAAAGACTTTAGAGCTTTGATCTCCAGAATCTTGTCATGAACCCTCCTTGCAACCAGAGGGTGGCAGAGGGCTTATCTTGCACTGATTACTGAATCATTGATGCAATTATTGTTGTGACCTGTTTCTCATTTGTCAGTGTATTTAAGTTCCAGTTCCTTTCTTTGCTGCTCAGTCTGGGAGACTCCTGCCTTGTAGTTGCTTGCCGGGTTCTCTCCAGTCTTTTGTTGTCTGTGTTTCTAGTTCCAATACTTTTGTAGATTTCATTGGAGGCATGTTTCTTTTGTACCTGTTTGTTTTAGTTCCTGGGTTTATTTCACCTTTTATCTTGGTTCCTGCCTTTGTTCTCTGCACTTGGTCCACAGCTCATTCTGACATCATTAACACAACTGTTTAATTAGTACCCAGCAAATGTCAAATGTAGTCATCCGAGATAAGAACGTCTGTCTAATGTGGACATAGCTGGAGAGGTCTCTGATAAAAAAAAAGGATAGCTAGTAAAAGGCTACTTTATCCGGAAAGATTATTTTAAGATTTAATTTAAAGATTGACATGGAAATGCGTCTTATTTTATTAATGAAAGCCACAATGCAAGGCCTTGAATCTCAGGACAACCACATGGAGCTTTCCAGTAAACTCATTTACTAAGTGATGTGTTGTAAGTTTAAGTAAATTATGTAAAGCTTGCGAAGCTAGTTCGGGCAGACAACTTGAGAAGCACCGAATCGCATGAGCTCACATGGTACTTATTCCACATTGCATTTACATTAAATCTCAATGAAATATTGCTTAATTCAATCATGAGTTGTCTGAGTGAAATACAATTAAATGTATACTGTAGAATGTTATTATGTAATATTTTAATGTTGTAAAACCTTCTTCTCTGCATCTGATTTTATGTTTTCAACCTTTTAAAGGCAGTATTTAACAGTCATAAAATGTGGACACAATTACAGATGCAGGAACTGACCTTTGAACTTGGAGATTTCTGTCAGCAGTCACAAATGAATTCTTCAGAACTGCTTCAAACATCATGGAGCCCTGCTGAAAAGCACAATGAATAAACACTGAGGGGAGCGACCCAGGAGCCCTCTTAGCAGCGAGTCAGGAAAAGCAAAAACATAATGGTGAGGTTGATAATGACCTGCGTTCGAGAAGAGCCTTCAATCCCAAACCTTTTCAAAAATGAGGTGGCAAACAGCAGCCAGTTTTTAGCACTGGCTGGGTGGGGCACACCAGCAGTTTTGTGGCAGTGACACATGCTAGCAAACATTTAAATAAAATTTAAATACTGTCACGCTCCAGTGACATCAACAGCATCTTCTACGCCGCTCATGCTGTCAGCATGCAACTTATTCTCATGTTGCAGTCTGTCAGCTTATGCCGCTCTCCAGGGTCGAGATACCATCCGTTGGCCTGGCAGGTTAGCAGCAATTAATGCTAGAGGACACTGCAGCTGACGTGAGTCAATTGTTTGCAGGTGAACTTTTTGGTATTTGTAGACACACCAGTTTGTGATGGAAAGGCAAAAACATTAATTTACCGGTCTCCTCTGGGTCAAGAGATGATGGTCAGAATGACCAGGGGGATTTTGGTTGACCTGTGTGTGAGAAGCACTCCCATAATCTGTACATTACTAGGGATGGGACAATATATTGAAATTCAATATATTGCAATAAAAAAATGTGACAATGCGTATCGTGGGGCAGAAAAACATATTGCAATATTTCTACATTTTATTCTGCTGTAGTACACAAATGAGATGTCTTATCACTTTCACACGCTCTCTGTCGCCCATTACACATATTGTACAGCAGAGGGAATCCTCCAGCTTGCCTGCACATCACAATATGTTTTATTGCACATATTTTCCTTGGCAAGTGCTGGCCGAATAAACGTGTCAGTGTAAAGCATGCTCCGCTTATGCCACTGTTCACTTAGCTAGGGTTTAACAAGACTTACGGGACTTGCATTGTGAAGCCAGCAATCACTGTAAATATTTTTTCTTCCATTTTTGTTTAAAGGTCGGAACATAGAGGGGTCGGAACCACACTTTGGTTCTTTCCAAACTGTCACATGGCCCTCTTCGCTTTAAGTTACAATAAGTTCAGCACAGTGATGGCTAAGACCAAATTTAGCGATGTGCCACTTCTCTTTTTCGAAATGTCTTCTCTACTTCAAAATATGTCTTCTTTATTTCAAAATACATCTTCCTTTTAGAGGCAAAATGCTAAGGGCTAAAGCTAACCTTTGTGCATGTGCAAATCACTGTGGGTCAAGCTGTCGTGATCGGATTGCCAGTGCTGTGTAACTAATGCATAGCTAAATACATGTCTTCATGGTCTGTTCGTAGAATCACAGATTCGTAGACATGGACTATATTATAGCCTACAGGAGTTGTCAAAATGTTATTTTGGTTAAAGTAAATAAATTTATAATTTAAGAGAAATACGAGGCTACTATAATTGGGACGTCAACGCTACCACTAGCGGGCCACCGTGGATAGGGTAAGCGTAATTGACAAGGGCTAATAATGATTGCAAACCCATAGTTTTCTTATTCTAGGACATCGCATTCTGCTGAAATATAGCCCAGCCATGATTACAAAATGAGCTGGAATTCTTAGAGTAAGTTGCAAGTATTCCACCTGGTTTTTTACATGTTTAGATACCTTCACTTTTCTTACTTTTCTCTTTCGTAGCCTACGGCTAAACGTCCCTCATTTCACAACGGTATACATAGGCTATACAGTAACCTACATATATTTGCTGATGTGTCTTGATGGAGATATTATTTTATATTTATTTAATATTTATGCCATAATATTAAGTTCATGTAATGTACTCACATTCTCAGTTTGTGCAGCAAAAACCTAGATTTTTTATTTGTGTTTTATTATTTTTTTTATTTGGCTTAAATGTAAGACATATACATAACAACGCTAAGTTACTTTATATCCAAATTTCCAAAAACAGCTAGGCTATTTGTAAAATGCCCTTCTAACTATTATAGCCTACAGGAGTCATCAAAATGTTGTCAGAGCTGATTATGATATAAGCTATGGTAAAGGCATTAAATATTTAGGTGGAGGGTTAATAATGCTAGACTGCATTTTCAGCATATACAAATGTATTTCACAGATAACTGAACAGTTATTGCTTCAAACTTTAATAATAATGTTAATTTGTATTGCCTTTTTTGCCTACAGCCTGTCGCAGTGCAATAACCCAGCTATAGGCCTATGACTTGGGTATGTCATATGCGCACAGCGCATCTAATTCTATAACGGTGAATCACACATACATTCTCAGTCAAGCTGATCTCCTGCTGGATAAGAAAGCTATTTTCCCCAGCTACGAGTAGACTAACACCAGTAGGCTACAATTGCATACTTTTAAACATAGGTTACAAGTTGTTAAGGAAAGCGAAGGTATATAAATGTGTAAAAAAAGCCGGGTGGAATATTTGCAACTTGCTCCAAGAATTCCAGCTCATTTTGTAATCATAGTTGGGCTATATTTCTGCAGAATGCAGGAATAAGAAAACTATGGGTTTGTGTTCATTACCCCTTGACAATTAGCCTATGCTTATCCTATCCATGGTGCCCCCCCTAGTGGTAGCATTGACGTCCCAATTACAGTTGCCTATTCATATTTCTCTTAAAATATTAATTTATTTACTTCAACTAAAAGAATTGACAACTCCTGTAGGCTGTAATATAGTCCGCGGATCTACGAATCCGTGACTCTACGAACAGACCAGGAAGGCATGCGTTTAGCTGGCAATCCGATCACAAGAGCTTGACCCACATTGCTTTGCACATGCGCAGAGGCTAGCTTTAGCCATTAGCCAGCCCTGACTCCTCTCCTGCCCCGCTTTAGTTCGCCAACCCCGTATCCTGCCTTCCTCCCTTTATTCGCCCTTTGCCAGCATTTGCTTGCCTTGCCTTTAATAAATATTCTCCCTCGTGGAGTACTTGAATCGAGTCTGTCGCAGAGTCTTGCATTTACACTGCTGTAACAGATTGCCTCTTATTAAATAAGAGATGCTTTATTAAAAAAGACAATGGCTTCCTAAATAGATAAAGCATCTTTTTTAAAAGAGAGCAGCTTATTTAAAATGATTGCTTCTCATTAAAAAATATATGTTAAAGACATTGGTTTTAAAGATAGCAACTGATTTAAAAACGTGGCTTCTTATTTAAAAAAAAAAAGATGTTTTATTAAAAAAATATATATATATAAAGCATCTTAAAAAAAAAAAAAAAGTGCAACTCTTTAAAAAAAAGATTGCTTCTTATTTTCAGATAGGGGTTTGCACTTCAGGGCCACCATAAGAATACAACACAATCACCATCACTACAACAGAATACACTACAATCATCCTCACTACAACAGAAGAATACAACACAATCACCACACACCACAATCACCATCACTACAACAGAAGAATACAACACAATCACCATCACTACAACAGAATACAACACAATCACCATCACTACAACAGAAGAATACAACACAATCACCATCACTACAACATAATACACCACAATCACCATCACTACAACAGAAGAATACAACAATCACCATCGCTACAACAAAATAATACAACACAATCACCATCACTACAACAGAATACACCACAATCACCATCGCTACAACAGAATACACCACAATCACCATCACTGCAACAGAATCTCCAGGGGAAAAGGCTGCAAGATGGACACCTAACTTCTGGCTCAGCTTTTCAGTCTAGAAAAAATTACATGGCAATTTAGACAACAAGCTGACATTGTTATTGAAATGTAATCCACGCACTTAAAGTCAATATGGCCACGTTCACATTGCGCAATGCACACATTCACCCTTCTGTCTCAGCGCTGTTGTTTCTGATACAGTATGAAAAATCATAACAGACATACAGATGGTGAAGTGTGTATATGAAATTATCCTCTTGTGTATTAATAATAGCACAGAATGCTCACGGAAACCACTATCACGCTCCACAGAATAAAATATGAAAAAATATGTCACAGACATTTGATAAAAACGAACACCTATTCATATTCAGAAATTAGCCTGCCACTGTCTGATTCCAGCAGCTGCTACTATGTTTTATAACATATGCAAATGCAAAGTATAAGCCAGGAACAGCTTTGTAAAATGTCATTTTTGCTGTACGCATTGGTCGTGACTTTGAAAAGACAATATTAATGAGTACATCTGCTTGTATCAAAGCAAACAGGTATTTTCCATAAATAGGTTTAAACCTGACAATTTTTCTTCCGTGGTAATTTATACCAGTTTCATGTGCAGATTTGTAGAGTTTGAAGCCCAATAGCTATGATAAACTTTGTTTAAAGTGAGTGTGTGTGTGTGTACAAGTTTCACACAGTAATTTCAGGTGCTTAATGCAAGTGGAAATTATTAATGTCAGATAGAACCGTATAATGTTATGCTTTCAGTGTAAACTAATTTCATAGCAAAATACAAAAATTGGCCAGGCCCCCCTTGAAAAAGATATGAAAATTCCAATGGATCTCTGTCCTGGAACAAGAAAGGCATAAATAAATTAATAATAGCTTTATTATTCAGCTTTAAAATTCTGAATTGATACTCAAAAGGCTGTTCTGCCTGGATCTGAATCGGAATCAGGACAGTCATGAGTGAAGGAGGATTCTGGGTAAAGAGTCAACAGGGGGCAGTGTTGTGCCATGTTTCAGGCACTAATGTGCTGTGGCGCAACCTCACAGGAGCTGCTGAAAATGGAGAGGATGAGTGTTGAGAGAGAGAGAATGAATGAATGAAACAGAAGAAGAAAGAAACTGCTACAACGCCTCAGCTGGGAGCAAATGCTTTTAGGCAGTTTTTATAAAAGCATTAAATCTGATTTTCTCCTGAAATTGATAAATAATTTGTAATAGAAGGAGCGCAGAAACGGTGTTGGACTAAATATATCAGCTTGGGGCTTCGGACCCAGACATAACACAACAGAGTTTTCCAGCTCTGAACTCAACACTTGACATGTTGCACATTCACGTAAACTGAATGGCACAAATTGGTGTAACAAATCCAATCTAATAAAAGTGTCTGTGCTTGTCTGTGAAACAAAACAAACACATGGCACAAATATCCAGAAGCCATTTCCCCCCCTAAGCACATACTGCCATTTATCTGATTCATATAGAACCTTCAATGCACTGTAACCCCAATAAATATTGACAAAGATTTTCACCCACCCCCCCAAAGAAAAACAAAACAAAACAAGTAATCAATTAAGAAAGTCTTTTGGATGAGATGTTAAACCAAGATCCTTACTCACTGTGGTCATTAAAGATCCCATGACACTGCAAAGAGTAGGGGGGGTCCCTGGTGTCCTAGCTAAATTCCACTAGTGTCCTCGCTCAACATGCTACCTAATCATCTCCTGATTTAATTGACTAAACATCATTCTCTCCCTCTCCATACCTGATGTGTGGTGAGCTAGTGTTGTGTCGTTCGCGAACGATTCGTTCAAAAGAACGAATCTTTTGGGTGAACGAACTGAACTGAATCACTTACTGAAAAGATCCGTTCATTTCTCAGTTCAGTTCAGTTCACGAACGGATCTGATCAGCAGCGAGCGTGCACCGTGCAGGGAGGGGGAGGGACTGCCGCGAGCGAACGTGATTCGTCCCTTGCGAACCAGGGGCCGGTTGCACCAGCTATACGTAAGTTCAAACGTAGGCTAGTTATAACGTAAGTGTTTACTAAATTAAGGTTTACACATTACTAAATAAAAATGGGTTGCACCACACAAACTAGTTTGTACGTTGAGCTTAGTAGCTACTAAATATTTACACCTACCCCTAGGTATAAAAAAAATACACAAACTGTAACCGTCTGTTCATCTAATTGGCTACCTCCACCGTTTCTTCAGCAAACACTGTACAAATAGTTGACGCGTGGAAAACGTTCAGTTTCAAAACAAAGTTCTTTATAGTTCAAAAGAGAGGCAAACAGAACAGTCCCGTAACTTAGGCTAAGTTTCCATATATTTTCAAAGCACATGGCTGTAACATAAATAAATAGGCTAATCAAACAAATAAGGATATTTAGAATTTTATTCGTAAAAACATAAACATGCACACATTGTAATTCTGTTCAATGTTCTATTTTTTTCCCATGGAATGCAAAATAAGTAGCCTGTTAAACTCAATGCAAGTTGGTTTCCGTGTTTACATTGTAGCTTATTGATTGATTGGTTATGGATTTGTTATCGTCATGATAAAGCGACAATGTTTACCTTAGTATTGAACTAAGCATTACTTAGTTTTCACTAGCTAAGACATTACTTACGTATTGGTGGTGCAACCGAATTTAGTAAAGCGATAGTTTGAAACTAACTAGTAGCAACTAAGGACCTAGTAAATACTTTACGCGCAAACTTAGTCACAAACTTACGTATGACCGGTGCAACCCAGCCCAGTTCTGCTGTGCTGAACGAATCATTCGCATTTGCTTCTTCCTATTCCATTTCGGACGTATTGTTCTAAGTATTGTATAGCCGAAATGAGTACCGTGTTTGCGTGTTGTATACTAGAAAGTTTTTTTTTCTTTTTTTTCTCTAATTTGTTTCCTAAATTGTTCGAAATAAAGTTTATATTAAAAAAAAAAATTATAAAAAAAATTTGCGGGCGGGCGCCGAGCGAGGCAGCGAGCGTGCAGAGTGGACTGATTCGTTCACTGCGTGACGTGACGTGATCCTGAGTGATAATCAGCGGCTCAAACTGCCAGAATCAGGCCCAGCAAGTTAAGACTTAAAAGTCATTGAAAACCAGCGTTCACCTCCAATATTGATATTCAACGAGGAAACTTTTAAAATATCAAGATTTGTAAACGGAGTTTGGCGCATTTGTCAAAGCGACAGCACTTCCGCATGAACTGTTCGGCCGTCAGTTCACTGAGTGAGTCGGACTACGCAGTACGCAGTCGGAGCTCCGCCCAAGCACTGAACGATTCGGTGAACGAATCTTTTGAACGAATCTTTTTAATGAACTGATTCTAGTGATTCGTGTCACTGAAGTGAACTGTTTTGCCCATCACTATGGTGAGCTCTCTGGTGCACAATGGTGTAGGTGCTACACATTGGTGGTGGTTGATGTGAGTTTCCCCCTCATTACTGTAAAGCACTTTGAGTGTGAGAGAAGCGCCATATAAATGTAAGGAATTATTATTATTACAATTATTATTATTATTATTATTATTAATATTATTACTATTAAATATAGCAAACAACTCTTAATAATGGGCTTCTTCCAAGCAAGTATATTTTAAGTGGATGCTTAAGTGATTTAAAAACTGGAACTGAGGATGGAGACTGATATTCTGTGTGTTCCAGAGTTTTGGAGCATGGAAAAGCAGACTAAAAGCAGACTCCCCCCTAGCTTTCAAACAAACTTTTGGGATATATTACTATTCAACATTCAGTATGGAATATTTTGAATAATATCGATTATATTTCAGTAGTGAGGTGGACACAAAATGTAGACAACCTGGGCCAGTTGTCAAGGTGCTATGAAGGTGCACAGGTGCATTTCTTTCTTCTTGTGACAAATTGATTCATGATAAAAAATAAAAGGTTACGTCAGGTGTGCTGTTGCGCCTTGCTCTGTCCTTTTTACGTAGATTAATTGCAGAAGCGGAAGTCACAATTGATAATGAAGGCTAAACGAAGTAGACTCGCACACCACAAACTGGAATAAAGGAAAAACTCCTTAAGATGAGGCTAAAAAAATATATCCTTTATTAAACCATGCTTGAAAAAGTGTGAAAGTGTGAAAGTGCAAAATAGTGCTGACAAATGACCATCATCAGTGTCAATAAATCAACAAACAGACACACCTTTATTTGTAAGTTACAGGGCTACACAGCTGATGCTGATAAGTGAGTAATCACCTGAATCTCTGCAACGGAGGATTTAAAAATAGATTACATAAAAAGGCTGTAGAATCCTCACAGAATGACAACCATGGAATAGAATAATCAGGCATATACATATATATATATATATATATATATATATATATATATATACATATGAACATAAAAATATAACTGGCTTAGGAGTATGGCCTATAAGGGCACCCAGCTGTAATTACAGTAATCAAAAAAAATAATTATATATATATATATATATATATATTTATATACAGATCCTTTCCAAAAAATTAGAATATCATGGAAAAGTTTTTTTTTTTTTCCACAATTCCATTCAAAAAGTGAACCTTTCATAGATTATAGATTCATTACACACAAAGTGAAATATTTCTAGCCTTTATTTGTTTCATTTTTCATAATTTTGGCTTACAGCTCCAGAAAACCCCCAAAACAGTATTTCAAGAAATTAGAATAGTGTGTCGAATAGTGTGTCAGCATTTACTTCAGTTATTTCAGAGAATTCGGGCTCTATTTTAATAAACCAAACGCAATGGTGAACACAAGAGTAAGCGCTTGGCGGTATCGCTCTGAGGGCGTGTCGGCGAGAAATTTGGTAATTTCATGACGGCAATCTTGGCGCATCTGATGGCGGTATTGCTAAAAGGCTGGGTTTAAATGTCCAAGGTGTGTCTCTATGGTAGCCAATCAAATTGTTGTTCTCATGCTTTAAAAAAAGCCAGTTGGAACGCAATCGCTCCATGCAATTTCATAATGAGCAACCCAAACGCACTGGACCGTCAACGACAAGAGCGATTTTCCGCACAGGAATCAGACATACTTGCAACAGAAGTACAGGCTAGGACTGTAGTAATTTATGGATCACAATCCACACCACCTCGTCTCCCAGAAGTTCGGAAGGCACGGGAGGAGGTGGCGAATGCATTAATTAGCCTACATTAGGTGATGTAGGCATAATTATGATTCAAATGGTAGGCTTATGATTCAACTGTGTCAATGTGTAATTTATATATTATAGGCTATTGGCCTACATGATCGCAAGTTTCTTGTAAGCTGTCCTGTTTTATTCTAGTAGTTTAAATTAAAATGAATCAATTAATAATAATTATAGGCTATTTGTTCATTAAATGGAAGTGTAATGTTGGCATCACCTATAGACACTACATAGAACTACATGACTAATAAGTTGCCAAATTGCCAGAGTCTATTGCGTTGCCGCTAAGAGGTGGTTCCAGCTGATCATAACGCAATGGGTTTTCGTTGGTTCAAATTGTCACTGAGCCGAAAGTATTTTAGTACACGCCCCAGACAGCGCCACCCATCCCACTGCAGCGCAAGTGAAAGGATGTTATGTTGAGAATTTGTTGATCCTAGCGGTATTGCTGAGAAACGCCATAGCGCCAGTTTTAAGACGTTGATGCTGTCAACAAGCTTGCGTTTGACTATACCGTCCCCTTGCGCTGGTTTGAAAATAGAGCCCTTAATGTTTTAGACTGTCACACTATCATCTAATTTACTCAAAACACCTGCAAAGTTTATCTCAGGTTGGTTCAGTATGGGGAAGACCGCAGACTTGACAATTGGCCAGAAGACCATCATTAACACCCTCCAGAAGATGGGTAAGCCACAAAAGGTCATCGCTAAGGAGGCTGGCTGTTCACAGAGTGCAGTGTCCAAGCATATCAATAGAGAGTTTAGTGGAAGGGAAAAATGTGGCAGGAGAAGGTGCACAAGCAAAAGAGATGACCGTAGGCTTCAGCGGATTGTCAAGCAAAGACGATTCCAAAATTTGGTGAAGATGCAGAGGGAGTGGACTGAGGCTGGAGTCAGTGCTTCAAAAACCACCACGTACACACGTATCTGGGACATGGGCTACAACTGTCGGATTCCTCGAATCAAGCCACTCCACTCATTCTCTGAAATAACTGAAGTAAATGCTGATTTTCGACACACTATTCTAATTTCTTGAAATACTGTTTTGGGGTTTTCTGGATCTGTAAGCCAAAATTATGAAAAATTAAACAAATAAAGGCTAGAACTATTTCACTTTGTGTGTAATGAATCTATAATCTATGAAAGTTTCACTTTTTGAATGGAATTATGGAAAAAAAACAACTTTTCCATGATATTCTAATTTTTTGGAAATTATCTGTATATACACACACTCACACTCACACACACACACCAACAGCACATACAGTACACTGCTATAAAAATATATAATGTAATATAAAAATATATTTATATAGTATCTATCATTTTATGAATAGCATACAAATAGTATGCACACTAACTAGATGTACTGAATGAATGATCTATGCAATAGCTCATATAAGACAATGGCATGACTACTGGAGATATAAACTACGGGTACTGTACAAAGCCTAAATGTAGACTACGTAACATTACAGAAAGCACTGGAGGGATAGTTCCTGCAGGCATGGCAATGGGATATTTAGAATACAATTCTGTATGGCACAACAACCCGTTTTCTCAAAATATACTTATGTACGGGAGATACATTGATGACGTCATTTTAATTTGGTAAGACACTGAAGATGATCTCAATACATGTATGTCATATATGAATAACCTCGTCCCTACTCTCAAATTCAACATGGAATTTGATCGTAATGAGATCCATTTTCTTGTCACTCGGGTGCAATTTAATGAAGGTCTACTGTCCACTACTTTATACACCAAACCAACAGATAAGAATAGCCTTGTACATGCCACTAGCACACATCCTCCTTTTCTTAATAAGGGCCTTCCATATTCTCAATTCCTTAGATTGAAACAAATTTGCACCAGCCAATCAGATTTTGAGAAGGAGATTGACATTATGTACAAGAATCTCATTATCTCTAAGGCGAGTAATTCTCTTTAAATGCACTGTGATGTCAGTACACAATGGAACAGGTATTCCTTTCTCATTTAAAAACACACCATCTGACAAAAGCTTCCTTGGGTCACGGTGTACACCACAGGACAAAATCCAAAAACTATGGGTCTTATTTCTTATTTTGCAAGCATAACAAAACATCATATGTAGTCAGATACAGAGATGGATCAATGAATATCGAGCTGAAGATTGCAGTTTTTCCCCCCTAATATCCAGCAAATGCAGTTGACTCATATAGACTGCACCCCTAGAGAAAGAGCCTCTATATTAAAACACTCCTTCAAAGAATCTTGGCGCTGCAGTGTTTTTCCAAATGAGAAATGAAACGTTTAACATGAAGAGAAATTAAATGATGTGGACTGCTGTCAATAACTACCCCAGGTCTTTTCTTGTGCCCTATCTCCAAAACCTGGCCAGAATAACTTACAGTCTGTAGTCCTATTTGAAATGTGAGACACAAGAGAACATTTGAGGTTTAATCATTCAGTGTTGGCAGAACTGAAAAGGCAGGTAACCCTTGGCAGGTCCTGAATAACAGTATGAACTACATGGCTGCGTTTTTTTGATTTTGCTTGTTGTTGTGGTGCAACTATACAAAATTAGTTAAGTTATTGTACTGTTCCAGGCCACCGCGGTGGTGCAGCGGACAAAGGCACAGGCTTTCTGTCAGCGCGGGTTGCGCCCCGAGGATCAGGGGTTCAATCCCCGGTCCTGCCAGATCCGAGTATGGCCGGTGCCTTGAGGGAGTGGCAATTGGCGGCTGCTCCCGGGGTGGAGGGAGGGACTCGGAGAGAATCCCATAGAGAGCCCTGGGAGAGCTGGACTCACGGTTAGGAGCTCAAGGAGTCGCACCCTCTATCCTGCTACCGGACGAAGGGGCTATAGCGGCGATTCTCCAGCGGTTTCTACATGGGGGAATAGAATTGTATAGGGTCCAATTGGGAGAAAAAGGGGGAAAATAAGAAAAATAAATTAAAAAAATGTAAAATGCACTGTACTGTTAATGCCTAATTACAATAGTAATTACCAATTATTAATTATTAATATTATTATGAATTAATTATTGTTCATATGCATTTACATGATACCGGACCTGTAAGATGAAGTGAATCTATTCTCATTTATTTTATAATAGTCCAATAACAATAATAATTTTATAATGTATTCAAATGCATACACACACACGCGCACGCACTTCCTGGTGGATTGCCAATCTATTTTCAATTAATTTATCAAAATGTAAAAAAACACTTTGTTAATTCAAGCAAACATGAGAGTTGCAGGAGTATTTGCACATCAATACCCACATTGAAGTTAGATAGGAAACTCTTTTCTTACATCTGTCTGTAAGCCATCTCTCTACTTGACTGGTGCTTGAATGGCCCATTGTCCAACATGGCATATCTTTAAAAAGAAGGCAAATAACACATACAGACATGTCACTTAGTTTGTGCAGGTAGGGAGAGTATCTTCTGGTGCTGTGATATTGCACCAGACAATCCAATCCAACACCTACAATATATGCTTTATGTTTTGTTAATTCTATTGAAATTTATACAAATTTTCTCCTCCATCTTATGCATCCAGAACTGAATCCGTGTGGCCACCAAGGTAATTTGAAAGGCATTAACACTTTTGTGTGCTTATACATGAACAGATGTCTTCTTTCAATTCTGAAGGAATCACACGGTGAACAGAGCATATTTATGACAATATAACGTGCAGATCAGTACGATGGACGGCAAACATGTACTGTATATGGAAGGCTGAACGAAGCAGTTCACAGCAGCATAATTAAATAGTTTGCATAACAAAAATTATATTGTACAATATCAAATAAAAATGTGTATACTTTTTAGGCTAATGTTGGATAGGTTAGTTTGGTAGTAAGTGGCAAATATAGTGACAAATCTAAGACAGGAACTATAGACACCTAGGCTGGGAGCTCTGGCATGACACGCTGCACACCACTGTGTTCCACCCCAAGGGTCTGCAAGGTCACCCCCTTCGCCCTCTCTCTTCCTCTCCCCGTCCCAGGCTGTTGACTCTGCTCATTTCTGCTCTGCTAGTTCCTTCTCCTTAAAAATAGCATTTTCACAGATGCTCTGTGGAGATACGTATATTATGTTTCAAACTGAAATGATACATTGATATACCAGAAAAGCAATAACCAGCACTGGGTCTTTGTAAGTTCCTGTCAAAACTTTGATCTTTGTGTGGTGAATAAACAGCAGTAATCATGGAATCATGATGGGAAGACTTTATTCCCATATCTCAGATTTTTCTTCAGACTGCTCTCTGAGAAATCACTCTCACACTTGCTTGATTTTATTGCTAAGCAGCATTGTTTTCATTGCATTGTTATGTCTTTTTTTCTGTTTTTTTTTTACTTTGAGCACTTGGTAAAAGCACAATATAAATAAAATATATTATTATTATTATTATTATTATTGTTATTATTATTATTATTATTATTATTATTATTAATAATAATAATAACAATAACATCAGCAGGCTGTCCATTTTTGATCGCTGAAGGAAGCAAGACAGGCTATATGAATTCAGTTGTTCATACAGGGCCGGAAATCATCTTGACGATGAGATCAATGACAGATCCATTGGCGATGAGATCAATGACAGATCCATTCTGGATCAGTTCCATCACATTGGCTACCATCTCGCTGACTTAGAGGATGTTTTTTTGGGGGGAAAAAACGTTTCCATCATTACACAAAGTATACTGTATTGTATTAACTGCAACTGGCTAGACTATTCTGTATATTGCATGTCTCTGTATGTCTACCCACCTTGGCCCTAGCCAGCTCCAACCATCAACCACCCATTTACATTTCTGTAGTGTCTATAGCATACCACTGCTAATGGCACATTTCTGGTTGGGTGGGCCTAAACCAGTTGTTTCCAGACATGTGTATTCACTGTATCAACCCTTTGAAATATAATTCTAGGAACTGTATTTAAACCACAGACACACTTCGGTTCTTCAGAGATATTCTCAGCACAGGCAGCCCGTATGTTCTGAGTGTGTCTCTCCCTTGCACATTGTAAATAAACCTCAATTCTCTGAAGAGAAGTCATCAGCGTGTTCTTCATCGTCCTGCATTTGATTCCACGGAAGGGCAACAGAATCCTAACAAATTCAATTAGGAGAGCTTCCCTTTGTATTGCGTTGTGATTGGTCCATTTGCAAGGTCTATTCCCACTGATATGATTCCCTGCAGTTATACAATACAATTCAAATGCAGGCCACTGGAAATGACCTGGAATGGGTTCAAGAGAGGAGTAGCCAACATTCAAAGGAAAACCATTGAGCTGTATAAGTAATTGTAAAAGTTTGTTTCTGAAGTGTGTATTGCTCCAGTGTTAAGATGTTTTATGTGAACATTTTTAAGCTCAGGGCATTGGATTGAAATTACGCTCACATCTCTGGACAGTAGCAGAAGGGTGGGGGGGGGGGGGAGTGGATGTGCAGGGGTTGGGAATTGAATTTGGAGTGGCCCCTCTGAGGTTGAAGGGGGGTTCATGGTGAGAGCTCGTAGAATGCCCCCCAGAGCTCTGGACTGCGACTCGATCCCTGTGACCGCTTTTCAACGTCACAGATGACAGTGAGTCAGCAATGCATTTGATCACTTCACTAAGAGGAGATCGAACAGACTCGGAGCCGCTCACCATGTCTGTGGAGGGGGGTGGAGGGGGGGTGGGGGTGGGGGGTGGGGGTGGGGGGGTGGAGCAGGCACCGTTCGATGCCGTGGCATCGATCGATGCCCCGAGGAGTCCGCACGAGCATTGATCCGGCACCAATCTCCCCCGATTGATCATTGTCACTGTGGAGCACAGCGACGTGAACCCCAGGACCAGCATTACTTTATTAGGTCTCTCTGTGGGCAGGACTGCTTATGCCAGCATCCTGCAGCTAACTGCTGCCATCACACATCCATCGAGGTAGCAGAGATGATGATAAGGGTAAAACAAGAGATGATGTGTCCATTTCTGTGTTTCGGCCAATCCAGATGCAGTTGCTACGGTTACAGTGCATTTTGTATACTGCCGTTTGTGTACTCAGTTTTTCAAGGTAAAATAACCTGTCGCATGCATGACACACACACAAAGGACAAAAAGTTGACAAAGGAATGCTACCAGATACCATACTCCTACAGGTGCCACTGTACACACGCACGCACACAGTCCAACAGGAATTTCTGATACATACACATTCATTATACTCAATAAAACCAGTAACATACAAACCCCAATTCCAAAAAAGTTCCATACTATTCCCATGTAATTTACAACTTAATCTAGTGCCACCCCCCAATTCCCATAGAGATCCATTAAAATGCAGAGAGGTTATAGTATCGCTTGTAAGAGTACCTGAAAATAAGATGACAAGAGTCTTTTGATATCCTTTTATACCCAGTCATGATATCATCACCTGTTTACCTGTGGAATGTTCCAAACAGGTGTTTTTTGAACTTCCCCTGTTCCAACTTTTTTAGAACATGTTGCAGGCATCAAATTCGGAATTAGCGTATATTTACAAAAATCAATAAAGTTGATAAAGTAAAACATTAAATATATTTTCTTTGTACTGTTTTCAATTAAATTTATGTAAAAGATCATTTACAAATCACTACTTTCAGCTTTTATATGCATTTTACATACTGTCCCAACTTTTTTGGAATTGGGGTTTGTAAATAATAGGAACTTCTAATTGCACATGGTACATGAATATATGTGATGCGGTATGTCAAAACCAGGCGGAATTGGGCAAGAGGTCAATTTTGAGTTATTGGTATATTAGTAAAACATAGACCTTGCACTTTACAACTCCGCTTTCTTTTTTCAAATCGGATATTCCAAAGCGAAGTTATTAAGATTTTAAATTGGACCGTCTGAAACATCGAAACTGAGAAATAGCCCTTTAAAGTTTGAGTTTAAACAAAACAAGTTGGTTAACAATGTTAGCGTACCGAACCCTGTTATCCGGCGGAAACCAGACATTTTTGTGATCAACATACGATACTGATATTATTCTGGCACATACCATTGAACATATTATATTTATTAGGTTCACAAAACGATAAGCTAACTTTTAAGCCAATAACCATGTAGATGTGACCGGTAGTTTTTTTGTTTTAACGTCTTTTAGATTAGAAAGTAGGCTACTGTCAAAAAAGGGGCGCCCTTTATCGGGCGGCTCTTGTAGTGCATAAACAAGCTCACGATTATTGTTGTTTTAATAATCAATTAATAGTTTATTTCATCAAGAAAGATACCGTTTGAATAACCAATATGTTGGCAAAATAGCTGGCTAACTGGATAGTTTACCTGACAGTCCGAAAGATGTCGATATTGGGTTTATTTCTTCACAAAACGATAAACTAAGTTTTAAGACAATATTAAACATGTAGACGTGACCGGTAGTTTTTTGTTTTAACGTCTTTTAGATGAGACAGTAATGTCAAAAAAGGGGAGACAACTATCGTTTATTGGCTTAAAAGAGATAGGCTCAATCGCATTGGATTTATTTCTTTACAAAAACGATGTAAACTTTTAAGCCAATAACGTGTTTTTTTTTTTCGTTTTAACGTCTTTAAGATGAGACGAGACTGCCAAAGAAAGGGCGCCCATTATCGGGCGGCTGTTGTAATCCATAAACAAGCTCACGATTATTGTTGTTTTAATAATCAATTAATAGTTTATTTTATCAAGAAAGATACCGTTGAATAACCAATATGTTGGCAAAATATAATCATGCGATTTTACGTTAGCAAGTGAGCTAGAAGTTACGCTAAATTTGGCGTCATTTCCAAGCAAAATCTCGAACAAGGCATCATTTTGTGAAATGACATGCCTCTCTAAAAGTGCTTAAAAAATACTTTGTCGATGAAATTTCAGTTTGAAACTTTTACAGAACATTTTTAATATTTGTAGCATCATAAATGTTCAAAAATCTCAAAAACGCTAAAATTCACCCCCAAGGCATTTTGCAGCTTTTCCTCTATTCGTAGCTCTGCCCAATTCCGCCTGCTTTTGACATACCGCGTCACATATAATCAATGATTATATCTTACTATTATATATTCAAATATCTATTAGTATGTCAGCAAGATTCATAAAGCATAATTGTAATTATGGCTCATGATTTCTGTAAAATAAGGTTGACCAGAAATTGTACACACCAATGACAAACAATGCAAAATAAAATAATTTTAAAATAGGTTTACATGCATTTATTGACTGCAAAAAATGCCACATGCATGGGCTAGCAGCAAATAGTCATGCACTCTACTGGTGGGGGGAGGGGTATTGGATTCTCAGTATTGGATCAGTGGGTGGGGTTAAGCTCTGGGAAAAACGTGGCTGTAAAAAAACTAAATGTTTCAGCATTCCCTGCATCTGAGGCTGATCCTAGGGGGTAACACACCTGCACATGGGCCGTAGTTAGATCAGTGGGCAAATGAACGCTCTGATTTCACCTCGCCCAGGGGGCATGTGTTCACAGTAGTCCTGTGATCTTTGCTGCGCTCATTTGGAAAGCATGGAAAATTTTACATTATATTTTCTTTGATAAATTTGATTAAATTTGGCTGGGCAGCTCAACATAAGCAGTGCCAATTAGGCACGGTTACAGGCAAGGATAAGTTTGGAGGCTTAATGAGTGGTGAGGCTAGGCAAGGCATGTGTGTGTGCGTGCGTTTTTTTTAAATGTGATAATA
Organism: Synaphobranchus kaupii; assembly: GCA_029718625.1. NCBI lineage: Eukaryota > Metazoa > Chordata > Actinopteri > Anguilliformes > Synaphobranchidae > Synaphobranchus > Synaphobranchus kaupii. The sequence goes on from CM056386.1 coordinate 25,504,814, forward strand.
TGATTTCCACAAATAGATGCTGTTGCAAGGAAATAGCTTCTGAGGCCATTCGAATGCGACTATGACCATGAACATGACCGTGATGGTATCACAGCCTTCCCTGTGATGGACGAAGCTCAATACTGGTCAAGGAAACTCTGCCTTTCCAAGTCATTAGAGAGGTGTACTGCGGGTACCCTGTAATCTACTCACTTTGTCTACACTGAAAGCGTTTTCTCTGTCACAACCAGTCAGGGCCATTCAGATGTCTAACAAGCTTTAAGTATGAGCAGAATACAGTTTCCAATACAGTTTCAACACGCTCATTTGAAGCCAGAAATCTAGGAAACATGAAGAGATTTCCTGGTGGCTTCTCCATGGTTTCCACAAGTCATTTCATTTACCAGAAAATTTGAACCAATAGCTAAAAATAAGGAATGGGAGTTGTAGCTGGTTGTTGTTGGTATCTGATAAGAACATACATCTGATGCTGGGTTTAGTATTTGTGTCCATGTATAGTGGGCAACAGGGCCATGCACAGACATTTTGTGGGGCAGGGGCTCAAGCAAAAAAAAAGGGCACTCACCCCACTGACACGCACTATTCCCACCCCGATGTTGCCACACCGCCGCCACCATAATCACACACTCTGTTCATAACATGGGACCTGTTTAAATTAAATTGAAACACATTATTCCATGAAGAAACCAGATATTTCATGTAGTAATGCAAGTCAGTCAGTGTAAGTAATGTAGTCAGTCATGTGTTCAGTAACAGGGCTCTTTATCAGGTGACAATATATCTCTCTCCAAATCACAATCATCTTTTCCTGTACTTTCATCCACCCTCCTGCTACTAGCTGGCCTATGAAATGAGGGAGCTGCTACTCTGGGCTGCCTGCTGTAGCTCCCGCTCTTTCTTTTTCTTAAGCCTTCCTTTCTGTGCATTGCACTGTCTGCAACCAGCAGAGCAGATGATCAAAATTACTGACTGACATGTTTATCCCAAACACAAATTAAAAGCCTAGACCTGGACCAAAATGTCAGCATAGAGTTTGTGCTGACCTGGGACCTGTTTTACCTTTCATTATAAGTAATGATAAGATTCTAGATCAGCAGTCCTACTCTGACATGCTTGATACATAAGCCCCCTGAATTTGGGGTTTCAAAACTTCCTTCTGTTTTCATGTTCTGTATCATTTTGTTACACTGCATATATTGTATAAATGAGCCATACGGAACTACAGTTTGATTTTAGTAACATGTTTTTGAGCATCGCACTTAGAGGAAAAGAAACCAGAGTATTATATTATATTCAAAAACACACGCGCACGCACGCACGCACGCACGCACGCACGCAGCCACGCACGCAGCGCACGCGACGCACGCACGCACGCACGCACGCACGCACACACACACACACACACACACACACACACACACACACTTATATATTTGTTACATCTATGCATATGGCTGAAGAAACTGATCCAGGGTCAGGGAGGTAGAAGTATTTTGCCTTTCATTACATTACATTACAATTATTTGGGCAAACGCTTTTATCCAAAGCGACGTACAATAAGTGCATATCGAAGGTCATTGACGTGACTAGCAGATCCGAAGAAGCACAACTTAGGAGTTATCCCTAGTAAAGAACATACAACAGTCAGCTATACATTCTTAACTATAAAATAGCTAAAAACACAAGTTTTGGAGACAGGTGTATTTGCCTCTTCTAGCAGTGTTATGCTGCTTCTTATTTCCCAATCAAAATTGATTGAGTGATTGATTGAAACTTTATTGTTAACAGGGAAAACACACTGTGACATGCCCAAACAATAATACACTTAACATTAAGTTTTTAGAAAACTGGCTATAAAGAAAAGGGGGGTGACTAATCACTAAACTACCAAAACTATGCAAAACGTAACTACCTGCTTCAGAAATTAATTGCATATTTGTAAGTTGTCGTGCATGACGGAGATAACGTCGTTTTAATGATAATTAGACTAGCTTGCTTGCTCGCGAGTACCGAGGCTAGTACTAACGAAATTACAGCGTGAATCTGGCAAGTCCTACTGACCTACTTCATAGTTTTTTAACGGATATATAACATAAAAAGTAAGTAGAGTCTTTTTTTAATCGTGGTTTCATAATTAAAACAGTGCCTACCATGATATCATTCACCGTAACCGAACTGGGGCAGTTGTATTCGGAATGTCGGAAGATGTGATGTTGATTGATTGCTTGAGACAAAACCATTTGGAAGTGGGTTAACCTTTTAAATTGATAAGGTGTATTTTTTTTGTGGATACTACTATACATTTCCCTCGTTATATTGATAGAATTTCAATAACAAATAAAGAAAAAATAAAATACAATTAACACCAGCCAAAAAGGGCACTTTTTGACTCTGAGGGCAAAAGGGCAGGGGCTCAAGCACTCCTTGGGCCCTATCTGTGCACGTGCCTGCTGGGCAAAGGAATAAAAAAAAAATTGTGTCTGTTCAGTTGGCGTTTCTGACAAGTAGTCGGTGACTAACATTACTCAATTAGGCGAAACTGGGAAAGAAGCTTGGAAAGAAGGAAGACAAATGTAGAATCAAATCCAGCTACAAGAACAGCTGACACTCCAAACATGGCCATCCATACCCCAAAAAATGCTCCATTTAGCACAACACAATTCACAATGATGGGAATTTCCAATTAAATTTTTGTAAATAAAAAAATCATGAACTAGCTTGTTTGTGGTAGCAAGGATACTAAGAGCTATTGTTTGTCTATTTTTGTGGCGGAAAATGTACAAATATGCATTAAAAAAATCTATTTAAATATGATTTAGTGGTAGATAATTAATTTATTTAGCAAGTAGCTGTGGTATAAGTGGCTTCTTGCGTTGTGTTGGGGTCACACTCCGTCAGGATTTTGAAACAATTGACTTGCTCGCTGTAAATGTTCCCTTACTTAAATCAACTCTGATGGATTATTCTTATATTCTTACATTTTATCCTTCTTGGAAGCCTAAACTCTGTTAGCGTCCGCCTAAGTTTGGTTTTGGTTGCAACTTACATGTTAAAACCCAAATTTTGGCTGTCAATAGCCGTTTTAGCAACCGCTGAACACGCAAGGCACAGCTAACTCAAGGTCAACCCAAATAACAGCAGAGCACATGCCAATCATAACCCATTCGGTACGGTGCACAAGGGCCCAAGGAATTCTGGGAAACATCCACTCTGACCATGGAGGACTCTTGGACACTTTGCATGCAGAGCTCAGAATTCTGTTCTCAGACCATTGATGGGGAAGGAGATCTTTTTAACTTCTTCATTAAACATATTTGTTTTATGTTATTAAACTGAAGGGCAACATAAGCAACAAAAATCTGGAATAATATAGAAAAACTAGAACAAGCTAAATACCCCAGCATTTTCTATAACCCAATTTGTCCTCCAGACAATTCAGTGTGCAAAAACACATGCTGACTGGGTGCAGTGAAGTAGCACTATAGCATATCCATACAAACCACATATTAGTATTTCTCAGGGGTACGAAATGAGAAAAACTAACTTTTTTCTCCAGAAATGACATTGCGTCCTAATGGTTTCCAGTCAGACACCATGCTGGCCTTATTTTGGCGGTAATACAGAACCATTATAAAATTACTGGCTGGCTGATTTGATTTCTCTTGGCTCATCTGCCCTTGTATGACTCATTTTGTTTTGTCACTTAAATGGAATGTGTGATGTGTGCTGTAATTTCCAGAATAATATTGTAACTGGCCATTCCCCTGTACATACAGCCAGCTAAGGTAGTCTTGCCAGAATGGGAACCTTTAATCTCCCACTGTTTCTATCCACGCAAAGATTAAAGTAATGCAAACACATTTAGCCTCTCACTTGCTCTAGAGAGCACAACTTTTCCCACCTTTATTTAGTGGACTCATTGTGTCGCCAGCTGACCATTAGGCATAGCTCTTAAAGTTACTTCCTTTTAAAAAGGATTGTGCTTCTTTAAAAAAGATTTTTTTAAAATAGTAGGAACGCACATCCCAAAAAGGTGCTGATTACCGGTCTATTGAATTAGAAAAATGTATGCCTTTTTGTTGGAGATCTTTTGTGTTTTGTGAGATGTGAGTCCTCTAAAAAGTTATAAATTATAATGTCTGTAGTTTCAAGTAGTTAAGTGATTTTGAACATGATGATTGGATAATTGTATTATTACTCACAGGTGTGTGCAACGCTTCCACCTATTGTGATATAATGACTTGTTGAACAGATAACATTACTGCACCCTAATGAAGTCATACTGCCGAAACATATTGATAATTTTAAATAAATATTTTTTATATTGCATGGCGATTCTCATATTTTTTCTTCTTTAAAAAAACCCATCGTTCAGAGGAAACTGAAACACGTGATCTAAGGTTCCTCCAGATTTTCAGTAAATCAGGTGAGAGTATTTAACCGGTGGAAACAAGGATGTTAAGTGGAAATTGACTAATGGTGGGAAGAATATTGAAGCCAGGCAATAATCTCGGATTAAAGAATACTAATATTATTGTCTATATGTATAACTTGACAATAATTTGCAGACATAGGAAATCACAGAGGTTTCCATCTCCCTACACATCTGTTTGATCCATTTTACGAGTTTGTAGCATGTGCTGCTTACCAGCCATCTTATCACTTTAGTCGAGTGTCAACTGAAGTTCTTGTCAAATTGCATTGTGCATTGAAAGGGATTCTAGCAACTGTTGATATTCCTCCTGAACAGCAATCAGAAGTCACTGCACAGATACAGCTCCAGTACTTGCTTTTCACCCTGAAGTCGACTGTTTTATTTTTTTTACACAGACAGACAGACAGACACTTTTAAAAAATATATATTTATTATAATAATTATTCATACCTCTTATTTAGTACTTTTTCACCCTTCCTTTGCTAGGATTTCAGCAATTCATCTTTGATGGCATTTTATGATTGGAAAACATAGTGGAAGGGATCACTACCTGTGTCCGAATCAACGCCCTTTTATACTATTGAGTATGCTAGTTGAGTATACTGGATGAGATTGTTGTTAAATTCTCTAAGGCTGTGTCCGAATACGACCCCTGTTCCCTGTCCACTGTCCCCTGTCCACTCATACCCCTGTCTACTATGTGCCCTTTCCCCTCACTTTGCAAGCAGTGCGCGAAAGAAATCTTGCAAAAATCTGCCCAAACTAATGAGTAGTTAGTAATATTTTTTTAAATATTAAATATTTTTATTGAGAATATCAATCAGTTAACATATGACGATTGTTACAAAGTGCAGATTATGAATGAAGATAGAATTAACAAAAATAAAAAAGAGTAGTTCTTAATATGACCCGCTCTTGTACCATAGATATGCATATACGCTCGATGTCTTTTACGTTTTTACTTCCGGGTTACTTACAGAAATTGTCAGATGAGTGCACCGTTCTGCAGATGAGTGTGCTGCTGAATTCCCTCGGAAATAAGGGGTTCATCCTGGTATTTTAAGTGCTCCCATTTGTGAGAAAAAGTCGCCCACTCAAAATTTTTGACGAAGTGGACTCAAATACGCGTCCTCAAAAGGGTGTTGGGCTCGTATTCAGACACGGCCTAAATGTATTGTACTTGAAATCCCCAAATTTCCAGGTTTTCGCTGATAATAGTAGGGAGTAGAGGTGTGCCCGAAGCCGAAATCCGGAAGTGCACGGATAGTGGGTTGGAAAGTTACCAGTTCATATTCGGATGTGGAAAATAATTACATTGCAGCAGGGAAATCTTTGATTCAGTGCCCACCTGTCTGTAGCCTATGCCTCTTCTGAACTTTACAGAATTAAGCATTGGATTGTTTATTTGGTTATTAAAAACATTACAATATATAATTAGGGATGGAGCCGTTCGTTAGGCTATCGGCCTGAAATAAAAAGAAAAAAACGTTAAATGAAAAATCTCAACATCTTGCATGCAAACGATACTATCCCTTTAATGCTGCTCGCTTTAATTTAGCTGCCTGCGCCTAATTTCGCCACTTTTTCAGAACGTAAAAAACAAAAAAAGCACAGGGACAGCTACAATCATTGTAGCCTATGTCACATACTGGCTATCAAAATCATTATTGTATTTATGCTAGTTGTATTGTTTATATTTTTAAACTGTAGACTTATTTTCTTTTTTCCATTTTCTTGAATTTACAGCTCTTCAGGTGTTCTAGAACCTTGTTACTGCTAGCTCAGAAATGCATCTTGTTGGACTGATCATTTTAGTTTTTTCATTTAGAGTGGTTTTCTCAATAAATCATTAGGCTATAATCCTTAAGTCTTCTCCTTGCATTTTATAAGCATAATAATAATAATCATAGCCTAATGATAATAATATTACCATACATAATAATAATAATAATAATAATATTAAAATGTATTTCTAATCAAAAGAAATTGGGAACGGTAACGGCCGATCTTTAAAAAGAAAATCCAAGTTCATATAGTAAAATAAAAAAACGAACTAAAAAGGTACAACAGGCAGAAAGGGCTGTTATTGTGGAAACAGTTTCCATTCAAATGTATAATGGAATGGTTTGATGTTTTTAGAGTTGATTATTCAGAGTTGATTATATTGTACCTCAGATCTTTTCCAGTTCTTATCCAAATTTATTGTTCAGTGTCCCCCAGTTAGGGGGTGGGGGGGTTCAAATAGGTTAACAGAAACAACCTTTAACAAAACAAAACAATAGATAAATAAGTATAAAGTACAGAATATAGTTCTTATAAAAAGTTTTGAAAAGAGAAAAAAGACAAGTAGGGGGGTGAATACTCATAAATTGCAATAACAATGAATTTTAGACTAGAAAATGTGACATTTCCTATATGTAACGCAACTTCCGGTTGAAGCCCCGCCCACTTCTGGTTCCTAATCCGAATACAGATACAGATAATGTTGATGGTCGAACAGATACAGATAGTGGCATCGCTGCACACCCCTAGTAGGGAGGATATTTTTGCATACTCCACGTCACTAAACAGTATGCAGTAAGAAGCATACTAGTACACAGTTCACAGGACGCAGTAGATAGGGCTCCAATTCGGGCACAGCCTTCGACCATTCCCACATTCAGAATCTTTTGACATCCTTCAGTCTGCATTTGCGTATAACCCTCTTCAATTCAAACCACAATTTCAGATGGGGGTAATGTCTGGAGATTGAGATGGTCATTTAAAAACTCTAATTATTTCTTAGTTGATTTCGAACAATTTCTTAGTTGATTTTAAAGTATGATTGGGATCATTACTCTAGATTCAATCAAATGCACTTCGCCACTAAGTGCACATGCAATTCAATCAAAGCAGACTTACTGTTACGAACCAGATACGAGACGAACCCAAGTGCAACGACCAGGAGACAGATTCACAGAGAAGGGGTTTTTAATAAATTAAGTGTTGGGGTAGTCCCAAAACTGTACAGGAAAGGCAAACACGTTATCACACAGGGTAATGCCAGGAAGCCCGGAACGGACTGCTCCAAGCCGGAGCTGGAACGGAAGATCCGGAACGGGTTCCAAGCCGGAACTGGACTGGACTCCAGGTGTAGGCAAACACCTGGACTGGACTGGAACTGGACCGGGAGGTCCACTCAGGAAACGCGGTCAGGAACGGATTGTTCCAAGCCGGAACTGGACTGGATCGGTAGGTGCACAACTCACACCTGGACTGGACTGGAACTGGACCGGGAGGTCCACTCTGGACAATGGGTTCAGGAACGGATTGTTCCAAACCGGAACTGGACTGGATCGGTAGGTGCACAACTCACACCTGGACTGGACTGGAACTGGACCGGGGGGGGTCCACTCTGGACATTGGGTTCAGGAACAGGTTTGTTCCAAACCGGAACTGGACTGTACGGGTAGATGCGTGACTCACGCCTGGACTGGACAGGTAGGAGGGCGACTCACTACGGCAGGACTGGAACTGGACCGGGATGACTACACCGGTACTGGTCAAAACAAACAGAGGGGGATTAGTTTGGGAGTAGGCACGGGAAGGACCGGGAGGTTCTCACTGGGTTGCAGAGCGGGACGGGTAAGTAGGTGGTGAAGGATGGCAGAGCTGGGTAGTGCGGCGTAGCTTAGGTAGGTCCGGTAGGATCTGGCTGGTCTCCAGAGCTCCCGGAACCGTAACCGAAGACGTTGTAGGCGGCTTCGGCCGGACAGGAACAACTGGAGGGTAGCCAGGATAGGAGTGCCACACGGAATCCTACGTGAGCTGAAGGTGGAGGTACCGCAACACACAAAACAAACACAGGGAGAACGAATACTGCCACGGATGACTGGGTAACTGGAGGTTTAGAGGGAAAACAGGTTAGCTGCATGCAACACAGGAATTTCACGGGAGGTAAACTACCAACTTGAAGTTTTGAACGAACTACACGCTGTAAGGGGATAGAATCCCACAACCAAGCGAGCAGAACCGTAGAAGACCACGAACGACAAACATAAACACAGAGTGAGGATAGTTAACGAACTGGCGCCGATTGGCAGCCAGCCGCGGGTATAAATAGTGAAGTTAATGAAAACCTAAATAAGGCGCAGGTGTGGAAATTAAACGGGAGTGATTATTAAACACCAGGTGAGGAATGCATGCAACGAGAGGGAGAGGAGTGAAAGGCGGAAGTAAATAAAGAAAACCAGACGAACAAGTCAGGGAAGGAAACGCCTAGTCCGTAGCAGCGGGGGAAACACGGACAAAGGGATCCAACATGACACGGAGGGAAAACAGGAAAACACGGAAAACGAACAGGAATGGAGCGGAACATTACAGTACCCCCCCCTCAAAGTACGCCTCCTGGCGTACCTGGCGGCCTGGTTTTGTGAGGGAAGCGTTTGTGGAAATCCTGGATCAGTGAGTGATCCAGGATGAGGCTCCTGTGGAGCCACGACCGCTCCTCAGGCCCATACCCCTCCCAGTCAACGAGGTACTGGAAACCCCGACCCTTACGGCGGATGTCAATAATACGGTCCACCGTGTAGGCCGGGGCGTTGTCGATGACCCGGACAGGTGGAGGAGGGAGGGTAGGGGAACTGAGGGGGCTGGAGGCGACAGGCTTTATTTGTGAAACATGAAAAACGGGGTAAACTTTGAGGGAGGCAGGGAGGGAGAGCTTAACAGAAACTGGGTTGATTAAGCAAATAATAGGGAAGGGACCAATAAAACGGGGCCGAAGTTTCTTAGAGGAGGAGGGAAGGGAAATGTTAAACGTGGAGAGCCAGACCTGCTGACCGACCCTATACTTAGGGGCTGCGGTCCTGTGAAGGTCCGCCAGACGTTGGGAACGGGAATTAGAGCGCAGGAGTGCGGTGCGTGCAAGTCTCCACATGCGCTTGCATTTGAGGAGGTGAGATCTAACGGAAGGGACTGCTACCTCGGCCTCCTGGGCCGACAGGAGAGGGGGTTGGTAACCCAATGAGCACTCGAACGGGGACAACCCTGTGGACGCACTTTTAAGGGAGTTGTGAGCGTACTCTACCCAGGGGAGAAAACGGCTCCAGGAGGCGGGATTGCGAGCGGTGACGCACCGCAGGGCGGCCCCCAGGTCCTGGTTCGCCCTCTCTGCCTGGCCGTTAGACTGGGGATGGAAACCCGACGACAAACTAGCCGAAGCCCCCAGGGCTACACAGAACGCCTTCCAAACCTGGGAGGAGAATTGGGGCCCACGGTCAGAAACAATGTCGGACGGGATCCCGTGCAGCCTGACCACATGTAACACCAGGAGCTCCGCAGTTTCGAGGGCGGACGGGAGTTTGGGAAGGGGAATAAAGTGAACCGCCTTGGAGAACCGATCCACCACTGTCAGAATTACGGAATTACCCTCTGACAATGGCAGACCGGTGACAAAGTCCACGCCGATGTGGCTCCAAGGACGGCCCGGGACAGGGAGGGGAAGGAGAAGACCGGCGGGAGGCTGGTGGGATGCCTTGCTCCTGGCGCACACTGCGCAGGCCAGGACAAAGGCACGGGTATCCTCCTTGAGAGTGGGCCACCAAAAACTCCTCCTGACGAGGGTGGTCGTTCTGGCAACACCTGGGTGACACGCCAGACAGGAGGCGTGAACCCACTCCAGGACCTGGGAGCGGACGGAGTTGGGAACAAACAGGGAGGAGTTAGGGTTACTACGGGGGTCAGGGTGGGAAGTCTGGGCGGACCTCACAATCTCCTCGATCTTCCAGGAGACCGCAGCCACTATACAGGACGCCGGTAGAATAGGCTCCGGTTCAGCAGGACTGGAGGGAAGGGAAAAAACACGGGATAAGGCATCCGCCTTGACATTGCGGGAACCGGAGCGGTAAGACAAAGAAAAATTAAAGCGGGCAAAGAATAATGACCATCTAGCCTGTCTGGCATTAAGCCTTTTAGCAGTTTTTAAATAAATTAAATTTTGATGGTCAGTCAAAACAACAAAGGGATTACCTGCCCCCTCCAGCCAGTGGCGCCACTCCTCAAGAGCCAGCTTGATGGCGAGAAGTTCCCGATCCCCGACATCATAGTTTCGTTCAGCGGAGGACAGCCTCCGGGAGAAGAAAGCACAGGGATGGAGCTTGTTGTCCAAGGCGGCTCGTTGGGACAGAATGGCCCCCACGCCGGTGTCGGAGGCATCCACCTCAATAATAAATTGCCGGGAGGGATCAGGGTGACAAAGAATGGGGGCTGATGAAAACCGAGTTTTAAGCCGCTCAAACGCTAGCTGGGCCTCAGAGTTCCAAGAAAAAGAAAGGGCAGTGGAGGTGAGTTTGGTAAGGGGAGCAGCAATGACACTGTAGTTACGGATAAACCTGCGATAGAAATTAGCAAAACCGAGAAATTGTTGTAGGTGCTTACGAGAGGTGGGTTGGGGCCATTCTGTCACCGCCTTGATCTTGACAGGATCCGCCCGGATGCTGCCCTCCTCGATGATGAAGCCGAGGAACGGGACTGAGGAGACGTGGAATGCGCATTTCTCCGCCTTGACAAAGAGCTGATTCTCTAGAAGACGCTGGAGAACCTCCCGGACATGCAGAATGTGCTCCTGTGGGGACTTGGAAAAAATCAAAATGTCATCAATATAAACAAAGACGGACTTCCCCAACAGGTCTCGCAGCACGTCATTCACCATGCCCTGGAAGACTGCGGGGGCGTTAGTAAGGCCGAAGGGGACCACCAGGTACTCATAGTGGCCTAACGGGGTATTGAAGGCAGTCTTCCATTCATCCCCCTCCCGTATACGCACCAAGTCGTACGCGTTACGGAGGTCGAGCTTGGTGAAAATGACGGCTTGCGAGAGGGGTTCAAAAGCGGTGTTTATGAGGGGAAGAGGATATTTATTGCGGATGGTGATTTGATTTAGGCCCCGGTAGTCGATGCAGGGCCGTAGTGAGCCGTCCTTTTTCCCCACGAAGAAGAACCCAGCACCAACAGGAGAAGAGGAGGGACGGATGATGCCTGAGGCGAGGGACTCGTGAATGTACTCCTCCATGGATAATTTCTCCGGCCCCGACAAACTGTAAAGGCGACCAGACGGAAGCTTGGCTCCTGCTAGCAGGTCGATGCAGCAGTCGTAAGGCCGGTGAGGAGGTAGTGACAGGGCGCGTGATTTGGAGAAGACCTGGCAGAGGTCGTGATATTGCTCAGGGACGTTGGAAAGGTCGGGTTCGGGTTGGTTGGTGCTGGGATCCTTGGACCCCGGAGGGGGCAGAGCGGAACGAAGACAGCTAGCCAAACAGTGGCCACTCCACGCCAGGATACGACCGGCTTGCCAGTCGATATGAGGGTTGTGAAGGCGGAGCCAGGTCTGACCTAAAACTATAGAGGACTGTTTGGAGTTGATGAGAAGGAGTTGAATACTCTCCCGATGATTGCCGGATAATACTAGCTGAATGGGAACGGTGGAGTGGGTCACTAACCCCAGACTCCTACCGTCTAAGGCGAGGGCTGTGATTGGAGAGGGTAGAGCTTCTGTGGGGATGCCGGCCCTCCTGGCGAAGGTGATGTCCATAAAGTTGGCGTCGGCTCCAGAGTCGATGAGAGCCGACGAAACTTCGGACTTGTCCCTCCAAAGGAGAGTGACCTTGAAAACAAGGCGGTTCTGAGCTGCATGGCTAGGTATGATGGGGCTCGTCAGTACGCCCAGTTTAACTGGCGAGCCTATTCTTTTGGGCGAATCGGGCAAGAGGCGATCTGATGGCCAGGCTTGCCGCAGTAGAAGCAGGATCTAGAGCGTAGGCGACGTTGGCGCTCCTCAGCGCTGACCGCAACTCTGCCCAGTTGCATAGGCTCCTCCTCGGAGACCCCAGACGCCGCTCTGGATCCTGCAGCAGAAGAGTGAGGACGGATGTGAACATGATGACCGGAGTTCCCCCCTCGCTCACGGGACCGGATGCGGAGACGGTTGTCAATAGCTATAGCCAGACTAATAAGACTATTGAGAGAAGTGGATTCTTCACGGGTGGCAAGTTGATCCTTTAGCTCCTCGCCGAGTGCCTGGCGAAAGGCCCCCTGAAGGGCAGTGTCATTCCACCCGGACTCCGCAGCGAGGGTGCGGAATTGGATCGCCATCTCTGCGACGCTGCGACTTCCTTGACGGACTTGAAGGAGGCGCTGAGTAGCGTCTCGCCCGCAGGTAGGGTGATCGAACACACGCCGCATCTCGGCGGTGAAGGCAGCGAAGTTGTTGCAGAGAGCGACCTGGCTGTCCCAAATGGATGTAGCCCACTCCAGGGCACTTCCTCCCAAGCTGCTCATGATAAAGGCGATTTTACATGGGTCGGAGGCGAAGGAGGAGGGCTGCATCCGGAAGACAATGTCGCACTTCATGAGAAACTCGCGACATTTGCCCAATCCCCCACGGTATAATTCAGGGTGTTGTACGCGGCGCTCTCGATAAGAAGTGGCAGCAGGAGGATCGACCGGCGGATCCGGCGCGGGAGGTGTAGGACCCACAGGAATTCGCGGAAGCGGCTGGTGAAGGGATAGCTGTGCCACTTGTTCAGTGATGCCCCTCAGCACCTCCAATACGTCATCCAAACGACGGCCCTGTTGGTCGCTGACCGCAGTTTGGCAGGAGAAGGCGTGACGAATCTGATCCAGGTCGGCTGGGTCCATGTTTTTGGGCCAGTTCGTTCTGTTACGAACCAGATACGAGACGAACCCAAGTGCAACGACCAGGAGACAGATTCACAGAGAAGGGGTTTTTAATAAATTAAGTGTTGGGGTAGTCCCAAAACTGTACAGGAAAGGCAAACACGTTATCACACAGGGTAATGCCAGGAAGCCCGGAACGGACTGCTCCAAGCCGGAGCTGGAACGGAAGATCCGGAACGGGTTCCAAGCCGGAACTGGACTGGACTCCAGGTGTAGGCAAACACCTGGACTGGACTGGAACTGGACCGGGAGGTCCACTCAGGAAACGCGGTCAGGAACGGATTGTTCCAAACCGGAACTGGACTGGATCGGTAGGTGCACAACTCACACCTGGACTGGACTGGAACTGGACCGGGAGGTCCACTCTGGACAATGGGTTCAGGAACGGATTGTTCCAAACCGGAACTGGACTGGATCGGTAGGTGCACAACTCACACCTGGACTGGACTGGAACTGGACCGGGGGGGGTCCACTCTGGACATTGGGTTCAGGAACAGGTTTGTTCCAAACCGGAACTGGACTGTACGGGTAGATGCGTGACTCACGCCTGGACTGGACAGGTAGGAGGGCGACTCACTACGGCAGGACTGGAACTGGACCGGGATGACTACACCGGTACTGGTCAAAACAAACAGAGGGGGATTAGTTTGGGAGTAGGCACGGGAAGGACCGGGAGGTTCTCACTGGGTTGCAGAGCGGGACGGGTAGGTAGGTGGTGAAGGATGGCAGAGCTGGGTAGTGCGGCGTAGCTTAGGTAGGTCCGGTAGGATCTGGCTGGTCTCCAGAGCTCCCGGAACCGTAACCGAAGACGTTGTAGGCGGCTTCGGCCGGACAGGAACAACTGGAGGGTAGCCAGGATAGGAGTGCCACACGGAATCCTACGTGAGCTGAAGGTGGAGGTACCGCAACACACAAAACAAACACAGGGAGAACGAATACTGCCACGGATGACTGGGTAACTGGAGGTTTAGAGGGAAAACAGGTTAGCTGCATGCAACACAGGAATTTCACGGGAGGTAAACTACCAACTTGAAGTTTCGAACGAACTACACGCTGTAAGGGGATAGAATCCCACAACCAAGCGAGCAGAACCGTAGAAGACCACGAACGACAAACATAAACACAGAGTGAGGATAGTTAACGAACTGGCGCCGATTGGCAGCCAGCCGCGGGTATAAATAGTGAAGTTAATGAAAACCTAAATAAGGCGCAGGTGTGGAAATTAAACGGGAGTGATTATTAAACACCAGGTGAGGAATGCATGCAACGAGAGGGAGAGGAGTGAAAGGCGGAAGTAAATAAAGAAAACCAGACGAACAAGTCAGGGAAGGAAACGCCTAGTCCGTAGCAGCGGGGAAAACACGGACAAAGGGATCCAACATGACACGGAGGGAAAACAGGAAAACACGGAAAACGAACAGGAATGGAGCGGAACATTACACTTCCATCTATTTAAATTGGAAAAATACAAGAAACAGTAAAAGGTCTGGAGGCGGGAGCTTTTTTAAATTATTATTTTAAGAGAAAGTGAACTTACCATTTGTAAATAATATACAATTAGGAAGATAAAGTTTAAAAATGAGTTAATGAATAGAGGAATGTCATTATGCTCACTTCATGCTGTGAAAATCTGTTCTTAACATTTATTCATGTGTCAATGGTATGGAAAATTGACTGAATGAAGGTTTTCAGAAGTAAAATATTGCTTGTTCTTGGGGGGAAATATTGTTTAATATCATTCAATATCATCAAATGCAAATACATTTAAAAAAAACAAAACTCAATGTAGTATATTCAGCAAAAGCAATACTTGTAGAAATGGCTTAAATGATTCAGATGACCTCTGAAGATACAGTAATAATGATCATAATAATAATAAACTTTATTTGTATAGCACCTTTCATACATAAAATGCAGCCCAAAGTGCTTCACAACAATAAAAAGAAATACAGAATAAAAGAAAATAGAAAAAGAAAATACAGATAGATAAGAACATTAGAACCTAAGAACCTAATTAAAAGCCAGCTTAAAAAGATAGTTTTTTGGCTTATTCTTAAAAGTAGCAACTGAGTTTGCCATTTTTAATAAAATAGAGAGAAAAAGAAAATACAGAAAATAAATAAAATCAGCTTGCGTGCTATCTGCTGTGCACTGTACTCTTAAAACGGTCTTCTGCCGCTCTTAAAACGGTCTTCTGCCGCTCTTAAAATGGTCTTTTGCCGCTCTTAAAATGGTCTTCTGCCGCTCTGGGGGCAGTGTTGAGTAGCTGGTCAATAGCGGAGAATAATATTCTAGAGTGTCCAGCATTTTCTGTAATAATCTTGGAAAAGTAATCCTTTCTTGCCAGACGTATTGCTTTGTTATAGGCAGTCATGGCTTCTTTGTATATATTACAGTGAACTGTGAGCCTAGTTTTCCTCCATTTTCTTTCAGCTGCCCGACAGATTCTCTTAATATCATTAACACTGTTAAGCTGATGGTACATGGGCAATATTTTTAGGCAATATTGCCAGCAATGGGCAATGGGTATGGGCCACTGTAGCAAAGGGCAATGGGGCAATAACTGAAAAAAAAATGTTTGCGGATCCTGTTTTTAACCTCCGTTTCGAACCTTTACCACCAAGGGTAGGCTATATATGTGCCCGGGAACGGCAAGAACCACAGCTTTCTGACAATGTAATTCAATCGACCGTATCTCTAAATTTGACGGAAGCATTCATGGATGTATTCACCAGTAAGCAGGCGGTCTGATTATGTCTGCTGAATAAAGTTAGCTAGCTAGCTAGTTAAAAGTCACTCGGTTCATCAGTACGGTTCACTCGGTTCATCAGTTCATATTGCCGGCAATATTGCCTGAAAATATTGCCCGTGTACCATCAGCTTTATTGTTTAGCCATGGGGAGATTCTGTCAGTCGACCTCTTTTTAATCTTTAGTGGAGCAACAGTATTTAAAGCAGTTGACAAGGTATTGTTGAAATTTTCAACCATGTCATTTAAAGAGCAGTCATAACTGTATGTCTCAAACGATCTCATAATATTAGAAAACTTTGCTTCAGGCTTGCCATCTAGGAATCTCCTTTGGACCAAAAATTCCCTTTTGGTCTTTGTTAAGATTAGGTTGGCATCAAAAAACACACAGTGATGGTCAGAAATAGGTGATTTGAATACTAAAACATTATCAATGTTTAACCCTGTTGTTATTACTAAGTCTAGGGTGTTACCATGCTGATGAGTGGCTTAATTTACATGTTGGGTAAGTCCAAAGCTGTCCAGTAAATTAATAAGCTCCATAGCTTTGGAGTCATTCTTTTTATTAATATGAATATTCAGGTCTCCATTCAGGATTAATCATATCTAGTGCTACCAAGTGAGATCAGCTCTGATAATTCCTGCAGAAATAGTGATGAATATCTTGGTGGCCGATATAATGTAATGATGAGCACTGATAATTCTGCTTTGAGCTCAAGAGCAAGATATTCAAATGATGTAAATTCACCCAGGTCAATGTCATTACACACAAACTGTGTACAGAAAATGGCTACAATCCCTCCTCCTTTTCTGTTTTGTCTGACTGACTGATAAAAATTATAGTTTGGAGGACAAGCCTCTATCAGTGTTGCTACACCAGTAGTGCTGTTTAGCCAGGTCTCAACTAAAAATCACACCCAGGTGGTGAAGTAAGCGGTGCAGGTTTATGAGTAATCATATAAAAAAATGCAATAGAAAATGTGTGTGTTATTTGCATGTACAAAAACAATGGCCCAGTCTATACCTACCCTTGCGTGACATAGTGGACAATAGCGTCTATGAGTTCATAAATATATTTATTCATCATATAAATTTTGAATTCCCTCATAGCAACAAGATAAACCCAACAATAGCCTGATCATATGCCAAAAAAGCAGTGAAAAGCCCTGCTCACTCAAATGCAAAATTGTCATGGTTTTTAACCCGTTTCCCTATGCGGTCGTTTTCCTTGGTGGCCACACAAGGGCGCTGCCCTTTTGGTGGATGCTTGCTCCGCCCTGCTTGGATTGCGGAGCTTCTGTTAGCGTCCACACCTGTGCGTGGTCACCTCGAGAGATATTTAAGCCTCCCGTTTCCTTTGTTCGGGGCTTCGAGATTGTTTGTTTATTGTTTTGTACTGTGGTGTATTGTTGGCTGTGAGTGATTCGTACCATTTGGGCTACTCGCCTATTTTTGCGTCTCATTGCTGAGGCAGGGCTTATTTCTTGCTGGCTCTTTAGTTACTTATCTCGTAGAAGTATGGGACCGCGGATCTCTGCTCTATTTCGTCTTTGTGTGCTTTTCTCAGTGTATGGAGATTTGGGCGATTCTGTTCGGAACTGTAGTTCTGTTCGCCCTTCGGTACATGTCTTCCCATAGGGAGATTGGGTGTTTTGCTTCTACTTAGTTACTTAGCTCGTAGAAGTATAGAGTAGCAGTTCTTTGTTCCATTTTCGCCTGTGATTGGTTTTCTTACTGAGAGACCTGGCGTTTTAGCTTCTACTCATTTCCGTGTTACAGGGAGCCAGTTAGTAACTTCGGTACGTTTCATTTGTTCATACTGAGAGGCAGGGCTTGTATTAGTGTTTGAGCTTGCGCTAGTCTGTTAGCCGATAATTCCGGTGCAGCTGTCCTTTCGTCTTTTTGTGCTTTTCTCTGTGTATGAATATTTGGGTGATTCTGTTCGGAACTGTAGTTCTGTTCGCCCTTCGGTACATGTCTTCCCATACGGAGACCGGGCGATGTTGTGGACATGTTTGCGTGTGACTGCGAGCCTCAATATAGCCTTGGAACTTTAATTATCGGTTCCTTCGCCTCGTTACATTTCCCCTTACTGAGAGGCTTGTGTTTTCTAGTTAAGCTTGCATTAGTCTTTCTGCTAGTAAAGTTATGGGACAACGGTGCGCCTGTAAAATGTTTCTCCCTCCTGGGAGATCGGGCGTTTACCCTTTTATGTTCTGCATGTGACTGTGAGCTTATGGAAGTAGCCACAGAACGTTATATCTGTTCCTTCACCTCCTCCTTACATTCCTCTTTACCAAGAGGCAGGGCTTTTATTCGCTAAACTCGTGTTGGTCTTTTAGCCGGTAATTCCGGTGCTGCTGTTCTGTTCCGTCCTTTGTACTTGCGGGACGATTTTGTTCGGAACTGTAGTTCTGTTCGTTCTCCAGGTATGGCTCCTTACATGGAGCTTGGGCCTTTTTGTTGACAGGTTTGCGTTTGACTGCGAGTCTGAGAGTAGCCTTGAAACGTTAGATCACCGTTCCTTTCGCCTCCTGGTATACTAATTCGCATTAGTTTTCAGTGTTTGTTGGTTGTGTGTTTTATGTGTACCTTTTATGCTACTCGCCTATTCTTGCGCCTCCTTGCTGAGGCAGGGCATTTATTGTTGCTGGCCTTTTGATTACTTAGCACGTGGAAGTATGGGGTAGCAGTTCTTTGTTCCCCTCGCCTTGTTTGGATTTCTTGCTGTGAAATCAGGCGTTTGTGCTTCTACTCATTTGCGTGTTATAGTGTGCCGGTTCATCGCTTGTGCCGGTTCATCGCTCGGTACGTTGGTGTGTATTTGTGCCATTATGCTACTCGCCTGTTCTTATGCGTCTCGTTGCCGAGACAGGGCGTTTGTTATTTCCGGCTTGCTTTTTAGTTACTTAGCTTGTAGAAGTATGGGTAGCAGTTCTTTGTTCCCTTTCGCCTTGTTGGGTTTTCTTGTTGTTAAACCAGGCGTTTGTGCTTCTACTTTTTGGTGTGTAACAGTGAGCCGGTCTGTAGCTGTGGCACGTGTGTGTTCCTTGTCTTGTCTCCTCCTTTAACTGCGGGGTTTCCCGCCTTAGTGGCCCTAGGGCTTAAAGAATCCCCTTGCTGCGTTTGGCTCCTCCTACCTCACACGTCACGCCCCATTACAAAAATAAACGTGAAATTATTGTGTCATATTCTATTATAAATATCTACTACTAAATATACAATCCTGCCATTGGTTTTAAGCATAGAGATGTCCCTTTCAAAATTCAGTGGTCATTTATTGTCTTGGAAAATCTCTTTCAGAAAAACACAGCAGTTTAGCCTTTTATTACACAACATCGAACGTCTGCAGACTGCGGTCTGCGCGCAACACCCCATATACTGTACCTGCAGCTCTGAAGTTGTCATGGTTTTCGGCAGCCTCGTTTTATTTCGGCGTTCGTTCTTTCTTTTAGCAGCGTCGTGTACTCTATCGGATTTTCCGCCTTCCGTCCCGGTGTTTTCATCTTGCACTTCAATTATCCTCAGCACCTGTTTTTGGTTTCCTGCCGGCTATATACGTATAGCTCTGGGTTTCCGATTTCCGGTGCTTCGAGATTGTCTTGCATTTGACATGTAGCCGGTAAAGGTATAGGAAAACGGAGACTGCTTTCCTTGTTGTTCTAATAAGCAAAGCAGGACTATTCCGGTTAGAGTTAGGGTTTAGATCTTTTCTTTTCCCTTTCTCTACTCTGTTTGTTAGTCTTCCTTCTTTTCTGTTCTTTAAAGAGGCATTCCTATATTTTATGCGTCTTTCTACTTCCTCTTTTTTGTTACTCGCTGAGTTTGTGAGCTGGAGGAATTGTTTTCTTGGTTTCTTTTCACCTCTCTTTTTACTAAACCCTCGTGTGAGGAGGAGAGGCATTTCCTTTGTCTGCACTCGTATCCACGAGCTTATTTTTTCCAGTACCACGGAAATATTATTTTCATTTCTGTTTTTCTCCCTTTGTTTAGTCTCTTTTCTACTGAGACTCAAAGGTAAATTCTGTTTATCTATTTTCTGCTCAATGTGTTGAGCCTCGCCCTGTTTTTAGGGTTGTTTTTCGTTTGGCTCTGCGCCGGGACTCTTTTGCTCGATTCTTTGTTATCCTTTTCTCTCTGTTCCTGAATACATTTCACTCTAGTGGTGTTTCCGATTATCGGAGATACTTTTTGATCTCTCTCTGTTGCATCTGGCCCTCCGAACCCCACTCCCCCCATTACAGAAGTATTTCACTTGATTCTGGTTTTATTCACGACTGTAAAAATTTTGCAAAAGTGAGTTTTATGATCCAAAACATTTGATTTGTAGTTAAATATATAATTATTTTATGATTTAAAGCAGTGCAAAATTTAGCCATTTGGATAGATTTGGAGACACTAATAGACAACAGGGTACACTGGCTATATTTCCATCTTGAGTAGTTCTGCATATCATCCTCAGATTCTGCACACTTGTGGTCCAGAAAATGTATATAGTTTCCCGTTTCACATATGTAGCTCTCTGTATTTCATTGCAAACTGATAGAACTGTCTTGTTTCATTTACGTCATTTGCCAAGTTTATCTGATGTTCACATCTGAAGCTATATCTGCGGGGTTAAGATGAGGTGTGGCCAGGATAATTTGTGGCGTATTGCTATCTTGAGGCAGCAAAAAGCGTTTACGCTAAAACCACCCGAAACCTGGTCTTAAGTCATGTCGCAGTTGTTTCAATGTTATTTGAACAGCACAATATACTGTAAGTGCATCTACATAGGCGCGTGCACAATGCGCATACATTAGGGGTGTGTCCGAAGGCGAATCCGAAGCTGAAATCCGGAAGTGCACGGATAGTGGGTTGGAAACTGATTTTTTCCTATCCGAAGTTGCCAGTTCATATTCGGGTATCTGAGTCCGCCGACAGAGCCGGGAACCAGGACCCCCTCACTTTCTCCTGGGCCCATAGTTTCCCGGACACAGGACCAGGCGGGTCCCTTCGAAGGGTGACGGTTGGGGTTGGGTGAATGAAGGGGTTGTAGACTCAGGGCTGGCCGGCTGAAGAGTTAGGACTCAGAGCCTAACGGAGTGGGAGGTGGGCCGATCAGGAGCAGATTGTGGTGTTGAATGGAGGTTGGCAGTCCGGGGTGATGGGTGGTGGTCAGCATGCCAGCGGGCGAACTCGGGGTTCCTTCCCCAGATATTAAATAGATGACCCTCGTAGTCCAGGTGGTCAAAGGGGGCCTCGAAAAATCCCAGCTTTGCCATGGTGAGCTGGGTACAGTCTGCTGGGTCCGTCTTGGTCAGACTGTACGGGTATGTTCTGTACAAGGACCCAATCGCAGACCAGGATAAGGCAAAATAATGGTTTATTCAGTCCGAGGTCAGAAGCCAGGTAATAAGATGCCGAGACAGTGCCAAATCAAAAAGCAGGAGAATAGTCGAACAGTCCAAAAATCAGAAACCAGGAAATCAGAAAGGCAGAGGTACAAAAATGGGCAGGCAGAAGCAAAGTCACAAAACAATAAAAAGGTCAAAACCAGAAAAACAACAAAGGCAAACAAAACAGAATCGACGGGCAAAACTCAGAATCGGAAAGCAGAAGGGGGTCTCAGGACTTACAATAACACAGGCAAGGAAAACCGCACTGGCACAGGGGGGGACGTAAGAAAGTCTGACAGAGAACATGTGCAAACTAGAGACTAAAATACACTGGGGGAAGATTACCCAAAAGGAATCAGGTGTGCAGAGGCGGGGAAATGGGAGAGTACACAGGTGAGAACAACGAGGGTTAACAAGGACTAATAATACAATAACGTGGGGGAACGTAAGACACGGACTGGAATACACAGACACAATGATAACAAACGGCCTGGGGTTAGCAGGTAGACACATGCACAGCTCGGAGGGGAGGAACGAGGAAGTGGACACACGTGCAGAGAATGCAAAATCACAGAGATACAGGGATAGGATAACGAGGAGGGAAATGACAGCTGCAGGTAGAAGCTCAAGATGAATTAGTAATTAGTAATGTTAGTAGCAAACTCTAAAACCCTAATGTTAGTAGGTTAGCTGGTTAGTATTATATACACGTTAGTTTGTTAGCAGATTAGTATTAAATCTAATCTAGCAGTTAGTACAATTAGTACATTAGTATTATATACAAGTATTAAGAAAGCCAGAGGGAAGAAAACGAGATAATACAGAGGAAACCCGAATGTACCCAAAATCACCCGAACAGTGCAATGACAAAGACAGGGAATGGAATCTTGGAAAACATGGAACGCGGAATGACAAGGAAACTATAGTGATGGTAACATACTAAACACAATACACAAAGTCAGGAAAATAATAAACACAATAAAACAAATATCAGGGAAATAAGCAAAAGAAATCAGGAAACATAAATACACAGAATAAACAGACAGAACAGGTACAGGATCCTGACAGATGGGGTACGAAAAGTTACAGAGCTGGCCTGTTACTGTGTACCTTGCATTAACAATGATTATGAAAAGTGTGAGAACAAGGAACATGTTTAACTATTTAAAGATGTGTTTTCTACTAAAGTTACTAGGCCTACAGGTAATCAGGATGATCTGGATGACAATGTTGATGTCCCTATATTGCAGATGATGATGATGTTGAATTGAATGCAAGCACTGTAGGTCTTCTTTCGTTGATTTGTCTGGACACTGTGGTTGCTGTAATGCCTTCTGTACAATCATTAGATGATTATTATCTTCTTCACATAACATCTGATGGTGTAGTGACACTCGCAGAAGACAAGACATCAGCCTACGGTTTGTGTTGTTCAAAGGGTATGGATGTCATTCTTGGGAATTTCTATAAGTATCAGAAATCAACAAAAGAATACTGTGTATACAAGAAGGATACAAAAGAGGCAATTGTTCACAGGGACAGTGTCCTTTATGTTGGAGTAGAACTAAAAAGAAATGAAGGTTGTAGCACCTTCAGCGCACTGAACATGAGGACATTTTATGTAGTGTTTCAATCCAGGTGTGCTGAAATGGTTTGTTTTGGGAGATGCTTTGCTTACATTAGTATGTACACAAAGGGTGAATAGATTAAATACTAACCAAGAGGGTGTAACAGTATCAGCTGATTTGCGTTTAGATGTGGAGAAAAATCTTTTGCTTTTTCATTCTAATAAATAACATATATGCAAATAACAAATCTGAATTATGTGTCTATTTTCCTTTAAAGCAATATCTCAGGTATATTTTAGTGCAAACCAGATGGAATTTGGCCAAGAAATTAAGCAGATACATAGCTTTTAAGCAAAATGGTCCGTTTTGAGAAAATGGCTAAAACGTCTCGAAAATCTAATGCATTTTCAATTAAAAACCACTCACTAAATATTTGATATATCCTTAAATAGTCAAGTTTCCAAAGTTCTTAGTATGTTTTTATGGAGAGTACATGCAATTCTATCACATATATAAAAATGTAAAAAAGTGTCATTTTGACCATGTAACACAAATTGCACCAGTTCACGACACATGACCATCTCTACCCTAGGCCTAGGAATGAGGCCTTTAAGAGAGCCCAGTAATTAGGCAATGGTCAGCATCTGCTTTGATGGCAATGAGTTACAGCTGCTACCATATCTGTGAGTGGGTGCTGAAGGGACAGCGCACTACAAGATACAGGAGCAAGTGTTGGGTCGGGTTTGGGGTGGGGTGCTCCTGTATCACCCTTCCTTCCTGATGCCACAAACTGTTCACATAAAAATGCAGGGGACCAATACTTAATTATTAATCAGACACTCCCCACAGTGATCTAACAATTATAAATCTGAGTGAAGAATACATTTTTCACAAAAAAGGGTTTCTGGCAGCATTTTCTGCTAAACATGGAAAAATAAATGCATACTGTATAATAAATATATGAAAACACTTTGACAGTAGGGATTGTTTTTATTTATTTATTAAGATAATTATCTAAATAAGGCCTCAGGAAAAATGCCGTTCAGGGAACTCTGAGCCTTTCAGTGTTAAAAGAGCTTAAAAGACATGAATGACTCTTTTGTTAAAGATCCCGTTTAAATAATCTAACAAGAGTGAAACCAAGTCTTGATAAAGGTTTTCTTTTAAAGAGACCCAGGACGACAGGAGCTTTAAATTGCTACCTGTTAATTAACAGCACTCTGACTGATCTGCAATAAAGAGTACGGTAGTAATGGGCAGTGTCAAAGCAATGAGAAGTGAACAAGAGATATAACTCATTGCTCATGCTCATTTCTGACTTTAGGGTTTGCTGGATTTCTGAATGAACAATCAAAAATAGAAAGATCCAAGATCAATGGGAGCACATATTATAACATATGATGTAAAAATGGCCATAAATCACTGGCCTGGATTCAAACAACATTTCAATTTAGCTTCCTTGTCTCAATTTAAAAAATAGCACAATTATAAACACTATCTATTGTACATTAAAATGTTGATTGAATCCAGGTCTTTTTTTTACTTGGTGTCAACAGTTCTATTTAATACCCCTGAAATGGAACATAACATGAACCTTACATGAGCTTTAAATGGCCACCTGTTAATTAACAGCACTTTGAGTGATCTGCAGTAAGGAGTACGGAAGTAAAGGGCACTGTAAAAGGAATGAGAAGTGAACAAGAGATATAACTGCTCATTTCTGACTTCAGGGTTTGGTGGATTTCTGAATGAACGCTCCTACACCCCCCCCCCCCAAACACAGCCCCCCCGGGCACCGCCCCGATGATGGAGTCGATGGAGCGTTTGCTATAGCCTTCAGAATGTCTGGGGTCAGTGCCGCTGTGGGGAAAAGTAATTAGCCTCTCCGGGGCTGGTGCCGCTTTTTCCTCTGGATCCGATTCCAGTCTCCAATTCCCGTCCGGACTGCACCATTATTAATTCAGAGGAGATTTCAACCCCCCCCCCCCTTCACTTGTAATTCTCCTGGTCTGATTTTGGGAAAGGAGCGGTAACCGCACTGCGTGGCCCCCCCGGCATATGGAAGGGTCCTCCAGTACCCTCCCTCCCAACCAAATGTTTGAGTTTCCATATCACAGTATCTCTGGACTATGTGATTTGTTTTCTCGGGCTGGAATTATTGGAAGTGATTCCAACAGCTCCTGGGAAAGAGTTAAAATGAAATTTTTTACTCATGAAAACACTCCAACACTTTTCAGCACAAGCTTCCTCAGAGTGCTCACACACACACACACATACACAGTGCCAAATGTAAGTCTGTAATTCAGATTAATAATTTTGGTTCACTTTTTCTTCCCACTGAGTCATTTGTTAAGACAAAGCACCTGTGTTATTAAAATATCAGGCTTGAAAACAAACATTAACCTTTCCCTTCAAAGGCCCGAGCTATGTTATCTGTCTCCTCTGATAGCCCACATATGTACGTATATAGTAGAGTATATATATATATATATATATACTGTACAGTATATGCAGAAATAGAAAGATGCTAGACCAACGGGAACACATATTATAACATATGATGTAAAAATGGCCATAAATCACTGGCCTGGATTCAAACATCATTTCAATTTAGCTTCCTTGTCTCAATTTAAAAAATAGCACAATTATAAACACTATCTATCTACTATCCAGGTCCTTTTTTTTTACTTGGTGTCAACAGTTCTATTTAATACCCATGAAACTGAACATAACATGAAACTTAACTCTAACCTTATCGTAAAATGTCTGCAGACAAAAATTAATGAGAAAATTATGATAAACATAAACCCTACTTCATCTTTTACATTCCACAGTGTTGCTTGTTAATTTTCCTGGCAGAAATCCGTATTCAGTGTAATTGGCTTTGCTTACAATATTGCATCCCGTAACCTTTTATTACAGCTGGACTGAGGCAAGGAACATTGCCTGAGGTTACAACTACCATGTTCCACCTGGGATATGAACCTCAGCTGAAATGTTCGGTGCCATGACAACGCAGCTACAATCTGTGTGAGGCTGATTTTTTTTTAACAAATAATGCTTGGCCGTTTATACCGTGCTTTGGAGAAGGGAGTTCTGGGGTACGGCGCAGCGTTTTGAGGCACCTGCCCAGCTTCTGAAAGTTTGCTGAAGGGGGCCAGCGGTGGCATGCGAGCCAGAGTGTGATTACCAGTCCCCTCTCACTGTGATTACACCCACAGCTCCGGGCGATCCCAATCCCGGAATGCCTTCACTCACTTCGGCAGTTCCAGCTCTTTGCGCAGCCGAACTAGAAGCCACAAAGCACTTTATTTGCTCTGAACAAACGAGAAATACTTTACAAGCATTGTGTCTAGCACAGCACAGCCCCTCAAATTTACCTATGCTTTTGGGGTCAGGAAATACTTGGGGTCAGGAATTTAATTTTTTTCATTCCTAAGCTGAGAAAAGATGACATATTTTAAAGGATTGCTGTTTCAGTCCAAGGTCCAAGCTCCCAAGGATAATTGTTCTATTTTTAAGGTACATACCCCCTAATTTGCACCAGTTTTTTTGTCCAAGAAAAGGCCATGTGTGCTACCACACCCTTATCTATGGAGGTGAAGTAAACAACATGGACATTTGCAAGGGAAACAGAAAGAAGTTACAATGCTTATATAGAAGTGAAGATTTTTTAAAATAAAAGCTGTGTCTCTTTTTTCGAATGAATCCCCGATGAAGGCTTGTGCTGAAATGTATTGTTTTAAAACAATAAAAAAGCTCTTTCCTTCCTCTCTTCAGCTTTAATTTGCGCTTCCTAATAATTTTGTACAAGTCTCTCTGTCAAAGCGAATATGATCCAGACACTGTCTATCGATTAATCCATCTAATATTGTGCGATATAGATGGTCAATCATAGCCTACTGTTACATATTTTTCTTTTTAGGACAGCTCTTTGATAATTGCAAGTAGGCTAGGCAAGGAAAATAAGACCAATATTACATTCAAAGAACATGCACTTATTCTAATATTTATATCAGTATCTGAGTTTATGTTGCACTTTTTCTGTTCTTTGTTTTCGGAGATGTTCGGTGTTGTTCGTGTGTTTCCGTTTTCATTCTCCGTCTCCCATCCATGTGTGTTTGTTTTCACTTCCTCATTGTGTCTGCCCCGCCTTCTGTATCTCACCTTGATTACCAACGTGTTTCACCTGCCCCAATACTCACCTGTTTCTCGTTTGCTTGTTAGTCTTGTGTATTTAAGTTCCACTCTGTTGTATGTCCTTTGTGAGTCTGTCACAGTTGCCCTCTTTTGCTACAAGCCTTCGCTGACCTGTGTTTTGCTAGTTTTCCTCGTGTGCCTGATCTCTGTGTTCCTGTCTTTTGTTCTGTTTTCTGACTTCGCTCTCTGGATTGTGTTTTGGTTCTTTTGGCGTGTTTTCATGGTTTTTGATCTCTGCCTTTTTTCTGACTTCGTTTTTGGACTGTTTTGTACTTTTGCCATGCCTTCCTGGTTTTGATCTCTGACCACGCCTTCGCCTCATCCCTGGGTTTCGACCCTAAATAAACTATGGTTTATTACGTGCTTTTATTAAGTCCCTACCACATCCCTGACAGTACGAACTCGCCAGGATGGACTCAGCGGACAGCCAGCTCCGGACTGTCCTGGACCGACGGAGTGCTCTTGGGGCATCACCAATCCCGGCTGGATTCTGTAAGCAAGCCTTTGAATCGTTTGCCACCAGCATGAATAACCTGTTTGCCCAGTTCCAATAGCTCCAGCTCGGGCGTGATGTTCAACCACCTGCCGCAGCGATGTCTCCCCAAGGCTCCGCTCCTCCTCCGGGAAGGGAACCCCGCCTACCACCACCTGAACCCTACTCCGGGGAGCCGGGTACCTGTCGCTCATTCCTGTTTGTGTTCTCTTGTTTTTGAGCTCCAGCCCTCCACCTTCCCCACTGACGAGCCAGGATCGCCTACATCATCACCCTCCTCACCGGCAGAGCCAGGGAGTGGAGAACGGCGGTGTGGGACGCACGTTCTCTGGTCTGCTCCTCCCACAGCACCTTCATGGAGGAGATGAAGCGGGTCTTCGACCGGTCAGGGTCATGAAGCGGCACGGGAGATGCTTCAGATTCGGGAGGGGAGGAGCATAGCCTTGGATTACGCCATCGACTTCCGCACACTGGCCACCACCAGCGGCTTAACACCATTGCACCCCTCAAATCACAGACCGTATCTTTCACTGTAAGTGCCCCATGGTACACCACTGAGCTCCGCCGCATGAAAACCACAGGACGGCGCCTAGAGCGCCTCTCTAAAAACATGTTCAACTTTATGCAGACCATCTCCATTGCTATAAGGATGCACTGCCAGAACACTATTACTCTATTACCTCCATGACCCCTTTCAATCAGGATTCCATAGTAACAGTACAGAAATGGCCTTAGTGTGAATCACCAATTACCTCCTCCGTGCTGCCAACTCTGGCCTACTCGCCATCCTTATCCTCTTTCACCTCTGTGCAGCTTTCGATACCATCTCTCACTCACTCCTGCTTCATAGATTATCTTCCATTGGCATAACTGGCACTGCTCACCTCTGATTGACTTCATACCTCTCAAATAGACAGCAATTTATTTCACTTAAAAACCACAAATCCAGCCAGACCCCTGTCACTCACGGTGTCCCCCAGGGGTCAGTTCTGATGACCTCATGTGTGGTCACCCGCATTAGACCGCAGTTCCTCGAAGAGACTGGAACCTATATTGTTTTCCAACTCCCTCCACTTGAGTAAAATATATATTTTCAATGCTCTTACCATGTCTACTGACATATCAATTACAGAAATGGTTATTTCTGCATTATAGTCTCATGATAGCAAAATACTTTTTAACAAGTTATTGAAATTAAAATGATATAACAAAAATATATTTTCCACATTTCAGAGTACAAGCAATTAGGCATATTTATCAAGGTATACATTTTATCTCAACAAAAACATTTTTAAAGTACAAAAATGGCAAGTTACTCGTGCATACAAAGCACTGTCTTTAAAACTTGAAAAAACTAGGCCTGCCATTAAAAGTATTGATATCAAAATGAGACCAAGTTACAACAAACAATATTGACTATCTTAGGTCTCACAAATTAAGCAAGCTCAATTCCAAACAATGCTACCCAATCTTTCCTATATTTTAATGTAACTTGGTCCTGTGTTTCCTGACAATATACACTAAGTAAGCCCCACAAAAATGATATAGTCATGCAGTCAAACTGTAATAGTCTGCTGATTTCATAGAGACATTTATTTTCAAAACCAGCCTATCATTGTTAACGGCTCCATATTCATATTAAATCATATAACAGCCATTTCTGGTGCTGGCTGACTGGGTGTGAGGAGGAGGCCATTACTGGTGCTGGCTGACTGGGTGTGAGGAGGAGGAGGAGGCCACTGCTGGTGCTGGCTGACTGGGTGTGAGGAGGAGGCGATTGCTGGTGCTGGCTGACTGGGTGTGAGGAGGAGGAGGCCACTGCTGGTGCTGGCTGACTGGGTGTGAGGAGGAGTCCATTGCTGGTGCTGGCTGACTGGGTGTGAGGAGGAGGCCATTGTTGGTGCTAGCTGACTGGGTGTGAGGAGGAGGCCATTGCTGGTGCTGGCTGACTGGGTGTGAGGAGGAGGCCGTGACCAATCCACTTGTCTGCTTTGAAACGGGACGTGTGTTGTGCCACAGCCTCACTTTTGTCAGGTCTGCAGAACTGCGTGCAAAAGTCCTCCGGAACAGGCATTTGCCTGACAAGATCCTGGAATTGCTGAGGATGGTCTAACACACAGTCAAACAGCAGATCTTGCAGCTTGCCAATATACTCTGAAATAGGAATAGTTGGAATTTCCATTGTAATGCATGGCTGCCAGTTCTAGAGTGACAAAGGAAACTGTAAAATCATGTTCACATCAGCACAGTAAACGCATTGTCAAAATACATACATACCTGCACAACATTCCCAAAAAAGGGAAGGCAGCACTTTTGGGGCCAAACTTCAGAATGACACTGTGGAATGACTCAAGTGAAGAGGTCTGAAAGTCAGCACTCATCATTTCAATGTCGTTCAGCAGCTTGGGAGCCATGATGACCTCAGTCAGCTTTTCACACGCTGGTGTACCTAGTCAGACAAACAGCGTGGTTCAGTGTGACAAGAAAAGTATGTGAGAATTTAGACTGATTAAAAAACGTAATAGCTAAAGCCTAATTGCTTAACATTTAAAATGCAGTAAGGTTATCTGGTACTGTCCTTATAAAGTACATAATAGGTCAAATAAATGTCAATGTGTAAGCAAAGTTTTCTTTACTTACTGGGTTTGAGCCACTGCCTGGTCACCAACGAGAGGCTGATGGAGGCATTCTGGAAAATTCTCATCGTGCCTGTGGACGTTCTGCACATGGTTGGCCACAGACTTCCACTTTGCCGCGATTTCCTTCCCGCAGTAATAGATAAATTCAAAACTTGTTTTGAAGCAGCATGGCCAGTGCATGGTACTTAATTTGACATGGGCAATGCTCAATATTCAGATACCTTTTCCCATGTGCCATGGGTCGAATCACTGGGAAATGTCAGCTCTCTTCTCTCGAGGAAACTTCAAGACCCCAGGATGCCTATCGGTGACAACTGTTTGCACAGGGACTCCTCTCTGCTCCAGGTGGCTCAGGCTCCTCTCAAACCCCTCCTTTTCCATGCGCACGCTATTTCCGACTTCATTGCTCTGAAACGACAGATCAGCCAAATTTTTAACTTTGTTCATTAAATCAGCGATTTAGAAGAGTTCAGGAATTCAGTCTGGGCTTTATATACATACATAGACACAAAATTTGCTGTGACCATTCATGCTCCTAAGAAAGAAACCTATTAGCACCACCATCAGGCCAAACTTTCAATTTTATAATTAGCTCATCACCCGCTATGACAAATGGGGGATATTATGAGACATGGGCGGAGGTCCGCATTCTGTAGAGTGCATCCTTTCTATTACTTTCTATAATTAGAGGTATATGGATCTCTGTGGGAATTGGGGAGTGGGACTAGATTTAGCTGGGACAGTATGGAATACATGGTTGGTAAAATGGTGATAACACTTATGTCCCCTCACCCTTTGTTTTAACCCATCCATTTTTTATCCATTGTTTTATTTACTGGACTTTACTGTCTACTTCTACTTCTGTAACTGTGTATTGTCTTTTGTTGTAAAGCGTCTTTGAGTGTCCTGAAAAGCGCTTTAAATAAAATCTATTTCAATAAAAATTTTATTATTAACAATCACGCTATTGTGAGCATGAGCAAAATCATTGTCAGGAGTGGATGCTTTTTTTTTTTTGCAACAGCTAGCAACCGACATCTAGACATAGGTAAGATCAGACAGAAATACATTATAATAGTTAAATGTGAATTAAATGTAACATCAGAGAGCTCCAGTAACAAGAGAAGCTGTTGTAGGAAAGGGCCAAGCAAAATAAATAAAGAAAGAAATTTAATAAGCAACACTGATGTGTGGAACTTAAAGTTTAAATGGAAACAATGTTTTACACAGCATCTCTATGTCATGGTTTTGATGCCTTTTTCCCCATGCGGTCATTTTCCTCGGTAGCCACGCGAGGGCGCTGCCCTTTTAGTGGATGTTTGCTCCACCTGTCTTGATTGCGGAGCTTTGTCAGCATCCACACCTGTGCGTGGTTACCTGGGAGTTATTTAAGCCCACGTTTTCCTCCGTTCTGGGCTTCGATATTGTTTGCGTTATTTTACTTTATTTCGCACTGTTTGGTGTGTGTTATTTGTGCCATTATGCGACTCGCCTATTCTAACGTCTCATTACTGAGGCAGAGCGTTTATTATTGCTGGCTCTTTAGCTACTTAGCTCGTAGAGGTATGGGACCGCAGATCTCTGCTCTATTCGCCTGTAAAATGTTTCTCTCTCCTGGGAGATCGGGCGTTTACGCTTTTACCTAGTTACTTAGCTCGTAGAAGTATAGGGCAGAAGTTTTTTGTTCCATTCGCCTTGTTTGGTTTTCTTACTGAGAAACCAGGCATTTGAGCTTCTACTCATTTGCGTGTTACAGTGAGCTGGTTAGTAGCTTCGGTACGTTTGTTCCCTGTTTTGTCTCCTTCTCGTGGACTACGTTTCCCCTTTGTTGTGAGTCAGGGTATTATACTGAGAGGCAGGGCGTGTTATTTTCTATTAACCTTGCGTTAGTATTTATGTCCGGTATATGTCCAGTGCAGCTGTCCTGTTCGTCCTATTCGGTACCTGTCTCCGTACATGGAGCTTTGGCGATTTTGTTCGGAACTGTAGTTCTGTTTCGTCCTTCAGTACATGTCGTCCTATAGGGAGACTAGGCGATGTTGTGGACGTGTTTGCGTGTAACTGCGAGTCTCTGAAAGTAGCCTTGGAACGTTAGCTCTCTGTTCCTTTCGCCTCCTCTTACATTCCCCTTTACTGTGGGGCTAGGGCGTGTATTTTCTACTAAGCTTATGTTAGTAATTTTGCTAGTAAAGGTATCGGAAGGCGGTTTACCGTCGGCTCGCCTGTAAAATGTTTCTCCTGGGAGATCGGGCGTTTACCCCCTTTATGTTTTCTGCGTGTGACTGCGAGCTTATGGAAGTAGCCATGGAACGTTGGATCTCTGTTCCTGTCGCCTTCTCGTTACATTCCTTTTTACTGAGAGGCAGGGCGTTTATTTTCTACTAACTTGCGTTAGTCATTTAGCCGGTAAATGTCCGGTGCAGCTGTCCTGTTCGTCCTTCGGTACATGTCTTCCTATAGGGAGACTGGGCGATGTTGTGGACATGTTTGTGTGTGACTGCAAGTCTGAGAGTAGCCTTGGAACGTTAAATCTCTGTTCCTTTTGCCTTCTCGTTTCCATTTCACATTAGTATCTCGTTTCTTCACTGTTTTGAATACGTTTTGAGTATTCAGTGGGTTTTTTTTAGCTCGTTTTAGCTCGTTTTCCGAGCTCGAGATGTGTTGCGCTATTGTGACATTGTTTTTGGTTACGCCCCTTTTTTCCTAGTTCCCGTATTTTCCTCCAGTGAGAGTAGGAACTAGGTTATTTGTGTTAAACTTTATATTTCCTTATATACGGGGTCTCTCTGTCTTAGTGGCTTTTAATTAGGCTTAAAGAATCCCCTTGCTGTGTTTGGTCCCT
Source organism: Synaphobranchus kaupii (assembly GCA_029718625.1). Classification (NCBI taxonomy): domain Eukaryota; kingdom Metazoa; phylum Chordata; class Actinopteri; order Anguilliformes; family Synaphobranchidae; genus Synaphobranchus; species Synaphobranchus kaupii. Next base: position 25,537,833 of record CM056386.1, read on the forward strand.
CCAACCGCACACGTCACGCCCCTATTACAGAATATCGAAGCCATTACCGGGGCCAGCGGCTTTCTAAGGGATTTTTAGAGAGATTGGTTTTTGTGGCTAACTGTTTAAGGTTTGTGTCTTGGTTTATTGTGAGTGTCCCTTGGTGTTTTTTGTTTTCAGCTACCCTGGTAGATAGGCGCCGAGTGGGCCAGTTGATCACTGGTTTGGTTTCCCTTCGGTCCACTACTTTATTATTTTGCCTTTTTTATTTTTGAGGTAATCCTGGGTGGGGATTTTCTCCCTGTCGGGGGTATGCATTTCAAGGCTTTTGGTCTCAGTCTTGTAGGCCAAATGTCCTTGAGTTAAGCGTTTAAAGTCGCCTCTTGCCCGGCACGCCTCATGAAGACAGATAGGCTCTAGTAAGGTTTTGGGTAGGTAGCCAGGAAACCAGGTGCTGTGTATTTTGCTCCAGGGTGCTGTGTATTTTGCTCCAGGGTGCTGTGTATTTTGCCCCAGGGTGCTATGTATTTTGCTCCAGGGTGCTTAGCCAGGCATCAGTTAGTCCCGCCCCCCCATCCCTTCTACGCGTCACTAGGGAACCTTTGTTGCAGCTCCTCTCAGATTCTACGGGGAATCTGTCAGAAGCTGACGGTTTTTTCCCAGTGTTTGGGTTTTTCTTTTTTTTGGGGCGCTGCCTTTCCGTTCGTGACCCAGGTGTCTCGGGTCACATTGGTTAGAGACCATGGGTTTTCACCATGCGCGCCTTCCTCGAGGGTCGTCCTGAACGTGTCCAGTTTTTTTTTTTTTTTGGTCGACTCCTGCCAGCCAAGTAGTTGGTCTGCACGCTAGGGGGGTTCACTACCCCAACCCTCGGGTTTTTGCGCCCCTTACCCTCCCTAAAAATAAAAAAAATTAAGAAAAATAAAAAAGAAATTTTGTATATATCTGATTTCTCGGTTATTGCTCTCTTTGGGAACGTCCACAGGGATTTTCCTGAGGGATCACCTGGGTCGTCCCTTATAAGGGGGGTCCTGTCATGGTTTTTACGCCTTTTTCCCATGTGGTCGGTTTCCTCGGTAGCCATGCGAGGGCGCTGCCCTTTTAGTGGATGTTTGCTCTGCCCGCCCCGTCTTGATTGCGGAGCTTCTGTCAGCATCCACACCTGTGCGTGGTTACCTGGGAGTTATTTAACCCCTTGGCGCAGATGGCAAATTTCACCTATTTAGGGGTGCTCTGTTTAAGGCTTTATAACTCCAGGTGTGAGCATCACATAAACTTGGTAAATGGCTTAAATGAAAGAAGACAGGTGTACCATTTACAATATAAACTTAGATTTGTTTATTTTCATAATTTAAGTCAAAATAAAGTGCCACAAATGCAATGAAACTTTGGAGAAAAAAATTTTAAAAATAGTTTATTTTTATTTTGCTGAGAGATACATAAGTGAAATCGGTAATATATATACTTTTCCTGGATCATAAACTCCATGTCCACACGTTTAGCAAAATCTGAGGATGATATGCAGAACTACTAAAGTCTATGATGCAAAATATAGCAGTGTATCCTGTCCATTAGTGTCTCCAAATCTATCCAAATGGCTAAATTGTGCACTGCTGCAAATAAAAAAAATTATGATATATTTAACTACAAATCAACAGTTTGGGCTCATAAAACTCACTTTTGCATAATTTCCAAGTGAGAATTATATATTTTCAGCAGTATAGGGGGGTAGATATCTATGGGTCCAAAACCCCTATGCAAAACATGTCATAAAATGAATAAAATTAGTTTTGTACATTATAATGCATACACATTTGCTCCTTCTGGTGGCTTAAGATAAAAAACATTGATACCACAGTGTTTCATACACCTAAATATGTTGCCTAATCATTCACTGTTGTACCTCAATAAAACATCACTTGTCCCTGTACTCTACAGTATGTTTACTTTTGTCCTGGGATTGCATTTTTCTGTATTCTTTTAATCTTTTAAGTTTTCCTATTCATAATGACTCCAAGGACATTTTTATCTTAATCTACCACCTATCAGCGCACAGTAAATTGGAATGAGCATTTGTCATGCCCTAAGAGACTAGTGTACGCCATAGCCTATATTATGTATGATAACATGAACATAAAATAGTTTTCCACCATCTGTAAAATGCTGCCAAATGTTCTATCTTCAATGAACATCGGTAGCCTACTTCAAAAATACATTTAGCTAACGATTGCACTACAGTATGTGAAATGCACTCAAAATGCGAAAATAAGAATAGGGCTATCAAACATATTGGAAAGACAGTGCTTGAGTGGAAACACGAACGTACGTATGTAGCCATACCACTATGCAATCTGCGCCTGCTGAATGGCTGAAGCTAAGCAGGTTGTGGGCTTGGTTAGTACTTGGATGGGAGACCTCTGGGGAAAACTAAGTTGCTGCTGGAAGTGGTGTTGGTAGGCCAGTAGGGGGCAGTCTGCCCTCTGGTCAAATAAACCCCAATGCCCCAGTGCACTGATGGGGACACTGTGCTGTAGGAGATGCCGTCTTTCGGATGAGACGTTAAACCGAGGTCCTGACTCACTGTGGTCATTAAAGATCCCATGACACTTATCGTAAAGAGTAGGGGTTTCCCCGGTGTCCTGGCTAAACTCCCAACCCAGGCTCATTCAATCTGCCACCTAATCATCCCCCGGGTTAATTGGCTAAAAAAATTATTCTCTCCCTCTCCACCTCAGCTGATGTGTGGTGAGCATACTGGCGCAAAATGGCTGCCGTTGCATCACCCAGGTGGGTGCTACACATTGGTGGTGGTAGAGGCGAGTTTCCCCTCATCATTGTAAAGCACTTTGAGTATCTAGAAAGGCGCTATATAAATGCCATGCATTATTATTATTATTATTTTTCTGTATTCTTTTAATCTTTTAAGTTTTCCTATTCATAATGACTCCAAGGAAATCTTTACCTTAATCTACCAACTATCAGCGCACAGTAAATTGGAATGAGCATTTGTCATGCCCTAAGAGACTAGTATACACCATAGCCTATATTATGTATGATAACATGAACATAAAATAGTTTTCCACCATCTGTAAAATGCTGCCAAATGTTCTATCTTCAATGAACATCGGTAGCCTACTTCAAAAATACATTTAGCTAACGATTGCACTACAGTATGTGAAATGCACTCAAAATACGAAAATAACAATAGGGCTATCAAACATATTGGAAAGTGCTCGAGTGGAAACACGAACGTACGTATGTAGCCAGCGAGACCAACGGTATTTTAGACGCAAAAATACTTACATATCACAAAAGGGAAATTCCCCTGCATAATGCGTATTGTATAGCACTTGCGTAATACTAGACAGTTAAAACGAAAACTGCCGTTACGCTGGGCTGTAGTAAATTGCTCAAAGCACCCAAAAAGACTTGGCATGTACCGTTGCAAAGGTTATAATGTACTCTATTGGATAAAAAAGCCGACAATTAAACCAGAATGAACTGTAATGCATGAGACAGGCTTACCGGGCATGGGGCTATTACGCGGCGACGTTTCATATAGTGTAATAGCGGTATAAAGTGTTGTATATTTCTCAAACCGATTGTACCAGACAATAAATGACAACTGAAAAAAAAAAAAGCAAAAAACACTCTGCGCCATCTTGGTAGGAACATTACGCTTGTACGCCTCCTCTTACGCGCAGCTGGATTTACTTGAGATGTGAGGGCTTTGTGTTGAATGAGGGCTTGTCTGAAAGATAAGAGTCTTCGCTATTGGCTGGAATATTTGACAGACAGTTTAAAAACCCAATGGAAAGCAAATAACACTCACAGTGGAGGCGGGTCGATGCGCGTTTTTCCCACTTCAGATAGGCCTATGGTGCTATCAGTAAAATAAATATACCCAATTGACGACGGTTTTGCATATAACTGCAAAAACGTACAAAACCCTTTTGGCTAAAATATATTAAACCACGGGATTGGTACTTCAGAAACGAGTTTCACAACGCCAAACTGAACACAGCCGAACGACTCATAATGAAGTGCAGAAAAGCACAAGTCGGTTTAATATGTGAAAAAGATCATGTACAGCCGTATGAAAGTTTTAAAGTATTTTTCCTTGAAGTCTAAAGGTATAACGATTTTTCAAACCAAAGTTTTGTGAAATACAATTAAGCAGAACAGTTTACCAGCACATTGTTTATGGTGTGACATCAAGCTGCAATACATGTTTGGGAATTAGGTCGTTGTTTCCAACGTAATTTACGAAGTTTTAACTCAACGTTTTGGGCTTAAAAACCACTTTCCCAGAAGGAATGGATATATCTTAAGGATATTTAATCAAAATATTGAGGTGAGCAGTTTATTATATATTATTAAATTAATGAAATGTATAATTTAATCATTTCCGTTACCGCTAGGGGGCGTTTGGCAGCAAGAGGTTAATAAACAATGTTACACTATGGAACACTAGTACATGCAGGAGGCTAATCCCTGGGGAGGCTCTACAAGTAGTGCTCGGAATTATCTGGCTAAGATGATAATAACCAAGGCTTCTCATGAAATAGCCATGGTGTGTTTACTAACTAGCTAACATTAGCTATCCAAATAACTTAGCTAACGTGAAGAAATAACATAACCACAGCAAGGGCTTGTATCACGAAGGAGGATTTCTCAGTTGGATAACTGCACTGAGTACTTGTTTTACTTCAGTAAGTAAATGTTACATGTTCCAGATTCCAGTGATGCAGGGCCCAGGCCAATAAGATTGACAATGCAGTATCAAACCATATGATGTCGAAACTTGGTTAACCATAACAATAACATTAACGTTATGTGAAACGTAGAGGAATATCACAGGTCAGTTAACTATGGTTAACGTACAAAAACTCAAGTAAATAGCTTTGAGGCTAACATTACAAGACAACCATCACGTTAGCAAGCAAACGTCAGTTAACTGTTACTTAGTGACTCCTTAGTTACAATTAGATAACTTACTGCATTTGGAGGGACAGGAATGGCAGGGCTTGGTACCGCATCTTCCTTCAGTCGAAGGCGTTGTTGGCCAGTATACCCCGATTCAACCTGGGCATAGTTCTCGTAACTGTCCCACGAAAAATGCATGTTGCAAACATGCTAGCGGTGCTGGTCATTGTCGCCAGACCCAAAATGCATAGCCAGATTACAGCTCTCTCCAGATCACATGGGAAAGCATGTAAGCTGGTGATGCTCTTGCAACCATAGAAAGTGCACTTGCTACCCATCGCTTGTTGCTTGTAAATTGAAAATAACTTACTAGAATAAAAAAACCTAACAGTTGCTAATATAAGTAACATTAGCAGAATTGGAAAAAGCTAATAAATTGAAAGAGACTAACTTAGACTAATTAACTTATTAATGGTAAAAACACTAAATTGAAAAATACTAACTATAGGCTAACATAACACAACTATAAATTCTAAAAGCTAACAAAGTAACTAATGTTATTTATTGAAAAAACACTAACTTAACGTAACTATCAAAAACACTATAAATATAATTACACAATAAATATACACAATATTATAAATATACACAATAAATAACAAGGAAATAGATATAACAACGATAAAAAATATACTAAACTAGCTATGAGTGAGCTCCGTAATGGTACACAAGTATGGTACATCTCGCTCTCCAAGATATTTGAAAATACTTTTCATAATTATGAAAGACCGTTATGAAAAACCATTAGTGGGATGAAAGACCATTATCCTGGGCTTGTCAAATGGATATGGCCAGTTGGCCATGCCTTCTCAGGAATGTATTTATATTGGGGGCGGTAACAAAGTGCGAAACTGATTACGTAGAAGTGTACCAAAAGTACGCTTCTACATCATTTATGCATACTATTGTTCTCTTCCATCTGAGGCAATGCCTAGATATTAGTTAACATCTCAAAAATGTGTTTAAGTGTTTCCTACCCCTTTAAGTACGAACATCAAAAGCAACAACAGCTCCTCATCTGCCTTTGTTGTCTTGAGCTGTTCAGTGTCACCAAGCAGTCCAACAGCCACAGGGACAAAGCTTCCCTGAGTCGACCAGAGCAATGCCAATCTCCCGGATCATAGCTGCTCCAATCCAAGCCCCGCCAACACACACAAAGTCCGCCTCTTCGACTCCCCTCCATGCACGCACAGTCTCGTTCCAGTCGAATCCACTCAGCATCCTCAGTTGTCGCCTCACTCCTTCTCTGTCCTCCTCTCCCTCTTTTCCCAGATGGCCTTTCGAGGATTGCCCGCAGTCCCCGATCAGTCCCGATACCAAGCCACTCAAACTCCAGTGAAAAAAAAAAAAAAAAACCCGGTCGCCGCAGATCCAACGGACATTCCGGAGTAGGCTACATGTTATGAATGCGTCTCCACAGTGACGACCATAAACAAAACCAGCCCAACTGGACAATTTGGTAATAATTATAAAAGAGCAGCAGGAGTGCCCTGAAAAATTATCAGCTTGCTTCCTGTCCTATAACACATACCAGCGCATGAAAAAACAAAAGACCAAAACTTGATACAACAAAACACATTCAAATTAATAAACACAAAAATGAGACAGCTGGACTACATCTCGCCATTACAGCGCTACATGATGTCACATGGAAGTAATATTTTGCCCAAATTTGAAGATTACACAAACTTCACAGACTTAATGATTGTACTAAAATTATTCAACCCCTGTTGTTAAAAGCAGGAGCAAAGGAAGTATTCAATAGTTGAGTGGAATTACCTGCTAGAATACCGATGTTTGGACTTGTTACAAAGAGGTTAAAACCCTTTTAATAAAAGTATCTTGGTGCTTATCCCTGTTTTGAACAACATAAGTGCACATTAATTAATAAGTAAAATTGGTCAGCTATTAGATAAGCCTGTCCTGGTCATAAAGGAGTCTGACCCCCTACCCCCTCCTTGACAATCTTACCTCACATCACCCAATCATGGCACAGGTCCTCAATGCTTGGGGAGAAAGGTATTTATGGTGGGGCCGAAGGAGAAACTTGGCTTTTTCTTTTCTAAAGACCTGATTTAGATTTTGTTTTGACTTGTTGGTTGATCCACCAGGTTACTGTTCGACTGACTTTCAATGAATTTTGCAATTTAATTGATGATTGTCATTTTTAATAATAATTATTAAATTAAATCCATAAAAAATTAAATGTAGGTTGAGTGAGGGGTTTTAACACGCGATACCACTTGTGTTCAGTATTCGGAGTGCTGGGCATTTTAACAAGGGCATTGAGTGTTAGAACAGCTGGATTCAGAAAAAATAAACACATTTTTCCATAAACCTCACTTCCCAACAAGTTGTTGCTACTGGAAACTGTGCTTAGTGTTACAGCTACATTGTATCCTGACCTCACCTATCCCGTGTTCTAAAGCGGGGCCTGTCGATTGCTTGGGAATAACACTGCGGTTCCTTTGTAGATTAATCATGACTAACTCTGTGGTTCCTTTGTAGATTACTCAGGTCTAACTCTGCAGTTCCTTTGAAGATTACTTAGGGCTAGCTCTGTGGTTCCTTTGTAGATTACTCAGGTCTAACTCTGCAGTTCCTTTGTAGATTTCTGATGGGTAACTCTGTGGTTCCTTTGTATAGGCTATTACTCATGAAAAACTCAGTTATGAGTAACCTACAAAGGAATCACAAACTCCACAGTTATTTTGTAGATTACTCATGCCTAACTCTGTGGTTCCTTTGTAGGTTACTCAGGACTAACTCTGCGGTTCCTCTGAAGATTACTCCTGGCTCCTTTGTAGATTACTTTTATACATTTTGGTTTCACCTTGTAGAAATTACCACAGTTTTTAATACATACAAATGTATTAAAAACCCCCTTTTTTTTCTGGGCACCATAATATTTGGGACATATTACTGTTATGTAAATGAAAGTAGTCATGTAATGCATGCATACAATGACTGCTTGAAGTCTGTGACCCATATACGTATATCACCAGGTGCTGAGTATCTTCTCTGGTGATGCTCTGCCAGGCCTGTGCTACAGCCATCTCCAGCTCCTGCTTGTTGTTTTGGGGGCTAAGTCCTTAAGTTTTCTCTTCAGCATATGCAACACATGTTCAATTGGATTCAGATCGGGTATGCCTATTTTTACTGCGCTCTGTCTGCGGCCATGCAATTAGCAGAAAATAGCCCAAAGATGTTTCAACTCGCACATTTGGCCGACAAAACTGCGGACCTCACAACACTATTGAGAATAATATGATCTTATGAAACTAGGATACTAAGCATACATTTTAAATATGCCTGTTTTCATGGATTTTATGCTTAGAGCTTCCATCGCGGAGTCATTCACTGTTGAAAACCAGATGCCATAAAGACTGCCTTATTTTAATTTCCTTGTGCTGTATAGCATTATCAATTTTTCAATGCAGGGTAGTTCGGCTTTCATCAATTTTCTTTTGGATGTCACACACTTTGAAAAATGTGTGTGTTTTGCCAGTGGTTTTAGGGTTTGTTATTGATGCAGGTCATATTTGGATGTTGGTACATGTTTGATCTGAAGGGGGCAGCATAACTCCACACAGCTTTGCCAGGAAGACTTCAAGTCTCACCTGCACCCTTCAAAGTTACTGTGGAAAAAAAGCTATAACCACAAGGACAAGGGAAAAGGGGGCTTTACCATTTTCTGATGTGGGCTGACAGACATATTTACAAATAATAGAAATAGAAATTATATCAATAACAGGATTAAAAAGTAAACTTGTTTCTATATACATTGAAACCAAAAGAGTATATTCATATCAGCGCAATAACATTTAACATTATAATTTCTTTCATTCAAGTTTGGATAATGTTGATAAATCAACTATTGACTGATTGACTATTGTGTTTGTGTGCATGTGTGTGAAAGGAACATTTCGGTAGATAATACATGGGTTTGCCCCAGGTGAAGCAATGCTCCACTGCCATCTTTAAAATAGAATCTGTCCTGCTGTGTAGAAATCTTTAAACAAATGGCTTTTTACCCCAGAATTGACTTTCAGAAACAACATTGGAAACCAAAGGTATTCTCTAACCAGGACAAAGATACTTCCCTCCCCCCAGTACATTTTGTCCTTGTGGGATGCAGTAACTAAGCAACCTTTCCTGGTGCTGCATCCCTGTTATGCCACAGTCCCATTGTTAAGAACACTTCATCATGCCCATTGAGTACTGCTTCGGTTATTTGCATCCAGGTACAATTTCCGTCTGGAAATGCACAAGCACATATTTTGAACGCTAAACAGGAACTTTTTCAAGGTTAAATAAACTCTGATAGAGTACATTTATCCTGTTTGAACTCAGATTAAACTTGTTCATCAACACTGAACACATGTAGTGTTGTTTTTGCTTCTGAAGATTTTTTTCTTTTCAGGGGCCTGTTCCACAAAGCGGGATTACTGAGTAAAAACCGGAATAGCTCTTTTTACTTCAGTCCCTCGTTTATCCTCCCTTCCACCAAGTGTATAAAATGCAAGCAAGCAAGAAGGGAATCCCAAAATGCAATGCTCCACATACAAAAAGTGGGTGGTCAAGGTTTAACTCTATGGGGTTGCACTTCCTATATTTGGTTGCGAGTACGGTTCAGTTCCGTTTTTGTTTCTCATCAATCCTCCCTTGCAGAGCACCTTTTAAGTTTGCTTGCTGCACGTAGCAGATTACGTCACAAGATAGCTCACGCAAGGGAAGGGAAGGGAATGTGTAAAATTGGATCTGAACGCAGCCCTGCTTTCTGGAACAGGCCCCAGGTCTCATTACTAAAACGGTTTAATGGAATTTGTAATAAAAAAAATAAAAAAACTTTTATGACGGCATCTCTTTCTTCCTGGGATGAATATGCTGTCACTTTTGTATTTAATTTGATGAAAGCCATCCTGACAGTGCATTTAAAGAGCTCTTTCCCCTTAATAGAGTGTAACTAAACACAAAGAGCATTTTGATAAGATCTCCAAATATTCCTGCTGTTAAATTCTGCGACATGTAGCTAATCAAAAATCAATGTGAGGGACACAATCAGCAGGAGATCGGAAAGCTAAAATGTTGTTATTAGTGTAATAAAGACATTGGAAAACATTGCATATTTCATATTTTACTGTAAAGTGCTTTGAGTGGAAAAAACTTACTATATAAATGCATTGTTATTAAGTTGAGATCGTATACTTTTAATGTGTGTTTGTATAAACCCCGTAGGGCGGGCAACTCTCAAACTCCGTACTGAATCTCCCCATGCGGTTGCAGGTTCGATAACCTGCCATAGCACTTTCTGTCCTGTGGTCCCTTATTTAGCTGTAACCCTCCTTGCCTTCCCCCTGCATGAATAAAGCAAAGAAACACAAAAGTGGGGAAAACTTCCTGCTCTTCCTTCTTTAAAAAAGGCTTGCTGATTATTCCAGATAATGCTGTATCTACGTGGCAGGAGAGCACAATTGTAACTGGGCTTGTAATTAGGGTTGCAGGTTCGATTCCCAGGTGGGACACTGCCTTTGTGCTCTTGAGCAAGGTACTTAACCTGAATTACATCAGCATATATCCTGCTCTACAAATGAATGCTGTGTAAGTCACTCTGGATAAGAGCGCCTGCTAAATGCCTGTAATGTTCTGTGATATCTAAGTTTCTCTTCCTATCACTGCTATTTCCTCTAACTGCTGCACTTTCCTGAGACAAACTGTACTTAGGAAAAAAATAGAATAATTATAAACCAGTAGCTGGCACTCAGCTGCTGATTTCACTGACACGGGTCAAACGACCGGCACCAATATGATCCAATTGACTCATCAGCCAACTCGTCAGCTGGTAAGCTTGACGTCTTTGCAGCACTGAACAGTAAAGCAATCTGTTTCATGTTTATTTTAAATGCCAGCTCTCAACAATCTAACTATGGAACATGTCAGCCATGGCAGGGCATGTTTCTAAATCATTATATTTATAGGTATTTTGATAATTATCACCTATAGCTTCTAAACCTAGCAGCTGCTAGAATGAGTGTTCTGTTACGCTGTGATTTACAGTGGCAAAATGTCAATATCTGTTTTTCTTCTGTTCGAATTAAATGCAATATAAAGAGAAAAACAATGTCTAAGCGGAGGATTCAGTGGGGGGCGTTGCTGAGAGTGCGTGGAAGTGCCCACAATCGGGACAATGCTGTTGGTGGGAGTCCCTTGGACCAACATGAGCAGTTTTTTCTGCCCAGGAGTTGGGCTTCATTCACAATAGGGACAGTAGTGCAGTTTGGATATGTCAGTCAGCTGTTGAAAGGCGATGATGATGATGTCATCCCCTAGAGCTTCAGTAAGACATTGCTTTGTGCCCTTTACTGGGAACCTGGGTCTTTAGCTCAGTGGGTAAAACGTATGTCTGTGTCCACTAGGTCACCAATTGTTAGCATTACATTACAGGCATTTATCAGGTGCTCTTTTTTTTCTTTTTTTTTTGCATTTCTACGTATCCATTCATAGAGCTGGATATTTGTAGAGCAGGTTAAAGGCATACTGAACTTTGTTTGAACATAATGTTGTATAGCTACCTGGCACCAATATTAGTCATAATATTCATGCTTACCTTCATGAGTTGCTCCAGTGGTTAGAAACTGACCAACAAAAAATGACATTTTTTCTCTCTCCATTCACTTCCATTGGATGGCGAAAAAGGTCTCAAAAGCACACTTTTAGCACATAAATCAATGCCAACCCGGATTATGCCGATATATAAAATCACGACATCCAGAACCGAATGTTTGAAACTTTTGAACCAATTTTTGATTGATTTGATTTTGAAGAACTGTTGCTAGCATTTTTGTTGTTGTTTAATGACACATGCTTCAGGAAGTGAGTGGGACCATTACGGCGCATAAATGAAAGAAGGAAGTTAACGACCGGATCTTCCAAACCTTTGTTTGGAAAAAGTGTAAAATATTGTGAATGGAGCTTTTTATCGTTTCAAACGTTTGGTACTAGATGTTGTGATTTAATATATCTGCATAATCTGCATTGTTTGCATTAGTTTATATGCTAAAAGTGTGCTTTTGAGACCTTTTTCACCATGCAATGGAAGTGAATGGAGAGAGAAAAAACATAATTCTTCCGTGGTCAGTTTCTGACCCCTGGAGCAACTCATGAAGGTGAATGTGAATATTATGACTAATATCGGTGCCAGGTAGCTATACAACATTATGTTCAAACAAAGTTCAGTATGCCTTTAAGTATCTTGGTCAAGGGTACAACGGCAGTATTATAGCTGCGAATTGAACTGGCAACCTTTAGATTACCAGCCCATTTCCCTACTCATTATACTACACTGCCACCCTAGAAAAAGCCTGACAGCATAGTTTGTCCACTAGATAGGGAACTAGTGGGCCATGTGAGTTTCAGCCATCTCTTGTTTTGCAGTGTGGATGTTAAGGAAGGGCTGCTTTAACCAAACAAACTAAAAACCAAAAAAGGTGCAAACCAAAAAGGGAAACTGCTGTCTGGGTGGTATGTCAACATTGCACTCAGTGGGAGGATTGAGATTTGTAGGGTATTCCTCAGTGCTGAACAGTGATCTTCTGAGTACTGACAAAAGGGGGAAAAAATGTTTTGCAATGAAGAAAAAATCTTTATAAGTCTTTTGCCAAAGAAAAGCAATCCAAGCTATTCACTTTATGCACTATGGATTTTTAACAGGGCCACACAGCCTATCTACAAGTGGCCCGGCAGTTTCCCCATCATCTGATGCAGGTCGATACATTCTGAAACGCAGTCGCAGAGTAAGACAGTTCATTTCACGGTACGTGGATGTTGATTACATTCTGAGAGCCAGCTATTGTCCAATTATGAATCAAACTAATTCAATTCAAATCAACGACCTACTGCCAACGAACCAAAAAGTCAACCGTATGCTGCTTGTAACAACCTCGGCTCGTCAGTTTAAGAAGCAGCAGACAGAAACAATTCAACCAAAAGCAACGCTTAACTAAGTCATTAACCAATCAGATTGATTATCAGCTCCTTCTGTGAGAAAATTTATCATTATTCGACTTGCGCAAAATAACTTTAAGTTGCAAGCTTTGGCATTATTGAAGAACAACTATCTAATATATGAATCGTAATAACCATGAACATTTATTTGAAAAAAATATATAGATTGAATCCAGGCATGTGTCTCCTTTGCAGCTAGCAGGTCTGCTCACATGCTAAGTACACGTGTATCATCATGGTTAAATATTCAGCTTCTTTGTTCACCCAGTTTGGCTGAAGGTTCTAACACCACATTTGTATGCCTCGTGGCTTTCGCAATGATTCAAGTTCAAATGGTTCAACTCAATCAAATGTGCCGTAAATTGCAGGCAAAACCGTGACCGAAGTGGGTAGAATCAATTATGTCAAGCGCACAGTACATCAGAAGACTGAGAATCTACCTTGATAAAACAAAAAATATTGCAATAATTAATGTATTATGCAGAGGCACCTTTGGACTCAACCTCAGAAATGCAACTAAAGGATATTTACTTCTCCTTACAAAAAGTATTGGGATGACAGGTATGTCATCCGCCAAGTTATGGCTTACCTATACAGCATGACAGTTTGGCACTTTTAAAGGTTTCCTACAGAAATAACAACTAATAACCACAATGAGCACATACTCTTAGTCCTTAAGTTAGGTACCTTCTAAACCTCATGTGCACACACAAAATTCAATTAAAACTTCACACGTCCAGACAATAAAGCCCCAAATGCAAGTGAACATGTAATGCTTTTGGACATATAAGGAAGTGCATATGTGATGCTACTTCAGCCAATAGAACATGTTTTTTTTCTTAAACAGAGCAAGAAACAGGGACAGAGCAAGAGACAGAACACTCACTTTTATATAGACAACTAGGCAACTTGTAAATTACAGCCCTCTAAAATGACTGCTGAGTTGTAGAAGTCAGCCCTCCAGCATTTAGCATTACGCATAGTGCATGGCAGCTATGCAGAGAACAGCTGCCTGCTGAAAAGCAAAAGCATTATAAGCCATTTTGTGCAATCACTATCCTTGAATCGACACAGCAGAATCCCACCACCAGAAATTACCTACCCAAATACACTGCAACTACTGCACTGTAAGAACTAAAGGAGAGAGTTCACAAATAATTATGACAAAAATGAACCATGACACATTTTTCGGGTTTAATTTCTGGATTTTGTGTTTCAATTTTCTTTTTCGTGAACAATCTTTTCAATTATTATTTCTGATTCCAAAATCATACCTCAAGCATCCTATGTAAGCAACTGTATACACATTGACTGGGCACAGTACACTATAAGATTAAGTTAGAGAAACACATTTCAAATTTGTAAATTGTTGCAACATGTTACATTTTATAAGATATTTTTTTTCCATTTCTAAGCCAACAAATATACTGTATGTGAGTGACATACTTTTTGAAGAGGTTTGAAGCACTCTGCACCTTCACCAGCAGCCTAACAGGGCCTTGTGAGAAAATAATTTTTTTTGTCATGGTTTTGCTGCCGGCTCTGCCCTTTTTGCGGGTGTTGCCTCTCTGAGGGCACTCGTGAGGGCACTCCGGCCATTTTTCCTCCCTCTCTGGCATTAATTATCGTTTATTAGCTGCAGGTGCGCTTCAGCTACTTAAGCACCGCACCCCCTGTGTTTTGTGCTTTTGTGTCATACTCTGTCACTCTAAGCCTGATAAACGGTATAGCTGGAGGACTTCTTTCCTTTTGTATTTCAAAAGTAACGCAGGAACTTCCAGTATTTGAGTTAGGTTTAGATATTTAGGATCCCTTGCCTTTCTTTTGCTCTTTACTTTGTTCCTGTTCCTTTGCCTACCTGTCCTCTCTGAGGCAGTTCGCCTTTGTTTACCTTTCTTTCATTTTGCCTCTTAGTCAAGCTCATTTTTGTGTTATTGAGCTAGAGGCCTTTCTTTCCCCATCCTACTAACTGCTCGAGTCTGCTCAACTCTTCGCCCTCTTTCCTGGGTCACTTTGTTTTGGCGAATATTCGCCGGGAGGTATCTTTCTTTTTGTTCTTTTTTCCAGTTCTGTTCGCGGAATTCTTTCCTCCCTTGTTGTCTGCTCGAGTCTGTCTAGACTTTTCGCCCTCGTTTCTGGATAGTTTTGTGTTGGCGTTTCGCCAGGAGTATTCCCTCTTTTTTCAATTTTTTTCACCTCCCTCCTCTTGTGGTGGTCCCACGTTTTGTGGGTTCACTTTCTAAATCCCTCGCGGTCATGTCTGTTCCTCCCCTGACCCCCCACTCCTCACAGTTTTTATGATCAGAGCCTCATAACAATGTAAAAATTTCGCAATGTGGAGAAAAATGGGCCTAACTGATAATACAATAAAACTGCAGCTAGCTATTGCGCTTGGAGATTGATATGAGAAAGAAGAGCTTTCTGTTTTGTACTTTTAAATCTGTTACCCTTCCACACAAAAGAAGGGAAATTCAGACTGCACACTGTTATGATAAACACTGTGCATCTCAATGACAGAGGAAACAGAAAGCTACAGTACTCCACACATTTTGATGATATGGGAGGATTATCCAAAGTGTGTGGTGTTAACACTCTCATGAGATGACATGGATATAATTAGGCTTTTCGGAGAGCATCATTTGATATTGACGGCTTTAGTTAGAAGTGTTAATTATTATAATTTTAGGATAAATAAATAAATGTATGAATAAGAAATGTCTGATTTCATTGTGCCTATTTGAAAATAAATGGTTTGGCCGCCCTTTGTGATTAGCAATGCTTGTGAGGGTAAGAAGGCTTTTATGAAATTGGGGGGGGGGGGGGGTCTTGGCCGTGGGAGCCTGCATCTCTAGCTGAGCTCAGTCTTTCTCCACACGTGGATGTTAGTGTCATGGGGATTCAACCTCTTTTTATTTCTGTGGTCGTTCTCCCTTGGAGCGGCGTGAGGGCGCTCTTGCCTTGTTTTTCCATCCTCCGCTCCAGGCTTTCGCTCTGTCTTTTTCTAATTCCCTGCATCTGTCCTTGTTACTGGTCGGACATATAAACCCCGTGTTTTCTTTTTTCGGTGCTTAGTTGTTGTCTTGCGACTTTACTTAACCAGTAAGGTATAGGATTTGGGAGACTGCTTTCCTTGTTGATACAAATAAGCAAAGCAAGAAATCCCGTTAGCAATCTTAGTTAGGTTTTAGATCTTAGGATCTCTTTTTGCCTTTCGTTTGCTTTCTTTTCTTTTGCCTTTTGTTCTCCCACCTTTGGAGGTGTACCTCTGTTACCTCTCTTGTCTGCTTTCTTTGTTGAAAGGGAGAGGTCTTTTCTTTTCACTTATTACAACTCGTACCGAGTTCTCGCCCTGTTAGGGCCGTTTTCATTTCTTTCCTGTTTCATTCACCCCCTTTATTTTTTCTCTCCTATTTTTGAGAGTTTAGGCGAGTTCTCCCCTTTTCCCCTTTCACGGATTATATTCTGCATTTGTGGCTATTTCTACAGAGATAGCTTTTAGATTCCCTCTGTCGCGTCTGGTCCTCCGAACCCGACCCCCTTACAGTTAGTGGATTGTGTTGGGGCCACTCTGGAAAGAGTGACTCCATCACAGTCCCAGTGCTAGGAGTAGAACCTCTGTTTACTGTCCAAATGACAGAAAATGAGAAATCACTCAGTGCCTTTATGTCCTGGAATGATCCCAAACACCATCGGAGCCATTTTCCAGACTGGGTTTACAGAAACATACCTCTGTGTTTATGTGCCAGATGCAAACATATTCTCTCTCTCTCTCTGACAGATGCACACATGCACACACCCACATACACACACACACCCACACAATCTTTCACAAACCAACATACTGTGTATACACAGAGATATCTTTAATATCTGTTCTGATGTAGATTTCTTGGAAAAGTATAAACACACCATAAATTACAAAGAAATCTCATTTCATTTATCACTGTAAATAATTATTGCTAAGCTTGTGTGCTGCTAGTCAATATTTGAGGATGGCAAATGACTTATTGATCTATGTCCACTCCATTTGTCTCTGTCAATAATTATCACTATCATTATCCTAGTCACAATCGCTTGTCTCAGCAGTTGTAAGCATTACAGGCAGAGTTGCAATGAGAATAATTATCCTCGGAGTGATATAATCAAAATTTTATTAAATAAAAACTTAAATTAAAATGTCAATGATGCAAATACAAGGTGAATGATGGGGTGATGTTTAGAGAGCTGATAACTTAAGTAATACCAGTTAATGACAGCTAACTGTATTGTGTGTTAGTAATAACACTTAAAATAACTTTCCTGTATGTTAGTGATACCATTAAGGTAGCTTAGTCTGCGTTAATGATTCCATTAGGTAGCGTTACTGTGTGTTACTGATACCATTAAGGTACTTTCTAAAGAGCCAGGTTGGTAAAGGATCTGCATTGCATTATAAATGTTATTCCTGATTTTGGGTGTAAAAATAAGGGCTAGAAAACACAACCATTTTGAACAGTCTAGAGCGGACGTAATTGAGAGCAGTATATATTGGGGTAAATAATCCTTTCCTGCGAAAGAGATGGGGCTCTCTATCATTTGTGGAGCAAGGCGTAAATCAGCTGGTCAACAGTTTTGTTTGTGTGGTATATGAAGAAGTCTGAATTGTCAGGCCATCCAGTGGCTGATTAATTATGACACAGAATACATTCTACAATAAACGGAACATTATATCCGTCCTCCTGTCTGTGTCTGCTTCTGCCAATTAACAAAGTGTGTACGCTGCTTGAAATCTCACATAACAAGATTTCAAACAGTAGCTACAGTAGCTTTACTCTGCATGAGTGATACCATTAAGGTAGTGTTACTGTGTGTTATTGGCATCATAAAGGTAACTTTACTGTATGTGAGTGATACCAAAAAAAAAGTCCAAGGATTGGGAACTGAGCTTTTTGCCTGACATGAACGATGTCCTATAATACATGGTGTGGAAATCTAATTTGTGGACTAAGGAATGATGTCATATTGTCTGACCCCTTTCGACTGAGAACTCAAACCACTTTGTCTGAATGCTTCTTTGTCTGGGTATGAATCCGTATTGGATGGAAAAGCATGATTGATTACACGGCAGCTGAGAAATTATAACGTTTAAAGTAAAATAGGAGAAGTTTTACAATTGAAAACAGATTTGAATAAATGGATTTCGTAAAATACAATCTAGAAAGGTTTGCAGACAGAAGACAAATGCAACACGATTTACAATTAGAAAAGTGTTGAGTGAGGCGTAGTGTTACGACCCCGGCTCCAAGGGCTGCAACACATTTAAAAAACAAACAGGAATGGTTAACAAAATGAGTTTATTAAAATATGACAATAACGGACATGAAAAAGGACAAAATCACAACAAAAACAGTTTTTTACAGACTAACAGACAGTGAGACATGACTGGCGGTTTTACACAAGGAAGCATTGGAACCACTGTAACTAACCCTCCCAAATTGAGAACAATTCCAAAGTCTCCACTTGAGACAATACCAAAGTCTCCACAAAGCAAAACCCAAGTGAATTTGCCTCCAATGTCTTCAGCAACAACCGAGATCGAGAATCCAAAGATAGTTGGACGTTGAGACACGACGGCTGGTGGTTCTGCACTAGGAAGCGTTGGAACCACTTTAACCAACCTTCCCGAATTGAGAATGACACTTGACGGACGGTTGTGTTTTTGGCTTTTTTTCACCCGGACCCAACTTTGGATGGATGTCATTCCTTTACAAATAAATTTATTAGCCTGTACTTGCTTGTGACCATAGACATACACCTATAGATAATACATCTGTGATATGGGATGTATATGTCCACACGTATGGGCACAGGGTGACCTCGAAAATCACCAAAAACATGTGCGACTGAACAAAATGGCTACTTTGGGTGCATATAACTTGAAAAGGGAAGGGGGTTCCAAAGTCGGAAAAAATCATATTCGCGCGTTTTCACGACTCGAGATCACGAAAGACGGAGGTTTTGAGCAAATTTCAGGAGGCCATATCTCAGGCGGCAGTGTAGCATAATGGTTAAGGAACTGGCCTTGTAACCGAAAGGTTGCAGGTTTGATTCCCAGGTAGTACACTGCCGTTGTACCCTTGAGCAAGGTACTTAACCTGAATTGCTTCAGTATATACCCAGCTGTATAAATGGATAATATGTAAAAAATGATAAAAAGGTTGTGTAAGTCGCTCTGGATAAGAGCGTCTGCTAAATACCTATAATGTAATGTAAATGTAATGTAATGGAAACGACATGTCGTATGAGGCTAATTTTTTGTGTGTGTTCATTTTTCACACAATGGATTATGATGGACTTTCATCAAAATCTGAGAGGGTCATACAGGAACTTTTCAGAAAACTGGTTGATTTGACACGGAATGACCCAAGTACCGATGTTACATATGATACCGAAGCTCCGAGGCGTGTGTCGAGTATGTAGGCCACTTTCTACTGAAGCCGCACACCAAAGCTTGTATCACTTTCAGAGAAGCACATGATCGATGACAAACGAGGCCTCGGGTTAGTACCATGTGATCGGTTTGTTCAGGTGGGATTTGGGGTTTTGAATTGTAGGTATGAAGAAGCGATACCCCCCTTACTTTGTGGGTTGTCATTGGTTGGTTGTTGCGGAGAGTGCTGAGAGTTTGTAGTTATTGCTATTGAGAGTTTTTGGAAGGTTTTTTTTTTTTAAGGAGTTTTTGATTTTTTTTGTATAGTTTTTTTTCCAGTTTTATAGAAACACTCCCAGTCCCCACACTTTTACTGCTCAATTTAACCCCACATAAATGTTGTCCCTCCTTTATTTCAATCTTCTGTTTTTTTTTTCCATTTTCAAACCTAATAATATGATATTAGCTTATTACATATATTATTTTATAATATATCTTAGTAGGAAATAAATCTAGCCTAATGACAGTTAAATCTATAATTTATGAGTACTACCAGAGTTGGGTTTCAAACTGACACATTGTCAGTGAGCTTATTGCGCCTCCACTGCAGGTGGAATTTGTTCCAGTTTGTAATAATTTAGCTGCTCTGAATTATTTGTACCAGCAGGTGTCAATAGTGTACACTATGTTGAAGGAGGCTTCGAGTAATTAAACTACTTGCGATACAATAGGCTGCAAAGCCTTAGTGCTTCAGGAAGCCTCATTTCACCGTCACTAAGGGAAAGACTATAACACAGCAAAGTAGCCATAAACATACAAACGGCTTACTACCTGAAACAAACACCACAATGTTACTTTAAAATTAACTTTAGCACAGCAGCAAGCTGGCAACGTGAATTAAGTTAACCAAATGGAAAATGAACCAACCTCAAGCTAGGGAAAGCTGCAAGTACATATGCTCTCTGGAAATCCACAACAGGGCTGCGTTCAGATCAAATCCTTTCTTCCTGTCGTTCCCTTCCCTTGCTTCAAGGGGGATTCCCCAAAATGCCAGGATGAAATATGGCAGCCACACCAAGGGTGATTCAGATCCAATTTAAGAAAGGGGAGGGAGCAATTATATTCCCTCGCTCCCTCGTTTATCCTCCCTTTCACCGAGGGTATAAAATGCAAGCTTCCAGCAAGAAGGGAATCCCACAATGCAATTCTCCACATGCAAAAAGTGGGTGGTCACCACAGAACTATGTGGCGGTCACATTTCAACTCTATGGTGTTGCACTTCAGAAATGTTGCGAGGGCAGTTCAATTCCATCTTTGTTTGTTTCTCATCAATCCTCCCTTGCAGAGCACCTTTTAAGTTTGCTTGCTGCACGTAGCAAATTATGTCACAAGATAGCTTGGAAGACAGCAAGGGAAGGGAGCGTGTTAAATTGGATTCAAATGCAGCCCAGGTGTCAGTAATTTCCAATCAAGACTCAGGTGAGCCAATGGAAACTTGTTAGCATGCAAAAGATTTAAAGGGCCACACTAGCGAGGCAGCATAGGGACGTAACAATAGTATGTACTAAATAAATGGATGGATCAAAGTCTTTTCTCTAAATAACGAGTTAGGGGAGGTGTGACGGAGTAGCCGGCTAGCAAGTGGGGGTATTTTTATTCGACAGCCAATGACGGGGTGTGGTTAAGACAAAAGTTCAGCATTTAAGGGAAAATAGGTTGAATGGAGAAAATGAGTGGATACGGAAATTAAGCTGTTTGGTGTTTCTGTGGTGGCATTTCCAGATATTAAATTCACTCAGGCAGTTGTGGTTCAATTATTTCTGTTTTTGTTGGGAAGCATGCCCTCGTGATGAATGAAGAGTTTTCGGCAACAAACTTTACTCAAACTATCCGCCATAAAATCTGCTTTATACTGTTTACTGCATGGCAGTGAAAGGATTGCTGTCACGAGCAGCAAAGCTCTGTTGTGGTTGGTAATAACATATGATTGTGATGTGATTATTCCATATGATTATGGCAGTGTCATAGGCTTTATGTTGTATAGTTCATGTCAAGTGGTAGGCTACTGAGTTTCGTAATTCTATCTGGGGATTGTATGGTTTACTGCTCTTCAGGGAAGCAGGGGGTTGAATTAAGAGAGGAGCTGTAACTGCGACAGGACTGCGACAGACTTTCATTGAGGATGACTGGGTTGCTGGGTCTGTGGTATTATGGGAGAAAAATAATGGTCCAGTGGATTTTGGATGCAGTGAGTGCACATGACTGTGTCAGAGATCCCCACTGTGAACAACATGACTTTGCTTTGTAATAAATTAGCTTTTTGAACAGTGAGGCATTGAGAAAAAAAACTGCTTTCTGCAGACCGTATCTATGCAGACATGAAGCACTTTCATTTTTCAGTTTGAATTGAGATTCAGTTGCCATGCATGTATATCTACACATGCTTTTATTTACAATATGCATTAAAATGGAGGGCTGCCCTTAGGGATGTCACAAAAATGGCAGGCAGTTAAACATTTTTTATTAACTTTAATACCTTTTTTCTCTTTGCATAGAGCAGTGCTTAAAATATTTCACTGGTTTTTGTAAGCAGTGCATAACTCATCAGATGGCTTGTGAATGGTGTAAATGGTGTGGTACCATTTTCCTGCTGGGATTTAAGCAGAAAGTATTAAAATTGATTCCTTAATCTGGTCTACACCACAGTGGAGTGTGCTTTAAAGGTAAGAGTTTGAGCATCCAGACAGTATTGGTTTTCCCACTTTGTTGTAAGGGTGCTTGATATTTCAAGAGATTTCAAACATTTGCACTTTCATTCATTCCTCAAACTATGGGAGGTCACTGACAGAACATTAACTTTGCTCACTCATTATATTCAGCAGTTTGGAGGTGAGGGAAATGATTTAGTTGTGGTGAAAATGTAACTAGCTGCTGATAGCATGATCATTTTGACCAAGACTATTCGAGCCATCTGGGAAAATGACATCTGTCTGTTCCGTCCGTTTTCTGTAATGACGCAAAGTTGAGGTTGAACAAAATGTTCAGGGTCATGAGCATTTCAATTCCAGGTTAGAAGGCTGGGTTGGACATTTAGTTTAGTTTAGAGGTATGAACAGCTATCCCTCCTCTCAGTAAGCTTTCAAATGAAACCATTTATTGTCTGGGACAATCCGTGTGAGAAATAAACAACAATTTACAACGCTGAATCTGAAAAGTCGATGCGGAATACCCCACACGCTCCTGTCTCTCAGTGAATGGAAAAAAAATAGTCATTCAAATTTTCTGTGCATATGTGCTAGATGAATGTAAAATTTTCATTGGAGTGAGTATGAATGTGTATATGCTTTATAATGGACACAAAATATTTTATTCATTTTATGACAGTTTTTGGATAGGTGTTTAGACCCATAGATATTTATTCTCATATACTGATTGAAATATAGTAATCCCCACTTGAAAATGATGCAAAAGTGAGTTTTATGAGGCAAAACAGTTGATTTGTAGTTAAATATATCTTTATTTTATGATTTACAGCAGTGCACCATTTAGCCATTTGGGATAGATTTGGAGATGCTAAGGGACGGCAGGGTACACTGCCTACATTTTGTATCATAGATCTGTAGTAGTTCTGCATATCACCCTCAGATTTTGCACACTTGTGGACATGGGAGTTTATGATCCAGGAAATCCTTTCGTTTTTACCTGTTTCACATATGTCGCTCTCGGTATTTCATTGCAAACTAAAGAAAAACAATTGTTTTTTGCATTTTATCTAAGATTTCTTTTCATTTGTGGCACTTTGTTTTGACCTAAATTATGAAAATACACTAATCTAAGTTAGTTATGGGATGCACTCTACCACTTCCAAAACATTATTTGTTACACGCTGCTTTTCCTATAAGACACAGCTTCCAGTGGACATTAGGCTAGCTGGGCACTGCCACAGCCAGTCAGCAACCACTCAATTAAAGGTGTCAGGGGAGAGTACTGGTAGGGAGCAGGGCTTTGGGAGAGGTGCGGGTCAAGACAGCCAACAGCCTACACTGTTATTTGATTCAATGTTTAATTGGAGAAACAAAGCATGGTCTTGGTGATGGTAAAGGAGAAAAGGAAAGGTTCTCATTAGAATCTGTCTATTATGTTTGACTGTACTTTGGCTAACCAATTAAATGATAAATATGTTGCTTGGCTTGCTTAGGGGCCATCTTCAAACTCCATGTATTTAAGAGCTGACTGTGCTACATTGCTGACTCGGATTTTGCAGGGACACATCAAGAAGCGCTTCTGGCTTTTTATTAGTTACACTATAAAAACTGGGTAGGGAACTAATGCGAGTCAATCAAGGCTACAGCTTGAATTTACCTTTGGTTGATTTGTCCATAGTTTTGATTCACAATTAAATAGAAGTGTTTCTTTTTTCTAAACAAACACAATTAGGTGAATTTAGCAATCACCACAATTGACCTAGCAAACTTTTGTAAAGAACAAAATTAAGGCTACATTTATCAGCGAGTCAAACTTGAGGATGAACAGTGACTGAATCCAGCCCAAATATTAAAACGGTTATGTGGTTAAACAGTTAAGATAGGAACTTTATGCGCAGCCATGTTGACTATACAGGTTTTTTTCATCAGATTCTCTTGAATACTAATGGATTTGAAGGCATCATTAACTTGTAAAAACTTAGTTGATTTAATTGATTGAAGTGAGAACATACATTCTGTGATTGATCATAGAGCGTTAGTGAAAGGATGTCTTAAAATCTGATTGGCTGGTTTAGACTATTTGTGGATAAATTTGCATATCCTGCTGTGAGAATTGTCTCAAAAGTCCACAAATGAATGCAGAGATTACATACATGCCACCCGAGTCATTATCAAATGAATGCCCATACACTTGCAATGTTAAAGTGTATTATGATTGTTCGGGAGAGATTTGTTCGTGATTATTTTTTATTTCTGAACCAATTACATTTGTCTGTTTGGGAGAGATTTGTTATTAAACAATTTATGAGACAATGATACCACATAAAAATCTCCTCTCCGTAAGGAACTTGGTAAGAGTGGTCAGCTCTTATTTATGTCATTTGACAGTAGAAGGTCTCAGCATGAGAGTAGCTTTAAGAGGATTAATTCTGAGGAATTTGCAATTTAGCATAAAAGTCTTGTTTCCTGTTATTCTCCTTTCATGTGAATTGTTGCCTATTCAGGGCACTAACAGTCACATCACAGCCAGTATATGCTGTAGCATCGCAGTACATAATGCTATTACACAGTATCAACCATGGCTGCTTGGCAACAAGAGGTTACGCCTTTCTGAGAAATAGGCTTGCCCACTCCGTTCACTTTTCTTAAAAAAAGGTTGTCAGATTTCAGGACAAAAAAAGGATAACACATTGATTTACTAAAGCCGTTAGGTACATTTTAATGCGTGCCCTAGGCAATAAGCCGTGCTGAAATGTTTAATTTCAATGTACATCTTGGGAGATGTACCAGAGCCTACTTCACCGTGCCAGGCGTTAGACTGCACTTGAGAGGCAGTTGCCGTGACAACGCGGGACTCTGCAGAAGCAAGATTACTACTTCCTGCCTCACAGATTTTACCAGAATCTTTTTGGCTGAGAGCTGAGAAACATTCCCTGTCTTAGGTCAGTTAGGATCACAACTTTATTTTAAGAATGTGAAATGTCAGAATAATAGTGAGATTTATTTCAGCTTTTATTTCTTTCATCACATTCCCAGTGGGTCAGAAGTTTACATACACTCTGTTAGTATTTGGTTTGGTTGCCTTTAAATTGTTTAACTTGGGTCAAACGTTTCTGGTAGCCTTCCACAAGCTTCTCACAATAAGTTGCTGGAATTTTGGCCCATTCCTCCTGACAGAACTGGTGTAACTGAGTCAGGTTTGTAGGCCTCCTTGCTCGCACGTGCCTTTTCATTTCTGCCCACAAATTTTCGATTGGATTGAGGTCAGGACTTTGTGATGGCCACTCCAATACCTTGACTTTGTTGTCCTTAAGCCATTTTGCCACAACACAAGTATGCTTTGGGTCATTGTCCATTTGGAAGAGCCATTTGCGACCAAGCTTTACCTTCCTGGCTGATGTCTTGAGATGTTGCTTCAATATATCTACATAATTTTCCTTCCTCGTGATGCCATCTATTTTATGAAGTGCACCAGTCCCTCCTGCAGCAAAGCACCTCCACAACATGATGCTGCCACCCCCGTGCTTCACGGTTGGGATGGTGTTCTTCGGCTTGCAAGCCTCACCCTTTTCCCTCCAAACATAATGATGGTCATTATGTCCAAACAGTTAAATTTTTGTTTCATCAGACCAGAGGACATTTCTCCAAAAGATCTTTGTCCCCATGTGCAGTTGCAAACTGTAGTCTGGCTTTTTTATGGAGGTTTTGGAGTAGTGGTTCTTCCTTGCTGAGCAGCCTTTCAGGTTATGTCGATATAGGACTCGTTTTACTGTGAATATAGATACTTTTGTACCTGTTCCCTCCAGCATCTTCACAAGGGGCTTTGCTGTTGTTCTGGGATTGATTAGCACTTTTCACACCAAAGCACGTTCATCTCTAGGAGACAGAACGCGTCTCCTTCCTGAGTGGTATGACGGCTGCATGGTCCCGTGGCGTTTATACTTGCGTACTATTGTTTGTACAGACAAACGTGGTACCTTCAGGTGTTTGGAAATTGCTCCCAAGGATGAACCACAACTTTCTTTCTGAGGTCTTGGCTGATTTCTTTGGATTTTCCGATGATGTCAAGCAAAGAGCCCCTGAATTTGAAGGTAGGCCTTAAAATACATCCACAGGTCCACCTCCAATTTACTCAAATAATGTCAATTAGCCTATCAGAAGTTTCTAAAGCCATGACATCATTTTCTGTAATTTTCCAAGCTGTTTAAAGGCACAGTCAACTTAGTGTATGTAAACTTCTGACCCACTGGAATTGGGATATAGTGAATTAAAAGTGAAATAATCTGTCTATAAACAATTGTTGGAAAAATGACTTGTGTCATGCACAAAGTAGATGTCCTAACTGACTTGCCAACACTATAGTTTGCTAACATGAAATCTGTGGAGTGGTTAAAAATGAGTTTTAATGACTTCAAGCAAAGTGTATGTAAACCTCTCACTTCAACTGTACATATAGGGCTTGATTTACTAAGACCTTTAGCATGTGCAAAACCTTTTACACATGCAAAACCAATAATATGACCAAGGACTGAGATACCAGCTTGCAAGCCACTAGGGCAGCATGAGCCTCAAAGAAGGAGGTATAGATTTTTTGGAAGAGGTTAGATTTAGAGTCAGAGCTGAGACTACATTCCGTCTATTAAAGTGAAACTTTGATGCCAGTGAAGATACAAAAAACGGTTGGTGCGCTCATTAAAATTTAATTAATGAGTCCCTCCACTACTGTTTTTAGTTTTCTTCCTTTTGTGGAAGGTTTTTTTTGCCTGTGAATTTACCTCAGAATCAATTACATAAACCGTGACAGCGCTCGTGTGCCTGACAAAAGCTTAATATTTGCTTACAAACCCATGTCTTTACATTTCACACAGCTTTGATCAACATGATCGGGTCGTTCATATGTGTTTATCCATGTACTGTCCACCCGACTTCTTAAAGTATCACATCAGAAATCTGTAACATATTGTAGCGGCGGATAGCTAAACCCCATTGCAATATATTTGCATGAAGCCTGCAGAAATCTGTGTCTCTGCCTTTATCACTTCCTGTGCACTTAAATGCATGTGTTTGGCAGGGTACTAAATATGGAAATTCACATTATTGCACATGTTGATAGTTTTTTAATCCTGCCAGAAAATTCTTAGTGAATGTAGCCTTCTGTTTGCATTCTGGCCATTATGCGCAAAAAAGTTTGTTTTGGCAACGCAAAAGAGATGAGATTCGGGTGATGAGAGCATGTGCCGTTTATCCAGCTAGTGCAGAGAAATGAGAATGGGGAGTAGGGTATCTAAAAAAGTTAAACGTGTGCCTGTCAAACCTGGTTATTAATTTGACATTTATGCACAAACAGAGCACAGGATGGTCTGAACCCAGAACCTTCTTGTTCTTCACTTTGTTACCATGGAAACATGCTCTCTAGATCTCAATCCGGTTTTTTCCCCCACGTCCAATAAACAAAAAAAGAAAATACAGACAATTTTCTAATTAATGGATTAGGTTGAAGCAGAATTAGCACAAATGCTGCTGTCCCCAAGAGAATTAAAGTTCAGATAGGTTTTTATGAGTCCAGTTTATCATAACAGTAGAGCTACCAGAGCTGCCATTCAATATGTTTATATATATTAAACTGGATTTAATCTGAACTAATATGGGGGGGGAGAGTCTAATGTCATCATTATAAAATCCAAGGGTCAGGGGGAGGGGGATCTTTGCTACAGAGTACAGAGTGCCAAACAGGGATAGGCAACATCTCCCTCTGCCCCTCAGATCCCCTGGTGCCTCTGTCCAAATGCACAGCTGAGGGCGATCCCCTCTGGTCCAAGCCGAAGGCGATTACTGAAGGACGCACGTACCGGTAGTTTCGTTAAATGTCATGATGGTGGCTACTTTATTACTATTGCTTTGACTAGGCATCGCATGCGCTCAGTGGCAGTCAGTCTTCCCTCAGATGTGAGATGAAGGCCATGTCTGCAGTACTCCTGACCCTGGAGATTCATGGGCCCCAGCCTTTTCAAACCAGATGCTAATTGGCTCCTGAAACAACAGGTCATCAATGTTCTTGTCTGGCCAATGGCCCGGATGAAATAAGTAAGATTTAGAAAGAAGCAGAAACCAGAAAGCCATATATCTCCAGTGCACACCATCACGTTAAGGTTTACATTATGCAGGTAGCAGAATTGATAATGATAGTGCCTGTTTCCCTGCAACAAGTAATTCATTATGTGGCTATCCCGTCCATTCAAAGGCTGACATAAAATGACTTCAGTGCAGATTTCTAAGATGTTTCAGCATATCTGTGTCCCTATCTGTGTTTATGCATTACACATGGATTTATGTTTATATAAAAACAACATAGAAAAATATAATTAATGGAGAAACTTAATTTGAATACATGATGTTAGGTATGCTCTGTTATCACTGTGCAATTGCTGCCA
This sequence comes from Synaphobranchus kaupii, assembly GCA_029718625.1. Lineage (NCBI taxonomy): Eukaryota > Metazoa > Chordata > Actinopteri > Anguilliformes > Synaphobranchidae > Synaphobranchus > Synaphobranchus kaupii. The sequence goes on from CM056386.1 coordinate 25,566,347, forward strand.
ATTGTGTTACTCAAAAGACCTTTCTAAAAGACAAACAAACAAAAGAAGATATTGTACCAGCTGATATTTTGCACTGTGGGAGGGGGAGGGTGATTCCACCTGAACTGTTTCCACCAACGGAAGCGGCAAAAGTGCCACGTCAAATCCCCATCATCCCATGTGAAAGCTCCCAACATCTGCTGTGCGCCCACTGCTATGCCTATGCCTGCTGAAACCAGACCAGGCGTCGTGTGTGTGTGGGAGGGGAGCTTTCTTCTTACTGGAAACAGGTAGCCAACTCATAAAATACAAATTAAATCCAACTAACAGCTACTGCACGCTCACATATTCACGTACACTTGCTCAGACACAATATTCTGGTCAATATTCTGATACGCATCTCCACAGCTGTTTTTTGCTCATCATGGCAGCTCATAGTTTAACCCTTTCATGCATGAATTATTACAAAACAGAGCAATATTTTTTTCACATCAAACTCTGCACAGAAATGTGCCCCAAATGGCCCCTTACATAGACCACACATGCAGATTACAACTCTTAATGCATGATGTCCACTTCAGTGGACAGAAGGTTTTTCGTATACAATACAAGAACTATGGTAATTTTTTGTTACAAATATAACTAATTCTGCTCCTTGCATCTTCCATAATAAGAATATTTTTTAACATGCTTTGTTCTCTAGGAATAGAAGGTTTTCACAGCTCCACCAGAGGGAGTGCCTGCCATTTTGACCTTCACTGTATCAAAACTAGAAAAGCCAATAAAATGTAACAAGATGGAGCATATCAAAATTTAGGCAAAGGTGCAAGGAATCTGCTCTGATATTTTTTGGAGATCACACATGTTTCTGACTGTTAAAATAGACTTTGAAAAGCCTGTCCACTGTAGTGGACTCCATGCATGAAAGGGTTAAGGGCATTTAAGGAAAAACTATAACATGTATTCAATCTCTCAATGTGCTCAAACGATACAGACTATTATAAAATTATAACAGTCTGTATTATGCTAATTATATATAATTATATTATGCTACTTCACCCTCATTTGGAATCCTATGGTAGGGTTCTGTCTATAAACTAGATACTATAAAATGTTTCATATAGAAAGGTTACTTCCATAGGTAACAGTCCTTCACTTGTACGCTGAATATTTATTGCAGAAAATTATGAAGTCTTATTTTGATATTTTGTCTCTGTGTGTGTTTTGTGTGTGTATGGGCGTGTACACATGTGCATGCATGTGTGTGTGTGTGTGTGTGTGTGTGTGTACATGCCTGCATGATGTGTGTGCATGTGTATGGGACACATACGCACATACGTCAGTGTATCCATGTGGCGCGTATTCACATTCCACCAACAAATTATTTTTATAATTTTTCAAACCCTTTGCTTTAATGTATATTTGTGACCAAATATGAAATATGATACTTTAAAAATACATTAAAGCAAAGGGTTTGAATACTTATGCACATGAGATATTTCAGTTTTAGATTTTTAATACATTTGCTAAAATTTCTAAAAACATGTTTTCACTTTGTCATTATGGGTTATTGAGTGTAGATTGATGGGCAAAAATGTCAATTTTATCCATTTAAAATTAAATCTACAACACAATAAAGTGTACAAAAAGTGAAGGGGGTTGAATAATTTTGATTGCAACTGTATATATACAGTATTTGTAAATTAAATTGAACATATGGTTCAATTCGGTCTCCTTCGGAAATAGGTTCAAAGAATACTTAACATGTTAATATATTGCACAGAACATACCCACCCACCATTCCCATTGTCGTTAATAAGTCAGGACTCTTCTCATTTAAATCCATCTGGTCGGGGGCAAATATAGTGACCCTCTCAATATGGAGCTTGGGCTTTTGATGATTGCTGTCATTAGTGTTTACGGTGCCTGTTGGGTATCCACACATACGGTACTCAGGGACCGGAAAAAAAAAACAGAAAAGCATTTCATTTCCACTGTATTTTTTTCCCCCTGGTGTTTTTCAGAGCGGGGCGATCAAGCTAATTATAGCCTGTATGATGCGGTGGCGTTCGCAGGTAGAGAAACGCACTGAAGGAGACTGAGGGGCTGGGGAGCAACTCAGCAGGTTTGGGCAGCTGTGGAGAGCCTGAGGAGAAAACACCACTCTCACCCCTGCGGCATGGTTATTATTAGTTTTTACATAAAATTGTTTTTACGTAACTGCCCCCCCACCCCCAGGCCAGCCGTCTTCTGTACCTGTAGGTTCATAGGGGTTTGATGATCCTCGTACTTTTGAAAATATATATCTCTCCTCTATCCATCATCTTGGTAACACGTCTGTTCTCGCAAATGAAACTTAAATGTACAAAAAAAGCTTGTTCGCCATTGTTTGTGTATTCCCAAATTCCCAATGTGCTCCGTTCAGTGTTTTCCCGCAAAAATAAAAAATAAATCCTGGAAGCTTTGCTAGGGAGGAAAGAGGCAGGCAATTACCAGGAGTATGGTGTGACAAACATTCCAATTATTTCAACGGTACCTGATGTTTGTACATTTCCCGGTTAATGCACCATGTGACAAACTCACAGGGGGACCGCTGGAGGAGAGAGAGAGGAACAATTCTCAGTTCCTAAAAGAAAATAAGATTGATCATGAATAAATAAATGACCTGAATAAATCATACTGACCAGGCCTGCGCGGATCTATAAAACGGATATAACAGAAGTGACCATTTCCCGACAGCGCTGCCTGAGAAGCGAAATTAAAGGGAGTTCATTCACTCTAAGGAGGATGAAAGCAGTCGATGATGAGCGCGCAGGTGTCGTCGGAGGACTGCCAAATGGCCGGTGGGGGCCCGAAATAGGAGAGCAACGCGCCGTTCTCTTCGCCAGGCTGCGCGCCACGGTGCTAACGCAGGGAGTGACTCGACTCAGCCAATGAGCTCAATGCCCTGAAGTCAGCTGCGAAAACGCACAGCGCGGCTCTTGACACCTTCCCAGGTGTTTGCGGGCCTTTTATAATTTATTTAGCATTTACTGTAAAAAGCTTTTACACAATGGTCTCCCGCGGTACGATGAGAGAACATTCCCGATTTATGAGTAATGATGCAGGACTCTACACAGCCTTCATTTAAATTGCACATAATCTCTGTCTGAGTGCTGCCAGGCTCTTGCTACAGATAGCTATTGTGCACTTTGCTCCATTTTCAATGATGAATGGATCAGAATGCGCAGCCGCTTGTCAGTTTCATGACGATTTTGTTTCCAGTGCCCCTGAGGTGGACCTGTTTCTTTGATGGGTGCTTTCACAAATTTTTTTTTTTCTTCATTCATATTTCCGAATGTACAGCATCTGAATATCCCCACCATAGAAGAGCACCATCTTTAAAACGGCAAATTCGCGGTGGATTGACATACCGAGAACCAAAAACTCCTGGCGGTTCCAACCGAAATGTATTTAACTTTGAAATTCTTTCAGATTTTCACCTGTGTTAGCAGTCAGGTTCATGAATTCACTATAATTCAGTGGTAAACGAATGCCAAAAGATTTCTCGAATGATTGGGGAATCACATCTGCCCTTCGATTAACCTTTCTTTGGTTGTGTAGAAAAGCTGAATTCAGAGACATTCTTTGTGAACTGTAAGGAGCAATTATAATTCCTGCTGCCAGAGCTGTGCACTGGGCTTTGGTTTGGCACGTCCAACCGAACACCTTCCTTTAGACTGAATCCAAATACTTTAACACTTTAATTGTTAATTGTCATTTAGGGTCCTTGGGGAATATGCTTTTCAGCGGGTTACGGCTTTCTTCTTTCACGCTTTTCACCACAAACAAAAAAAAAAGAGAAAAAGAGAAGGATCTAACCTTTTGTAAATCAGAGAGCAAATATATAGCATTTTATTTATGTAGATGGGCTATAGAATCTGTCTACTTTAGGCTTATATATATATTCATTGGGTTATACAACACATATTTGACATTGGTTATTTAATACGTTAGGACTAAGGTGCAGAAAACAGGTAAACAAGAAAAATGTGCTGCAAAAATGTGCCAAAATATGCAGGTTCACAGAAAGTGAGCCAAACTCTCTGGTCCTGCCAATGAACAGGCTTTATTCATCTGTTCACGGTGTCCTTTAACTTGAGGGGAACTCAGGTATGGACCACGTCGGCAGGTAGAAAGATGAGGACAGCGCACTCAAGCGGTTGCCATCGGCAGCTGGCATCTGGACCACATCCAGTGCCTCCATTTGTTAAACCAGGAGTGCTGGATCAAAAGGGGGGGGGACTGTGGGCGGAGGTGGGGTTCAAACAGGAAGGAAAGTAAATATTGACTTTTAGGCTGTAGTAAGTCAGCAAAGTTTCTGCTGGCCAGCAAAAAAGATCAATTGTAACCAGTTTAAAAATAACTGGAGGGCTTTCCGCTTAGAGTCTGAATCGTGGTCGAAGGTTGACCGGTCGGGGAGGTGAGGGTGCTCGCATGCAGTGCTGCCTTCGCTGCAGTCAAAGCAAGGAGCACTGTTTTTCATGGGGACCCGTGTTTCTCATGGGGGCCCGCGTTTCTCTCTGGGACCTGCGTTTCACACGGGGACCTGCGTTTCTCATGGGGACCTGCGTTCCTCTCTGGGACCTGCGTTTCACACGGGGACCTACGTTTCTCATGGGGGACCTGCGTTTCTCATGGGGACCTGCTTTTCATACGGGGACCCGCGTTTGTTATGGGAACCCCCGTTTCTCACGGGGTCCTGCGTTTCTCACTGGGACCTGCGTTTCTTATGGGGACCCGCATTTATTATGGGGACCCGCATTTATTATGGGGACCCGTGTTTCTCATGAGGACGTGCGTTTCTCACAGAGTCCCCGCGTTTCTCATGGGGACCCACATTTGTAATGGGAACCCACGTTTCTCATGGGGACCCGGGTAACTTGTCTGTGATCCAACTAGCTTGAATTACCCAATGATTACCCAATTTCTATAGCGCTTTTCTAGATACTCAAAGTGCTTTACAGTTTAAAATTACACACAGTAAAATCATTTAATAAGTAATTAATAAAATAAATAAAATAAAAAATAAAATAATTAAGACAGATAAAAAAGGAGTATAATTTAAAATTTGAGTCATGGGATAGAGAGGAGGATGTTTAACAGGGGAAAGCCAGTTTGAAAGCTGGTGTAGCTAGCTGCTACATTAGCTGGTGTAGCAGGTATGTAACCACCGTAAAAAAGTAGCGAACAGGTGGGGAAAGTGTTCAGGCAGAGCTTGATAAAAAGCCAACAGTCCAGGAAGAACAAAAGCCGATGTTAAAACTAGCTAAAACTTTGTTAAAACTAGCTAAAACTATGTTAAATTCAAATCTCAGATGGAGAAGCAGCGAACAAACACGCCAGCGTCCTCTCACATCCGATGATGTGATGTACCTGCAGCTTATTAGACTGTACATAAAATTTTTAAAGAAGAGTTGAAAATTTGTATGTGACCAAAAAGCCAAAGACCATGTTTACTACTACGAAACCTGGAGAAAAAGGGGGTAACAAATCTGCGGTTGTGTTATTCAGCAGTGATGACTTCCTCTGTCACATTTTCACATCCTGTGTGAAAAGGTTTTTTTTTTTAATTTGTATCAGATTTTTTTTGTGTTTTTTTTTCAATTGTACCCCTATGTTATTCAATCTGAACAAAAACGTCTCCGACGTAAAAAAAAAAGCCAAATTACTCACGCATAGCCTACAGAGCGCTGTCTATAAGTCCTTAATTCCAACTTGCAAAAACTAGGCCTGCCTTTAAAAGTATTGATATCAAAATGTGGCCAAGTTACAACTAACAATATTGCCTATCGTAGCTCACACTAAATAAACTAGCTCTATTCCAAAGCAATGCTATCCAAACTTTCCTAAATTATTTAATGCAACTTGGCCCTGTGTTTCTTCATCTTAGCATATGAAGAGATTGTGCCTCATGGAACAACATATGATTTCAATTAATGTTTTTAACAGTTGATGAATAATTACACCCCAGAAAGAATATGGTTATACTTTGTTGGCAAGTTTACTTTAGAAAATGTACAGCTTTTAAAATGTTCACTGCTGCTACAGATTTCTTTACAATTCACCAGCAGACATTTATATCAAGAAACATCATGTACAATAGAGAAAGGGGGGATGAATAAATAAATGCAGATAAAAATAAGTAATATTTTTTAAATAGCGTACATATAGCATTTTTACAAACATATCCAGACATGTTTGTGGGTCAGATGATGGAAAATAAGTAATAGTACTAATTTTCTTAACATAATAATAGTTATGATATTTGCAAACAGAATTTTGTGAACACAAGGATATCTATGCTCTGTAGGACCACACAGGTTTTGATAGAAATCCAAATATTCCAAATAAATAAATCAATAAATGCATAATAATAATAACAATAATAATAATACATTTTATTCATTCTGTGCTTTTCATAAACCCAAAACAGTGGATGCAGACAATTATTCAAACGTGCCCTATAGTGTCGTAATTTTTCTGTTTAATTTCTAAGTGCAACACATCTGTATCGTCGATTCTTAATGTATTATCATAAATTCTTAATTTTCCTAGTAGTTAATTTTATGGTGACATTGTGTTATGTGTGAAAAGGATAAAGTGAACAGAGCTGAAGTGAAGAAATTATTGAATAAAGAAATGTTGGCCGAGGCAAGGGTACGTTGAGGTTCGGACTTCAGTCAGTCATGACCGCAAGAGCAGAGCCTAACACCCTCCCCAAACCAGACAAGAGCGAGCGTCCAGTTTGGGGAGGGTGTGATATAGTACAAGTGAAATACAAGTGAAACATTGAACAGTTTATATTGGAAACCTCTTTTGCCTTTGCAATAAAAATATGTTAATGTGTTAATGTGAAAATAACAGAAATAACAGTGTAATAAATGAAAAGTACTTAACAGTTGCACATTGTTTTTGTGGAAAATAAGCATGTGCCCTGCTGGGCACAAACCCACAATCCTCTGTGTCAGAGACAGCAACTCTGACCATTAGGCCGCAGTAGCTCCTTGGAAAGAGTGAAGCCATTAGCTATATTAACATTAAAAAACATTAGTATGAAGCGTTATTATTGGGCGATAAGCTTGATGAGCAGGTATACAGACCATACCCTCAAAGAATAATTCTCCCCATTGGATAACTCTCTGTTATGATGTGTGTTTTTTAATGGAGTTGCTATGATGCAAATTATAACGATGTATGTATAATTGACCGTAATTGTGTGTTAGCGTCTTGTCTTATGTATTGAACCTGTTATGATGTGTGTTTTTTAATGGAGTTACTATGATGCAAAAAAAATTTCAGAGAAATCTGACAATAAAGCATTATCATATCATATCATATATAACATCGCGACGGAGGCAGGCAGTTTGGCAGGAAAAATAGGAAGAAGAAGAAGGAGAAAAACGGCAAAATAACCCAAGTCTGGGGCTTTATTGTGTGGATGTGTGAAGTTGTATCTGAATGCTGTGTGGTTACATGAGGTCAGAACATACAGAAGTTAATGTTTTTAAGGGCTGAGAGTCTATGGTAGTTGTGGTTACTTCTGTAGGAAACCCTGAAAAGTGCCAAACTCTCGGTGCTGTATAGGTATGGGGCATGCCCCGCCAAGCTGTAACTTGGCAGATGGCATACCTGCCATCCCAATTCCCTGTGTAGCAACCGCCTGAGAATTCGCTGCTACACAACCCGGTAGTAGGAAGGAGGGCGCCACAGTCTCTTCAGGGCGCGACTCCACCGAGCTCCTGACTGTGATTCCAACTTGCCCAGGGCTGCTTGTACACAACAATTCTTCCCCGCCGAGTCCCTCCCGCCACCCCCCACCCCGTGAGTGGCCACCGCAGCGCTCATCATGTATGTAAAGCTGATGATTGACAGGACCACAGAGCAGTGGCTTTTCTTTCGACTTGTTAGTTGCACTCATAAATCTCTTGTAAACTTGTACATTTCTCTAGATAGGGGCATCCTAGCATCCTAAGCAATGCAAGGGTGGATTATAAAACAGATATGCTTCCCAGCCAAATACACCCCCCCCCCGTTTTTAACTTTCACTCACCCTGGACAACAATTCAGTGTCGGCCTCTTCCTCTGCTAGGAACCCTGAAGTGTTACCCAAAGTGTAACACACATACAGTGTGTCGGGTGTGCAGGTTCTTCCCGTACAGCATCTATCACTGTCTTGTCCACAGCAAAACAAATGATTGGTTTAAAAAAATTCGGAGTCACTGATAACATATGATACTTTTTCTTTTTTTTACCGGCATCTTCTTTGCTGCAAAACATCAGGTGTTTTATTGCACCATCCAGCCTGGCCTCTGTTTCTCATTTACATAACATAGGGGCTGTTCATCCGGTCTAAGGACATCCCTGCCGGGGTCTGAATCTAGCCTGTCACATATTTGGAATAATCACTGTGCAGAATAATGTTTTTGTTGTCCAAATTGTGTTTAATGATGTCGCACACAGCTGTGTGCCGTAGCCCCTCTGGAACTTGGATGCTAGGCCAGAAGGCTGCACTTGGGAGTCCCCACTGAGTCACTTCTGTCCTATTCTTGATCAAGGCACTTAGCTGTAATTTCCCTAGCACATATCCATCTGCATGAATGGGTAATGGCGACCGCCAAGCAAATGAATAACTGCGGTGTCTATGCAATCTGTCGAGGCTTTCTTTAATTTTTGATACCTTGTTTGTAGTCTTGTAATGCATTTTACTACTCTTTTTTACAACTCTTTTTGCCAATATTCAGTCCAAGTTTCTATGGACTATCAGAGCAATTTTGCAAATACACTAAGAGAACACAATTTTGAGTTATTGATCAGTTGATAAAACAAAACAGATCTTTCTTGGGTTTGAAGTAATATTTTATACAAGCACGCTGTTAGAAAATGTATTACAATAGCAAAATGACAAGACATCGATGTTTTTTTCTGCCTGAAGCAAGAACAGTAATGGCTAAACATAAAACATTTTTTAGTAGGGCTGTCTCAGACTAAGAAAATAGTTTGGGCTAGTGGCTGCCCTGCATACATTTTGCTGGGCATCCTGCTCTGTAAAAGCTCATTGAGGGGGTGCCATCCTTGGATTTTCCAAGCTCTGCCCTCATTTGCCGCAGCTTATCCCGACTACTGAGATACAGTTAGTGCCATCAGTCCGCCACCGATACAGCACCGGTAACTGGGGTCGAGCAATTTCTGCCCGCATACTCTCAAAACTACCCCCCACGCCAGCAGCATTTTGTTACTTGTGAACCCGACAGAAATGCCCGTTTGGGCTCAATGGGCCGAAATTAACAGGAATCTCAAGAATTTCAATTAGCATAACATCAGCCTGTTTCCAAACAAGTAAATCTTTCTCGAGGCATTATGTCCTGTATCCTCCTGAGACACTGAGATATGGCAATTAGGGACATGAGTCTCTGGTATTAATCTAAAGAACCATATACATGTATTCTACTATGCTGAAACCTACACTCCAAGGGACATTCAATAAAAAATTGTTTTCTTTTGGAAAACATTTTCACTGCAACATGTTTTTGTCATCCAAGACACTTGTATTATGTGAAAAGAAATGTAATACTTAAAGGGGTTGTCGGGTATATAGCTTTGAGATTACGGCCTCCGATAGAGAATGTATAATGTGCTATGTAAACTTGCTCATAGTCCATTCAATAGTGCTCGGTTATCAAGAGGCCTGCTCTGCTGACCTGACAGAGGATCTGCCTTTCTCTCTGCCCCCTAGTCCACAGGCACAAAGGCAATTAAGTCACGCTGAGGCACTGGCTTATTTATGACATATATCTTAAAGTGGTCAAGGTGTCTTGTCTCCTGTTGAGGAAGAACACCAGAACACAAAGATATTCACAGAATCCAGGGCATAGCATGGCCAGAGAATACCACATGGCCACATGGTCTCCTTTTCCATTTTAAATTTTGAATGCAAATCTGTTATATTCAATTGAAAGTCTTAAGGTTGATGTAGGTAATGATTGTTAGGCCTGTCAGTTTGTGATTTTACATTTTTGGCCCAACTCCAGGTTCAAGCATAGGCCAGGGTGTTACCACTGCCCCTATGGAAAAAGAATATGCTGAAGTATATTGTAAATATATCTAAATTATCTAAAATATTTAAAATATACTGCAGTATATTATATTTCCATATGGGTGGTCTTCTCACATGAACGTAATATTTTGCCTTAATTTGAAGATCACACAACTGCACAGATTTAATGATTGTACTAAAATGATTCAACTTATGTTGTTAAAAGCAAGTGCAAATGTCCCTTTCTGATGGAGTACTCAATAGTTGAAATCACCTGCTAGAATGCCGATGTTTGGACTCGTTATAAAGAGGCTAAAACCCTGAATATTTTAATAATAATTTCATGATGATCTGCCCTGTTTTGAGCAACATAAGTGTACATTAATTAATAAGTGGATTTGTCAGCTATTGGATAAGCCGTCCTGGTCATAAAGGAATCTGACCCCCTACCCCCTCCTTCTAAACCTTTCCTCACATCACCCAATCAGGACACAGGTCCTCATTGCTTGGGGAGAAAGGTATTTATGGTAGAGCCGAAGGAGAAACTTGGCTTTTTTCTTACTGGGGTCTTTTATTGTTTTGTTGGTGAACTAAGTTGGGGGCTGTGGTGCGGGAAAGTTCTGTGAGTAGAGTGAGAAGTTTTTCTTTGGTTTTGTAAACTCGTGACCGCTGAGTTTTATAGCTGGCATTTCTTTTATTCATCCTGTGCTGAAATTGGATTATTCTGGGAAGTTCTGGTTGATCTCTCTCTCTTTTCTGGTAATTTCAATTTAACATCTGGTTTTAATGTCTTCCTTTTTGTAAAATATAAGCAGTGAGCCTACTGAAGACCAGATTTAGACTTTGTTTGGACTTGTTGGTTGATCCACCAGGTTACTGTTCGACTGACCTATCAATGAATTCGGCGATTTAATTGATGATTGTCATTTTTAATAATAATTATTACATTAAATCCATGAAATATAATTAAATGTATGGTTGAGTGAGGGGTTTTAGCACACAATACCGCTTGTGTTCAGTATTCAGAGTGCTGGGAATTTTAACAAGGGTGTTGAGTGTTAGAACTGCTGGATTCAGAAAAATAAACAAATTTTTTCTTAAACATCACTTCCCCGACAGGCTAATAAACACTGAATCACATATTTTGAGTTATAAAGCGAGTATCTTGTCTCCATAAATGACATATATCCTATTGTTAAAAAAAACAAAAATTTAATTAAGCCATGCCACCGCATTTTGTGTCAAAAAAGAGGCATTCGCTGAAATCCAAACTGAAAAGTTTCATTTGAGCCACGCCCCTATCTGTGACGTGGAAAAAAAGGTAAAACCTTTTTTCCATGTAAGCAAGTCAACGCCCCATCTCCCCCTCTTCTTGATTGATGGGTATTCAAACTGCGCAAATTACCATTAGCCCTTTAATTTCAAACGGGTTTCCCCCATTGCTGGCTCCGCCTACATGCCTGACACGTTACCGAATGGATCTATCACCCCTCCCCCAACTGTAACTCCTCCCCCCTCCCATCTGTGTTCTCTCATTCAAGCCCAATTCGTATCTTTTGAAATTGTGAAGTGGGCGGCGATAGCTGGTGTTTATTACCCCTTCAAAGCTTTTTTTCTGCCGGGTCTCAGGAAGATAATAGTTCATTTCATTAAGAAATATAGGCATATAACACTGATTGTAGGTGTTATCTTCAAGTAACTAAAGGCAGTAGGAAAGCAATGTCGCTCCGACAGTGACTAAGTCAAACTAACTTGTGTCTGGCAGAGTTCAATAGACGATCAATGCTTTGGGTCGAACGATGTCGCTGTGTTTGATAAATACTGGTGATAACAGATTACACAAAAGTTTTGGCAGAAGTTTCAGGCCACAGATCAATACCCAGAGTATGTGTGACTAAATGTGTCGACGTTGAATGATTTCAGAAATTAATCTGTGCTTCCTCCCAAATCAAACTCCAAAGCCATAATTTTGCCAGACAAACCCAGAAGTTCATGTTGTATTGTGAAGCCTGACAAAGGGATTGCAGTTCCCTTCCTTTGTAAATGATGGCAGTGGAATTATCTGGCTGATATGCATTCTTATCACAAGAAAAATTAGAAATGCTAGTGCTATCTCTGAAACCACAGAATTGCTCAACCTACCTGCCAGTTACACCTGACCCAGAGGTGGCGCAGTGGTTCTCCTTTGAGGCTGTCGTGGTCAGGTCATTACAAATGCAAACGATGCTTTCTGGAGACAAATTAGGGGCTCTACAATGAGAGACCTCCCTCGGACACAGAGGGAACAGGTTGGGTCCGAAGTAAGGGCGCGATGAGCGTCTGCGTACAATTAATAAAATATGGCGGGCACCAAATGATCAAAGATGGCAGGGCACTTTTTGATCTGGCTGTAGGGGTGGAGGTGGGGACAGTGGGGGACTTGAGGGGGTGGTGAACTGAGGTTCTACCCCGCCTAATTGCATCTTCTTACTGCTCGGTGCTGGTCAAACTCCTGTGCGTCACACTGCAGATGAATGATGCTTCAATTATTCATCGGATGTCTCTGCATAGAGCTGATCATGGCACTGTCGGGTTCTGTGAGAACCTGGACCTGCTCTGAGTTTGACGCTTTTTTTCTAAAAGGATATTTTTCATTCTTTTTCCAAAGGTCTATTTTTAATAACTGCGTTGCTGTCCCATTGAAAGTGACTACTTAACAAATTTGTGCATGATGAGTATGGCTTTATATTCTTTGAACCACAAATTAATTCATCTTTCTCCAGTTGATGAATTGCGTTCTCTGAATATTTTACATCTCTCTTAATCAGATATTCAAATAATTTGTGAAGTATTGTTCCCTCCCCAGGATGCGTAGGACATTATAAATTACAATATTTTACATATCTGCTACAGCTGCACTTTCTTTGTAATAACCTTCTCATTTCCTCTATTTCAAACTGTATATCAATTATGTTTTCTGCACATAGACACACACACACACACACACACACACACACACACACTCACAAATGAAAAAAAAACCTTAAACTGAATTGCAGACAGGAAGTTAATTTAAAGGATTGAGAATGTACAGCATCGTTGCCAGTGGTCGGTGGTAGAGGGGCTGGCAAAGTAATCAGATCCTGGCAGTCCAATTGGCAGGACCAGCATCAGTGTGAAATAGCTGTGCGTGCGTGCGTGCGTGCAACTGATTTGTTATTTTAAGTGTTATTTTCTGTGAATTAAAGGTATACTATGTAGTTTCATTGTAAACAACTCGTTCTTTGTTTACATTCAAATTTTCTCCCCAAAAAACATTATATGTGTCCTTGTGGTCTAATAAACATGTTGAATGTATTTCCTACCTCATAAGTCGTTTGCAAAGTGTTTTTCTGTTAATGTTTTGAATGTTACACTGTTGACATCCCGCTGCCATTTTTAAAGCCAGAAACAGCTAAAATGGTGTAAACGTCATGAATGGGTGGTTCCTGCTCATTTGATTGACATGGCCAGGCCAGGCCTCTTGCAGAAGAATACATGCATGTCTCCAGTTATATCATAGACTCATTTTCAAAAGTTGTGCTCAATAAAAAAATATAATTTGTTTTGTTTTCTTTCAGTTTTTTTATTTTTATTTTGATCAGTGTCCCTGAACTGATGAGAGTCCTGGGAGTATCGCCGTTGCCTGGTTACACAACACAGGAGCTGGCCCAATCAAATAAATAAATAAATAAAATAAAATAAACTACAAAAAAAAACAAAAAAAAACAACTAATCCTCAAATGTTTGAGGCGTCGCTGTCCTTTCAGCTCAGCGAGCATTTGATGTCACATTATTACTGCCTATATATGTATCACCCATCTCCAAATATCTACAAAAAAGTCTTTGCTTTATTTCTTTGGAAGTGGAAGTGTTGGTTCTGCAATATAATTTCATACAAAGACCAGATTCTAATTATTGTACCTATTGTGCATGCAGTAAAGTGCTAACTGTCCATTTTAGTTTAACAGAGCCGATGAGCCCAAAAGAGAATAAATGTACTCTTTCAGAGAAAGAATGTGCTTTATCAGAGTTGATGTAGCATAGAACATTTTACTGTGTAATGGGCTTTAAAAGGTAATACAAAGATAAGAGCTGAAAACGGTTACGTGGTGTAATTCGAAGTCTGAGTAGTGCCTTTAAAACATTTTAAAGGCCAGCTACAGCTGTTGGTTGATCATTTTACTGCATTATAATTACAATTTCTTTGAAATGATTTACAAACAAACAGGTATATATAATTACCATTTCTGTTGGTCACCTTTCTGAGGATTACATTCAGACTGTGGAGTTTGACAAAGAAAGAGAATTGCATGTAGAATTTATAAGATTCACTTACTTTAGTACATAATCAATGCCCAAACAAATTGATAAAGTGGAGCGACTTACTGAAAAATATCTTAGATCAAGTATTATGGTCCATCCCATTTCCCTGTTGAAAGATTGCATGATCGATTCACCAGATTTAGAGACATTTTGTCAATACGTGTGAGAAAGAGACAGAGAGAGAGAGAGATGTACACCCTCCCTCTGCTCTCTCCACAGGCGTCTTGTCTCATCTCGTCTCACCCAGCTGTCTGTAATTGGTTGTGTAATTTCTGCGGCTCGTCTGTTTGGTGTGGAAGGTTGTGTAATTCCTGAGACTCGTCTGTTTGGTGTGTAAGGTTGTGTAATTCCTGTGACTCGACTGTTTGGTGTGTAAGGTTGTGTAATTCCTGTGACTTGTCTGGTGTGTATGCTTGTGTAATTCCTGTGACTCGTCTGTTTGGTGTGTAAGGTGGTGTAATATCTGCGGCTTGTCTGTTCATACAGTCCTGCAGGACAAAGCTGGATCCCTCCCCACAGGTAAGCGTGCCCAACCCCACACACCACACAGCCGGGCAGCTGCATTCTGGATCAGTTGAAGAGGCAGAATGGCGCAGGTCAGTAGGCTTGCAAGCAGGGAGTTGCAGTAGTCCAAGCGTGAGGTGACCATGGTCTGGACAAGAAGCTGGGTGGAGTAGGTAGTCAGGTATGGTCGAATCTTCCTGTTGTTGTACAGGAGGAACCTGCAGGAGCGTGCCATCGCCCTGATGTGCTCTTTGAAGTCCAGCCGGTCATCCAGGACCACCCCCAGGTTCCTTGCAGAGCAGGAGGCAGCCACCACGGTCCCGTAAACGGTGATGGAGAGGTCATGTAGTGGGGAGGTCTTGTATGGCATGAAGAGGAGCTCTGTCTTGTCCTGAGCTTCAGGTGATGGGTAGCCATCCACTCAGAGATGTCAGTCAGACAAGCAGATATCCTCTCCTTAACCTGTGGGGAAGAGGTTTAAAGGTAAGAATAGTTTTGTGGGCACACAAACACTCGTGACTACCACACCCACAAGAGCTCAACCACTTACAAGGGAGTCCACGCACAGACTGACACGGTGGCATACACACACACACAATAACCAAACTCACTTTCACTCCACGTCACCCCCATCCGACTCTCGGGTTCTTCGGTACAGAACCCCCCCTCTAAATGGAGCCGCTCCCACTCCCTCCACCACTTACATTCTTCCGGTGGGGCCCGTCTTCTCTCCTCCCGTCAGGGGGGCTACCCCAACAGCCAGAGCCCGTAGGTGGACATCCCCCTGCTGCAGCTCCTTCCAGTACGAGTCCACTGCGGGGCCTTCTCCCTGCACCAGGTACACCGGTCCAGGATCTGTTGTTCCACCCTCCCCCGGCAACCTGAAAAGCACATCAGCATTAACGTTGGTACTCAAAGAGTGGCACACCCCCCGCCGTTGTCGGCACTGAAAGAAGCGGTTCAGGGTAATAGGCAGCAGCGTCGGCCGCCCATACCGTTCTTCTAGCCCCTTCCACAGCACGCCAACACTCTGCCGCTGCCGTTCTCATCTCCCTCCGTGTTGTTCCTTCCAGGGCCCCCAGCACAAAGTCTGCCTGCTGCTCTCCTGTCAGTGCCTGTGCCCTGAGCATAGCCTGGACCTGTGCCCACCACTCCCCAAATTTCATGGGGCGCACATGAATCAAGGTAACATGAAACCGGTACCATCAGCGGGACCAGGCCCCTCAGGGACCGCTGCACCCTGTCCTTCCATACTAGTAGTATACTGCAGGAGAGTATATCTGGTGGATCCTGCCGACTATGCCAAATTTGTAATGGGGGAAAATGGGCAAATCCCGTTCCCGGAACCTTAACCAGGTTTTTCGCAAGATCTACCACTCCCCAAGCAGTACACCAACCACGAAGTAAAAGATAAAAATCACTTTATTTAAACAATTTCATAAAAGCTGTATACATGCACGGCCGACAGAGGATAATGCCCATCTATGGGTTCTAAACTCCCTTCCACCACTCATACAGTCCCGCCAGACAAAGCAGGATCATGAAATGAAATAATTTAGGAACGTTTGGACAGCATTGCTTTGGAATAGAGATAGTTTATTTAGTGTGAGCTACGATAGGCAATATTGTTAGTTGTAACTTGGCCGCATTTTGATATCAATACTTTTAAAGGCAGGCCTAGTTTTTGCAAGTTGGAATTAAGGATTTATAGACAGCGCTCTGTAGGCTATGCGTGAGTAACTTATGATCACATATCACTTATTTTTGATAGCTAACTAATGATGAATAATGCAAGAAGATGACATCGAGAGAGACATGCATGCAGAATACATGCATTCAAAATAAATGCATGCAGACATTTGCGTAACCATAACGCCCTGTGCTGACGAGAATGAGAACATTTCTCCTATTACCGATAGCCCACAATTACATTAAAAGAGTTTGTAGATGAGCTGTATTTAATGTCTAATGAAATACAGTGAATAGTTTAGTTTTATGTACTGCAATGGATGTATAAGGCATGTTGATTTGCTTCGTAGTAGCCTAGCTTGTACCTGCTTCCTGACTAGCAGCTTACTGACGTTTCTCTGGCAGAAAGTTGGCTAATAAGCTTAATTGGACAACGCATATTTCCCAGGAATCTTAGCCAGAAAGAAAACAATAGACACTACTAAGAAAGTACCCTACCAGAGATTATTCTTATTATTATTATAATTAAAAGTGTTTGCAGTAAGCTACATTGTCTGCAGAGTAGCGTAGACTAGATCAATGTTCTAGTAGCATAGACTAGATCAATGTTCTAGTTTTTTAAAGTAACTAACCATGAAACAGATATGTTTGGGTAATTGGAGGTTTATAAATCTGATCTCTTAAGGGATTGCAGCTTATAGTAAGCTATCATCAATTCTTAATATATTAACCTAAATTCTTAATTTTCCTAGTAGTTAATTTTATGGTGACATTGTGTTATGTGTGAAAAGGATAAACTGAACAGAGCTGAAGTGAAGAAATGAATGAAGACATAATAAAGAAATGTTGGGCGAGGCGAGCGTTGAAGGTTCGGTTTCCACATTGAGTCAGACATGACCACAGGAGCGCAGCAGGCTCCACACAGACACATTTTTTTGTCTGCATTTATGTGAGATTAAAACTTTTAGCCAATGGCACAGTTATTTATAGAATTTTTTTTTTACATTAATGCAACAATGCAATGTTAACCAGATGATATTCTGTGTTGAAACTTTTTTCTTTGCTTGACAAATGGCTATGGGATACCTGTTCCCATAATGTTAACTAGCCTATTGCATTACTGCCCAGTGACTGAATTGTTTAACTAACAGGCTACAAGTGAACAGTTAATATTGTAAACGTGTCTTTGCGCAATAAAAAAAACATTCTTGTATGAGAAAACCAGAACATGTACACACTGTTTCAGTCCAAAATGAAATTACACTTTAGCACCAACCAGGCGGGGTACGAACCCCCGTCTCTCGCATACTAAGGCTTGACGGTAACCAGAAGACCAAAGGGGTACAGTCACGTGATATAGGCTATAGGCCATTTGTCAGTGTCCGTCTGACTTTCACCATTTCGCTGTAGTACAAGTGAAATACAACTGAAACATTGAACAGTTAATATTGGAAACGTCTTTTGCCTTTGCAATAAAAATACCTTTGTTAATGTGAAAATAATAACAGTGAAATAAATGCAAATTATTTAACAGTTGCACATTGTTTTTGTCGAAAATAAACTTGTGCCCCATTGGGCTCAAACCCCCAATCCTGTGTGAGAGGCCACAGTAGCTTCATGGAATACAAAAGGCCATATAGCAGTTTTGTCTGTGATTCTGTGATTGTGTGCACATTAGTTAGAATTTTTTATTGGGTGATAAGCTTGGGAGAGCAGGTATGCAATGTTGTTATCCAATGGGGATAATTATTCTTTGAGGGTACGGATGTAGGCAGGTAGTGAGGGTCTCTGGGCAGGCAGGAAAAATGGGAAGAAGAAGAATGAGAAGAAGAAGAATCAGAAGAGGAAGGAGAAAAACCGCAAAATAACCCAATTTTGGGGCTTTATTGTGTGGATGTGAGAAGTTGTATCTGAATGCTGTGTGGTTATATGAGGTCAGAACATACAGAAGTTAATGTTTTTAAGGGCTGAGAGTCTGTGGTCACTGGTTACTTCGGTAGGAAACCCTGAAAAGTGCTAAACTCTCGGTGCTGTATAGGTATAGGGTATGCCCCGCCAAGCCGTAACTTAGCGGATGGCATACCTGCCATCCCAATACAAAGATTGTGTAAGACCTGATATACAGCAGGTCTCTCCAGCATGTCATTATTGTATTTTCATAATCTTTAATTGGTGAACATCTTTCACTTCATCAACATCCGGGTGATTTGCGATGCTATGTGTAAGGTTACACATGGATTCACAGATTATCCTGGATTGACTCCTTTATAGCCATGACTCCGTTATGTTGGCCAACACATTCCTGAAATCTCCCTGGGGGACCCCCCTTTGAGGGATGGCTGGTATGGGACAACATCTATCCATTAAAGACATGGCTGATGACTCCGTATATCATGAAAAAATAGTGCACGAAAAAATGCACTATAATAGAAAGGATGTTTGCAGTGCTTAAAATGTGCTTCAGATGTTTAAATAAGTCACATACGCGTCACAATACGCCTTCAGAAAGTCGGAGCATTCTTTGTGGCATGTTGTGCATTGCAAACATTGCCAAAAGTCATGGATGTCTCACAGGCATAAATGCGGCCACGTTACAGGACTTTAGAAGGTGTGATGCTGAAATGTCGATGCCCAGATACACCAGCAGGAGCATGGGTAAGAAGGATCAACTGGCAGTAAAGCTGCTTTATCTATAGCCTGATAAGCAAATGGAATGGTTAATTTGATTGACAAAATCTCACCATTTTAAACACACTTTTTAGCCCAATTCTTCATTATTCACATTTTTAACCTGAACCACGTTGGCCCCCTTGTGGTAGTCGTATCTGTCCCAATTACAGTATTCATGTTTGTCTGAAATTATGAACTACAGCTTTAAGAAAACCCAGGATATTTTGACACAGGACTGTTTAAAAAGGTTGCCGCTTGCGAAAACCTCAGCATCTCCACTTGCACTGCAGGGCAATACAATAGCAGGACAACGTGCTATTAATAGGCCAAAGTGCTTATGACCCTTGTCTTGCCACAGTTACAGACTATAAAATGCGCTGTTATACACACTAAAAAAATCATGTTCAGACATAGAAACAATCTCTTGTGTAAATATGTTTATGAAACGAAGTATCCTACCTGGTTATAAAGCTACAACTGTTTTCTGATTAACCCTGAAGAGTTTATCTTGTTACATTTCACCAAAGTCCTGTACAGTCGACATTTCCACAGCGATCACCTATCGCACTTAGGGCTAAAATATGTTGCTGCTGTTATGTAAAAACACGTGTGCTTTTGTACGCTTTTTAAAAAATGTATTAAAAACATTAGGATACATATTTTGTGTGTATTAAGCATATACTGTATGTGACGATTCTGAAATTAATATATTATGTTGCAAATGTCTGAATACAGCCTCTTCTTCAATTCAAACTTTAAACCACGGATAATTTATTAACAAGAAAATGAATATTTTTTAAAATATTGACACTTAAATAAGACTAGTCGAAACTATGTGGAAACTATGAGATTAAAATACTTGTTAAGATTTTAACAAATCTTGTTAAGATTTGTTAAAATCTTACCAAGCATTTTAATCTCATATTTAGACTTTAGAATCTTATTTCTGTTACTATTTTACTAAATATAACAAACTATCTGCCAGTGGGGTGAGATATTTTTACTCATTTCAAGATTTGCCAATGGGATAAGATAATTTCACTTGTCAAGTAAAAAGTAACTTAAAATCATATTTTTTCCCCTCAAAAGTGGAAAATATTAGCTTGTTTTAAGTCTCATTACAAGACTAAAACACATGTTAAGACAAACATTTTTTGCAGTGTATATACCTTATTATATCTACTTAGGAAGTGTTGCATAGGAAGTGATCCGCACACATAGTTGGCTGCAATCTCAGTTTATCATACCACAGGGGAGCAAGCATAGCACAGACGATTCTGCTAGGCCTTCCTTATTGTTCTATAAACATAGCAATTACATACAAGCCTTTAACAGCTGTGGCTGGTTACATCATCGTACGTTTGATTTTTATCAATGAATAAATAATAGGATAGCCGACACACAAAAACGTCATTCCACACGTGAATACTTGATTTAGCAATGTTTTTGTGAATGCATTATCGATGTGAATTGCAAAGTGAATTGGGATGGCAGGTATGCCATCCACCAAGTTACGGCTTGGCGGGGCATTCCCAATACCTATACAGCACCGAGAGTTCGGCACTTTTCAGGGTTTCCTACCGAAGTAACCACAATGACCACATACTCTCAGCCCTTAAAAACATTAACTTCTGTATGTTCTGACCTCATGTAACCACACAGCATTCAGATAAAACTTCACACATCCACACAATAACTTGGGTTATTTTGCCTGTTTTTCTCCTTCCTCTTCTGTTTCTTCTTATTTTTCCTGCCTCCATACCCTCAAAGAATAATTATCCCCATTGGATAACAACATCACATACCTGCTATACCAAGCTTACTGACTAATAAAAACGCTTCAAACTAATGTGGACACATCACAGAATCACAGACAAAACCGCTATACGGCTGTGTGTTGTCCATGAAGCTACTGTGGCCTACTGGTTGGCGTTGCTGCCTCTCACACAGACGATTGGGGGTTTGATCCCCACCAGGGTGCAAGTTTATTTTTGACAAAAACAATGTGCAGCTGTTATAATTTTCATTTATTAGATTTAAATGTTATTTTCACATTAACAAACATATTTTTATTGCAAAGGAAAAAGACCTGTTTACAATATTAACTGTTCAATGTTTCACTTGTACTACAGCGAAATGGTGAAAGTCAGATGACACCACTTCAGGTAACGGTACGCAGTATGGGGTTCCATTTGCCGTATACAATGACAATGACCTGTAGCCTATATAACATAACTGTATCCAAGAAGCTTTGGTGTAGTGGTAAGTGGCAAGCCTTAACTTGTGAGAGATATGGGACAATCTCTGGAGACAATGTAGCTTACTGCAAACACTTAATTATAATAATAATCAGAATAATAGTCTTTGGTAGGCTACTTTCTTAGTAGTAGGCCTAGCTATTGTCTTCTTTCTGGCTAAGATTCCTGGGAAATATGCGTTGTCGGGGAAGCGAGGATTAAGTAAAAATGCTTTAATAAGATTGAGTAGTTTTATTATAGGAAACATTCAATTGGAATAATGAGTTGTAATCATACATTCATTGATGAACGTAGTCTCACTGCTTATAATTTACAAAAGGAAAGAAAACATTTAAACATTAAATTGAGATAACCAGAAAAGAGAGAGAGCTCGATAAAGCAGAAACTGCCAGTAATTACCCTCCTCCAGTGCAAAAGGAACAAAGTTATAAGTATTCCAAGGACCAAGGAAAAACTTGTCGCTGCATGTAGACTCCACTCCACAGCGTGACACTCACAGAACTTCACAGCTCCAAAAACTCCACAGCCCCAACTGACCTCCTAACAAACTAACTGAACTCTTTCCTTCGGGCTCCCCCTAAGTACCTTTACACCAGAGGGGGGATAAGGTGTGAAGGGGGGGGGGGGGGGCATATTTTATGGCAAGACTGGGTCATCTGAAAGCGGAAAATTCATGTTGTTAATATTCCCATGATATTATTATTAACCTCTTCCTACCAATTTTTGCCTGTTTTCACTAGTGACCAACAAAGCTGTTTATCTCAAAAACTGTAAAGGCTACAAATATGGTTCATAGCTTTTATTAAAACAGGGAACTGCACTATTATGATTAAGTAGTCATAGTTCATATACATACACTTTTTGCTACTTAACTACAGCAATATATGTACAGAAATGTGAAAAATCTAAAAAACGGGTACCTACATTCAAATTTCTGATTTTCTACCTGATGAGCTGCAAGAGCTATGGAGGAACTAACTCCTCTTCGTGATTCCTCAATATGCTGCCTATCTCTGCTAAAGATATGGTGTCAATATCTCAAACCATTCAAATTCTACAGAGCTTTTTTTCAGGTGAACCATTTCGATTACCCAAGTTGGTACAAATTGTGCCAAATTGTACAAAATGGCAAGGTTCCAGATAAGTCTCAATATGATTTAAGTTTTACAATAAAATTTGATAATTGGCAATAAAAGTTAGTTTTTAGATGTGTTTTTGGTGTTTCATATTACACAACTAACTAGCCTACCCGTGGTCCCCAAAAAGCTCTCCAAACCCATGTAGCAGCACAGTGAATCTTGTATTCCACCAGAGCCCCGTTAGCCAGAAATGAGTCCAGGTATATGCAAACGGGATATAAAATCAAATGCCAATTTCCTAGATAAAATAAACCCCTGCATAATAATCAACAACAACAAACTCATCCTCATGTTATCTCTCCCTCATGTTACGTCATGCATAAATTGCTCATTTGTTTACCTGCACAGCCTGCTGTACTGCATACAGAACTATTTACTCATGTGGAACAAAACAAACCCTTCAGACGCCATTTAATTCAAAAGATACTCGGAACAGCTCGTCTCAGACACAAATAGATAGTGCGGAAGTAAGTCCTTTGACTCCCTCCTTATTAAGTTCAATTTGAGATGGGTTTTTCGAGTGGAAGAATACTCAAGATAAAGATGAAGGAAATAGCAGAAGTATAATCTTTTATTAAATGGTCAAATGTTGATTCAACATGGGAAAACCACAAACCTACGCAGAGGATTCAGAATTCCCAGAACAATAACAAACATTAGTTTTTACGTAAGCAATAATCAACGACGAGGTGTGCGTTACACGGTTTTAACCGCACGACGTTGAGGCGAAGAACCACCCGACGCGAAGCGGAGGGTGGTTGCCTCAGCGGAGTGCGGTTAAAACCGTGTAACGCACACCTCGGAGTTGATTATTGCGCTTATACCATGGTTACCAACAATGATTATATAGTTACTTTCATATTTATAGATTTTTATCGATTTAATCAGCTGAAATTTAAATATACTTCCGCAGCTCTTTGGGCTTGTTGTTTTTGCATTGTCATGCAAAACAGCTGGTTGGTAGTTCTAATTGAACAGAAAACATCTCGTTGCTAATTCTATTTCTCGTTACTAGTTCTATTTAAGTGCGTTGCTATGCAAACCCTCTCGTCGTTAGTTCTGAAAATAATTGATTCTATCGGGGGGAAAAATAGTTCCTTCTTGGTTATAACATACAATTGGCACCAATTTTGGTTATTTTTGTCACGACATTATTTAATAAAATTGTATGAAACCATAACTCAATCAGATTCAACATTACCTCCCTCTCTCTGTCTTGCTTTTTAAAAATGGTTCGGTCACGCAGTGTGTAGCAGATTCGCATCATGATGCCCTATGGGACCATCTAAAAAATACTACGGAGTTTGTTAGATGTAACTTATCGAAGAATTTTCGCCGGATAAAAAGTTTTCTACATATAGCCTATAGGCTACAGATTAACATGCTTTGTGAAGTAGCCTAGCTTGCATTCACAAGCAGTCAGCGTGTTGCCGACGTCAATTTACATGCAAATTCCTACTATGATAAATTTGTATTTCCAACTGAATAAATAGTGCACTTCTAACCACAAAAATGTTTTGCTAGATTGAAGTAGTTGTAACTAAGATATCTGCCGAATAAAAACTTTTTTAAATCTGTAGATTAATGTTGTTTACCGATTTTTTATAAATCAGATGTCTGCCGTTGCTACGGCAACGTTAACTTCTACCTTAGAGACGGATTTATGGCTCGCAGTAAAAAAGATTAGGCTACACATTGCACATAAACACCATGCGCTTTGCTAACTCCGTGATAATGTAACTATGGCTAGCTATATAGTTACCTCGCCACGTATTGCATTTGCATTATCTGAAAAACAATGACAAAAGTTTATCGTAGCCAAAGTTAGCCTACTATTTGCAGCATACCTACGAGGCGAAGTAGCCGTCTGCCGTAGGCTACAGTAACGTTTGTCATTGAGGAAAATAAAGTAGGTAGGCTACATTCGTTTACTTTATTAATTCACTTTATTTATTCCACTTATTTTCTAGAACGTCTTGGACTCTGAATTGACCGGTCACGTTTGCCATTCCCAGGTTGCGTAGCTAGTACTAGCTGGCCAGGGAGGCAGCGCATTAATTTAGAACTGTGATTACATTTGTGACCCGGATGACTGACCGGTTATACAGAATAACGACCAGTCATTGACCAATCAGAATCGAGTATTCACCCATACCATGGGATAAAATATCATAACTCCTCCTTTACGTTGCTAATACACCAATGATATGTGGTAACACCTTTTCATAATATCTTATTTTATCCAATAACAAATTAGGCACAACATTAATATGTTATATGACCTGTTCTTACCCTATGCGCTTGAGGTCACTCTTGATCTATCAAATAAAATTGTTTGTGAACTCTCCTCCCACCTGTTCGGTCAGCACGATCTATAAGTACAACTCCTGCTTTGTTATGAAACACAGGAGGAAAACATTCCTGTTTTGACTGGTGTGCTAGATGCCCTCGTCCTTGCTGACAGAGAACTATCCTGCACCCTCTCACAACCCCCCATCTCAGTACTTTTCCACTAGATCTTGACTGTATTATTTAATTATTTCATATGAGGCTTTCTTGGGCCTACGGCTTACTTCCACAATAGCTAGCTGCTATGTGTAATTTTGCTGGCTAGCTTGCCATTGTTACATTATAGTAATGTTAGCTATATTCATTTAATTCAGAGGGATTCGTTTTATACATAACAGTGAATTCACACAAAAAAAAATCTGTTACCTCACACCACTCAGCGTCACTGAGACAAGATCGCAAAACCATATTTGGGCTAGGACCTGCTGCACGGAGAAACTCTTCAATAACCTAGACATAACTAACCAAAAACCGTATGATAGAGACTGTAAAGTAAAAAAATAAACAGCAGCAATGACCTAATTAATTGTGCTTTGCTAAACGGTATGTAGCTAGCAACGCTACAAGGTAAAAACACTGCGCCATCTTGGTTTGATAATTACGCTTGGTTGCCTCCTCCTCTTATGCTTGTCATGGTTTTTGTCGAGTCCTTCCCTTGCGGTCGTTTTCCTTGGTAGCCATGTGAGGGCGCTGCCCTTTTAGTGGATGTTTGCTCCGCCCCGTCTTTATTACGGAGCTTCTCTCAGCATCACACCTGTGCGTGGTTACCTTGGAGCTATTTAAGCCCACGTTTCCTTCGTTCGGGGCTTCTATATTATTTCGCTTTATTTTGCATTATTTGCACTGTTTTGTCTTTGGTATTATTTTGCCCTTTGTTTGCTTAGCCAGTATGATTAGGTCTAGGCTCTGTAGGAGACCTTTTGCATCAATGTGTTTTATTGGAGTAATGCGGGACTTGCCATTGTGTACATAGCTATTAGGACTCTTCGTCCGTGGCTCTTTTCTGTCTCCGCTTCCTGGTCTTCCCTTTCTTTCTTTGCCTAGACCTGTTGCCTTTTCTGTCTCTTCTTCCTCTCTCTGTCTGCTTTCTTCCGTGAAAGCGAGAGGAGTCTTTGTTTGTTTGTGGGTATATTTATATAGTCATTTCTTACTAAGAGACAGGACGTTTTATCATACTGAGAGGCAGGGCTTTATCTATACTGAGAGGCAGGGCGTGTATTTTCTACTAGGCTTGCATTAGTCATTGAGCTGTTAAATGTCCGGAACAGCTGTTCTGTTCGTCCTTCGGTACATGTCTTCCTATAGGGAGACTGGGCGATTTTGTTCAGACAGTAGTTCTGTTCGTCCTTCTTTACCTGTCTCCATACATGGAGACGGGGCGATTTTGTTTGGAACTGTAGTTCTGTTCGTCCTTCGGGTACGTCTCTCTTCACAGGGAGACTGGGCGATTTTGTTGACATGTTTGCGTGTGACTGCGAGCCTATGAAAGTAGCCATGGAACGTTAGATCCCTGTTCCTTTCGCCTTCTCATATACTTTTTCTCTATTTTGCACTGTTTTGTATACCTTTTTGTTATTCAGTGTTTTGGGTCTGTGTTTTTGTGCCATTATGCTACTCGCCTGTTCTTACACTTCTCGTTACCGAGGCAGGGCGTTTATTCTTTCTGGCTCTTTAGTTACTTAGCTCGTAGAAGTATAGGGCAGCAGTTCTTTGTTCCTTTCACCTTGTTTGGTTTTTTCCTATTGAGAAACCTGGCGTTCGTGCTTCTACTCATTTGCGTGTGACAGTGAGCCGGCTGGTAGCATCTGTCATTTAGTTCCCTGTTTTGTCTCTCCTTCTCGTGGGTTACGTTCCCCCCTACTGTGAGTCAGAGTGTTTATTCGTTTTTCTTGTGTTGCGTGTTGTACTGGTGTCATTAGAGGTTAGGATTCGGAGACTGCTGTATTTCCACCTTGTTGCGAGCAGTTCTTACTCCGTTTAGAGCGAGGGAGTTATTTTCTTGTTGTCTCCTCCCTTTTACCCGCTCTTAATTTATGTCCTTTTGTTATTTTACCACCTAGGCATTTGTTCGCGCACACTTTCTTTTCCTTCCCTTAACTACTGGGTTTTCCCGTCTCAGTGGCTATAAAAGCTTATAGAATCCCCTGGCTGCGTTTGGTCCTCCGAACCTCACATGTCTCGTCCCCATTACAATGCTGGGCTGTATCTATGTATCTATGTGACTTCCGAGGGCTTTGTGCTGAATAAAGGCTTCTCTGAAAGATAAGAGTCTTGGCTATTGGCTGTAATATTTGATACACAGTTTTAAAACCCAACTCCCTGGGGAGGTGCACTGCAGACCAGTCGAAGATCATGCAGGCACTTGGCATCGGATATTTTTCCAGCCTGCACCATGGCTTTAATTATGTCCTGGAAATGCAGCTGCATCTTTTTATCCATGGAGGAACCCCTTGGTAGATAAACAAAACAGTCCTGGCCTCTCCACCTTTCTGCTCACATGCAGTAGAGTCCATGGCTTCACGGGTGTCCGCAGAGGTAGGTACTCAGACTATTAGCAGCAAAATAGTGGAAAATTGGTTTACCATAAAACAGAGCAATGTAGCCCAATGTTTTTAGTTGTGTAATGGTTACACAGGGACATTTTGGGACTCTGGCTTTCTGATCATGAGCCTGGGCCCCCTGCGGAGTCATTCACAATTAACACTCCTGATCAACTGAGGCACAATGGAGTGTCTGTCCACATTCTTCATGTGACTCTGAGATGAACCCCCCCCCCCCCCCCCCCCCTTTTGAGAAGGAGAGGGGAGATCCCAATTTAACACCCTGAGGTCATTGCAAATAGCTGGTCCATCTATGTTTCGTTGTTGGTTCCAAGGGAATGAGCCAACCTATTGTATGGGTGCCCTAAAGCCATCTACCAGGATTTGTTGTTGCACTAGGAGACGCTGTGTCTGACACGGTTAGTATTACATGTGGGGTCCCTCAAGGATCTATTCTTGGGCCTTTACTGTTCTCTTTGTATATGCTACCACTGGGTAACATCATTAGAAAGCATAGTGTCAATTTCCACAGCTATGCTGATGACACACAATTGTACATTTCTATTTTCCCTGGTGATACAAGTCCACTCAGCTCACTGGAGAAGTCTCTGAAAGATATAAAAATGTGGATGTCCCAGAATTTTCTCCAGTTGAACGATGACAAAACAGAGGCCATTTTGATTGGACCAAGACCTCAAAGAGATGCAATATCAAAAAACCTAGAGCATCTGGGCCTGTGCAGTAATCGGGAAGCCAAGAATCTAGGTGTTATTATAGATAATGACCTAACCTTTGAGCCCCATATAAGAAATGTTACTAAAATTGCCTTCTTTCATTTAAGAAACATTGCAAAGGTCAGACCTCTCCTCCGACAAGCAGACGCAGAAAAGCTTATGCATGCTTTTATCACAAGTCGCCTTGACTACTGCAATAGCCTTCTCTCTGGTCTCCCCCAAAAAAGCATTAAAAAACTAGTTAGAATGCAGAATGCGGCTGCAAGGGTATTGACTGGTAAAAAAAGAGAGACCACATTACCCCCACACTCCTTAAACTACACTGGCTACCTGTGCGTTTTAGAATAGATTTTAAGGTTCTTCTTAAAAAAGGTTTAGCACCAACATACTTAGGTGACTGCATTCAGGAACATGAGCCTAGTAGAATTTTAATTAATAATATGATTGTAAAGATAGAAAGGGGCGAATATCATCAGCAACCGAATTGTAATTTATAATTGTTTAAAGTACTTTAAGGTAATTTGACATCTCTAGTTTTCCAGTATTTATAAAATCTAGTAAGGTTACATTTTTAGAATTTAGTAAAGTCACCGGGAAGCATAGTAATTATAATTAATGATACTGACTGTAACCGGTTTTCGAATGAATAACACTTTTTAAATTTGTAAATTTTGTAATTGTAATTTTTTACATTGTTTAGGTAACTCAAGGTAATTTGACTGCTATTGGTGTTACGTTTGTTTGTAAACTGTTGTTGTTCAAGGGACCCCAATGGAAATAAGCCTCAATTGGCTTTTTGGGCTATCCCAGATTTAATCAACTGTATTCTGTATTTGGCTTTTTTCTAATCTCTGATTTCTGGCATTTTGTATGTGCTTGTGATGGTTGATTTTATCTGAAGAATAGAAAGAAAGAAATAGAACCCTTAGATCCTCCACTGCTTCTCTCTTAATGATTCCGAAAGTAAACCGTAAGAGAAGCAGTGAGGCGGCTTTTAGCTTTTATGCCCCTAGGCTTTGGAATGCCTTACCAGGCAATATCAGAGAGGCAGAAACTCTTAACACTTTTAAGAAACTTCTTAAAACACACCTATTTAAACTTGCCTTCAGTTAGCTTGCTCTGCCTTTTAATTAAATTGTCTTACCATGTACTAGTGCTTTTATTTACTTATTTCCACCATATTTATCCGTTTTTATTATTATTATTACGGCTATCTTTTCTTTTATTCTTCTCTAATTTACTTATCTTTAAGCTTATTTATCTTTTTAAAGCTGTTTTATCTTTTATTTAATTTCTTTCTCCAGTAGGGCGCTCAACTTAAAAGTTTGACTAGGGACCGACGGGTTCGTCACTCTGCGGAGTGATTCAAACTGTGGAGGCTGTATGCTGCTCCCACCCATGGGCAAATGAAAATCAAAACGTAGAAAGAGGCCAGTAGGGCGCTCAACTTAAAAGTTTGACTAGGGACCGACGGGTTCGTCACTCTGCGGAGTGATTCAAACTGTGGAGGCTGTATGCTGCTCCCACCCATGGGCAAATATACCTCGAAGGAGGGACAAAAGTCCTGCAGCAGAGCTGGCAGGCACCTGCAGCGGAGCTGGCAGATATATTATCACCCCGAGAGAGGCTGTATGGTGCGTAGCAGATGGCAGGTAGCAGGCTGTTTGTGGTAGGAGTGTTTGTTGGGGTATTTATTTTGTGGGGCGTTTTATTGTAACTGTTTTAACTTTTTATTAACATTGTTCAATTTTAATTTACATTTTATATAATGTCTCTGTATTTTGTTTTTATTGTTGTGAAGCACTTGGGCTGCATTTTATGTATGAAAGGTGCTATACAAATAAAGTTTATTATTATTATTATTATTACCAATTGGGATCAAAGGGATTTTGACCATAAAAACCCATGTAACTTTACCAACGTCGCTCTGATGGGAAAGACGCAGTTTTACCCCTACCAGATGCATCACTGAACCCGGACGGCTCTGATGGTAAAGACGCTGTCTTTTACCTACCAGACACACCACTGAAACCCTGACGGACTTCTGCGTTTCCCAACCCGCATCTCGCCTGATCACCGAGACAGAGTTGGCCTGCCACCGTTCACAAAATAAACCAAGCTGGTTTATTTTCGACAGGTTTTGAGGACACGTTTCTTCAAACTGTTCCTCTACTGTCTCCCTTGCGGCCGGACCCAAGTGGAGATCTGTGCACGTCCACGTCAACCTGACTGGAAACCTGTCGCAACCCGACTTCGGTGAAGAAGTCTCCAGGAGTCCACGCACCTGCCGGGACCTTGGACCAGCTGACGAGCTGACATCACTTACAGAATCGGGACTGGCCCTCCTATTGTTACAGTTAAGTATTGAAACACATTTTATTTAGCACTGACATCAATTGATAGGCTAGCATAAAACCTGTAATACCCAGGTTATTTTACTGCTGGTTCCTACTGTTGTTTGTATTTTGTTTTGCTAATGTAATGTAATGCTATGTGCGTTTCCGTCAGGAATAGCGAATTTCCCTGACCTTATAGTTTTGCACTGTTAAAACTTTATATTCATGAGACTGATAAAATGAGCTAAACACAAAATATAGTTTAGCATGTCATTAACCCATAACACAAACTAACATTTGTTAATGGTAGGACTGTTAGCTTTTATATTTAGCCGTCACATAATTATAAGTTTCTCTGATTAAGATTAAGTCATAGAATGTTATATCAATTATTGTTTCTATTTTTCACATATTCATAGTTGTAGCTAATAAAACATATGTCATTTTTCCAACCCATTGTCGTGTCTACGTTATTTCACTAAGTTGGGCTCTACTGACGTATAAAATTCAAATTGAGTTTTGAACTTAATTAATTCTGAATAAAAGTGACCAAACCTCACTACATTTGTGTCATGTTGAGTTAATTTAGGGACTCCAGTAGTCCCTCGAGGCCTGGGTAAGACCTAAGGACTGACTCCCGATGCTCCTCAAAAGCAACACAGTCCGCGCAATCACCATAGGCTGGCACATCCCTCATCTCTCTCTTTATCTGGTACATTCTTAAATTTTCAATAAAACCACTCAATATAAGACCAGTATAGAAAATGTTTTGAACTTGTCTTATAGTTTACCACAATTTACCCAATAGTATAATAGTATCATTTATTATGCTAAAGGACACCTATCTATCGGTGGGACCTCCAATATGTCGGGGAAGCAAGGATTAAGTAAAAATGCTTAAATATTCTGAATCCAGCAGTTCCAGGACTCAGTGCCCTCGTTAAAAATGCCCAGCACTCTGAATACTGAGCACAACCGGTATCGCATGCCGAAACCCCTCACTCAACCGTACATTTAATTATATTTAATGGATTTAATCTAATAATTATTATTAAGAATGACATTCATCAATTAAATTGCCAAATTTGTTGATAGGTATGTCAACAGTAAGTTAACAGTAACCTGGCGGATCAACCAACAAGTCAAAACAAAGTCTAAATCAGGTCTTAAGATTGAGTAGTTTTATTATAGGAAACAGTCAATTGGAATAATGAGTTGTAATCATACATTCATTGATGAACGTAGGCTCACTTCTTATAATAAACAATTTACAAAAACATTCATTCAAATCATAATGTTGTTCCATGAGGCACAATCGCTTCACATGCTAAGATGAAGAAACACAGGCCAAGTTGCATTAAATAATTTAGGAAAATTTGGATAGCATTGCTTTGGAATAGAGCTAGTTTATTTAGTGTGAGCTATAATAGGCAATATTGTTAGTTATAACTTGGCCAAATTTTTATATCAATACTTTTAAATATCTTTATCAATAAGTTTTTACAAGTTGGAATTAAGGACTTATAGACAGCGCTCTGTAGGCTATGCGTGAGTAACTTGGCTTTTTTTTTTTTACGTTGAAAATGTTTTTGTTTATTACAATTACAAAGTGAGAAGTGACACCTTATTTGTCATCTTATTGCTTTTTACTGTTGTTTTATCATGCTTGTGAAGCACCTTTTTACTACCTGTATTGAAAGTGTGCTATACAAATAAAGTTAATTATTATTACACTAGGGGCCTTTAATACAAAGCAGGATTACTGAGTTAGCTGGATAATTCACTGAGTAAATTATAGAGCTCTTTTTAATTATTTTTTTTTACTTCAGTCCATGTTCCAGGATTGGAGGGTTCTCGGTTTTACAGCTAACTCAGGCCCGGTCATGGAATCCTTGCAAAGGTTCAGCCCCAACCCATACTAGACAGGCACATCCTAATGCTGCGTTGACAACATATGGTAGAGATGGTAACACCATTCACGTCAGCTTTCAAATCTTAAATAGCTTGGCTACTTGTGAACTCTGACTTTTTTTGCACTCCAATTGTATGGAAAGAAGCATATGTTCAACAAGTAGGCTAAGTAGGCTGAAAAAATAACAGACTCTTGTTTATCGGATTACCGGAGGACATGTCAAAAGTCCGTAGGCAACCTACCATCGAATAAAATGTTCAGTATAGTCTGACAAAATGAGCAAAAATGGCGATAGTTAACAAAATCAAAAGTTTCCTTTTCAGTGATCTCAGAGACCCTTTCCAAATCTCTGGTGTGATCTTGGCTTTAAACTGATTTATTCGAGGTTAACCCTCAAAGTTGTTGTTATGAGCAAGCAAGCCATTCAAACCATAATTCCCGAAATGTCGTGAATGCAGCATCTCTGCATTATCAGACTAAAGGCCTTTTTATACGGTACGCAACAATCGCTTGGTCTCTATTCATTTTCAACGAGAGGCAAGCGGGGAAGCGGGGAGGGGCGGCCGGACTGGCAGGCGGAGAGCGACGCAGGCTCGTTCTGTAAAAATATTGCCTTCGTGTCTGTATCATGTACACGCCCGCCCGCCTGCCCGATGAGGCCAGGTAGGATTGGATTTAATATTTTGACAATGCGACGCAGAATGACGTTAGCCTACACTTTCCCCATAAATTCACTTTGGTAATATCCTTTCTCCCTCACTGGTCTGCTGCTGCTATAGGTTACTTGCCCAAGCTGGCAGCACTATGTTGTGATATGCTGCTCCTCTGTAGCCTACCGAGGTAAATGGGGGGTGGAAAGTTGAAATTGAACAGTGTGTTGAATTCATATCATAGCGAACGTTAGCAAGCTAAACTTTGCTGTTCGCCAGAACATAAGCATAAAGTTTCAGGTATTGCATAATAAATAGCCTACATTTTTGACTAACGGATAGCCTATATGGCTAAAAAGTAACGTTAGGCTATGACGCAACAGCGCTGTGCGACATTTATATATTATCTAGAAATAGCCATCTGATAGGAAATGGACACTTAATGTTAGTAGCCTACGTTTCCCGACAGGTAAGGTAACGTTACGTGCCTAGTCACTAATCACTTATCTAACAGGCTAAATTACAATAATAATACTGTACTTGACTTTGCTAAAAAGGGAAATTCAATGGTTTTTTTAAATACTCTTCTGCCTTTATAAAATGTTATCCCTGAGTAGTTTTGTAAAGCTCCTCAGTATATGGTTGGATCTTTCTTGAAATGAAGTAACGTTACCTGACCAAAAGACCTTACAGAAACATATCTAATTAATTAAAAATCAAGTCAACCACTATAATTACATGTTGGGAAGTGCGTACACGAACGCATGCACGCACATACACACACACACACACACACACACACACACAAATAGCATTACTTGAATAAGAATAAAAAGAAAATCCATATAATGCTGATAATAATTGTATGCAGGGACAGAACTGCAACAGATGAAATGAATGTATTTATGAAAACCTATACCTATACTAGACTACAGTATGCTCTGTAGGATTCCCAGGCCCCACTGTAGGATTCCCTTCTTTTTCTGCCAAGGATTTACTGTATGTCTGTGTGAGTAATAATAGGACTACTGAAATACCTGGAAAACTCTTGGAAAAGAATAAGATTAAATCCCGTCAGATACATATTTCGCCTGCCACTGTTAATGCACACAGCCTATTAAAGTGCCACAGAGCTTTCTGACTCTACCATGTCACTCAGGCTGGGATGTATTATGACGTAAATGAGATCAGAACTTTGGGATTACTACCATCCTGATCTCATCAGAGGCATGAGACTGAAAATGCAGTAATGAACTGATTACTAGTGAGATATTGCTGTGTCTCACTTGTGAGAAGATAATCAGATTCTGCTTATGTCAAAATGATGGATGGGCATATTTGCATAATTTGATGAATATTAATGAGGTTATGAAAAAATAGAATTATGCATAAAGAAATGAAAAATTATTTTTTAATTTTTTAATTATTATTTTTTATTTTTGATGTATTATTATTCGGGGTGTTGTGGGGGGTTGTTTCAAGGGGGGGATGTATTGGCATTGTGATGAAGTTGGGGGGTGGTTGTTGTAAACGTTGTTTTATGGTGGGTCTTAGGGTGCTTAGGGGAAAACGTGTTGGTATTTTTTATTAACAACATTGTGAAAACGTAATGGTGTATATATATATATATATATATATATATATATAAATATAAAAGTATAGGTTAGTGGCAATAGTTTTAAGTTTTTTTATTTTTTTAAAACAGTTTGTGTTAGCAGAAACATTTTAAAACAATAAAAGAATTCCAGCAGGCTGTTAAAACGTGAGAAATAGCGGTAGGCTATAGTACATTAGTTGTCTGAAAGAAAGAAAGAAAGAAAGAAAGAAAGAAAGAAAGAAAGAAAGAAAGAAAGAAAGAAAGAAAGAAAGAAAGAAAGAAAGAAAGAAAGAAAGAAAGAAGAAAGAAAGAAAGAAAGAAAGAAAGAAAGAAAGAAAGCCATTTTTAAAAATGTTTTTTAGAGTCGAAGGAAAAAACTCTGACAAGTTTTGGAGATGTGTGCGAATGGCGCCGTAGAGAGAGACCATAGCCATGGCCTCCGTTAAGTCTTAAAACTGTGTAAAATAGCCAAGCGGTAGGCTATATCTAAAAAAGCAAGTTAGTGTTCTAAAAGACAGCCTAGGAGGACTCGAAAGAAAGACTAGAAAGAATCAAAAATAAAAGAATAGGCTATGTAACGTTTTACAGAATTAAAACGCAAAACCTAAAATTACTTTGAATTTCTTCCGAAATCCCCAGAGGTCTGTGGATAGAGAAGCGTTTCCAGAGACCTTTCCAGACTACCATCGACATTGCAAATGGAGCCATTAGCTTTTCGTAGGCCGTATACCTGAAAAGGGTATACGACCCGTAGTATCTGCTTCCTGTCCCCTATGTAATTGACGGACGTTTACACGGGCCAATGAGCTGGATAGGGCTGGAAAGCTTCTGACAAAACGGGGCTTTGAGATTTAACAACAGCTGCTGCTGGAAGGGGTTAGAGGCAACCTTTGAGTGACACGGACAGCTGTGGGGTGGGCGGGATCTCCAACAACTTTTGAATCAAAGAAAGAATAGTGTTATACATATAGCATAGACTAGAAATAATTCAGCGGGCCGCAAAATGCCCCGAACCCCATTGAAAAGGCGTCTATCTGCCTTAAACGTCTATATGCCCTATAATGGTGTTCACTGGGGCAGAATCATGAAACAAAACTTTTGGGTATCTGTACAAGGTTATGTAATAGGGCAATACTTAGCGCCAATATGACTGTTTAGTATCGATGGGCCTATAGATTAATACATGTTGAAAATAAACCTTAGACTAGTGAAACAAACAAACCGCTCAGTAGACTATTTGCACAAGGTCCGTATACAATTTTAGCAGAGGGCGTCGGCCTAATAGACTAGCTATTTACGAGTTTTTTAAAAACAAAGTTAAAATATAGGCTATTTGCTAGATGTCCCTAGCTATTGTTTAGTATCGACTGGCTTGTAAAAAGATGGGTTATTCAATTTAAACAGGATTGAGTCGACATATATAACCTATATTGTTTAAACGTAACTCTTAAATTTCGGAGAACTGTGCGGGGCTACAATCACGGGGGTGGGGGTAGGTGTGGAGTTTTTTCAAGTTACCCCCCACCGTTAAACTATAAAAACAGAGGGGTTTTACAACATTTTTTACAGTAGGCTAGCTGTTCTGATTCACTCTTGACGCTCAGAAGAAGAAGATGACAACCATTTGCAAGCGATGTCTGTAGATTTTTCAACACAAGCTATGTGCGACTATTTTAACTATTGTAAATGTGTGGAACTTACAAGTTGTTAATTAAACATGTTGAATGTTCTACGTCTTAATTTAACGGTTTTAATGTAAATGTATTACAGACTTGGATGAAATATTGAATAGCGATGGGGAACACGTGGTAGGGGGTTTCCAGGAGTTTATTGAAGCTCTACCAGAGGCCTTAAGCGACGACATTACCGTTAGACAAAGTAAGATGTTTTTACAATTTTTAAAATGTACTTTAAAGATGCTTTATATATATATATAATTGGTGAATGTTTAATTGTTTTTAGATGTTGGGGTAGGCTACACAAAAATGTGTGTGTGTGTGTGTGTGTGTGTGTGTGTGTGTGTGTGTGTGTGTGTGTGTGTGTGTTTTAAAATAAATGTTTGCTTATTTAAGTCTTTTTTGTTTAATTTTGTAATTTGATTTTTAATTTAAATTTGTAATTTTTAATTTTTTTAATAGAATTTTTTTTAACATTTTTAATTTAAAAGAACTTGTACGTGTTCGTGTTCAGTGGGCCAGAGTAAAAGACCTGCCACAGAAAATGTTGAAAACCAGGACCCTAACCAATTAGATTTACCGCATGAAAATGTTAACCCGCATCTCTTGTTGATGATGTTAATCAAGCCTCTATTAACACGCATGAACAAAGTAATGAAGCTGTAGAGCATGATGTTTTTGTGGGTTTATTAAGAGCGCTGGACTCTGTAAACCGTGAACTTGCTTGTCGCGTTGAAACAGATATGAACCCAAACACCGCAGAAAATAACACGCATGGTCTTACAGAGCTAGAGATGCCCCAAAGCACTGTCGATAATAACCTGCATGGACTTCCAGAAGTCAACTAAAATGGTGGTGGTGTGATTAATAACGCAGACCTGGCTTCAGGTGATACGTAGGCCAGCATTCAACAGTACAGAAATTCAGCTCCGTTTTAACTTTACATCTTTGTACAATGTTGATAACTACGCAGAGTTTTATGTGCACATCTTAAACACTTTAGAAAATCTACTGGCTAAAGTTTGTGAGCTGTCGAACCCCAGCGATGCCGTACAGTTAGATTTAAGGGGTGATTCTCTGTCTCAGGGTGTAACTGTACAGCTAAATGAAATAGATTTTGAGGTTTTTTTGAGTATGATTCAAGAGTTGGTTCAAAGCAATTTTTATATCCTGGCTGATGAAACTCTGATGCTTGTGGCACACATTTATTCAGAACCCTAATGGCGGTGGAGACCGGCGAAATCATTCGCAAAATGCTAAAACATTTAATAGTTAGCTACAATGCCGATAATAATCTCTGTTTCGCAACATGTTTGACGTATCTTTTAAATCCGACATTCACATCGTGTGATGCTGAAAGAGGCTGAACATTTACAATGTTCCGTAGGTTTGGGTGTTCAGGATAAGGTTAGTTTTTCGGACATTCAAATGTTTGAGAGGTTCTTAAACATCAAGATAGTTGTATGGACACACAGTTCAAATAACGGCGTCTTAAACAAGTTTCAAACGAGCAACACACCACACTCTAAAAAAATTTTTTTGTACCTCGGGGGCGGACACTATTACGGTATCAAATCAGCACAGTACTTTTGATAGGTTTCTTCGGCAGTCAATATTTTTGTACATTTTGTTACAAGCCGTACACCTCTAAACATAACCACTCATGCTTACATTATTGTAACGTCTGTTTTTGCGCAGAATGTTTTACACATCGTTCATCAACAAGGATAAGGTGTAAGGATTGTAAGCGAATCTGTCGGTCTAGGTTTTACTATAACAAGCATAAAGTTTTGAAACGGCAGGAGTCTAGCTGTAAAATGCTCAGTTCATGTGATACTAGCAAGTTCTGTGACAAATGTGCGCGATCATATGTCGTAAGTAGCAACACATCTAAAACACACAAATGTTGTCTAAAGCTCTGCAAAGCCTGTAAGGCTGTATTGACCCCTGAAGTTGAGCATGTGTGTTACATACAACCTGTGAAAACGGAACACCCCAACGTACATTATGTTTTTTATGATTTTGAGTGTCGGCAGGACCATGGCGAACACATTGCGAATTTCATATGTTGCATGGATTTTAATGGCAAGCGTTGGACTGCAGAGGGCGATGGTTGTGTACAGGCTTTTTTAAAAAGGTATCGAACCCCAAAGTACAAGGGGTATACATTCATTGCACATAATTTGAAGGGTTACGATGGGTACCTGCTGATGCAGTATTTGGTTAAGCAAGGTGTGACGCCAAACATCATAGCGCAAGGCAGCAAGCTCATGTGCATTACAGATGAGGCTTTTAAACAGAGGTATATTGATTCACTCTGTTTCCTGACTATGAAGCTGAGTGCCATGCCTGGCGCTCTAGGTTTTGACAATGCTAAAAAAGGGCATTTTCCCCATTTCTGGAATAAAATTGAGAACCAGAATTATATCGGACCGTACCCGCCTCCCTTGTACTATGGTTTTGATACAATGATGGACAAGGAGAGGGAGGACTTTATGTCCTGGTATAATAATGTGTCTGGGGGTGTGTTTGACTTTCGAAAAGAAATATCAGAGTACTGGCAGAATGACGTTGTTATTTTGCGGGAAGCTTGTTTGCGGTTTAGGACAGAGGTGCTTGGGAGCACAGGTTTAGACCCGTTCCAGTGCATTACAATAGCCTCGGTGTGCATCGCAGTCACATCGCCTGATAATTACGCGCAGCATCAGAAATCATTTTCCACAGCCGCCATTCAATGGTTAGAATATGTGAGTCATCGGGAAAAGATTTTCATTCAGCATGCCTTGAACCAGGGGGAGGTTAAGATGGGGAACTATTATCTAGATGGGTATTCAGAGGTGGACGGCGTTCGGACAGCTTTTGAATTTGGGGGGTGTTTTTTTCATGCTTGCCCTCAATGCTTTAATTTAAGCACAATTAACCCTCTCACAAAAACAGATTTTGGTTCAATATATCACAAATTTCAAGAGAAAATTGACACTGCGTCGCGTATACAACCTGTATGTTGTAGTTATGTGGGAGCTGTTGAGTGTGTTTGCTTTAAATGATCAAAATGTAAAGTTTAAAATGTTTTTATTTTACAATAAAATACATAAACTAACATTCAAACAAAACATGCCTGTGTTTTTTTTCACCAGTGACAGGCCTTAAACATTTCACCACAGCATGCAGTCTGTATACAGTTTAACATGTTTTTAACACACTTGTCCAAGTATATTTTATCAACATATCTTGAAACCATCGCATCATTATTTTTCAAATTATCAGAGTATAGGAATATAATTTCACTAAACGGAATCCCTTTGGCCCTGTTGTGCAGATAAAATATGCAATGCTGTCCGCACTTTGTGCTGTGTAGGTCTTGCACTTGTATTGTGTTGTAAACAATCCTTTTACAGTTCTTTTGTAAAAAAGTAATGATGCTATCCGGGAAATAAATGTAGTCAGGGGGATTGCCGTAGGAGTCGAAAAATTCACCAGTTTTATCCGCACGCACATACAATGCTAACCAGTGTTCTCCAGGCTTATTTCGAGGGTGTGTATTCACAATGTACAATGCTGGTAAATTATTTAGTTTATTATCCGGTAGCTCATCGCAGGCCACAACCCCATAAAAGTTCTTTACTGTGTAAGGATTGTTACTCAAAATAGCCGTTAGTTCTCTGGTGTTCTTGATTAATAATAATAATCATACAGCACGTTCCTCCTCTGGTTCACTTCACCGTAGCTCTTACAGTGGAAACTTACTAAGTGTTTTCCAAAGGTCCCCAGATACAGCAATGTGTTCATTGTGACCTTCACCACAGCTTATGCCCGGCTCAAGCTTTATGATGTCATGGATAATGCCTGACAGGGTTCTGTACCACGACACAGATTCTGTAATCTTTGTGAGCCGCCCGGGTGACTGGATGCCTTCTCTAGGTGATTTCTTTGGAGAATTGACTAGTGAGCTAGACCCCGGTGGCCACATTGTTGAATTTGTATCAGGAGGGCCCAAGACGTACGGTTATAAACACGGTTAGGTAAAACATGCATGAAAGTGAAAGTTATAACCCTGCATCATACTAACACGCAAGTTGTCAATCTTTCATCTCTCACAGAATTGGTACAACACTAGGTACAGAATCCAGAG
Source organism: Synaphobranchus kaupii (assembly GCA_029718625.1). Classification (NCBI taxonomy): domain Eukaryota; kingdom Metazoa; phylum Chordata; class Actinopteri; order Anguilliformes; family Synaphobranchidae; genus Synaphobranchus; species Synaphobranchus kaupii. The sequence goes on from CM056386.1 coordinate 25,606,931, forward strand.
GCCCCAGCTCGTGAAATTACAACCAACACACAACAAATTGTGAGGAATAAGAGAGGATTCTCTCTCAGCAACCGCATAGTTTCTAAAAGATTCAGAGTAGTTTACAACAAAAGGGCCCTGCTCCCTGATTTCAAAACTTTGCCATATGGATTCTAGACAAGTGTTTGGGGTTGAGGGTTTTGATAGCCGCCTTCAACATCCTTTTTCATGCATCCTTTTCTCAGGTCCATCAAACAGCGGTAAAAGCGTTTTTGTGAAAACACTGCTCGAAAATGCACAACATGTATTGTCAACAGTACCACAGAACATTGTATGGTTTTATTCGTGCTGGAAAACCATGTATGATGAAGTGCTTTGTAAAATAAAGAATGTACATTTTAATATGCAATGCTGTCCGCACTTTGTGCTGTGTAGGTCTTGCACTTGTATTGTCGTGAGCTGAGAATTAGAATGTTCTATCTGACATTTTTATCAAAAATGAGTTAATTACATAAAAGTAATCTTTAAGTGGTTCTTCATACATGTGTTAATCATTATTTATTTATTTTTTTGATCAAAATATACAAAAACAGAAAGTTCTATCTGCACATCCCCCTCTGCACTTGGTGTTATAAGGTTCTATCTGCAGTCCAATCACAGACCTGATTATAAACAAAGTAGCCAATTAGAGAACGTTTCATTCATAATTCGAAATTTGTTTTATGCCTGACACTGATAAGCAATGCAAAGCAGTCACTGATAAAAAAAAGCATGGTAAGAAGGACAAACAGAACAAAAAAAAACGTAATATTTTATAAGAAAGTGAGAGATGACTTTAAAAGACAGCAGGTTAGAGATAATTTGTTGCTAATGTGAACTACATAATAACTTTATCTTTTAATCTAACGTTAGCTAAGTTAGCAGGCTAGCAAACGTTAGCTAGTTGTCAATACAGTTTCACAGTCAATTTCACTCCTAAATAAAACTTATTATTCATGGAAAAAATCCTGGATTGAAAATGCAAGTGTGAAAACAACTGGGGTTGCTCACCACAGGGTGAAAGCGTAGCTAACTAGTTCGTTTCTAATTGTTTACATGGTTAGCTAGCGATAGTGTTCACACCTAGAATATAGCTCCGCAGTTCGTTCATTGAGTAAATTAACTTACTTTCTGACGAAGGAACTTGACTCCGAAACGCATCAGTTTTTGATTAAATATACACCCCAAAAGGCAGAGTGCTGTCCTTAACCTTTATTTTATCTGGCTTACATAAAATAGTATGTTGTGTTGCCAGCTAGCTAGATTTAGCAGCTTTGAAATAACATTGTCAATGCTTAGCTCACACGTTACCAACTTTGAGATAACATTGTCAATGCTTAGCTCACACGTGTGTGGGAGTGGGGTACCGAACATAGACTTTATAATAAGGTATAATACACCTACAACAGGCCTAGCTGGGCCAAAAAAGGTGTGCTGCCTTTCACTGTCCCTCTTGCACAGCCTACAAAGAAATTATACTCTGGCAGAAGCAAAGAAAAATTATCTGAGGTCCATGTTAAAATATGCCTGCCATGGACAGGGGGCATGTCCCAATAAAAATCCACCCTCCTTTCCTCCGTGCCCCGGAAACCGATCTTTGTGTCTTAATCTAATGTTGCTGATTAGGCTACATATTAATTACAAATGGTTACAAATTGATTAATGTCTCGACGCAAACTGCAATGTCAGGTACATTGTATACTGTACATGCAACTACTTGTACTCAGAATGTTCAGGCAGTTTTGCATACTTCCGGGTAGGAGACAAGACGTGGTAGTGGGGGAGTGGAGGAAAGGAGGAGAGGACTGAAGAGTATTGGGACGCAACCAGGGAGTACTTCATGGTAATATGCAAAGATTACTTTGCCTAGTCAACTGAGGCATGTTTTGGGGCAAGGCTTTGACCACAAACACACAAAGTTAGAATAATGTAATGTAATATGCTTCTTTGTAAACTCATGTGCTTCTGTCCTGTCCTGTTATTGTATTGCACACTGACTTTGTTTAGTGTAATAATAAAAAATATATGTACAGTGAGCACCATAATTCATTGGACATTTTTTGTTATTTTGGTTCTGTACACCCCCCAATTCCCATAGAGATCCATTCAAATGCGGAGTGGTTATAGTATCGCTTGTAAGAGTACCAGAAAATAAGATATCAAGAGTCTTTTGATATTGTTGGGTCACAGACATCAGGAAGTCATGGCATGCAAAGGCTATGCGACCAAATATTTAAAATTATTACTTTATTCTAAACTGTCCAATATTTTTTGATGCCCAAAATGAGGGGGACTAGGTACAAAAGGTTCTATAATTCCTAAACGGTTCATATGGATGAAAATACTGATTAAAGCTGACAGTCTGCACTTCAACCTCATTGTTATTGTATCCTTTCAAACTCAAAGTGCTTGAGTACAGAACCAAAAGAAATGTGTCACTGTCCAATGAACTCTGTTATGCTGTGGGGGGCATTTTCCTGGCATGGTTTGGGTCCACTTGTCCCCTTAGAGGGAAGGGTCACTGCAAATCAATACAATGGTATTCTGAGTGATCACCTTTATCCTATGATGAAACATTTCTATCCTGATGGGAGTGGTCTCTTCCAGGATCACAGTGCCCCCATCCATAGGGCACTGATGAGTATGAAAATGATGTGAATCATATGCTATGGCCTTCGCAGTCACCAAATCTCAACCCAATTGAACACCTATGGGAGTTCATCACCACCATCATCAAAACACTAAATGAGAGAATATATTTTGGAAGAATGGTGTTCCATCCCTCCAGTAGAGTTCCAGAGACTATATACAGTATATGCTAGACTAGAGGTAGAATCTATGCCAAGGCGCACTGAAGCTGTTCTGGTGGCTTGGGGTGGCCCAACACCTTACTAAGACACTTTATGTTGGTTTTTGATAATGTATTTTGATATCAGCAAAGTGAAATAAGCATCAAGATTCTAAAATAACTGCAGTTTTCAATAAACAATATTATTCGATGCACCTTCAGTGACAGATAGAACCTTCTAATTCTCAATCTAAATTACCTCTTCAGAATTAGAAGGTTCTATCTGCAATTTTGGCTTTTCAAAATACCCCACTTACAAATTTCACAACATTTTCATACTTTGCATTTGAAGTACACCTAAGATGAGGGACAAAATTAGCAATAACAGAATAATAAACTAGGAACCATTTTTGAGATGTGGGGAGTGAAAACTTTGATGCTCAATATCTCAAAACTATGCCGAACGCAGATAGAACCTTGTAATGCTAAGCTCACGTTGTGTTGTAAACAATCCTTTTACAGTTCTTTTGTAAAAAAAATTGTAGTCAGGGGGATTGCCGTAGGAGTCGAAAAATTCACCAGTTTTATCCGCACGCACATACAATGCTAACCAGTGTTCTCCAGGCTTGTTTCGAGGGTGTGTATTCACAATGTACAATGCTGGTAAATTATTTAGTTTATTATCCGGTAGCTCATCGCAGGCCACAACCCCATGAAAGTTCTTTACTGTGTAAGGATTGTTACTCAAAATAGCCGCTAGTTCTCTGGTGTTCTTGATTAATAATAATTCACTTCAATGATATTGTCGAAGCATGCGCAAACAATTAAATTAACAGTTCTGGGTAGTGGGTTTCTGAATCTCATCTCCAGACGGATATTACCCGTCTTGATCAGTGATAGATGCTGGCTGCAACATTCATCGGGTGTCAGGTTGAAAGCATAAAGGGTGTAACCGTTCATGTATTCTTGACGATTTATACACAATGGCGTATCTTTCAGATGTCTTCCTGTGGCCAGCGTTAGGCTGTAAAATCCACGAACCGCAGAACCATTACCGTAATTTGGGAGGTATGGCTTGCTCGGGATCGGGACGCCATTCATACTGAGCGATACGTATTCTGCATTGTAATGTTGGAAATTGAAAGGGTTCTTGTTGTAAACACCTGTAAAGGCGTCGTTATCTACCAAACCTATAATGACAGATTTCGGTAATTGACCCAAAAACTAATTTTCTTGATTGCAAACTCTAAGACCAGCTGCTAAACTGAAAGTTTTAAGACTAACATGGTCAATCGGATATTTAACATTTTGATGTCAGTAGAGCCTGGGCATGTCCGAGCTTAACGGGTGGAGAGACCCCGATTTCTTTTACAAATAGTGTGGCCGAGACCATTTTAAGACGGTATTGCAGCTGGGCCTCCTCGCTCATTAGGCAGAACACATCTTTACACCGGACCATCTTAATTTTAATATCGACTCCATTTATAAGTAGTCTCTCCTGAAAAAACATGTCTGCGTGTATGGGTCCAAGCAATTCAAAAGTGTTACTCGCCGCTGTATATAGAGCTCTATCTTTCAAGCCCTTGTTGTCACCCGCAGGGTCTGTTTCGTCCATATGTCCACTGGTGTCCTTATAGAATAATCCGGACGCAAATTGATTAGACATTGTGTCTTCAGAATAATTAAGTAGACATTGCTCTGTAGGGGTACGTGTTGCTAGACTGGCTCACCAGCCTGTCTCCCAGTGAAATATACACCTGTGAAACAATGGTCGCTATGGGATAATTAATAAGCCCAACCTTGGCATCGGCAGGAATATTGGTGCCATCTGCACGGGTTATCTGACATCGTAGGTATAAAAGAGTATTGTTTAAGTCAAGGTAATCTTCGCCATTACCGGCTATATAGAACTCTAGAGGACCAGTATCCGAAATGGCTGACAGGGGTGGCACTTCTACGGAGATGCTCTTATCAATGCTTGTTTGTGTGTACGGAACTGCAAAAAGGTCCAGTTCCGACTTCATACATTCCTCTGACATGTTATGTATGAAGGCCATTTTTAAAAAATGTATCTACTTTTTCTCTTAGCCTTCTTGGTCTGCTTTTTAGCCTTCCTCTTCTTTGCGACTGTGACCCTAATGTATGCCGGTCGTCTCTTTTTAGACTCTACTTGAGACCCGCCCCCCTGGGCCTTTTTTGTGCGTGCCGTGTCATGACCAAAAGGCCCGAACCTTCTTGTTCACCGGTGTTCAAACGACTCGTCACTACTTTATTGACAACATCCTTGGCTATGTTTTTAGCTGCTGACGTTAAATGTGGTCTGGCTATGTTGAAGCCTTTCTTTAGTAGCGGCAATGCCATTCGGAATAAACCTCTAAAAAGTCCTCCAAGACCGCTACCATACATAACACTCACGCCCTTATACCCCGGCAGACCATTACCGGCTTGTGCTGTATAATAATCTATGTACCTATGGGGGTCAACGTATAGGTTTGAACTTGCCTTTTTTTAAATTTTATTCGTGATATCGATGCTTCACTGGCCTGAAATGCAATTTTATAATGGATTTACCGTAAGTGAAGCGTATGTTCTCGTTCTGATCCGATTTCAGCTCAATTGTTATGTTATCAATGTGCTTCTTGCTCATGTGGACGTAGTGCGGCTTCTCATACGAGATTGTGATGACATCGTTGCTATACCCTGTTATATGTACACATCGTAGCAAGGGCACAAAACTATTTCCGACTCTCTGGTAGTCAATAATGTCTGTGTAAACATACATTGTGTAAAACCCCGCACAAATATCGGTAGGATGTGGGGCCATTAATGGTACATCCGGGTCCAAGCCCAACATCCTCGCGAGTTTACCGCTAGCCGTCAGCGAAATATTTTAATTTGCACTACTAATATAAATTCGGTTTTTCATTGCGGAATGGGCCACCTCAATATCCAATTTTCTTGTTTTTAAAGCTTTATTCATCTCCTCCACTAGCATTTTCATGTTCTTGTAATAGCCCCAGCTTATTACAACAATGTAGCTGAGTTCCTTTTTCTTATCATCACTTACGATAAAAGCATTTTCATGAGATGATAGCATGCTCCATGTACATGGGTATTGAATTTCTGCTAAAGCAACTTCCCATTGCCCGCGAAATTTGAGGGTTCTAGCGAACTTTGTTGTGTAACTTGACATTTTATTTCCAGGGTAAATATCTAGACAGGCGTTACTCGGGAGAGTTCCATAAAAACCTGCTTCCTCCATGGTGGCCTAATGTTTTCTACTCTTTTAGATGTCAATCACACTATCTTTAGGTATCCAGCTGTTGTATTTTTCAGGCCATCCGACCCACTTCACTAAAACGAGTTTCTGGTTCTTATGTTTCTTTTCAGATATAATTTTTTCGACCTTAAAGGTTTTGTCTTTTCCAACTATAACCTTTTGTAATTCCTCCTCATAAAATGTTCCGTCAATTTTCGCCGTTCAATCTATATACAGGAGGGATTCTGTGGACCCTTTCAACGACTGTAAAATATTCATCTGTATATGTTTGCTCATAACCTTTTGCAAACTTTCCGCGTACTTTGGAAACTGTGACTGTGTCCCCCTCCTCAAACTTAAACATTAGGTTTTTAGATCTTTTTGGAAAGTGGCCGTACATATTTTTTAAAACTTTAAAAGCATTATTTTCGTTTATTTCAACGGGTTTCATTTTAATCGTGCTGTGGTAGCTGTTATTGTACCCCAGGACCAAATCCTGTACAGTATCTATATAGCGTCTAGTAATGTGTGCTGTGAAGTATCTCCACATTCTGGATTTTAACGTTCTATTGAAACGTTCGACCACAGATGCTTTCACATCGTCGTTGTCTGTGGCAAAGTGGATTATTTTGTTGCGTTTCATCAGACTTTGAAACTATTTATTGAAAAATTCTTTACCCTTATCGGTTTGTATTTTTTTTAGGGATTCGCTCGTTAGCGAGAATTTCTTGAAAAGCCCTTACCACTTCGACGCCTGTCTTGTTTTTAAGAACACATACCCAGGCGAATTTTGACAATATATCTATACAAGTTAGCATAAACTTCATATTATCATTATGCTCAGATAAACTTGACATGTCTACTAATGTGAATCAATGTTTCTCACAAAAACCCTGTTTCTTTTGAAATTGACTCTGATGGGTTTGTGTAAAGTGTATGCATCTTCCCCCGACAACCAGTCCGTAACTTTCTTGTTTGATATGTTACTACCTGTTGTTTCACGCAAACCCCTTCGCAAACGCTCTTTACCACCGTAAGAACCAGGATTTTCTGGAGCATAATAAACATCTTTCATGCGTTTCTCGCCATCCATCCTTACAGCTATCCCAATAATGACACATTATATAAAAAACCAAAGTATTTATTTATGTATTTTTTTAAAAAGTTGCAGGTTACATGACAGAAATCGCATATATATTAACATTTAACAGGTTCTTGAAACGTTTTTAAACATTGTCGTTTATCTGGGTCCGCTCACCTTCAGAGTGACCACAGGTGTTCATGCATTGCACCGTCAATCTCCCAGAAATCTATGCTGACATCAGCAATAGCCTTCTCACTGGCCGGATCAAGGTCTGCACGTAAGATTTCCAGCAGTTTTTCCCTAATGTGTGGCTCCTCACAGAGTTCTGAAACAAGGGTGTCAAAAGACCCCAAGATTCTCACAGGATCCGGTTCCCCTCCAAACACTTTCAAGGCCTTGACCAGCAGAGGGCGCAGCCACGGCTTCTTCACTTTTGCAAGGAATTTGTCAAAATGATATGTGAAATAGTGAGCATCCATTTCAAAGAGGCAGCTGTGTCTCAGTTGACTGGGATGGTCAACTTCACATCCGAGACATTCGCTTCTCAGCTGTTTTTCGATAGCGCCATTCAGAAGACAGGCGACGATGGCTTTCAACAGCTTAACCATCGGACTTGTAAGGCACCCGTCGATTTCGTCTATACACCCCGGGCGGTTTTTTTGTCTGGACTGTTGTACACAGCATGGCCCATCGCAACCTTCGTCTTCGTAGACCATAGCTTTTGGTTCTGTTAAAAAGACGGTTTCGGCCTTGTCGACATTGATCCAAGGCTCTGTAACAGGTTTGTCATTGTTCGCTGAATACTCAGACTCCCAAGATTCTGAGCACACGGAGCCCTGTAGGGGGCTATACATTTTATACAAGTCCTGAGACATGCTTATCAAGAGGTCTGTACAGCCTGTATGAAATCAGGCTTTTTGCAGAGTGGCTTTTAAGGCCCTCTGAAACGTATAGCCACGCCTTAAAACTTTAGAGTTATGAGCTGGGTGGGGCCTTCCTTTTTGGGGTTGATTTGAATTTAACATATTTGAACGTTTAATAATAATAATGAAACAATACGTAAAATACCATGTAAAAGAAAGGCTTTTTTATTTTAAAGTTCACAAAATCAATCAAAAAGACATTCGGTATACATTTCTATTAAACACACACACACACACACACAATCTAAAAACTTTTAAAACAATTTTTGATTACACGTTTTGACAAGTTATTTACACAAAACTTGTAGAGTCTTCGTCATCAGAGACAAAGGGTGTTGGTGGTGGTACATTTTCCTTTTCTTCTTCCTCATCTTCAACCACGGCATTAAACCTCGCACACAAGTTCATTTTCACACAGGCCATTGATCTCCAAATCCAATGATCCTCAAACACATTATCGGCTTGCTCAATAGCCTTGTTCAACAAGTGCAGGTCTTCAAACTGAAAGACAATTAGAGTATCCCCAATGTCTCTTGATTCATAGGTCTCGGTAATGAACAGTTTTTTAGCCGTTTTGTGCGCTGACAAACAGATCACGCTGCAGTCTTCCGAACAGCTCAGAAAATTACAACTACAATGTACATCGTCCACAACATTTTTGTAGCATTGTTTGAATTTAAGCCAGTCATTGTGCACAAATACTACAGACTCCGTATTTTCACTGTACAACTCACCCTCACACAGGTTGAAAAGTGTAATTTTTGGTTCCTCGCCAGACGTGTTAATATTATACCCACAACGGCGATATGTTGATGCTGTCGCTGGCCATTCTTCGTAAAGTGAACGTTTTTGAAGTCTTGACATCGCCGCAAAAGGTTTTTTTGGTCTCCGCAAAACGGTCTTGTTAGCCACAACCTCTGGAGATTTCGGTGTTGAGTTTTCTGAGGTAGACATGCTTCTTTTTGTAGGTTGATTACAGGCGATAGTGTCAACGTCTGTTTCGGCTCTAGACCTGTTCAAAAAGTCGGTGCTTTATACAATCCTGTGGTCAGCGTTACAGCTGGACCTGTCATTCAAACGTCACACCCACCCCCGTGATTGTAGCCCGAAAGTTAAAGGATTTACGTTTAAACAATATAGGTTATATATGACGACTCAATCCTGTTTAAATTGACTAACCCATCTTTTTACAAGCCCATCGATACTAAATAGTAGCTAGGCACATCTAGCAAATAGCCTATATTTTAACTTTGTTTTTGAAAAATTTGTAAATAGCTAGTCTATTAGGCGACGCCCTCTGCTAAAATTGTATACGGACCTTGTGCAAATAGTCTACTAAGCGGTTTGTTTGTTTCACTAGTCTGCGGTTTGTTTGTTTCACTAGTCTAAGGTTTATTTTCAACATGTATTAATCTATACGTTTTCATTCAAACTCTCCTTGGATATCCCGCCAGTATAACAGCTGTTCCAAGTCACTCCAACAGTGTTTCCTGCTGTGAATTGTAGCCCGAAATTTAAAGGATTTACCTTTAAACAATATAGGTTATATATGACGACTCAATCCTGTTTAAATTGAATAACCCATCTTTTTACAAGCTCATCGATACTAAACAGTCATATTGGCGCTAAGTATTGCCCTATTACATAACCTTGTACAGATACCCAAAAGTTTTGTTTCATGATTCTGCCCCAGTGAACAACATTATAGGGCATATAGACGTTTAGGGCAGATAGCCGCCTTTTCAATGGGGTTCGGGGCATTTTGCGGCCTGTTGAATTATTTCAACACATAGAACACATACCTTATAGTCTATGCTATATGTATAACACTATTCTTTCTTTGATTCAAAAGTTGTTGGAGATCCCGCCAACCCCCACAGCTGTCCGTGTCACTCAAAGGTTGCCTCTAACCCCTTCCAGCAGCAGCTGTTGTTAAATCTCAAAGCCCCATTTTGTCAGAAGCTTTCCAGCCCTATCCAGCTCATTGGCCCATGTAAATGTCCGTCAATTTCATAGGGGACACACTGTAAAAAAGAAAAAGTTGGGACAACTCAAAATTTTAAGGCAACAAACTTCAGCAAAATTTTAAGTTAGGCAATTAAACACAACCTTTTAAGTTTTAGTAAGTTAGAGTAACTTATTCTTTTATGTTGTATCAACTTTGAATCCTTATTTCTTTTTAACTCATCTCAAGTTACATTAACTTATAATTTTACATTATATCAACTTTGAATCCTTACTTCTTTTAACTCAACTCAAGTTACATTAACTTATAATTTTACATTATATCAACTTTGAATCCTTATTACTTTTAACTCAACTCAAGTTACAGTAACTTATAATTTTACATTATATCAACTTTGAATCCTTATTTCTTTTAACTCAACTGAAGTTACAGTAACTTATAATTTTACATTATATCAACTTTGAATCCTTATTTCTTTTAACTCATCTCAAGTTACATTAACTTATAATTTTACATTATATCAACTTTGAATCCTTACTTCTTTTAACTCAACTCAAGTTACATTAACTTATAATTTTACATTATATCAACTTTGAATCCTTATTTCTTTTAACTCAACTCAAGTTACAGTAAATTATAATTTCACATCGTAACAACAAGTAGCTTAAACTTGCACACTGCAACAGTTAAGGTAACTAATATATCAATTAGGACCAATAACATCCCATCAAATGTATAAATAATTACAGATGCAACATCTATATTCAAAACTTTTTAATCAAATCCTTTGGAAAAAGGCCAAGTAAATGGCTGCTGAGACCCATAACTGTCCCAGTCTTAGCACTTTATGTGGTATATTGTATACTAGCACAAAGGGAAAATTTGCAGAGTTTCCCTTTAACTTGTGTTGTAACATTGTATACTAGCATCCTTTACATTTGGCACTTAACTTGTTTTTGTAACATTGTATATACCAGGTTCATCTTTTGTAGAACTTAACCTGTCCAAACACCAAAGTAGTGGACACTTTACTACTGACTTACAAGACTTAATCCTCTCTTTCTAACTGAACACATGCTGTGCTCTAAAACTTGAACAATAGGTATCCAGTACAGTCAAGCATACAATAAAATTGCATAGTAGCAAAAAGATCCAGAACTGCCAATCTAACTCTTCAACAATAAAATAACAAGGCTACTTAGATCCAGAACTTTCAGGCAAGTTACATGAGTTACATCATTCTACAAGGGGGAACGGGAACTTCTGCAATTCAAAACAGTTCCAGATGCAACATCATCAGCTGACAGATTCACTGAAGGAGTTTGTTTTTGAGGGATCTGACCCTTGCAGAGAGATCTGTTCCAAGTTCCATGAAAACCTTCTGAATGGTTTCAAATGTGTACCTCAGTTATTTTGGGTACTGGCGGTTTAAAGCGTAGATCAGCCCAAAGAGGAAAGCAAAGGCCGTTGTCAGGTCAGGGAGATCCTGAAGGACGATGTCTTCTTCTAAAATAACAGCAATGTTCATGATTCTTGCAGGAGCTGAACTATCATCATCCTCCAACACAGTGAGGATACCCACAATGAGGCCCTTGGTCTGCTCCTCTTCTGGGTCAGTGTCCTGTGATGACAGACAGGAAATGACCAACACACCAATAGTAAAGCAAACTGAAAGACATTTGTCATTAAAATATTGTGACTCAGAATAAGCTATTACTGATGATGATGAATGATTTCAAATATTGCATAAACCAATAGTTCCCTCCCCGAGTTACTTTGTGACATATTACATTACATTTCCCTGCAACCAAAACCAAATCTCTAATATAAGCCTGCTTCAAAATAAAGGCCTGGTCCCCTCTATTCTCTGACCTCTGTCACTATTTGAGAATTTATATTATGTTATTTTAGAGAAAATATGTATGTTGCGATATATATTGTATTTGCAGCATAGCCTAAAAATATCGAGTTACTATTTGTAAGCCATATCACCCAGCCCTAATAGATCTAGAATAGTCTAGAATGGGACAAAAGGGCAAAAAGATAAAGGTTGAAGGCAAAGTCAAGTACAGTACAGATGAAGTCCTAGGAGTCTATTCTATCTACAGTTTAATATATATTTACAGTTTCTACTAATAACCACTCACCAGACAGTTCCTGAACAGCTTCTCATGACTGTCACGGAGATACAAGGGAAGGCCCTTCAAGGCTGCCGTCTGTCGATGTGCTGTGATGTCAGATGTCTGAAACACAAAGGATTGGGAGAAACATTACACCACGATGTAACTAACATGTAGAAAGCTTTTTTGCCCGCTTAGGTGCAGAACTCAACAAACTGAAACAATCACACACATGACATATTATGGCCTTATAAAGTTGATATGGCTGAAGTGTTAACAAACAGGTGCTTGAGTATTTCATCATCCACATTCTCTACACAATCAGCTTCACCGTTTTCTGTAGAGTCCAATCTAGGACTACTGGTCAATGGAAATCCAGTCTCAGCTCCATCATTACTTGGTTGATCTGTGTCATTAGACTGAACACCACTAACTACCCTGACTGATGTCCGAAAATCTCTCACCGTATGGTTTTTATGCTTCCGTGATACATGACCAGTAAAGCTGTTAAGGCGGTTAGTTTCAAAGCTGCACCCTAAGAATGGGCAAGACACGACCTCTCTGTGTCTAAGGTGATGATGCAAATGAATTAAGATTTTTTTTTTTTACAGCAAATGTCTTTGAATTCACACAACCAACAGTGAAAGGTTGAGTTCTCTTGCCTTGGGACAATCCTGTGTAATCTTGAAAGGTGTGATTTCAATGACCCGAAGGTTCTGAAAGTGCACAAGCAGTCTGTGTGGATGCAAGGCCAGTTTGCTCCTCTGTGATGAAGGCGGTAGTGCTTCAGGAGGACAGCTTCATTGGCATGGGTGAACTTGCAGAATTTGCACTGCATTCATTTAAATCTGAAAGACAAAGGTGACAATTTGCTGGAAATTAGCAAAGCAGGCAGTAGAATAGGTTAATTTCACTCAAACAAATAGGTTCTTAATAAGTTTTAAACATGTATCAATTTAATGTCAATGTAAACAGTAGGCTACACTCTGGAATTTACACAATTTTGACAAACTTAATACAATATTTTGTGCAATTAATTTTGAAATTGTAATACCTTTTGCTACAGGAAAGACAAATTACAATTAATTCAATTTAATTCATAATTTATTAGACACCACTCAGCACACTTCAGTGTATACTAACCCATTCATTCATGTTTTTAGCAGTACCAAAGCTTGTCTGGAAGCACGATTGGGGAAGCTACTTTCAAACTGTAACTTGTAAAGCAAAAATTTTATTATTGTTTGACTAAAACTATGCATTTTCACAACATTTTTGGCTATTATCATTACTACTATTATTTTTTTTAAAACACAGGTTGTAGTTTTTCACAGTACACTCAGACATTAAGAAAAGGGAAACAAATATGCTCACTGATGAAGTGCTATGTCCTTAAAGCTGCAGTTGGTAGCATTTATAAACCCCCCTATTCCCGTGTGATATTTTTTACCTAAGATAGCAAAAGCGATGATGCCGACCTCATCTAGATGGTGGCCGCATCATAAACTCTCATTTTCCAGCTAAACAGGACACTAAAGTGTGTTCCTGAACACATTTGAGGCTTAAAATATACAATGCAGTAACAGAATATTGATTTATATTTCATCAGCACTGCCTAGTTTCATAATTTGATCGAGTTTCACAAGACGGCTGTATTGTGCATGCACGGAGCAGGGGGGCTACGCAGCACATGCACTCCAATATACACTGCATTAGAGACTCATTCTGTTTTTTGTTCAGATGCGGTGGATTCAAGCAAATGACATTAGGAGAGCAAGGAGGAGTCATAGGAGCATGATTTTTGTTTCACAGATGATGTCTTATGTATTACTGTCAGGATATAGTGAGTTTCAGAAAATAAAACAAAAAGTTATTTTTATAAAAGTTACCTACTGAACCTTTAATTAATCCTTCATATTTTCGTCAGTGATTCCACTGTGCACATACAAAATAATAATCACAAAATAACATTAGTAAAACAAGGTTTATTTGACAACAGTTAGACTCAATATGTAGACACTGAGAAGCCCACACTCAGTTTGTTGTTGCAGCGCGTTTCACGGACATGGCAACGTTATTGACATGTGTGTGTGTGTGTGTGTAACTTACTAGCGATGTGTGTCAGCTGTGTGTATATGGAAAAAAGTAAACCTTGGAGGATAAACTGAAGAGAAGAGGGTCGCACACAGCATGTTGTCAGAACGTCACAGCCCTGTTCCGGCGTGCCAGCATTACCTTATACACAGACGCCGTAACACAGTTGATCCCCCAATTTGACTACCTCCCTTCCCGGCGTAATGGCGCAACAACTCTGACCCCCCATTCCGCCTTCGTACCTTATACACAGCACAGTGAGGCGGCATGACGCCGCCGTAATGCCGCCTTGAACAGGCTGTGTAAAAGGGGCTTTTAGTTGCACTTAACGAGCGTCACACTGTCATCAAGTCCAGTAAAACGTTATATTTCACTTCGCTCCATATGTGTGTAACGTGTGTGTGCGGAGGAGCTGAACCCCACCCTTGGCCGGAGGAGAGGAGAGAGGGAAGAGGCGACCAGAAATTATACGAAAACGCGGTTGAGAACTCTCAGCATTATTTTTTCCACGTTTATTCGGCTGAGGTGCTGTGAATAAACTTTAAAGGCACTAAGGGAAAACCCCAAATAACTTTACCCTTTTGATGAATGTTGCAAACTAACGTTAACGTTACATGCCAAGTTTACACCAACAGAAGTAACGTTACTTAACGTTAATAAGATTGAAGCTACAACGATGAAACATCTACGTTTAGCGTTAAGTAATATAATAAGTTACACAAATACAATAATTATTCTATAGTCTATCTTACCTGCTGACTTGCTTCTCTCCTGGAAGGCAGGTGCGGAATCCGCCCGGTGTTGGAGCAGTCAATTCTTCCGACATAACATGTTGAGACATGAAGCTAGCGTTAGCATTGTTCAAACAACAACGTTAGTCCCCAACACTATCTTGAATTGACCACTGTTAACCCTGTACTGTAATTACAAGTTAGCATACACAAATTAAGACCATTTGGACTGGAATAACACACACCCTGTGTTTGAAGGCCAAGACAAGCGTAGCTAACATCAGCTAACGTTAGCCGCTAGCGTTCAGTAATTAGCCATGTGATAACTGATAATGCCTAACGTTACTTTATCCATTTATTTATCACACCATATAACTTTGAAGAAAATTCTGACACCATTTTAACTTAGAGATACTGCAGAGGCTTTTCTAAGGCCCTTTTTTCCGCTTCAATTTGAACTGAAACTCGTGAGTAGGTGTGGTCATATGACGATGATGCCACGTAGTCATATTATGAATATTCATACGGTCAAGGAGTGAAAGGGTGTGTCTTGGTGAACTGACTCAGCCCC
This sequence comes from Synaphobranchus kaupii, assembly GCA_029718625.1. Lineage (NCBI taxonomy): Eukaryota > Metazoa > Chordata > Actinopteri > Anguilliformes > Synaphobranchidae > Synaphobranchus > Synaphobranchus kaupii. The sequence goes on from CM056386.1 coordinate 25,622,485, forward strand.
CTTCCAGCTCTCTCCTCACAACTAAATAAAATGGCTGTATTAGTTGAGCAACGTCTTCGCGAGGAGAGGACCCGGGATGTAACCGAATGGTAAAGCTAACGTTACCTAGCTAAGTTAGCTTGTTTGTCTGCCTAAAGTAACGTTACTATTGAATACATTCAAATACACAGCAAAACCCAGTCACACAGTAACGTTAGTATATTGAACATGGCTGGTTGTAGCGCCCTCATAACTTCACTTGGTCTGGAGAGAATTATCATTTATTAGCTAACATTATTCATAAATGATATAGCTAATATAACTAGCTATCTAAGTTACCAGTTCTCTCTGGACCAAACGGGGCTAAACTCACACACAATAGACTGCCTTGCATTACCTAACTTATCGATACATTCCGTCCGAGTTACTGACCAACTGGTTACTGGTTTTGCTAGGGCTACATCAAATGTATTATTGCTATCGTTTATTAGCTAACGTTACGTATTCATAAAAGATAGCTCACACAGTAGGTTGCCTTCAACCCCACATTAGCTATTACCTATCAGTAATGTCAACCGTTTGCAAAAGCATTTTTGTTGTAGTTTGTACAGATAACTTGCATGTAAACAGAAACAAACTAATGTCCCAACAGATGTGCTTGTGGCCATTGCTCTAACCTGTCCCCTCCAGAAAACCTATGTTGCCGTGAGGTTACTGAGGTAACGTTATGTCAGCGTAGTTATGAAGCTATTCTTGATTTGTCTAATACTGCTGTGCCGTAGTCAGGCATGCTTGGCCCAACTGTATAATAGTGGCCAATACATGTGCAATTACACAATGTCACAAATACAATGTAATAGGTATATTGTACTTAGCTGTTTTACTTAGCTGATGTAATGATTACAAAATTACATCCATCACTGTTGGGATGGCACCTGGCTTCAGCGACAGAGTTTTATAGAAGCCCATCTCAAAGCCAGTTAAATTGTGGTAGCAGTCCGGTGTGAAGTGCGCATTGTACACTAGGGCTTTCTTCGGCAAGTCCGCGTGCTCTACACCGATAGCTTGAAGCCACTGGCTAAGTAGCGCTGGGTCTCTCGGCAGATTATGAAAGCTAGCAGAGCCGGTGGCGTTGCACCGAGGAACGATACATCTCTGACTCCTTCGCATAATGCAGGCAAGTTAGCTAAAGATACCCAGTAGTAAGACGTCGTATATGAATAACTGTAGCTCGATATAAGTCGTAATATTAACGTTAGCAATAATACAAAGCAATTCGCATTTGAACTTGAACTAGCGAATTAGCAGTACAAGGGTCTCCAGTCTCAGAAGGAAAAAAAAAATCGTCGTTCTCTGCTTTTATACCACGTGCCCAGCCAAGACCCACCCCTAGGACCACCTCAAGTCCACCCATTTTTATGTTAAGGATCTCGTGACGTCACGAATCCCCGGAAGCCAGCATATTGGTAAGTCTACACAAAAACTCAGATAAAACCATTTTGACTAAACATTAAATTTTCGGACATAAACAGTTGTGTATGATCATAATCTAACTCAAAACATAGGTTTTCAACGGGAAAAGTCGGTTTTTGACTGCAGTATCACTTTAATAAGACGAAAGGAAGGTTTAAAGTTAGCTTACCTGTGTGAACTCCAGCTCCGATGAGACACAGCCACACGGTCGGAGAACTTCAAGTGACAAATCTCAACTCGGAAAGTTGGCTTTCGCGCATTTCACAACAAAGACACACGAGTTATCACAACTTTCGCCCCTTGTCTTGAATCACAACTTAAAGATATAAGTATTCATAACTCACTGAATGCTTTTGAAACAAACAACTATCCCGGCTTGCTGGACTGACTTAAATTATTGTCTCAATGTTAATCATTTATATTTTTAAGTTTTAACAATTTTAAATTATTTTTTATGCCAAAAAATATAAGTTGGCTTTTTTACAGTGCAGGAAGCGGATACTACGGGGTGTATACCCTTTTCAGGTATACGGCCTACGATAAGCTAATGGCTCCATTTGCAATGTCGATGGCAGTCTGGAAAGGTCTCTGGAAACGCTTCTTCTCTATCCACAGACCTCCGCGGACTTCGGAAAAAATTCAAAGTAATTTTAGGTTTTGCGTTTTAATTCTGTAAAACGTTACATAGCCTATTCTTTTATTTTTGATTCTTTCTAGTCTTTCTTTCGAGTCCTCCAAGGCTTTCTTTTAGAACACTAACTTGCTTTTTTAGATATAGCCTACCGCTTGGCTATTTTACACAGATTTAAGACTTAACGGAGGCCATGGCTACGGTCTCTCTCTACGGCGCCATTCGCACATATCTCCAAAACTTGTCAGAGTTTTTTCCTTCGACTCTAACAAACATTTTTAAAAATTCTTTCTTTCTTTCTTTCTTTCTTTCTTTCTTTCTTTCTTTCAGACAACTAACGTACTATAGCCTACCGCTATTTCTCACGTTTTAACAGCCTGCTTGAATTCTTTTATTCTTTTGAAACGTTTCTGCTAACACAAACTGTTTTTTTTTGTTTTTTTTAAACTTAAAACTATTGCCACTAACCTAAACTTTTATATATTTATATATATATATATATATATATATACACCATTACCTTTTCACGATGTTGTTCTAATAAAAAATAAAAAATACCAACACGTTTTCCCCTAAGCACCCTAAGACCCACCGTAAAACAACGTTTACAACCACCCCCCAATAAAATGACATCATCACAATGCCAATACATCCCCCCCTTGAAACAACCCCCCACAACACCCCAAATAATAATAAAATAAAATAATTAAAAATAATAATTAAAAAAAATTTAAGTTTTTTATGCATAATTATATTTTTTCATAACCTCATTAATATTCATAGAATTATGCAAATATGCCTTCTTCCATGACATAAGCAGAATCTGATTATCTTCTCTCTTTTGGCGATTTCAAGCCTGTGAAAGGTGCCTGAAAAATGCAAAACACATTTTCCTCAGAATACCTCATACATTTGCTATGAAGTACAGATCAATGTAAATCTAATCAGCTGTTGTATTCTTGGCACATTGAGCTTAATTATACTAATTCTAATTAATGAGAACTCATCAGCACTAGAGAAATGCAAATTAGAATAGAAATGCGAATCATGTATCAACCTTTTAAAATATAAAATGGCACGTCTTCGAGGTCTCTTAGGCTTTGGCATTGAACTACGCCGCCATCTGTGAGACTGAAGGGTCTTCTATTCCGAACCCTTATATGACACCCTTCATCTTCTCTAGGAAAAATACAACAACAAAACTTGTCATCCAAACATATTCAGTGGTTGTGTGGTACAAGGGACATGCAGTGTGGCACACCTGTGAGCAGAATGGCTAAAAATATCTCCAGTGAGCTCATCTGACATGTGTGGAGTTGATGTCGGTGCTCCTCAGTTAACTTTTGTGCCACAAGATCAACCCAATGACCTACTCAGACTTTTTGCCTCGCAGATTCACTGCAAAAACAAAGTAAAATCTTACTTCTATTACTTTTTTTCTAAATAAGACAAAAAGATTGTGAATGAGGTGTGAAGAATTTACTCAATTAAAAATTTGCCAATGAGATAAGACAATTTCACTTGTCAAGCAAAAGGTAACTTGAGTTGAGTAAACTTTATTATCCCACAAGGGGAAATTCATGTGGTCATACACGTTGTAATGGGGGCCTGACGTGTGAGGTAAGAGGAGCCAAACGCAGCAAGGGGGATTCATTAAGCACTAGGCCACTAGGACGGGAAACCCCGTAGTTAAGGGAAGAGACGAGACAGGGAACACACGTACCAAAGCCACTAACCGGCTCACTGTCACGCGCCAATGAGTAGAAGCGCAAATGTCAGGTTTCTCAGTAAGAAAACCAAACAAGACGAATGGCACAAATCACTGGGCTCCCATACTTCTACGCTAAGTGACTAAAGAAAGAGCCAGAAATAACAAACGCCCTGTCTCGATAACAAGACTCATAAGAACAGGCGAGTAGCACAATGGCACAAACAAAACACACAGCCAACAAACACTGCAAACTAATACAAATTAGTATACCAGGAGGCGAAAGGAACAGAGATCTAACGTTCCAAGGCTACCCTCAGAGACTCGCAGTCAAACGCAAATATGTCAACAAAATCGCCCAAGCTCCATATGAGGAGAGACATACCCGAGGAGACGAACAGAACTACAGTTCCGAACAAAATCGTCCCACAGGTAAAAAGGACGAAACAGGACAGCTGCTCCGGATATTTACCAGCTAAAAGATTAACGTGAATTTGATAGAGAATAAACGCCCTGTCTCTTGGTAAAGAGGAATGTAACGAGGAGGCGAAGGAACAGAGATAACGTTCCATAGCTACTTTCATAAGCTCGCAGTCACATGCAGAAAACATAAAGGGGTAAACGCCCGATCTCCCAGGAGAGAGAAACATTTTACAGACGAGCCGACGGAGCACCGCCGTCCCATAACTTTAATAGCAAAATGACTAACACAAGCTTAGTAGAAAATAAACGCCCTAACCTCTCAGTAAAGGGAAATGTAACGAGGCGAAATGAAACAGAAATAACGTTCCAAGGCTACTTTCAGAGACTTGCAGTCAAACGCAAACATGTCAACAAAATCGCCCAAGCTCCATAGGAGGAGTGACATACCCGGAGAACGAACAGAACTACAGTTCTGAACACAATCATCCCACAAGTAAAAAGGACGAAAAAGGATAGCTGCACCGGAATTACAGGCTAACAGACTAACGCAAGCTTAATCGAAAATACACGCCCTGCCTCTAAGAATAAATAAAGCCCTAAAGTCAGTATGATAAAAACGCCCGGTCTCTTAGTAAGAAATGACTATACAAATACACCCACAAACAAACAAAGACTTCAGGGAAGAAAGCAGACAGAGAGAGGAGGAAGAGACAGAGAAGGCAAAAAATCTAGGCAATGGTCAAAAAGGAAAGACCAAGAAGCGGTGACAGAAACGAGCACACAAAAAATGAATTCAACCTTAAAGCTCAAAGCACAAAGGCAAGTCCCGCAACTCCAACAAAGCACAACGGAGCAAAACGGTCTCCTTACAAACCTAGACCTAATCATCCTGGCTAAATATCAAAAGGGCGAAATAATATCACACACAAAACAGCACAGACAATGCCAGACAATACACCACAGTACAAATCAACAAACAATCAATATCGAAGCCCCGAACAAAGGAATACTGAGGCTTATATAGCTCACCGGCAAACACGCACACCTGTGAACGCTGACGAGACTTCTCCGCGAAAAGACGAGACGGAGCCAAAACTCCACTAACAGAGCATCGCCCACGTGTGGCGACCGAGGAACATGACCGCAAGGGAAAAAGGGTCATAAACCATGACACACGTCCTATTTAAAGGACAGAGGTACACTATACAAGAATTATATAAAATGCATAAAATACATTATACTTTCACAATATGTGACAGGTGTTGGTAAAACGGTCCACAAGTAGCACGGGGTAATTTCTCTGTTTTTTTGTTTGTTTATAAAAGTACAAATCCTGAGCTTTCAAATGATGTCTCATACACTGCACTATGCAAATATTTAAAGAAGATATGCTTATTTGAGTGTTGGTACTCCTTAAAACTATTTACTGAGAAAACAGCTCTCAAAGATTTGCAAAGATTCACATCTCAGGCTGGCAAACTTAATGGGTGTGAACAGTAGCTGGCCAACCCCACCCCCAACCACTCCCCCACTAGAGTATTATGTCAGTATCTGTCACTAGCTGTTAGCTGTAGCAATTGCAACCACAATTGTGGTTGGATGCTGCCTTAGCTACAGCTGACAGCCAGTTGACAGATACTGACATAATAGTTGTTCCAACCACTCCCAGACTTTTTTTTTTTCTTCATTAGGAGCTTTTCATGGTTAGAGGGATCATTTACCCTCTTAAGCCATAAATAGCTATGCATGCCATGAAGAATAAAAGTACCATGTTCACATTGTGCTATATTACAAACAATTACATAAAGAGGTAGGAAAAGTTTTTAACTGATCAAAATAAAGGCTGATGTGAATCAATAGGCTCCTAATTGGTGAAAGTGCGGACACATGGCTAGTAAAACTAATCATTTGGTAGATAATGAAGAATTATTGCAAGTGACAACATTCAAATAAAACATTAACATAAACTATAATAGTGTATTTAAAGTCCAAAGTCTAGTTTAAAGTGTGCAATAGCAGGATCCTGCTCTGGTCAGATGGGCATAAGCACAGTGTTCAATTTTTAGCTCTATAATGTCCAATGCATCTGGTGAGATGCAGTCGAAGTGAATCTACAAACAGAGACTCTTGTTCTGAGCCGTTGTGGACTTTCAATACCATGAGCAAACCCGGGTGGTATTTCACAAAGCAGGATTACTGAGTTGGCTGGACTATCCAGCTAACTGATTAGGCTAATGTAAAATAATGTAAAAAAACCCTTCTCGCCCCTGAAAGGGTCCCGAGTGACCATGACCCATAATGGTTATCCGGAACTCATAAAACCATGGTTACAGTCGTAACCTTCGTTTTTTTCATTCCTTCGACTATTAGGGTCGTCAACTTACCCAGGACTAATAGCATCCACATCACGAAGGACAGACATACTGTTAAGTGGCCACCGGAAGAAGCTTGTGGTGGCCCGTGCTGACCCTGTGCAACATCACCTTGCCTAGAGGTAATGGCACAAAAGCGTAAAGTAGGCTGGTCGGCCATTAGTGCGCTAATGCATCTACCCCCAGGGGGCTATCGAGAACCACTGGGGGCAGTGAGTGGACTCCTGAGAGACGAACTGGACTGACTGAGCACATATGAACAGTCGTCACACCAACTCCACCACATAGGGGTGGAAACACCATTCGCCGGGATGAATATCCTGGCGAGATAAGAAGTCTGCTGTATCATTTCGGACACCCGGGAGGTGTATAGCACGAAGAGAGGCTAAGCTAGGAAGCGCCCAGTTCAAGAAACGCTGGGTCGCTCTCAAAGACTGGTGGGACCTTGCTCTGCCTTGGTGGTTTATGTGACAAACTGTTGAAGTGTTGTCAAACCTCATCATCTCATGTTTTACCCCCAAGCATGGGCAAGAAGTGCCTCAGTGCAAGATAAACTGCTCGAAGTTTGAGAAAATTTATGTGGTCCGACTGATGTACTCGCGACCACAATCCTTGAGCTGGTCACCTTGCTTCAAGCGTGACAGTCCCACTTGGGGTGCAGCGCCATGGCGTTTGACCACATTTGAAGCGGCCTGGCTGTAAGGTGTCTGGGAGGCACGACCGCTGAGGCAGCCACAATCAGGCCCAGAAGCCACTGAGAAACCCTAATTTCGAGGACCGCGTTCACCTGGAACCAACGCACGTTGAGCACACTGGCTATGCAGCGGGGCATCAAAGATGCCCTTATGCTCCTTGAATCGAGCAATATAAGTGATGGACTGGCTCAGCACTAGCTGGCTCTTGCCATAATTGACATTGATGCCCAGACTGGAGATATGTGCTACCGTCTAGGCAGTGTGTGAGAGCGCCATACTGTACGACTCGGTACCTACCAGCCAATTGTCCAGGTATGGCAGGATTTTTACCCCCTTCAGCTGAATTGGTATGCCCGACCTTGAAACGCAAAGCGGAGGAAACAACGGTGTTCCACACAGATAGGGACGTATTAGTATGTGTCTTTTAAGTCCACAACCGTAAACCAATCTCCCGGTTTCATGGTGTGTAAGTCTTCCTGTACCCGGAACATCTGGAAAGTGTACTGCTTTAGATGCAAATTCAGGCCCCTCAGGTCCAGGACTGGTTGGAGGAGACCATCCTTTTTTTTTTTTTGTTTCCAGAGAAAACATGGAGTACAAACCACTGAGCCATTCAGAGGGAGGCACCACTGACACGGCACCCTTCTCCAGGAGGCCGGTAATTTCTCAATTCAGCATCCCTGACTGGGGTCCAGGACACGTGTAAAACTGACCCTGGGAATGTTGAACCGGAGGCGGTGAAATCATGAAAAAAAATCCACGGGTCGTTTGTAAGGGCCGCCCAATTCGCCATTTGGTCTTGGTGAAACTGCCCCACTGCCGGACTCAGGGCATTTGGGGGGGGTGGCAGTTGGACTGCTGCCCCCTAGCTGGATGGTAAATGGTTAAGTAAATATTAACTGTTGCAAATCAGCAGTTCCAATAAACAGTTTGCAAAAACTACTGGCCCATAGACTACTTACAGGGTAAGAAGATAGTTGTCCAGTTTTCAAAAAGCATAATTCTGTAATAGTGGTCTCACCCTATTGTCCGTGGGCCAGTATTGATAGCAAAATTTGCTTATCTTTTGGGGCTTTAATGTTCACTTGATAATGATCCTACACTGTCCCTTAAGTGTGCAAACATTATGTAGGATATCTAATATTTCCCCCCTTCTCTCTATCTCTGTCACTTTCTCACTCTCACCCCCCAACATCAAAGATAAGCCAGTCTTTGTCATAAATGACCCCTCTCTCCCCCTCCCTGTGGAGGTATTTTATGAGTGTACCGCAGAAAAAGAAGTTAGTCTGTTTGGAGTTTGTTGGTGAAGAAGTCATTCTTTTTGGTTCCTCGTGCATTTCCTTTTGTTCCTGTTCAGCTGGAGGGTAAATAATTTGGCAATTTTTGGCTTATCTCTCTCTTTTCTGGTATATTCAAATTAATGTCTGCTGTCTTCCATTTTGTAAATTATAAGTAGTCAGCCTACATTCCTTAGTGAATGTATGATTTCCAGTCATTATTCTAATTGAATGTTTTCATTTAATAAAATTACTTAATCTCAAGACCTGATTTAGACTTTGTTTTGGCTTGTTGGTTGATCCACCAGGTTACTGTTCGACTTACCTATCAAAGAATTTGGCGATTTAATTGATGATTGTCATTTTTAATAATAATTATTAAATTAAATCACGTAAAGCTTATTTTGAATGTAGGTTAAGTGAGGGGTTCTAGCACGCAATATTGCTTGTGTTCAGTATTCAGAGTGCTGAACGTTTTAACAAGGGCATTGACTGTTGGAACCGCTGGATTCAGATAATACACATTTTACCTAGTCCTCACTTACCCGACAATTAGCTGCGTCACAAGTCAAGTGACTTTCCAAACAATACTGGCCCAGAAAATAATAATTTTGTTGATAGTTGATAATTTATTTTAATCATTTTTGAGTAAACTTTAAGTTGGCCAATATGAGACAACCTTGGAAAATATCATTTTTGGCAGCATTCATAGTTAATGTCACTGTTTCTGAGAATTTTGAACACAGGGCGCTGGTCCTTTATGGCATGGGCCACCTTGACATTTTTTGGCAAAATTAGAGTATACCCACTCCAGGCACCACTACACCACTGAGTTATAGAATCTGAAATGTTCTATAAACATGGGATCACTGTGCATAATGTTCTATGAATAATTACCACTTTGTTGTCACCTTTCCACTTTATCTTAACTGGCTGTTCCTTTAAAACACTGATTTAACTGATTACAATACAATGAGACCCAAATTACTTCAGGAAAAAGGACACTGTTTTTCCAGGGACCTGAATTTAATAAACATTTGTCCTTGACAATATTGTTTTCCTCAAAGACCCTTTAGCTGATGTTCATAATTACTGTAAAAGCATGTTTGCATGGAAAAGTATTAACACATTTGTGAATCATGGGTCAAAGAGTGAATTATGAGCAGGGTAACCTCAATCTGTCAGCACTGCCAGTATTGTTTTAAATACCACATAATGCAACAGATCAATTGTGAAACAGACATTTTCCAAACTAATCTTATATCAAGTTTTATTGGCAGTGCAAAGGTTCTGTGATTGATTTTGTTGCAAATAATTGGGATGGCAGGGATGCCATCCACCAAGTTACAGCTTGGCGGGGCATGCCCCATACCTATACAGCACTATATAACAGAGTTAGCCACTTTTCAGGGTTTCCTAAAGAAATAACCTCAATGATCACAGATTCTTAAGAACATTAACTTCTGAACCGTCTGAGCTCATATAAACACACATAATTCAGATAAAACCTCACACATCCACACAATAAAGCCCAAAACTTGGGTTATTTTGCTATTTTTTCTTCTTATTGTTCTTCTCACTATTGTTTTTCTTCTTATTTTTCCTGCTGAATTAATCATCACAAATGCTGCTTGCCCACAAATAATAATAATAATTTGGATAACAACATCTGATCACCCAGTAATGACATCTCATCACCCAATAACAACATATTATCAAAGTAGTCTTAGTCAGTTGCAAGATACACAGGCAAGATGACGTAATGCTTTTTTTGATGTCCAAATGAGGATGTGAATATCATGATTTTGGACATATAACAGGGTTTTTCCTGTCTCAAAAATAGGCTTAGGTGGTCCCTTAAGTGTGGCCAGTCTAACTTGGTCATCGCGGCTATCTTAACACCTATACCGCTTCTATTCCAATTTTATGCTTTGATAAGACACCAGTTCTGGGCATAGATTAACATAAAACTGTCATAGTTTATGCATTCTTTCGATTTTTCGGTTCTATTAATTTTTCCATGGCTAACGGGACCAGAAGAGGCACATGGGTTTGTCAGTATTAATTCATCCCTTTATTTGTTCACAACAGGGATCTTGATTTGTGGCTAGGATCTTACTTTAATTCCAGTAAAGATTCAGGTCATGATACACAGGAAACTTCTTAAGGCGGTGCAAATGGGCAATTTTGCCCACAAATGTGACCAACAGTATTTTTTCACCACATTTTTCACCCATCATGTTTTCCTCACTGATTTTTGTCCCATTTGCTTATCTCCATCCTTCTTGGGGGCAATATTGCCCATCTACTTGCCTAGAAATATTGCCATCATGGCCTATAAACCTTCCTTATACTTAAGTATACCAATTATAAATGTACTTTATCACATGGTCAGCCACATGCATTAGGTTTTAATAGTTTTTTCCTAGTATTTGTACTTTGGCTGTGCCTCAAATTGCATACTTTCGTACTCGAGTATGTGTAAGTATGTACTTCCAAGTGCACTAAAAAGAATATACTGCTTAGTATGCAAGAATGCAAAGCCGCTTAAAAACCTTAAAAACCCGTTATTTTTAGAGACGTACTTGAAAAATGTAGGCGTCACGCTCAGGTTTCTCAGATGGCAGCGTCCAAGTTCAACAAACGACAAGATTCAATTCTCGATGGCTGTGTGTGCGTTCATCCCCTTATTGCACATTGAAATAAAATTGATATTGGTTGTTTTCTGATGCATTTACTCACATAAAAATAATTTTAAAAATAACGCCAATGCACATAGGCTATGATACTCATTAAAAATAAAACTATAGCCTACATTACATACATACTTGGGGGTGGTGGGTGGGAAGACAATTAGGCTATAACCAAATAGGCCTATATATCTGTCTTATAGCCTGGTTCTTATAGGGAGGGCAAAATGGAGCGTTAGAACGTAGAAAGAAGTATACACGTGAGCTCGACAATACATTTCTCACATAAAACCTAGGGGTTGCGTTAACCGAGAATTTCCCGTCATTTACCTATTTTTAGAAGCTTTGACGTAAAAATCCAAATGGTATCCGTCATTTTGATAGATAAAAAGCATTGCTGCAAATGTGTTGAACACTAACTGACTACAATAGCCTAAAACGTGTCATCTAAATACATTTTGTTCAAGCATGCTAAACAATTTAATGGATTTTGTATTTCCTGTGAATTTGGATTGATAATGGTTAGATAGATGCCTTGACAAAGATCTCACTACCCATTAACTCTAGTGTAGATTTGTTATCGGAGTTGCATCTCTCTGTTGTGTCACAAATGTAGCCCTTTTTCTGTTTATAGCTAACGTTAGAGCAAGGGCATGGAATTAAAACATTTTATTTTTTTTATAAACATGCTCTGCACTTTCTTTTAAAGGCAATTGATCGCATTTTATTTTCAACACTAGCTGAGCAAGGACAGTGAATGAAAACTTGTTTTTTGAATAAAATACTACACTTTGTATTGCATAGGCTATCTCATCTCATAATTCAAACAAATAATTGTACGAATAGACTTGTAGTTGTTGGAATTAAAATGTTATGAGAGCGACGCACGTCCAAAAATGCAGTGCATACGCTCTATAAAAGTAGTAAGCATTAGCAATAGTTTGTGTGATACAAACAACAGCTGAGTTTCAAGCTATGGAACAAACAAATCTCTCTGGAATATGTAGTGTAACCGTACAGTAGATAATTCCTACAGAATTCCATTAATAGCAACACAGTTTTACAGTACAGCTCACCACATTTCCCCTTTAATCAATGTCATTTCAATACTTTTAAGACAAATCTAGAAAGCACTGGTTACTTGACACAATTATCTCCTCTAAGTTGTACAAAACACTAGTTTTCTCCTTCACTGCCAGAAAGCACTTAATGAGTTCCTTAGGATTAGTTTAGGGAAGTGTTACTACAGCATATGTGAACAGTAAAGTGAGATTAAAGAGACCAACTGTGGACCAGATCAAATTGCGGTTAATTTTCATCTACCACTTTTGAGAACCTTTGATATAATTTACTTGTTATGCAAACTACCTGTTTATATCGATCTAACAGTGTTCACAAGATATGATATATAGTACTTGTGTTATGTTGTAGTTACTGTATTTACATACAGCCTATGGTGGCAATCAGTGATCAATTTGTGAAAAGAACATCAGGCAGTCAACTACTGTGAGGACACACTGAATAGCTCTGTTGCCCTCACAGATATAAATTAATACTTATTGCTCCCCTCAATCTGACAAACTCAAGACAAACTGTAAGTTTTATTTCCACAGACCGCTGTGTACGTGTGAATGCGTTATGAAATATAAGCCAAAATTTTCTCTAATATAATCCTTGAATGTTCACATACACTAATTTTAAAACTCTGTCCTCTCCATCCTTGTACATATCAGACAAAAAAAAAAACCCAAGCTGGGCCTCCTGGCCTTTGAGAGGTCTGCAGCCAGAAGCACCAGACCCAAAGAAGTGTGTGTGTTCATTTTTCCCATGTGCGTGGTCATGTCCCTCTATTTTAAAGCAGAACAATACCTACAAATGCATCTGAATGGTCCTTTGTACGAAGATGAGCGCATACTTGTGACTATATCTCATTTTGACACCATCTAGATTAGGAAGGGCCCCAGCTAGGTAACTGAAGGCCTTTTGCAAATTATATTGAATATATATCTTGTTTTTGAAACTTCAGCTAGATAAGGAGCTAGGCGGAACTTTCTGGAAGGCTGAGAGAGTCTTCTCTCGCTCTGATCCTTCCAACAACAATTAAAAATGTGGCTGGGCCCCTGATTCCGGTGTGCGTATGTCTGCCCGTGTGTCCTTGATGGTGAAAGGCCTATGTGTGAGTATATTGGTGTGTGTGTGTGTGTGCTGGTTCTGGTTTAGACTTGTTTTGCAAACTGGCCCAAACCCCCCTATACAGAATAGCATCTTTATGTAAGTGTGTCATAAGCCGGTCAAGGCGATGCCCGGCACAGAATATCATGCTTACATAAAATCAGAACAGGGCCTTTACTCTGGCCATACAGTGGTCTGTAGTGATACATATATATATCATATATATACACATATACAATACATTGTGTATAATCAAATATAGTGGTCATACATTGTTTTTAGGCCTCATCATTCCATGCATTTATCTGTAAGAATACCTGGGTAGAAGATGAGGGGCACTCCCTCAATCTCCCTGCCCTTACACCCTGCACAATGCCTACCAGGATTATGTAATTACTGTTTATACCAATAATATTTAGACACATTCTGGATGATTCGTTTTCATACCTGAATTTTATTCCACACTTGCAAGCCGAAGAACACCATCATCACATTGGTGGCAGCATCATGTTGTGGGGGTGCTTTGCTGCAGGAGGGACTGATGCACTTCATAAAATAGATGGCATCATGAGGAAGGAAAATTATGTGGATATATTGAAGCAACATCTCAAGACATCAGCCAGGAAGTTAAAGCTTGGTCGCAAATGGCTCTTCCAAATGGACAATGACCCAAAGTATACTTGACCAAACCAAAGTTGTAGCAAAATGGCTTAAGGACAACAAAGTAAAGGTATTGGAGTGGCCATCACAAAGTCCTGACCTCAATTCAATCAAAAATTGGACTCAGTTATACCAGTTCTGTCAGGAGGAATGGGCCAAAATTCCAGCAACTTATTGTGAGAAGCTTGTGGAAGGCTACCCGAAGCGTTTGACCCAAGTTAAACAATTTAACGGCAATGCTACCAAATACTTACAGAGTGTATGTAAACTTCTGACCCACTGGGAATGTGATGAAAGAAATAAAAGCTGAAATAAATCATTCTCTCAACAATTATTCTGAAATTTCACATTCTTAAAGTAAAGTTGTGATCCTAACTGACCTAAGACAGGGAATGTTTACTAGGATTAAATGCCAGTAATTGTGAAAAAAAGCTGTAATTGTGTTAAACCTTTGACTTTCAACTGTATCTTACTGCTGCTCTGCTACAGAATCAGATTTGTGTCTGAAGTAGCAAGCAAAACATCATTCAAAAGAACAATGCTCACTTCAGGGGATAATAATGAGGGGCAAATCCACTTTTATAACAGTGTTATTATTCATTCATCATTACATCATCACCGATTATGAAATTCACCCACATAAGCTATTGTAAGTTGCCTTGCAAATTACAAGTTCTTACATTAATGTAAGCTAGGCCAATAGATAATTTAACGTTACCGACCTACAAACCATTAGTTAGGTCTAATGTTACCGTGTATAGCCTACAATATATAGTTTCATGCTTATCTTCGTTTCTTGCAACACATTCACCGACCACAAAATCTGTCATCTCAGTCAGGTTCCATGAGCATGTGCATTCATTTATGATAACGTCGTTTCATCTCCAAAACTTTTCTGCCAGATAATCCCTCAAATCCAACGTTACTTCATCTAACATTAACATACCAATCTAGCCATGACTAGTGGCATAATGCTGGCTAACTAGTTTGTAAAAAAAAACTAACTAAAATAAAACTGTACCATCATTTTCACATCAAAAACGGCTAGCCGCAGAGACTCTTGCTCACCTAGATTCTAAGTTTACTTCAGTCAAAATATGATTCCGTTCATCAGGACCCGTTGACCGTTCTTTAGAATAGAATAGAATAGAATAGCTTTTATTTTCCCTTTCGGGAACTTCAGTTGTAGCCCCAGCAACAACAAAAAAGACATAGACAGTGGGGCAGACCCACAACACACAAACACACACACAAAATAAAGACATACAATATCAAATTAAGTTAATTAAATTGCAATACAGCCATGATTAAAAATAGCCCCCGCTGTCCCGAGATGTCCAGTGTCATTTAGCAGTCCAACACACAAACTCGTAACGAGTAATGGAGCAACTGCGTCAGCCTTCCCACTCGTTGCCTCACTCCTCCCCCACACCATCTTCTCCTTCCCTTCTATGGTTGTCCTTTGAAGACCGCCTGCACTCTCTGATCAGTATCAACATTTTCAACTCCCGTGAAGAGCGATGGTAAACTTTGCTGCTGCAGATCCAACGGAGCATATGTTGCGAAAGCCCAAAATACATTAAAATTAACAAACACGAACACGAGACAGCTGGACTACATGTCGCCATTACAGCACCACGTGACATCACCAAGAATTAATGCCAAGAAGCTGTGGCTAACAACAGCTAATGCACTAGCCCAGGAAAAATACATTGTTTCTGTAATCAAATGCTCAAAGTGAAACCGTTCGATTATGGTCAGCTCGCTAATGACTATGTTAGTCTACTTTTCATGGTCATGGATCATAATGTAGTTACTTACCGGGTGATTCAATAAGGCAGAGAAAGACTGGAGTTGTATAATTTGTCCACTCTGTAACCAACAGCACTCGAGTCCTGTTTGGTTTAGTTTGCCAAAACATCATTAGCAAACAACATATCAATGTAATTTTCTGACATTATAATAAAATAGCAATGATAGCTAGCTTGATCTACGATGTGTCCCTACTCAGAATAGTGATAGACGCAGCATGTATGTGCATGTATGGCTGTTCTTTTGTTTTGTTGTGAGCTAGGCTGAAGTGTGTTAGCTAGCGCGGCAGCTGCAAAGGGGCAGCAGTGACGAGGAGAGCGAGGACAAGAGGGAAGCTTAAACTGCGCCGGAGCTTAGGGGGAGACAAGCCTCACGGCCCGATGGCTACGTTTGGGACAATTGGTGAATTTGTGGAAGGGAATGAGGACTGGCCAGAGTATGAGGAGAGGTTTTGGACTTTTTCCTTGCCAATGATGTTACTGTTGAAGCTAAGAAGCGCTCAATTCTCCTGAGTGTGTGTGTGGCTAAAACTTACAAGCTTATAAGGAATTTAGCCACACCGCGGAAACCAGGGGACATATGATGAACTGGTCACTCCCGTTGGGAACCACCACAATCCAATGCCCTCTGTGATAGTGCAAAGATTTTAATTCCACAGCCATTTTCAGAAGCAAGGCCAGTCTGTAGCTGAGCTTAGACAATTGTCGGAGCATTGTGATTTCAGGGCGGTGTTAGATTACATGCTCCGTGACAGATTAGTTTGCGGCATTAATATTGATGGCATACAGCACCGCCTGCTGGGGGTAATGCCACCATTGACTTTTAACACTAGGGGCCCTATCTTACACCCGGCGCAAAGCGGCGCTAACCCAAACGCAAGTGTCTTTGCTATCTTACACCCGGCGCATGGTTCATAATAACGCCTTGCGTTCACGTCCTTTAACTACCATGTATTCTTGCGCCCATTACAAGTGAACTGGGTGTATAAAAGGCTCTGGCAGTGCAGGGGTGTTTATCATTTAATACTCATGTTCCGGGGCTAGACGGAGTGACGTGTGCATACCTCGCTAGCGTTTTCGGTTAGTGTGAGGAAAAGAGAGAGGGTGTTCCAGTTCAGAGCGCACCTCGTTACAGTTTGGATTCACTCACCTGTGTTAGTTAACACTCTTCCTTTCTGCCTGTGTGATCCAGTTCTGATACTCCGAGTATTGAGTCAATGACCGAAAGTAAGTGCCTGTTGCTTTGTTGTCATGTTTAAATATTTCTAAGTTTAATCAAGCATGCGTATGCACCCAGAGTTACGAGAGGTATTTGCATATTGTTGCGGTGCGCATGTTGTAACTGACCGGAGGAAGTGTTAATTTAATGTTCGATCATTTAGATGTTTAAGTTATAGTACTTTATGCTGTGGTGAAGTTAGATAGAGTTAGGTAGTTAATTAGTGTTCAATGTGGAGAGGAAATGTCCGTTTGTGTGTACGCCATTACGCAGTACCTCGTTTCACCAAAGGGTGTCGCCATTATCTTTAGTTAACTTGGTCAAGATGTGAAGTGCATTTATTTCTTTGAAGGGTAATAACCTCATCTGTATGTCACTATGTTACTGTTTCTGCTAAAATGAATATTATCATGCTGATATATTTATGTTTGGATGAGTCTTGCTGGTTTGATTTAGTATTTATATATATATTGTGTATATATATAGACATTTCTTTATTGATACTTCACAGTAGATTATGTTCTGTTGATATTGGGATACTAGTGCCTAATGGTGACTTATTTGTTATTCCAGACTGATGGTAATACTGAGTGTCAAATGCTGCAATAAATACTGCTGGAATACTACAATCCAGAGAAGAGATTACGTCTCCTCATCTTCATTCCTGTGTCCTGACCGATACACCATCCTGTTTACTGTCAAGCCTTGAACGAGCTAGCCCTACATCCTTACCTCCGAAACATTGGTCCTTCGAGCCGGATGACAGCATTCGAGATGGAGTTGGATGAAGAGATGTATCCTGCTGTGAGGCCAAAACGGCAAACACGTCAACCTGCCAGACTTCAGGACTATGAAGTGGATTATGTGGGATATCGTCAGAGAGACCTGTCACAGTGGGGCCTACCATCTCCTACCACAGAGGGGAGGGTGTTTCAACCACGGGAGGGTCCGGTCCAGATGACCCCCTTCCAGGCATCCCAGACTCACTCTGGTAGCTTTCGTGGGGATGCTGCTCACCAAGAGATCTTTCAGCTAGCCCCAGGCCGCATCCAGAGGAGAGATTTGGATAGTGGTGCCCGGCCTGAGCATACACCTGCACCCTCATACCAGCAGAGCCTGCACCTGGATTACCGTTTGCAGGAGGAAATCAGAGTTATCCAGGAGGAGAATGCTAGGCTGCTCCAATCACAACAGGTCTTCCAGTCAGGTCTAAAGGAACTTAACGAGGTACGCAGTGAGATGAAAGAGCTAATTGAGGTAGCCCGCTCACTGAGAGTAGACATGAGACAACCTCATAGCCCAGCCCCCCAATATAGCACCCCACAAGCCAGTGCTGTAGCATCGAGAAGCTGTCCTGCTATAACAGCACCAAAGGAAGAGGAGGAGGAGTACTGGCCTGATCCTCCACCATGGCCTGAACCCGAAGAGGACCTGCAAAGTGGTATGTGCCACCTTAAGCTTGAGGCACAGGAGGTAGGCTGTCACTAAACCTACTACGCTCCTATATATCCTGTATATCCACCCAGTAAGCCTTCCCTGCCGACACAACAGCATCCTCAGCCTCTACCCCCTGCTCCCGATAAAGGCCTCCCGTCATACCCCTCTGCACTGCCCTCTCAGCCACCTTCACGTTCTGCTTCAGCCTATGCAGGTAAAATGGACACAGCGCCTGTACAAGCCTATCACCCCTTGGCAGCCACTGGGGCTGCACCTGGCATGTGGCCATCTAACCCCCCGACACCAGCTCCTGGACCTGAACAAGTGTATCAAGGCCCAAAACCCACTATTCCAAAGTTCATTCACCCAGATCCCAGTGAGTTTGCGAGGCTTCGCATAGCTTTAGGGAACCTACTCCCCTCTAATGGTACCGAACTCTTTAAGTATCAAATACTTGTGGATCATCTAAAGCTGGAGGAAGCTAAGCTAATAGCTGACGCCTATCTAAACTCACCAACCCCTTACACTGACACTATGACAGCCCTTCATGATAAATTCGGTCAACCCCATCAACTTGCCTTAAGGAAGATAGCAAGCGTCCTTGACGCCCCTGAGGTCAAGCGTGGAGATACCGCGGCGTTCCTGAAGTTCGCACTCCAGATACAATCACTAGTGGGCCTTTTGCAGACCTTGGGTCCTGAAGGGGAAATCGAACTGAACTGTGGCTCGCATGTAGCGCGACTGCTGAGTAAGCTCCCTCCTGAACAGCGAGCCGACTTCCGCCGGCATCAGTTTAAGCAGCCTGGGGCTACCCAAACGCTATACAATTTGTCAGAATGGCTCCGCTATGAGTCATGGTGTCAGGGCTTTGACAGTCAAGCCACTGGAAGGGGCAGTAAGGAAAGGCAGAACCCAAAGACTGATGGTCGCTCGGGGAAACAAATGGTGACCGTCCTGCATGGTACTAGAGAGTCTCCAGAGAATGCTTCCCTGAGATACAAGGAGAGTTCAGCGAAGGATAAAGCCAAGCCTACTGTGCCTACTGTGAGAGCACTGAGCATTACCTCAGTCAGGGCAGTGATATTATCAAACTCTCCAAAGACCAGCTCAAAGAGTGGATCCAGGTAAATAAACGGTGTTGGCGCTGTGCACGAAAACATCAAGCAGCCCAGTGCACACTGAAGAAACCCTGCAACCTCTGTCAGGGAAAACACCTCCTGGCTCTCCACGAAATAAATACAAGATCAGAGAGGGCCTCTAAAGATGTAGCAGTTAAAGAAGAGAGCTGCCTAACCAGCTCGGCCTCTGACTCCCTCTATCTCGACCGACCTGAAGCTGGGAATCGGGTCATGTTAAAGGTTGTCCCAGTGACTGTACAGTATGGGGAGCGGACCTTAGACACCTTTGCAATCCTCGATGATGGCTCCGAGAGGACAATGCTGTTACCAGCTGCAGCTAAGTCTCTTGGCATGAAGGGCACTCCTGAAGCTCTACCCCTGCGTACTGTCCGTCAGGACATTCAGGTACTTCACGGACACACTGTGTCCTTCCGTGTCTTCCCCGCTGGCAACCCTCAGACTAGCTATACGATCGATGGTGCCTTTACAGCTAGCCGCCTTAGCTTAGCTCAGCATACTTATCCTATTGACCGCCTTCAAAAGAAGTTCAAACACCTACGTGGAATTCCCATACCTCCTTTAAGAGAAGCTAAGCCGTCACTCCTTATAGGCTCCGACCAGCCCCATCTCGTCACACCTGTTGAGCCAGTCAGACTTGGCCCACCTGGTGGCCCAGCTGCAGTCCACACCAGGCTTGGGTGGACCCTTCAGGGCCCCATACAATTCATGGGGCGGCCAGCCCACTCTGCACAGTGTCTGTTCACCTCATCTCCGCCTCTGATGGACGAGTTATATAAGCATGTCGAAAGGCTTTGGCAAGTAGATACTGTGCCTTATCGGCTCGAGAGAGAGGTGACTCGGTCAAAGCAGGATCAGCAGGCGGTAGCCATGCTTGAAGCCAAGACGGTCCGTACAAAGGTAGACGGGATTCTCAGGTATGCTACACCATTGCTGCGCCATGCAAACATGCCAACGTTGCATGCGCCAAAGGAGTCAGTCATGCCTATGATGCGTAGCACTGAGAGGCGCCTCCTGAGGGACCCCAAGCAGGCGGACGCCTACAAGAAAGAAATGCAGAAGCTCATTGGAGCAGGTGCAGTGCAGGAGGTCGATCGGGAGACCTCCTCTAAAGAAGGTTGGTACATCCCTCATCATCTCGTCAGCCATAACGGGAAGAACCGCCTCGTCTTTAACTGCTCTCATCAATACCTCGGGCAGACTCTGAATCAGTACCTACTACCTGGCCCTACCCTCGGGACCTCTCTGCTAGGAGTCTTGGTGAGATTCCGTGAATACCCCATAGCCGTTAGCGGAGACATCAAGGGGATGTTTCATCAGGTACGCCTCCGGCCTGATGATCGTCCTCTGCTAAGGTTCCTGTGGCGTGATCTGAAGGGGGATCAGCCTCCAAGAACGTTCGAGTGGCAGGTCCTACCTTTCAGTACCACCTGCAGCCCCTGCTGTGCAATATATGCTCTGCAGCGCCACGTTGTCGACCACAGCCAGCCTGATGATGCACTGAGATTCTCTGTTGAGAAGTGCTTCTACGTCGACAACTGCCTGCAGAGTGTGCGTACACCAGGTGAAGCAAAAATGCTGGTGGATCAGCTCAGGGATCTTCTAGCCTCGGCGGGCTTCAAGCTGCGTCAATGGGCTTGCAATGATCCAAGCGTCCTGAGCCACCTACCACGAGAAGCCAGATCTGAAAGCCTGAACCTGTGGCTAGCACAAAATAAGTCTGACCCTCTGGAATCCACACTCGGCCTCAGCTGGAATTGGGAAACCGACTGCTTCGGCTATAAACACAGGCCTGTAGCCTATGAGGCACCAACTCTGAGGAACCTGTATCGGGTACTGGCTTCTCAATATGACCCATTGGGTTACCTGCTACCTTTCACAACCCGAGCGAAGCTTATCATCCGGCAGCTGTGGGACAAGCAACGTGGTTGGGATGACTCCAACTTACCCCCCGAACTCCTACGAGCCTGGTCCAGTTGGGAGGCTGAGCTTGAGTCCCTACCTCTCCTTACCTTCCCACGTGTATATGTGCCGGCGGACATCAATCTAGGGAGTGCCACTCGTGAAGTGCACATCTTTGCAGATGCCTCCGAGCAAGCTTATGGAGCCGTAGCTTACATGAGGACGGAGGACAAGGAAGGCCGGACACACCTGTCCTTCCTCTTTGCGCGTTCACGAGTAGCTCCACGACGCCTGCATTCTATCCCGCGCTTAGAGCTCTGTGGGGCTCTTGTGGCAGCGCAGCTGGCTAGTGTCCTGAAGAACGAACTTACTGTGATAGTGGCTCACACTGTGTTGTGGTCAGACTCCACAACCGTGCTAACCTGGCTACACTCTCAGTCCTGCCGGTACAAGGTTTTCGTGGGGGCTAGAGTAGCTGAGATACAGGAGTTGACAGAGAATTGCACCTGGCGCTATGTAGACTCAGCGAATAACCCTGCGGATGATCTGACTAGAGGGAAGACTCTGGAAGCCCTTATAGATCCAAACCGATGGTCACAAGGACCTCCCTTCCTCCTCCAGAGCCCAGAAGCCTGGCCAGAGCGGCCCAGCACGAAAGCACTCGAGGACACAGCAGAGCTTCGAAAGGCCACCTTCTGTGGGGTAACAGTCACCTCACCTACCTCTACCAGCCTGGATGACAAGGTGTACAACCCGTGGCAGGAGCTCATGGATGCCACCGCTCAAGAACTCAATGGGCAGACCCCTGCCAGTTCTCCGCCTACTGCTGAAGAGTATCAACAAGCAGAGATGATCGTCCTTCAGCGAGCCCAACAACAGTCATTTCCTGAGGATTACAAACGCCTTAAAGCAGGGAAATCTGTCTCATCTGGGAGTCGTTTACTGACTTTAGCTCCTGAAATAGACAAATCCTCAGATCTCATAAGAGTGGGTGGACGGCTCAGACGCTTAGAGGGTCTGGATGACCTGACGCTGCACCCCGTGGTCCTGGATGCCTCGCACCCGACCACGCGCTTGCTTATCCAGAAGTATGACGGCGACCTGCACCATCCTGGTCCAGAGCGGGTCTTTGCGGAGCTGCGAAGGTCGTTCTGGATAATTCGTGGGCGGGAAGCAATTCGCAGATATCAGCATGCATGTGTCGAATGTCAGCGCTGGAGAGCTCGGCCTTCCATCCCTAAAATGGCTGATCTTCCCGCTGCCCGTCTCCGACTACACAAACCAGCTTTCCACTCCACTGGCGTGGATTGTTTTGGTCCCATGTTAGTGAAGGTGGGCAGACGTCATGAGAAACGCTGGGGGATTCTATTTAAGTGTTTGACCACCAGGGCAGTACACTTGGATCTCCTCAGTAGTATGGATGCCGATGCTTACCTGATGACCCTGAGGCGGTTCATCGCCAGAAGAGGAACTCCTGCAGAGATGTGGTCAGACCAAGGGACCGATTTTAAAGGAGGAGAACGTGAACTTAGAGAAGCCTATGCAAGCATGGCGCCAACCTTGCAGAGACAACTCGCTCGCCAAAGGATTAAGTTCCAATTTAACCCCCCAGCAGCCCCACACTTTGGCGGAGTGTGGGAGCGAGAAGTCCGTTCCGTCAAGTCTGCGCTCTACACTTGTGTGGGGGCCCAACCTGTTCAGGAAGAAGTCCTTCTCACAGTGCTCCTGGAGGTTGAAGCTATCCTCAACTCAAAACCATTGGGTTACGTATCTGCTGATATCGCGGATATTGACCCTGTGACACCAAATAGTCTGGTTATGGGGCGGCCCGATGGATCGCTCCCCCAGGTGGTCTACCCGGAGACGGAGATCCTGAGCCGCAGACGATGGCGGCATTCGCAGATTCTTGCTGACCAATTCTGGTCCAGATTCATCAGAGAGTACCTCCCTGGCCTGCAGACCAGATAAAAATGGCACTCTACTCCCCCTGAACTCATGGATAAGGCAGTTGTCATGTTGGTGGACCCGCAGCTGCCTCTGGCCCTGTGGCCCATTGGACATGTGATTAAAATTCACCGCAGCGACGATGGGTGCATCAGGTCAGCTGATGTGAACATCAAAGGACATGTGTACACCCGGCCAGTAGCTCGGTTGGTGATGTTACCAGCTCTCCCATCAGGAGAGGATGATACCTCTCTGAACTCCGGACCCCCTTGAACCTGACTGATAAGACTTTTTAATTGAAGCGAATGTGCCATGCACATTCGGGGGCGGCTGTATAAAAGGCTCTGGCAGTGCAGGGGTGTTTATCATTTAATACTCATGTTCCGGGGCTAGACGGAGTGACGTGTGCATACCTCGCTAGCGTTTTCGGTTAGTGTGAGGAAAAGAGAGAGGGTGTTCCAGTTCAGAGCGCACCTCGTTACAGTTTGGATTCACTCACCTGTGTTAGTTAACACTCTTCCTTTCTGCCTGTGTGATCCAGTTCTGATACTCCGAGTATTGAGTCAATGACCGAAAGTAAGTGCCTGTTGCTTTGTTGTCATGTTTAAATATTTCTAAGTTTAATCAAGCATGCGTATGCACCCAGAGTTACGAGAGGTATTTGCATATTGTTGCGGTGCGCATGTTGTAACTGACCGGAGGAAGTGTTAATTTAATGTTCGATCATTTAGATGTTTAAGTTATAGTACTTTATGCTGTGGTGAAGTTAGATAGTTAGGTAGTTAATTAGTGTTCAATGTGGAGAGGAAATGTCCGTTTGTGTGTACGCCATTACGCAGTACCTCGTTTCACCAAAGGGTGTCGCCATTATCTTTAGTTAACTTGGTCAAGATGTGAAGTGCATTTATTTCTTTGAAGGGTAATAACCTCATCTGTATGTCACTATGTTACTGTTTCTGCTAAAATGAATATTATCATGCTGATATATTTATGTTTGGATGAGTCTTGCTGGTTTGATTTAGTATTTATATATATATTGTGTATATATATAGACATTTCTTTATTGATACTTCACAGTAGATTATGTTCTGTTGATATTGGGATACTAGTGCCTAATGGTGACTTATTTGTTATTCCAGACTGATGGTAATACTGAGTGTCAAATGCTGCAATAAATACTGCTGGAATACTACAATCCAGAGAAGAGATTACGTCTCCTCATCTTCATTCCTGTGTCCTGACCGATACACCATCCTGTTTACTGTCAAGCCTTGAACGAGCTAGCCCTACATCCTTACCTCCGAAACACTGGGCGTGTTGGTCTTAAGACGGGGAGTGGCCAGGTTTATTTCTGGCGTATTGCTATCTTGAGCCAGCAGAAAGCGCTTGCGCTAGAACCACCACAAACCTGGTCTAAAGTCATGTCGCAGTTGTTTACATGTTATTTTAACGGCGCATATAAGTGCGTCTACATAGGCGTGTGCACAACGCGCGTACCATCCTGTCTGTTACACACAGAGCACGTACAAGCATGACTAAAATATCTAGATCACAATGCAAAACATTATTATTGTGTAGGCTATGTCAAAAATGCATAATAATAAAAGGTTCCATAGGTCCACATACCTTTCCCTCAGCGAAGGGAAACGATGCCACATTACATTGCTCTCAGCCCACTCCATCAACATCCAGGCGATGTGCGATGGTACGGGACAATGGCTATCCGTTAAAAAGGAGCTGATAACACCTATATCAAGCCTAATGCGCAAATTGTCATTTACACCTAATGCGTGAATTGTCATTCAATGGAAAACTCGAGCAATGCAATAGACAGACATTTGAGTTTTGAAAATGTGCTTCAGATGTCATTACAATACAGGTCTGTTTATCTAGTAATACAGCCTGTAAGTAAATAGAATGGTTTGTGACTGAAAAAAGTTTAAAACCTTGTCCAGTGAATATTGCTTTTATTGTTTTTCAAATAGCCTAGGCTACAGCGGATTCACTATGCATAAGGTTTTTTTCGATAGCCTATGGTTAAAAAACGGAGATACGTGAATGTCACCATATTAACTGAATTGTAACCTTAGTTATTCTTCGTCCTTCATATTTTTTAAATTACAGTGACAAGGTTTCCATACCCTCAGCTTATTAAAACCCTGTTGATTTCACCTGTTATTCCATAACTGAACAAAATATTTTAAAGAGAACTAAGCGTCTAATTAGAAATGAAAACAAATTTGCAGCACGTTACAATTAATTCACGATTAATTTAAATACCATGCATGTGCGCTTTAGAGGAGCAGGTCTGTTTCCCCTGCTGTAAATCGCACTTTTAACGGTCTTCCTGGGAAAGTGAATTGTTTTTAAAGCATTACGCTACCAGTAAAACTATTTCCATAAGCAGGACATTATAAAAGAAGGGATAATATGCGTGAACCTATGGGTTGCCAACCTGACAGCTTTATTGTATTTGTTGTCATCATTAAGGCAAAATAACGTTATTTATTTTTTTAATCAAAATTAGAATGCAGGTAATGAACTTCGGATGAAGCTTGAACATGAGTTAATTGCTTCATTGCATAATCAAACGAAATTCGTTAAACAAGCAGGCTAATTTGGCGTTTTCTAAGGTGAGACGGAAGCCATTGGTAGCTTATTCTCAGCTATTGCAGGTGCCTTTAACTAAATTTAACCGCATATATTTTGTAGAATAACAGCACTGTCGGGAATTACCGGGAACTCATAATGGTTTGTCCGAATAATATTTATCATAGGCTACCATTGATCCATATAGCCTATTCCTTGATCGCACTAAACACGCACAAGCATGTCTGTTTCGCCATCATATAAGCAATCCGCCAAGGTGGAAAAGCAGGCTTTTAAAGGGAATGGGATATGACATTCTGATTGGTTTATTGCATGTCACGCCCAAGACACACCTATAATTAATGAAGAGACTAGGTTCAGCCCACTTGCACGCTGCGCCGTGCTTAGCGCCCAAAAAACACGCCGTTAAAATAGCAAAAGTGGACTTGGACACGCCCTAAATGGACTTTACGCCATGCGCTTAGGCCAAGCGCCAAGATCGCCAAGATAGGG
Organism: Synaphobranchus kaupii; assembly: GCA_029718625.1. Lineage (NCBI taxonomy): Eukaryota > Metazoa > Chordata > Actinopteri > Anguilliformes > Synaphobranchidae > Synaphobranchus > Synaphobranchus kaupii. The sequence continues at coordinate 25,649,116 of CM056386.1, forward strand.
CCCAAGGACCGCCAGTATTCGTTGTATACCTAAAACCGCCAACGGGTCAAATTTACCTGCACATCCATTTTGAATTGATATTACTAAAACAATGTATTCTATCACTGTAATAAAGTATTTGTTTCATGGGGAAATGTCTAAAATCACATAGGAACTATGTTTAATTATCTGTCAGTTTTAGTCCTATTGTTTTAGGCTATATTTAAAGCATTAACTAATATTTTCTGCATTAATGTTATTTTTTTAAAATCGGCATTAATATGGCATCAAAAAATCATATTGCGTAGTGGAATGAGATCACCCATTGTCTAAATTTATTAACTCCACAATGTAACGTGGCTGCTTCCTCAAAACGTTATATTGTAACCAAGGCTCCTGCTCGAAACTTTATTGTATTTAGCGCTGGGTGCTATTGGGTAGGCATATATGAATAAGAAACATACAATTACATTGTCGTGTTAATAATTTACACAGTGGAAGCATATAGTGTTTCAAACTTTATTCGTTCTCATTGTAGGAAACCCAGTTCAGCACCTGATCTTAGCATGCCAATGAGTTTTTCTAAAACTTTGTCAGACATGGGAAGACCATGGGTAGGAGGGGGAATTATCTGAAAGTGCAGTAGGCCTAATTGTATTTGCCTGTAATATTACATGAGATTAAGAAATATATCTAGACAACTCATATCCTGACCTACATATTTTGAAAGTGGCTGATTTATTTTTTGTTCATATATGTTACAAATATTTCAAATGAGGAAACGATATGAGATTAGATAGGCTAACGTTACAGTAGCCTATTATAACACAATCTGTCACAATAGTTACGTTATGCAATTGATAACCATCTTGCTATCATAGCTTGTACCGTAGGCCTAAGAATAGTAGCTAGGTAGCCTACAATGAGAATGAATGCATGTGCTAAATGTATTCCTACCTTAGCACAAGTGCTGTACATATGCCTATAGTTGACAATGCGGGCATAGCTTGGACAGGTCCCGATCGTCTCCATGTTTTTCACAGAGGCTCTGGCTCGCTGTCAAATAATTTGTCCGATTCATTCAGCAATGCTAATGCCTCGTCCGCATTCATTAATCTTTTTCTTCTGTCCATGTCGTCTATATGTTGTATTTTATTTTATAATAAGCAATAGAGCAGCAATAATGGCAGCAATAGAGGCCTGTGCAAGAGCAGGTGCTATATGCAAAGACACGACTTTTTCAAAAAGTCTCCTGCATTCAAAAGCAGGAGAACAATAGAATGGGATATTATAACGCAATACAAAGGAGTAGAACAATCCAATGTAAATATCGTGCATGCACGGAAACTAAAATACAAAAAAAACAAATCTCATGAAAATAAACGGCCATAGGCTATATGGTTATACGTTTGAAAAGCAACGCATCTTATAGTGGGTAAATTATACTCGCTGGCGCTTATAGGTATAAATGCCTCAAACTTTTTTCTGTTTTTATCTATAAATTTCTTACATTAGGAGGTGCTTAATAACTCAATTTTAGGAAAAGTCAATGACTGGGGTACTTGAGATTTTTATTGAAACAGAGTTACATACAATTGAAAATCAGGAAGGGGTAAATTTTACCCCGTGGCAGTTATTGGGCTCTATTTTAATAAACCAAACGCAATGGTTAACGCAAGAGTAATCGCTTGGCGGTATCGCTCTGAGGGCGTGTCGGCGAGAAATTTGGTAATTTCATGACGGCAATCTTGGCGCACCTTATGGCGGTATTGCTAAAAGGCTGGGTTTAAACGTCAAAGGTGTGTCTCTATGGTAGCCAATCAAATTGTTGTTCTCATGCTTTAAAACGCAATCGCGTTGGAACGCAATCGCTCCATGCAATTTCATAATGAGCAACCCAAACGCACTGGACCGTCAACGACAAGATTTTCCGCACAGGAATCAGACATACTTGCAACAGAAGTACAGGCTAGGACTGTAGTAATTTATGGATCACAATCCACACCACCTCGTCTCCCAGAAGTTCGGAAGGCACGGGAGGAGGTGACGAATGCATTAATTAGCCTACATTAGGTGATGTAGGCATAATTATGATTCAAATGGTAGGCTTATGATTCAACTGTGTCAATGTGTAATTTATATATTATAGGCTAGTGGCCTACATGATCGCAAGTTTCTTGTAAGCTGTCCTGTTTTATTCTAGTAGTTTAAATTAAAATTAATTAATTAATAATAATTATAGGCTATTTGTTCATTAAATGGAAGTGTAATGTTGGCATCACCTATAGACACTACATAGAACTACATGACGAATAAGTTACCAAATTGCCAGAGTCTATTGCGTTTCCGCTAAGAGGTGGTTCCAGCTGATCATAACGCAATGGGTTTTCGTTGGTTCAAATTGTCACTGAGCCGAAAGTATTTTAGAACACGCCCCCGACAGCGCCACCCATCCCACTGCAGCGCAACCGAAAGGATGTTATGTTGAGAATTTGTTGATCCTAGCGGTATTGCTGAGAAACGCCATAGCGCCAGTTTTAAGACGTTGATGCTGTCAACAAGTTTGCGTTTGACTATACCGTCCCCTTGCGCTGGTTTGAAAATAGAGCCCCTAGTGTTAAAAAAGATGATGGAGATGGTTGATACTAATGCCAAAGACATTCAAAAAGGCAATGGAGGGGCGCAGACAGTGACAGGACATCAGGTCAGGAAGGAGATTATTTTCGGTGTGGAGGGACACACTACGCAAGCAATTGCAAATTCAAGGACACTGTCTGCCATACTTGTGGCAAAAAGGGACATTTAGCTAAAAAGTGCAGGAGTGTGATGGGGAAAAGCAAGCCTTGACAGGGAGAAGCTAAAAGAGCTCAGGAAGGCACACGCCACCTAGAAGAAGTTGAGGAAGAGGAGGTGTGTTCCTACAATATGTTTTCAGTGAAAACGGATGAGGACCCACCTGAGCCCTATTATGCCACAGTCAGTGTAAATGGGAGGGGCATTAAAGGTTGTATCAGCGATTTTGGGTGGAAACATAAATGATCACATTCATCTGATTTTTCCTCACGATCCGCTAGCTGCCCGCCCCATAAGCAGGCCGTCAAAAAACCGCGTCTCTGTAGGCAGCCTATGCTCCGAGATCGTACACAAAAACAAATGGTACTACCAACCACTCAAAACCAAAATAAACAGTATTCCAACCAATCACAATGATCTGCACAAACGCTAATACTCTTATCTCGCTGAAATCTTGACAAATTTACAAACGGTTTGGTTTCTTACAAACGTTATTAACGTGGTTATAATTCTGGATGCTTGAAAACTATTTTTTAAAACATAACATAATTATTCATAAGTACGTTTGTTTGGGATTTCGCTTCAGAAGTGACGTCACCCAAAATCGCTGATACAACCTTTAAGTTTGAAATTGATTCAGGGGCTACTGCGTCAGTCATCAGTGAGGAAATCTACAGGAAGACATGGGGGTCCAAACCGCCTCCAGTCAGCCCCTCGAAGATCAAATGCAGGACTTATACAGGTGAGCCCATACCTCAATTAGGGGTGGTGTATGTCGACATTTCAGCTAAGGGCCAGGATGCAATAGCTAGGGGAAGTGGTCCTAGCCTGCTGGGCCGTGATTGGCTTCGCAAAATTCTGACTGAACTGGCATGAAATTAAGTATGCACACATGACAGAGGACATCCTGCAGGAGTACAGTGATGTTTTCAGAGACAAGCTGGGCACACTGAAGGGCGTAACAGTGAAACTTTTTATGTCGACCCTGAGGCCACCCCATGTTTTTACAAGCCCAGGTCGGTGCCCTACGCCATGAAAGGAAAAGTTGAGAAGGAGCTGGAACACTTACAGAGGCTGGGTATCATTGAGCCTGTCCAGTTCTCAAAGTGGGCGGCGTCCATTGTTCCAGTTTTAAAGGATGACAAGAGTGCAAGGATATGTGGGGACTATAAGCTTACGGTTACATGGCTTTTTCACCCAGTTTCGAATGGGTTGGCGGAGAGGGCTGTTCAGACGGTGAAGGAGGGCCTGAAGAGAATGACAGGGGACTCTCTCAGCACTCGCGTCTCAGGTTTCCTGTTTCAATACCGCCTCACTCCGCAGACAACTACAGGACAATCGCCAGAGGAGATGCTGATGAACCGCCGGCCTAACTCGAGGCTGGACCTGCTGCGCCCTGACATTAAGGCACAAGTGGGGAGGAAGCAGAAAAAGCAAAAGGAGATACATGATCAACATGCACGAGAGAGACAGTTTAAACCTGATCACAGTGTTTATAGAGCTAGTTTAATAAGTGTGAGCTATGATATGCAATACTGTTTGTGGTAACTTAGCCTCATTTAGATATAAATACTTTTAACGGCAGGCCTAGTTTTTGCAAGTTTTAATGAATGACTTGCAGACAGTGCTTTGTAGCATAGGCGGAGGGTGTGTAAGGCTTAGCCTTCCCCTGGCCGGACATGGCGATTAAAATAATGTAGGCTATTAAATACAAATACAAATGCTAGCGATAGAGGATTCGACGTCGAGTTAGCTCACTCAATCCACTAGGCCCTAAACCCTAAATTCTGAAAAGGTAAAACCTTTAACAAGTTCATGCAATGTTTTAACAGAATGTAGTATTGATAGTAGATTGTTGTTTCACCATCTTTACTGAAGGGATAAACTGTCTACTTACTATTTTACCTCAGCAACACTATAGGCTACTATATAACAGTATTTTACCTCAGTGACATTTTTTGGAACACTTATCTTGCACACTTATTTTTTATTTCTGTTTTAGAGTGTTGTTTATTTATTTTTCTATTTGTATGGTATTCAAATAAATAGTGTAATATTCAAATGTTCCAAAAGCTTCAATTGATTTATAAACCCTAACTCCTAAACACGACCCTACTGATACTTCACAACCAAAGCCTACATGGGCTCTTGTACTCAAAAAACTGTATTTACAGTGAAATGAATGCAAAACATTTTGCTGCTCTCGCATTGCATACGCTCGCATGAGGGTGGACACCTCCCCCTCCCCCTCCTAGCCTTACCCTGCAGTTGGTCCACCCTCCGCCTATGCTTTGTAGGCTTTGTATCTAATGCTTTGTATCTAATGCTTGGGATTTTTGTACATGAAAATGTTTTTTCTAAAGATATCATGACATTTTGCATCCCGCATCTCGACTGATCACGAGACAGAGTTGGCCTGGCACCGTCCACAGAACAAACCAAGCTGGTTTATTCTCAACAGCTGTTTTGAGGACACGTTTCTTCAAACTGTTCCTCTACTGTCTCCCTTGCGGCCGGACCCAAGTGGAGATCTGTGCACGTCCACGTCAACCTGACTGGAAACCTGTCGCGACCCGACTTCAGAGAAGAAGTCTCCAGGAGTCCACGCACCTGCCGGGACCTTGGATCAGCTCATGAGCTGACATCACTTACGGAATCGGGACTGGCCTCCCTTTGTTACCGTTAAGTATTGAAACACATTTTATTTAGCACTGACATCAATTGATAGGCTAGCATAAATACTGTAATACCCAGTTGAGGTTATTTTACTGCTGGTTCCTACTGTTGTTTGTATTTTGTTTTGCTATGCGCGTTTCAGTCGGGAATAGCCAATTTCCCTGACCTTATAGTTTTACACTGTTAAAACTCTATGGGCCCTATCTTGGCGATCTTGGCGCTTAGTCTAAGCGCATGGCGCTAAGTCCATTTAGGGCGTGTCCAAGTCCACTTTTGCTATTTTAACGGCGTGTTTTTTTGGCGCTAAGCACGGCGCATGGCGCAACTGGGCTGAACCTAGTCGCTTCATTAATTATAGGTGTGTCTTGGGCGTGACATTCAATAAACCAATCAAAATGTCATATCCCATTCCCTTTAAAAGCCTGCTTTTCCACCTTGGCGGATTGCTTATGATGGCGAAACAGACATGCTCGTGCGTGTTTAGTGTGATCAAGGAATAGGCTAAATGGAGTATGATCAATATTATTCGGACTAACCATTAGCCTATGAGTTCCCGGTAATTCCAGACAGGGCTGTTATTTTACAAAATATGTGCGGTTAAATTTCGTTAAAAGGACCTGCAACAGCTGAGAATAAGCTATCAATGGCTTCAGTCTCACCTTAGAAAACGCCAAATTAGCCTGCTTGTTCAGCGAATTTCGTTTGATTATGCAATGAAAGTGTCAAACATCAATTCCAAGAGGCTGTTCTCATGGAGTTCTCGAAGTTCAAGCTTCATCCAAAGTTCATTAGGCTACCTGCATAGTAGGCTAATATTGATTAATAACATACATACCGTTATTTTGCCTTAATGATGACGCTAAATAGCCTACAATAAATCTGTCAGGTTCGCAACCCATAAGTTCAGGCATATTTCCCCTTGTTTAATAATGTCCTGTTTATGGAAATTTGACCAACCTGTTTTACTCGTAGCGTAATCCTTTAAAACAATCCACTTTCCCAGGAAGACCGTGAAACGTGCGACTTACAGCAGGGGAAACAGAGAACATGCAGCTCACGTGCAGAGAATGGCATTAAAATTAATTGTGAATTAATTGTGTAACGTGCTGCAAATTTGTTTTAGTTTCTAATTAGACGCTTAGTTCTCTTTAAAATCGTTTTGTTCAGTTAAGGAATAACGGGTGAAATCAGCTGGGTTTTAAACGGTGAGAGTATGGAGACCTGGTCACTGTAATTTAAAAAAATATGAAGGACGAAGAATAGCTAAGGTTACAATTTAGTTAACATGGTGACATCTCCGTTTTTTAACCATAGGCTATCGAAAAAAACCTTATGCACAGCGAATCCGCTGTAGCCTAGGCTATTTGAAAAACAATAAATGCAATATTCACTGGACAAGGTTTTGAACTTTTTTCAGTCACAAACCATTCTATTTACTTACAGGCTGTATTCATAGATAAACAGAGCTGTATTGTAATGACATCTGAAGCGCATTTTCAGAACTTAAATGTCCGTCTATTGCCGTGCGCGAGTTTTCCATTGAATGACAATTCACGCATTAGGTGCAAAGACAATTCGCGCATTAGGCTTGATAGCTATAGGTGTTGTCAGCTCCTTTTTAATGGATAGCCATTGTCCCGTACCATCGCACATCGCCTGGATGTTGATGGACTGGGCTGAGAGCAATGTAATGTGGCATTGTTTCCCTTCGCTGAGGGAAAGGTATGTGGACCTATGGAACCTTTTATTATTATGCATTTTTGATATAGCCTACACAATAATAATATTTCACATTGTGATCTAGATATTTTAGTCATGCCTGTGCACGCCCCTGTGTGTAACAGACAGGAGGGTATGCGCGTTGTGCACACGCCTATGTAGACGCACTTATATGCGCCGTTAAAATAGCATGTAAACAACTGCGACATGACTTTAGACCAGGTTTGTGGTGGTTCTAGCGCAAGCGCTTTCTGCTGGCTCAAGATAGCAATACGCCAAAAAGAATCCTGGCCACTCCTCATCTTAAGACCAACACGCCCAGTTCACTAATGATGGCGCAAGAATACATGGTAGTTAAACGGCGTAAGCGTTAGGCGTTATTATGGACCTAGCGCCGGGTGTAAGATAGCAAAGACACTTGCGTTTGCGTTAGCGCCGCTTTGCGCCGGGTGTAAGATAGGGCCCTATATGTTTCAGACTGATAAAACGAGCTAACCACAAAATATAGTTTAGCGTGTCATTAATCCATAACACAAACTAACCTTTGTTAATGGTAGGACTGTTACCTTCTATATTTAGCCATCACATAATTATAATTTCCTCTGATTAAGATTAAGTCATAGAATGTTATATCAATTATTGTTTAGATTATTCACATATTCATAGTTGTAGCCAATACAACATATTGTCATGTCTACATTATTTCACTAAGTTAGGCTCTACTGACGTATAGAATTCTAATTGAGTGTTGAACTTAATTCTGAATAAAAGTGACCAAACCTCACTACATCAGTAAATATTTTTGTATTAAATAATGTAACATTACCGTACTGTTAATAAGTAGCCTACAGCTGGCTACATAACGTTACGTCATTTTTATAGTATCATAATACAGAAAGTTTATTCACACCCATGTTGTCAGTACTTTGTGCACCCTCCCTTCCCAATAATAACAGTACTGATCTGCCGCCTGGAAGCAGAGTTGCAGCTGGCCGAGGTGGAGGCCTCCTTTCAGGCCCTCAAATCTATGAGCCACTCGGTGGCAGAGTACTTCTGCCAGGACCCCACATTTGTCCTTAACCTTTGACTGGCACTGAATAATCTCTACTCATCAATATGTTCTGCTTTGCTGGCCCTGTTATGAATAACCTTAAATGTTAAAAGAAATGTTAATACATGTAATAAAAAATTATATAACAGCCAAGAGCCAAGTCTGGCATTCCAGTCTCTGAATCAAATGCTCTCACTAACAATAAATAGATAAATACATAATACATGCCAAACAGCTCAAAAGTTTGTTGAAAATGAGGTACATTCTGAGTGTCCTTGCAGATAATTAGAAATTTTGTCTGAGATTCATGCCCAGAGTAAAATTGAATGCTGTAAAAAGCTCACAGGGAACCCCAGTGTTTCCCATTAATGTATTAAAATGTGGCGGCCCGCCACAGTTTTAATTTCTACCGCCACAGTTTCAAATTCTGAAGAGATTCACAATTCTGAGGAGATTGATGTGGTTAGTGTATTTGTGAAAGTTGTTTGCGAAAGTTAAACCCTCTGTGGTACATTGTAATGGATATGTATTGTTTCAGCATTAAAGCCAAGCTAGTGTTACGATATGAATTTATCATAAGCTAATGTAACAAGGTTATAAGACAATTTTTTTTTTTTTTATAGTGTTATCTCGCTAGCTAACCAGAAAATAAAAAACAAAATAATATACCCTAGTTCATTTATATTGTATCTCGTGGAAGATAATCAGCACGATGTAATGCAATCTATTTCAAAACGCAACCTGCTGTGTTTCCCCGTTTCCCTCACCGAAATATAGTTTCCCTTCAGTGCAGGCTCTCAGTTTTTTAACAATCTCTGTCTGGCATTGCCTGGCTCGTTCGGCTTCTACTTCATATAACAGGATCTACTTTTTAAAATTACTTTACTAAGAAAAGAGAAGATGAAGAGGAAGAATCAACAGAGGTAGCAAAGATTTAATAGCAAGCCAATCAGATTCAGAGGCTTTCTTATCAATAAACAAGTATTCAACTTGTTTTTATTGTAGTTTTCAATCCCACTTAAGACAGGGCTGAGCTTTGGGCTAGAACAGGTTAAAATGCATTGTGATGGTTTTTGTATTGTCTACTGACAAAAGGTTTTTGAATATTTTTCATCAGACCACGTTTGGCTGTCTAGCCAAAATTCTATATATTTCACGTGTTCCATTTCCCATGTTCCAATCACAAAGAATTGTGGATCTAGTGTTTAGATTTTAATCTTAAAAAGCACCAAATTGATACATTTACAGTGCCCTCCACAATCATTGGCACTCCTGGTAAAGATGAGTAAAAAGTTTTATTAAAATATTCACCTTTTGGTGAATTTGCTTAATCTCACACTGAAAAAATGAGAAAAATCCAACCTTTAATTGAAGTAAATTTATTCTGAGAAAAAAAATCCCTCATCAAGAAATAATTATTTTTAACAAAACCACGTGTGCCACAATTATTGGCACCCCTAGAAATTCTTATGAACAAAATTTAACAAGCATTTTTTCCATTTATATTTTATTTTTTAAAGTTGATCAGAGTGTTTAGTAACTTTCAAGCAGTAATTCATGGGACTTCCTGTTTCACTGGGGTATAAATATGAGGTGACACAGAGGACATATTTCCTTATTCATACATCAACATGGGAAAGATAAGAGAACACACAAATCAAATGAGGGAAAAGTGTGTTGAGCTTCATAAGTCAGGGAATGGCTATAAAAAAATAGAATAGTTACTCACCTGAAAATGGCCATATCTACCATTAGGGCAATACTTAAAAAGTTCAAAGCAACTGGAACTGTTACAAACTTGCCTGGAAGAGGACCCAAATTTATTTTGCCCCCTGAGGAGGATGGTAAGAGAGGCAAAAAAATCCCCAAGGATCACTGTTGGAGAATTACAGAGGAAAGTAGCATCTTGGGGTCATCAAGTCTCCAAAACTACCATTAGTCACCTCCATGCTAACAAATTATTTGGAAGGCATGCCAGAAAAAAGCCTTTCCTGTCATTTCACCACAAACGTAAGCGCCTGAAGTTTGCTAAACGTTACTGGAACTTTGACTGGAACCATGTTCTATGGTCAGATGAAACGAAAATTGAGCTTTTCGGCAACCAACACTCAAGGTGGGTTTGGCGTAAAAAGAAGGATGGCTAATTGGCTATACCGAAAATAACCTGATCCCCACTGTTAAGTATGGTGGAGGTTCCATGATGTTGTGTGGCTGTTTTTCCTCCAAAGGCCCTGCGAACTGTAGTCTACCACTTTCTCGTTTTTTAAAGACTACAGGTCGTCAAGTGGGTATGTAAATTACATCAGCACGTAGGTGGAGCCAGCGAGGGAAGAAATGCTCCATGACTGTGTCACTGTTCTGAATACTGTGGTAGGGACACATTGTAGATCAAGCTAGCTATCATTGTTATTTTATTATAATGTCAGAAAATTACATTGATAGGCTACATTATTTCCTAAAGATGTTTTGGCAAAGTATTCAGTGTGACTGGTGCTGTCTGACACCACCCATAAACTATAAGCGCTCTTGCCAAGAGTCTTGGCTATTGTAGTTCAGAGTAAACCAAGTATCTGGTACATGCACAGTAGTTTGGGGCTATATATCTGCTCTCACTACAGGTAGAAAGTTGGCAGAGTTCATTTTAATCAGGAGGAGAGCTACTTTTCTACAAATCAAACATCATTTTTGGGTGCAATTACCCTATAATACTGGTAAACTAATGGTTACGTAGGTAACCTCGGTTCTATGAATACGGTTAACACGCCACGGTATGGGTCATCCTCACTGAGAGGGTGAGCTACTAGGAGACTGAATAGCAAAGTAACCACCACTACGGGGCAGAGGTACAGTATCTAAACGTGTAAAAAGCCATGTAGAATAGTTAGTTTTTCTAACAATTTCAGCTCATTTTGTAATTCTAGCTGGTCTATATTTCTGCAGAATGCGATGTCCTGGAATAAGAAAACTATGGGTTTTGCGTTCATTATTACTCCTTGTCAATGATGCTTACCCTATCCACGGTGGCACCCTAGTGGTAGCATTGATGTCCCAATTATAGGGACAGTTTCAAAAAAGAGAAGCTTTATTTAAAAAGACAGTGGCTTCCTAAATATACAACGCATCTTTTTAAACATATTTGAAATGATTGCATCTTATTAAAAAAATTGATGTTTTATTTAAAAAACTGTGATTTTCTAAATATATAAACAACATTTTTAAAAGACAGCAATTTATTTAAAATGATTGCATCTTCTTTAAAAAAGAGATGTTTTATTTAAAAAGACAGTGGTTTCATAAATATATATACAACTTTTTTTTAAACGATAGGAACTGATTTACAAAGATGGCTTCTTAGTAAAAAAGATTGCTTCTTATTTTGAGATAGGGTATTGCACTTCAAGGCCACCACAGGACTGCCCTCAGGGACACGCCTCAGGCGTGGGCCAGAGCGGGAGTTAGAATGCCTTGATATGTAGGGATGGAGACTGAATGCCACCCTGTTGGCTATTCTAGGACTGCTGGCTATTCTAGTCTGTCTGAACAAGAATGTGTCTGCCTCGGACCACTGGGAGAAAATGGGCCAATGCACGAAGCAGCGCCTTCATTTCTAGAAGGTTGATGCGCTTCCCTGCACATGGCTGCCCAGCCAATCTCGGAGGCGTATGTGGTGATGTTCACTCTCGAACACTGGCCTTAAGGGATGGTGTCCTTGTGTGGCCACACCCTGTGTGCCGCCAACCACTGCTGTAATGGGTGCATGTGCAGCAGCCAAAGTGGCATGACCTGGGCAGCTGTTGTCATAAAATAAAACAGAGCTGGAGGTGAAGTGGCTCTTGCCCTGGTTAGGGTCAGGCCCCAGCTCACTAAATGGACCAGCACAGATTCTGTGTCCCTTCAAGCTTGCCCCTTTATTAGGGCACAGATTCACTAATCGTAAATGGAGGACTGAGTTCTCTTACTCCCTGCCTAGCAGGAAATAGAGGTACTTCTAGTGAATCCAATTATGGGGATTTGGGAGTGTGCCTTCTGTAGGTCCGCCGAGGTGAACCAGTCGCCATCCCTTGCTAATCACGAGGGGGTCACGAGGGGGTGAAGAAGCCTCAGGTAGTGTATGCCCTCATGGAAACAAATGCTTCTTTCAGCATTAAAATGTTTGTATGAAGTAATCAAATCAAATCAATATTTATTTATATAGTGCATTTTACAACTAGTTGTCACAATGCGCTTCACAGAAAACCCCAGCCTAAACCCCCCACAAGAGCAAGCCAAAGGCAACAGTGGCAAGGAAAAACTTGCTGGTGTAACTAGGAAGAAACCTTGGGAGGAACCAGACTCAAGGGGGTAACCCATCCTCCTCTGGTCGGCTCAGGGTCTAGGGCTTAAAGACCAGCATGGTCAAAACAGCCATTGTCCATGATAATGGAATTCGCAGCAGCTAGATGACAGTCCAGATGTGGCGGCAATGATGGTGGGGAACTGGGCGCTGATGGCAGCGGGAGCAGCTGGCAGTGGTGGTGAGGAGGGAGGGGCAAGCGGCGACGGACAGGAAGCTGGACAAGTACAAGTACAACAATATATCTGATATGTGTAGTAGCTTCAACACAACAAATGTTCAAGGACATGTATCCCCATAAAGCACAGCATGATATAGGGGGGGATCCTTTACTTTGTGCTGACCTATATTCTCTGTGGAAGTACGGCGGCGGAGCAATACTTTACGTTACCTACGAATGTAGTGCCGGCACTGGTAAAGGATTCAACGATAGTTTGACTTCAAAAATGATGGTATAAACACTCAAAATAACCCAGATTGACTCGTCATATTTTATTTGCTTTGGGTGCACTGTGGAGTGTTTAAGTGTGTTTGGTAGTGGATGCTACCGGTTACCATAGAGTTGCGCTAGCATTAGCAACATGTGTATGTCCCAAAGAAGGGACAGCATGTAATTAGCTGAAAATGGTCTCCATCAATCAACTACATCATGGGAAAGTCGTAATTGAGACATTATGTCCAAAATTCCGAACTATCCCTTTAATACTGAAGTGCACACAACACCAATAAGGGCCTGAACAGTAGCCTACTCTGGTAGGGCCACAAGCTTTTACACGTGTTGTATGGAAATGTAAAATCAATTAAATTCAATATAGGCTACCATAGCCAGAAAAATATCAGTAAACAAACACTACCGATTAACCTTACCCAAAATGCGTGTATGCGTCATTTGGTAGATTAACCGCAAAATACAAAGCATCCCGTTACTGGTAGTGTACATGCATTAGATAGCGAATGTTTGTTAAAACAAAAATGGTATCCAGCTAAATTAAATTGGGATGGCAGGTATGCCATCCGCCAAGTTACGGCTTGGTGGAGCATGCCCCATACCTATACAGCACCGAGAGTTTGGCACTTTTCAGGGTTTCCTACAGAAGTAACCACAATGACCTTTGACTCTCAGCCCTTACAAACATTAACTTCTGTATGTTCTGACCTCATGTAACCACACAGCATTCAGATACAACTTCACACATCCACACAATAAAGCCCCAAACTTGGGTTATTTTGCTGTTTTTCTCCTTCCTCTTCCGCTTCTTCTTCTTCTTCTTCTTCCAATTTTTCCTGTCAAACTGCCTGGCTCCGTCGCAATGTTATCCAATGGGGAGAATTATTATTTGAGGGTATGGTCCGTATACCTGCTCATCAAGCTTATCGTCCAATAAAAACGCTTCATACTAATGTTTTTTAATGTTAATATAGCTAATGGCTTCATGCTTTCCAAGAAGCTACTGTGGCCTAGTGGTCAGAACTGCAGTCTCTCACACAGTGGATTGTGGGTTCGAGCCCAGCAGGGCACATGCTTATTTTCCACAAAAACAATGTGCAACTGTTAAGTACTTTTCATTTCTTAGACTGTTATTATTTTGCACATTAACGTATTTTTATTGCAAAGGCAAAAGAGGTTTCCAATATCAACTGTTCAATGTTTCACTTGTATTTCACTTGTACTATATCACACCCTCCCCAAACCGGACGCTAGCTCTTGTCTGGTTTGGGGAGGGAGTTACGCTCTGCTCTTGCGGTCATGACTGACTGTGGAACCCGAACCTCAACGTACCCTTGCCTTGGCCAACATTTCTTTATTCATTCATTTCTTCACTTCAGCTCTGTTCACTTTATCCTTTTCACACATAACACAATGTCACCATAAAATTAACTACTAGGAAAATTAAAAGGTTACGATAATATCCTACATTAAGAATTGATAATAGCCTCCTATAAACTGCAATCCTTTAAGAGATTGGATTTATAAACCGCCAATTCCCCAAACATATCTGATTCATGGTTAGTCACTTAAAAAAAACAAAAAACAATAGCCTCCGAATGTGGCTCTAGCCTAGTCTACGCTACTCTGCAGATAATGTAGCTGCAAACACTTTTAATTTAACTACCGGAAAAATAGGCAAAAGATGTTTCCAATATTAACTGTTCAATGTTTCACTTGTAGCCTATTTCACTTGTACTACAGTGAAATGGTGAAAGTCAGACCAACACTGACAAATGGCATATATCACGTGATTATACCCCTTCGGTCTTCTGGTTAGCGTCAAGCCTTAGTATTGCGAGAGACGTGGGTTTGTACCTCGCCCGGTTGATATTAAAGTGTAATTTCATTTTGGACTCAAACAGTGTGCACATGTTCCGGTTTTTTCATGCAAGAATGTTTTTTTATTGCAAAGGCAAAGACACGTTTACAATATTAGCTGTTCACTTGTAGCCTGTTAAACAAATGGTGTCACTGGACACCACGACAGTAATGCAATAGGCTAGCTAACGTTATGGGAACAGGCATCCCATGGCCATTTGTCAAGCAAAGAAAAAAGCAAATGCCAACAAAATGCCGACAAATATATTTGTCTGTGTGGAGCGTGCTGTCCATTGCGCCGCGGTCTTGTCTGACTCACTGTGGAAGCCGAACGTTCAACGCTCGCATCGGCCAACATTTCTTTATTATGTCTTCATTCATTTCTTAACTTCAGCTCTGTTCAGTTTATCCTTTTCACACATAACACAATGTCACCATAAAATTAACTACTAGGAAAATTAAGAATTTACGATAATACATTAAGAATTGACAATAGCCTACTATAAGCTGCAATGCCTTGAGAGATCGGCTTTATAAACCTCCAATTCCCTAAACATATCTGATTCATGGTTAGTAACTTTAAAAAAATTACTATAGCCTCCAAACATTGCTCTAGTCTACGCTACTCTGCAGACAATGTACTTCTTACTGCAAACACTTTTCATTATAATAATAATCAGAAGAATAATCTCTGGTAGGCTACTTTCTTAGCACATATTCTTTGACACAGATTGACATAACGGTTTATGTGACATACTAAATGATGTTAACAGAGCTTCAAGCGACAACGTCCCTTTGGTCAACTATCATGACAAAAATGTTACGTTAACAAACATTACCCTGACAAAAGGAAATACCAATGCATTTTATACCAGGTATCCTGAATCAACCTCACAAAGAACATGATTACCTCAGCCAGCCATCAGTCATATGATGACAGCACACAAAGAACAGACAATACGTCATACAAGTCAAGTCAAAATGGTCGCAGTGCAGCATGATGGTTAGGGAACTGCGCTTGCAACCCTGAGGATGTGGGTTCAATTCCCAGGTGGGGCAGTGCCCTTGCACCCTTGAGCATGATACTTAACCTGAACTGCTCCCGTAAATATCCAGCTGAATAAATGGGACCATACCTGTGTAAAAGAAAGCAAAAATGGTCGTCTTCTTCTTCGTAGTCATAGCAGCAGTGAGTATAAGAAACAGCAGCAATATTATTATTAGTAGTAGTAGTTGTAGTAATAGAGGTAGGATCTATTGTATCTATTAAGTATTCTAAAAAAAAAAACACTAGAAGACTCAGTGGCTCTCTGGGATCAGGATTGAGTATCACTGCTGTATAGCAGGTGTGTCCAATCTTATCTGAAAAGGGCCAGTGTATGTAAGTGCTGGGCTAAAACAAAAACCTGCATTCACACTTGAGAAGATTGGACACCCCTGCTTTATATGGATGCATTTTTATTTTTACTGCAGTGATACTCAATCCTGGAGAGCCATGGAGTCTGCTGGTTTTTGTTTTTGCCTTAAGATCATCGACTGATTCAGACCCAAGTTGACCGGAGTTACCTGTGTAATTAACTGATTTAACGGATCCATTTCTGTTCTACTGAAGTGCTGAGTAACAATGAAGGATATCCTGGACCAGGATTGAGGACCACTGATCTAGGTGCTTAACTATGTGAAAAAATAGCTAAATTAAAAGATGAGTGCAGGAATTTAACAGCAGCAACCATAAGAAATTATTAAAAAACAATGAAATAAGATAAACTGCAATGCGAATGCAGATTAATACAACGTTCAATAAGAAAGGCAGTTTCAGGTAAAACACAATGTTGAAAGCCTTGATAAAATATGAGTGAAAATTCTCATGGATTCTGACTATCTTCAGTAAACTGAAATATTTGTTCTTCTGAAGAGGCTTGTTGACCTTATTTTGCGGCGAGTATTCAATCAACATTTATCCTTAAATTTGTGCAATTTCAACATTTGTCCTTGAATTTTGACAAAATTCATGTTTGACAGACATACTTTGACAAGTTAGGCATGATAACAAATGATTTAAACAAACATTACATTTTGGGAAGAACATTTGCATTGATTTACATTTGCATCAGTGTCAAAGTTTAAGGACAATGTCAGTTGACTCCTGGGAGGTCTTAACTATGAAGATAAAAAGTCTACATTACAAAATACATTTTAGGACATGATTAAATCTCAGTTTTCAGTTGTCACTGTCAAACCTTAACTGAAAAGTTAAGCCTAACTTATACTTATTCATGCGACACTTTCAACAAGTGCCGTGCAACAAAAAATGACATATTTACAACGGGAAAATTATATTTTTTCTCAAATTCGCACCTCTAGAATTTTGTTATGTCTTGTTTTAACTTTGAATCTTGAACTTTGAATTATTAATAAAACATTGATCACAAAAAATGTTATTTAGCAGACACCATCATACTTTGTCATGCAGTGTGATTGGACAGTTTAAAAATGTAATCCAGCTCAGGAGACCATTTTATTACATCATAGAGATAACAGAACCCTCCCTGCATGACTTTGCCAAAGCATAAATGCCAAATGTAGTGCAATACCTTAATTCTTTCTGCACGACACTTGTCAAAACTGTCCTGCGACGAAGTATAAATTAGGCTCTAGTCTTCACAGCATTTGTTGTAATGTAATTTGAATTTATCACGAAACCCAGGTGTCATGGCTCATTTGTCAGTCCTACATTCTCAGACAAAACAGTTGGATTGTACAGTCCACAACTGAGATTTTGAAACCAAACATTCACACATTTTGGGACATCATCATGCCCCAGTATCAGATGTCCCAGTGGCGAGTTGTCAGTCCTCAGGTGGATGGATTTTAGCTTTTTTTGTAAAGGAGCATTGCATGTACATCTGTTGTGTGGCAGCGCCCCGTAAGGCAGAATAAGTAGATTCTACCTCGACACTTATGTTTAACCCCTTTGTGCAGATGCCGCATTTGGTCAATTCTCATCTATTTAGGGGGTGTTCTATTTAAGGCTTTATAACTCCAGGTGTGAGCATCACAGAGACTTGGAAAATGGAAAATTAAACAAGACAATTGTACCATTTACAATTCTTAGATTAGTTCATTTTCATAATTTAGGTCAAAATAAAGTGCCTCAAATGCAATACTGAGAGCTAAATATGTGAAACAGGTAAAACTATACATTTCCTGGATCATAAACTCTGTGTCCACATGTGTGCAAATCTGAGGGTGATATGCAGAACTACTACAGATCTGATGCAAAATATAGGCAGTGTAACCTTAGTGTCTCCAAATGTATCCAAAATGGCTAAATTGTGCAATGCTTTGAATCAGAAAATAATTATATATTTAACTACAAAACAACTGTTTTGGCTTGTAAAACTCACCTTTGCATCATTTTCAAGTGGGAATTACTATCTTTTCATCGGTGTAGAGGGATACATACAGTGAGCACCATAATTGGACCGTGACACATTTTTTGTTATTTTGGTTCTGTACTCTAGCACTTTGAGGGCTCTATTTTCAAACCGGCGCAAACCAGCGCAAGGGGACGGTATAGTCAAACGCAAGCTTGTTGACAGCATCAACGTCTTAAAACTGGCGCTATGGCGTTTCTCAGCAATACCGCTAGGATCAACAAATTCTCAACATAACATCCTTTCGCTTGCGCTGCAGTGGGATGGGTGGCGCTGTCTGGGGCGTGTTCTAAAATACTTTTGGCGTAGTGACAATTTGAACCAACGAAAACCCATTGCGTTATGATCAGCTGGAACCACCTCTTAGCGGCAACGCAATAGACTCTGGCAATTTGGCAACTTATTAGTCATGTAGTTCTATGTAGTGTCTATAGGTGATGCCAACATTACACTTCCATTTAATGAACAAATAGCCTATAATTATTATTATTATTATTAATTAATTTTAATTTAAACTACTAGAATAAAACAGGACAGCTTACAAGAAACTTGCGATCATGTAGGCCAATAGCCTATAATATATAAATTTACACATTGGCACAGTTGAATCATAAGCCTACCACTACACAATAAACAGAAAGGATATACTTTCAGCGGGTGTCCTTCCTCAACTATACGGACAATGAATGCAGTAAAAAGTCAAAACTCGCATTTTTTCTCAAATGTGGGTTCCCCGGGGTGCTTGGTGCTATCGACTGCACGCACATACAAATCCGCGCACCACCCAAGCATGCAATAGTTTTCGTCAATCGCAAAGGAACACATTCCATCAATGTCCAGGTGACATGCGACAAAATTAGCTTGCCCCACCTGCACCAGTGGTCGCGGTCCCCATCACAGCCAGAGCAAAGAGAAATCAACTGGCTGAGCGGTTTAATAGGGCTAGATAAATGGAAAGTATCGGATCAGCTTTTAAAATGAACATTTCAATGCATGTTCCCACGTAGAATCATACACACA
This sequence comes from Synaphobranchus kaupii, assembly GCA_029718625.1. Taxonomy (NCBI): domain Eukaryota; kingdom Metazoa; phylum Chordata; class Actinopteri; order Anguilliformes; family Synaphobranchidae; genus Synaphobranchus; species Synaphobranchus kaupii. The sequence continues at coordinate 25,668,432 of CM056386.1, forward strand.
TCCAAGTTGACGGTCCAGTGCGTTTGGGTTGCTCATTATGAAATTGCATGGAGCGATTGTGTTCCAACTGGCTTTTTTTTAAAGCATGAGAACAACAATTTGATTGGCTACCATAGAGACACACCTTGGACATTTAAACCCAGCCTTTTAGCAATACCGCCATAAGGTGCGCCAAGATTGCCGTCATGAAATTACCAAATTTCTCGCCGACACGCCCTCAGAGCGATACCGCCAAGCGCTTACTCTTGCGTTCACCATTGTGTTTGGTTTATTAAAATAGAGCCCTGAGTGTTTCTTCTTTGAATGGATTTCTATGGGAATTGGGGGGTGGGACTTGATTTAGCTGTAAATTACACTGGAACAGTATGGGCCACATGGTTGGCTAAATGGCTCTAAGTCATCAAGGGTCAGACGTATCAAACAAGTCTTAAACCATCACTCTGCTGCTAGAAATACAGTAGATATGGATGGATAACTTGAAGGGTTTCTTCTCCTGACTTATTTTTCCATAGAGTTCAATCGGAAAATTTGTCAGGAGAAACAACCCTTAAAGGGATCCATCCATATCTACTGCATATCTGACAGCAGAGTGATGGTTTGAGGCTCCTTTGATACCTCAGACCCTTGATGACTTTCACCAACCATGTATTCCATACTGTTCCAGCATAATTTACAGCTAAATCTAGTCCCACCCCCCAATTCCCACAGAGATCCATTCAAATGCAGAGAAGTTATAGTATTGCTTGTAGGAGTACCAGAAAAAAATATATCAAGAGGCTTTTGATGTTGTTGGGTCACAGACAGCAGGAAGTCATGGCATGCAAAGGATATGCGACCAAATATTAAAAATGATTACTTTATTCTACATTATGTTAAACTGTCAAATATTTTTTGATGCCCAAAAATGGGGGGGGACTATGTACAAAAGGTTCTATAATTTCTAAACGGTTAATCTGATGTGGATGAAAATACCCTCAAATTAAAGCTGACAATCTGCACTTCAGCCTCATTGTCATTGTATCTTTTCAAACTCAAAGTGCTAGAGTACAGAACCAAAATAACAAAAAATGTGTCACTGTCCAATGAATTATGGTGCTCACTGTATCTATGGGTCTACACCTTATCTAAAAAATAAAAATCTTTATTAATTATGTCATACACATTTAAGAAATGATCACTGATACGTTTCGGCAGTGAATCATTAAAATTACTTAGATTTTTCCTCAGTTCAATTCAGGGACACATTCAATATAAAGTACTTTTTTTTTGGATGCTTGCTGGGTGAAGTCATTTTAAATGTTATTGTTCCTGGATCAATTCCGAGTGACCTGTTCAGGCATTTGTTCTCCTTTATTCTATTCCAGTTCCAGTGCACTGATGCTTCCTGCAGTGCAGCATGATGGTTAGGGAACTGCGCTTGCAACCCTGAGGATCTGGGTTCAATTCCCAGGTGGGGCAGTGCCCTGGCACCCTTGAGCATGATACTTAACCTGAACTGCTCCCGTAAATATCCAGCTGAATAAATGGGACCATACCTGTGTAAAAGAAAGCACGCTGTGTCTTCCTAGATAATATCCTCTACTAAATGCCTAAAATGTAGCAACAGTGGCAAGGAATCCAATGATTGGAAACAGGGTCACTCAGTGGGGGAATGTTCGATCAGCAGACTGGTCCTGAGGTCAGTAGTCAGTAAGCAGCTCCGCTGTTCCGTTGGATGCCGGTGACCTCCTACCCCCATGGCGCCGTCTCCATTTCGTGGATCACAGACTGAAGAGAAGTAGCAGCTGACTGCAGACATTTCAGAGGACATGCTGGTTTGGGTGCTCACTCAAAGCACTTCATACTATTCCATACTATAAAACACTTTATATTTCCCCAACTGTAGTCATCAAGGATCACAGGGTTTGCTGGTTTACCTTAAAGGTCCCATGTCATACTATTTTTCAGCAATTTTATATTATTCTACAATGTATGGCTCTGGAAAAGCGAACAAACAAACATGCCGTTCGTAAATCAACCTGTACACCGTATATGTTCGAGTCGGCTCAGCTTCTGGTTCAAGAATCTCTAGCCAAGTAGCCTGGTATGCTATAGGTAAACATATAGTAGTTCTATCTCATATCGGTCAACATGCCAAGAGGAGACTTATGGAAATCAGCCCAGTTGCTCCTCATTGGCCTTGTAACTGCACCCTAGAAAAGGGCCTGGTCTCGCAGGCCTAGGGAGGGCAGTTTTGATTAAACTTTTTTTGAGACTGGTTGCTGCGTGTTTTTGGTCCTTTTGTTTCCCTTTTGTTTGGGTGAATGCATCTGTTTTGTGCTGACTAATAAAAGGCAGCATTTAATTATATCTTTTTGATCCAGTTTTCTTTGTCTGTTCACCATGTGAACAGACAAAGAAATAGTTTTTACATTTTTATTGTTACAAACATTCAAAATCTGCAGGAGCCTCTTTTCCTTAAAAAGGATTACACTATCTGACACATTATCACTACCAGCAATGGGTTGCTTTGTATTTTGCAATTTTGTATATCTACCAAATGACACGTACGTGCATTTCAGGTAAGGTTAATCGGTCATGTTTGTTTACTGATATTTTTCTGGCTATAGTAGCCTATATTGAATTTAACTGGTTTTACATTTGCATTGTACAAGACATTTAAAAGCTTGTGGCCCTGCAGTAGTACTGTTCAGGCCCTTGGCTTATTGGCGTTGTATGCACTTCAGCATAAAGTATGTTAGAAGGTGCGCAGAATTCAGGAGGTGATGGCTCATCTGCGGAGGACGTCCCACCTGGGCAATCAGTTTGTAAGGAGCGTGATGAGAAATTACATGCGTGGGGCCCGTTGCCAAGACGCGTGCTAAAAAAGCGCTGGCATCAGGAGCCTGAGCTCCTTCAGCTGCAGATGCAGACAATGCAGTGAACTGGCCCAGTCAGACCTGGATGACAGGCTTGAGGGAGTTCCTAGTGGGGCGCCTCCCAACCAGAACAGATATGCTGTTGGCTGCTATGGCATCCAAACCTTTGGATTTATAGCTTGCACAATTTAGCCCCTGGACGGAGGCTGCAGCAGCGCCAAGATCGAGTGTCAGGCATTGAGGGGTGCTGTGTGCTGGGACGTTGAACAGGTTCAGCTGCTGATGCCACGCTATCGAGTCTGACCTGGTCTTACGTGGCATTCCAGTCGCGTAAATGTTCCGTCAGTCCCGCTTGGAAGAGGGGTTGGTGGAGTCTATGCTGAGAGGTTATTTGGCAGCCTTCTCTAACTGCCATGAGCATATGAATGGCCTAAGGGTGGGATCACACCCTCACACTCCCCAGTTCCTCCGGCGAGTCAGGCGGCTTTGCCCGCCTAGGTCTAAAGCTCTCACTGGGCCGCCCTCAAGCCCTTAACCGGTCTCAGTCTGAAGCACCAATCCCTGAAAACTGCTTTCCTGCTCACCAGTGCCTCTGCGAGGCGTATAAGCAAGCTACATGTGTTGTCAGTATAGCCCTCCTGTATGTGGTTGTGCGGTGGTAGCTGTGGCTTCTCTGCTCCCTAATCCTGTTTATTGGCCTGAAATCCTCTCCTGGTCGTACAGTTCTCAGTCTTTATGGTGGGAGACTTTTCATCTGCCCCCTCATGAATCACCTGAGGAAGCCAGACACCCCTGTCCGGGCCCTGTGGTCTCATGTTTCCCACACAGGAGCTGTGGTGGAAAACCAACAATCATTTTATTGGTTATGGAGCACGTATCCAGTGCCAGTGCTTATCTAAACGGGATTTGGCCCACTGGATCTTTGATGTGATTTCTATAGCCTACAGCAATGTCGGCATGCCCCCTCCCAAAAAGGTGGTGGCTCATTCCACTCAGGGTGCAGCTGCCTCGTGGGCTTCATTTCATCCCAGGTAACGAGGAATGTTTGGGATCTTTAAAGAATGTTCCCTATACAGCCCTGTAATGTCATTGCAGAACATTACATTGAGAACATTCTGGGGTGTATAAGGGAATGTTACTCCAAGATCACAAAAGAACATTCCTGGAACATCCCATAAATGTCACAGACGTTGCAATGCGTTCCCTGGTTGTCGAAATGTTGAGTTCCCTTCAAGTCCTCAGAACATTCCTAAAACTTGATTGCGGAACTTCCCCTTCACATTACAGGAACATTTTATGTAACATTAAGGGAATGTTCTCGTAATGTTAGTAGAAACGTTCCCTTTGGGTTTATCTAACGCTTGGATTTAACGTTCCCTTACTGTGACACTGGAGCACATTGCTAACATTCCCCATACATTTTTGCCACGTCATTACAAAACATTACTTTGGGAATATTCTGCGGTGTATAGGGGAATGTTACTCCAAGATAACAAAAGAACATTCCAGGAACATCCCATAAATGTCACAAACATTGCAATGCGTTCCCTGGATGTCATAATGTTGAGTTCCTTTCAAGTCCTCAGAAAATTCCTTCACCTTGTTTGTGGAACTTCCCCTTCACATTACAGGAACATTCTATGTAACATTAAGGGAATGTTCTCGTAATGTTAGTAGAAACATTCCCTTTTGGTTTATCGAACACTTGAATTTAACGTTCCCTTACTGTGACACCGTAGTACATTGCTAACATTCCCCATACATTCTTGCCACGTCATTACAAAACATTACTTTGGGTTGCAAAACATAACTTGATTGTGTAACTATTATTAGATCTTAGGCCTGTTCTTCTGCTGCCGAGTAGATGGTGATATGTAGTCCCATTTAAATATATTTTTGTGGCATTTTTGTGATGTTCTCACTCCCGTCCTCTTGTGTCCCGTGTTTTACCTGTTCCCCCTCGTATCATGTTTGTCTTTGCCTTGTTGGTTTCCCTTGTGCTGCAGGTTGGGCGTGGTTTTCCCTTTCGTGTCACTCTGTTCCACTACTCGTCATCCGCCTATCCCTTTCCTCCCTTCCGCATGCATTCCACACACTCTCTGCTCCGTTAATCACTCACACATACATTCGCTTGCGGCACCTAATTGATACTTGTTAATGTTTGTATTTAGTCACCCGGTGTTCTTTGTCCTGTGCCAGTTCGTTAAGTCTCCTTGTGATAACCCTCTGGTCTTGTCTCGTGGATACATTGTATCTAGTCCAGTCTTGCCGACTTTAAAAGTCTTGTCTTGCATTGAGGTGTTAACTCGCCTTTTTTCAGCTCTGTCCAGTTGTGATCAGCTCTCGCCAGGAACGGCGCAATCACGCTGTTCAGCCTGTCCTGCCTCGCTATACTAACTTCTGTCTGCTCTGAGTCTACCAACCTGCAGTTGTTCGTACAATCCTGCTTGTGCTGCTGTTCCTGCCTAACCAGCTGCTGGGTGTGCATGCAGCCGGTGTTCCAGCTCTGCTCTCCGGCGGTGGTGCATGCTTCCTGCTTGTGCTGCTGCTGCCTACCGACCTGCTGCGGTGTGCACGTCCAGCCAGGACCCCAGCTCTGCTAACCTGCAACTGTTCCTGCCACTCCGCTCTGCCCTGTCCCCCGCTCCCTGCTCCTCCTCTGCTCAGCCTGCCCGGATTCCGGTCACCACCACCAGTCCCTGGCTGCTCCCGCTCCTGCTGCTCCCCTGCTGTACCCACCTTCCGGACTGTCTGTCATTCTATGTTCTCCCTATGCTTCAGGAGGGATTCTGGTCAAAGCAATAATTTGTTGGAGCTAGTACTCCCAGTGTTGTGTGTCATGCAGTTGAGTCCAGTTCCTATTAGGAACCGTAACTGACTATTCTTGTTCTCCCTCTGCTTCAGCAGGAACTGTGGTCGAAGCAATAAAATATTGAAGTATCTGAACTTCCTGTGTTTGAGTCGTGCATTTGAGTCCAGTTCATACTCGGAACCGTAACAATTTTGCTTTATTGGACAGTAATCAATGAGAGACTAGAAAATCAGAGGGAAAGAGAGAATGGCCTTTGAGGTTTATCTTGAGCTGGATTTGAACCCATGTTGTGGAAAACCAGAATCGTTGATGACATGCGATTTACCTGGTTGAGCTACTAGAGGACCTTGTCCTTCCCAGCGGGCAATTTTCATGCTAAAAGCCCTAAAATAAACGTCTATTGCAGTGAGTGGAAAGACCTCTTAAAATGGTTCCAAAATAAAATTTTTCTACATCTATTTGTCGACCTCTTTCAAGAGTTCTTGTTTAGACCATGTTTCCACCAAATCTTTTCATGTAAATAAACACCACAGCAAGTAGGAATCGAACTTACAGTCCTGGAATCTGAAGACAAGTGCTTTTCTACTGAGCCATCGAGGCCACGTGCTTTTCAGTGTGTTTTAGTGTTTAATGAATAATATCACAAACGAGCATGGACAGGCAAGTTGTTGACTCTCATGTACAAGTCCACACACATGCGTATAGCAGAACTTCGTGCAACATTATTTTTGGGTAAAAACTCCTGTCTGCCTAGGATAGAAACTTGTGCCATGTTGTTTGCCCAAGCTTCTTGTTGCAACAAATTGGCTAAATGTTTTGACATTTTAAGTGATTCACTTCATGCGGTGAAATTGCATCTACGTGTCGGCCGGATTTCGCTTGCGAAAGCAATGACATTTTGAGAAATGCATTCACATTAATCCATATTGTTTGTCTTTACAACTGAATCACAGATGAAAATTATAACATAAAATGTGCACATTTATATTGTAGATTTTAGCCAGTCTAAAAATGGCCAAATGAGAGCTTGGATGGTATTCCATATTTCACCAACATTTTAACATTTATAGGTTTGTTGTCAGTCGGTATATGCAGATGACACCACCATTGTAGTTCCGCCGACTTTTCAACGCAAAAATGCTCACTGGGTAACAGAAAAAAACAACGGTTATTTAGTCTTCAAATGCCTATTTTGTAATCATATAATCTCAAAATCACACATTTTTTTCTCGGAAAAGTCAGGCTAAACAAGCTGTTATTGGCGTGTGTCAAAATAAATATTCATTATTTTACGTCTCTTTTATTTATTTCAATGGGTAACCTATTTATATCCACTCGCATTTATTTCAAGGCGTAGGCCTATTTATTTCAAGTCCCTCATGTTACATAGAATGTGCCTAGAACCTAAGAGGAATGCTCCTAGAATGTTTCTGGAATGTTAAAGGGACGTTCCTCAGAAACGTTGTGTGAAAGTTCTTAGAACCTGAAAAAAACTCAACATTGCATCAACCAGGGAACGTTTAGAGCAACCTTAATAACATACAGGGAACCTTCCTAGAACGCGATTTCGTTAGCTGGGATGGTGCCCCGCTTTCTGACAATTGTGTTGCGGTTGGTTGGGCCTCGTCCCTCATGTCACCAGGGTTTATCGCCTGGACGTGGTGTTGTCCAAACCGATTGCCTCCTCTGTCCTCGGGGCAGCGGAGCAATCTTCAGTATGACTTGTGTTCCAATTTTAGGGTGTTTTTATCACCCAATGGGTATTTGCACTTTAGATTTGCTTCTTCCAAAGAACAAGCATCTAATAAAGTGAATATTATATACCGCATGGTTGTGTCATGTGGTGTTACCCAACTACATCTGCCGCATATCTTTATTTGTTATACTGTTGACTGATATGAAGTAGAACATGGTTACATAGGTAAACTCGCCGCCGCCAATTGCTACTCCCTCAAGGCACCGGCCATACTCGGATCTGGCAGGACTGGGGCTCAAACCCCCAACCCTCTGGGCGCAACCGCGCAGACAGAAATCCTGCGCCTTTGTCCGCTGCACCACCGCGGCCTAATACTTGTGGTTGGAAAGATTAAAAATGCCCTGACACAGCACATTTAACAAGGGCAGTTTTGCTAGTCATGTTTGAAATCTCCACTTGCTCGTTTGTTCATAATTATACTCTGTGGTGATGGACGCTAAATAATGAAAATGGTGGCATTGGAAGACCGTGATTAGTTAATTAGTTGAATCAGGTGTACACCCACACCAGGCCTTCTTCGATAAGATCCTTAAAATCTTATAGACTAAAGAAACCAGGTGAGATGGTTAAACTGTAATAAATTAAATGTGTTAATTGATCCATAATAATAATTGTGGCTCTCCAGGACCAGGGTTGGTAATACCTGCTTTAAAGTATGGCATCAACAGCAGCTGGAGACATAACTGCAATTCTGTGTGGTTCCATTTGACCTATTCACTTAATTCTATTCCTGACATTTTAACATGTATTTGAGGAAGGTACAGGTCTAATATTACTGACATTTTCAAAAGCCATTTCATTTCCCCAGGAAAATGTAACATCATTAATTAATTGATTTATTTATGTCCTTTGTGTAACATTCCACTCCCATCCTATTGTTTCGCCGTGTTTTCCCTCTCCCTCTGTTTCGTGTTTGTCTCTCCATTGTCCGTTTTCCCCCTTGCTGCAGGTTGGGCGTGTTTTCCCGTTTGTATCACTCTGTTCCACTGCTCCTTTCTCAGCCTATCCCATTCCCCCGTTTCGCATGCATTCCTCACTCTCCGCTCTGTTCAATCACTCTCGCATACATTCGCACGCGGTTCCTAATTGATTCCAATTAATGTCTGCATTTAGTCACCCGGTGTTTTCTGTCCTGTGCCAGTTTGTTAATGCTCTTTGTCTGAAACCTCTGGTCCTGTCTGGTTCCCTGTCTAGTTGCTACTCTTTCCCTGCTCTCACTGCTCCCGCATCTTCATACCTGGACTGTTTGTTATTAATGTTCTCCCTCTGCTTCAGGAGTATTAGTTCAAAGCTTAATTTATTGGATGCTTAGCGCTCCCACTCTGTCTGTCAGTCTGTCTAGTGTATAAAGTCCAGTTCCGGCTTGGAACAATACCGGCTTGTCTGTAAAGTCCAGCTCCGGCTTGGAGCAATACTGCCCTGTCGGTTGAGTCCAGTTCCGGCTTGGAACTTTAACTGCTTTTGCCTTTCTCCCCATGCTCAGGACTTCCCTGATCATTGAATAAATATTGAGTTTTGGCATTCCTGTCTACGAGTCGTGCATTTGGGTCCAGTCCTCTTCCGGGGTCGTAACACTTTGGGTGGTTTGATTGGAAAGCCTCAGACTTTTTAATCTACATCAGAAAATGGTCCAGAGCCGTATGCAATACAACACCCTCCGAGTAGAACAATGTGAATTCTTTAATAAAACAATTAACTTTACCTCATTTTTTTTTTTTGACACAGTCTCTTATTCTTGCTTCCCAAACAAACACACTATTTAGCCCAGCCTGGGTTGTTTGTGAAGGCAATAAATGTCACATTATCCAAGATCGCCTGGTCTTATACTCCCTGGTGGCACATCCACTCACACACTCCTATATTTACCAACAGCTCTCAGAGCCTCTGTCTCATATACCTGTAGTCTCAGGTAAGCTGTAGGGGAGCAGTCTGCCTGTAACTAACAGCCTCTGTACACTGAAGACCTTTGAAGGCCCGCCCCGCAAATTAATGTGTACGTACCACTAACTAGCTGACAGGGCGCAAGAAATACCAAGAAGGCCCTGGTTTACGATCACACCAACACTGCACGGCCAGCCTGGTTTAAACATACACCGCTAAGCACATCTCCACCGCATTTCTCTAACCCTGAGAAACAGCAAGGTTTACACTGGATCTCTAACCTGTCAATAACAAGCCTGTGTCTCTATGACCACATGACAGTTCCATGTATCACACTTATTTTGTCTGCATGAGAGAATTCTGGGGTCCAGAAGGTGGCAGCATTTACTACATATCCATAATTTATTTTTCAGTGTGGCTGGGGGGTGGGGGGTGGTGGAGTGGGGTAGGGGCCAAAAAAATAAATAAATGCAGCAACAGCAGAGATGTTCGGACAAAGGCTGCATGGTCATGAAGATTGGGTTTATCATTGCGATCCAAGCGATGATCAAATTAATTAAATTAAATTAGCATACTCGTCCCGTGGATGAGAGATGCCTTGATGGATAAATGAGCATGAGATTAAATTACACAAGCAGTATATCAGCTTAATTGTTTATCTATTTATTAATTGTATCTGCTGTTTGTTTCAAAGGTTGTGACTTCTAATTAACCGTTTGTATCTCTCCAATAAGCATAAATCCCTACATACTTAATTTGAGAATTACATACCTCAGTTAATCATTAAGTAATAATTCTCACCAATATTAATAATTATTTGCAAGAATGCTGATATATAAAGCATATTTTACATGAGGAATTTGAGAAGTCACGTGTTTTCCAGAAGTCCTGAATCCAGATTAAATTCCAGAATAATCAATTAATAATATAAAAGTACAGCACAGGTGAAATATAACACAAGTGAGAATTTATTATATGAAGGGCAAAATAAAAACTAACGACAAGTAGATTTCCCATTCCTTTCAAATTTGTACTTTGAGCACTTAGATACAGTGCACAGTTACTGTATGGTTTCAACTGGAGTGGTATTCTTCACGGAAAACTCAACGCACCCCCATGCCATGTGAAATTGAAAGGAGTCAATGACACGTACAGTGTCAGATGAGTACTGGGCAAACGCCTGGAAAGAGATTGAAGCCAAGGGCAAGACACTGCATGAAAACATAACGAGAACACAAGGTCAACACAACGTGGATCCAATCTACAATAGAATAAACACAAAACTTCAAAACAATACTCACAGTGGGCGATTCATAAAATTTTTACAGGGGGGATGTTGTATGGGGGGTGCGGTCGGGGGGGTTTGTTGAATAATGTTAGCTAAATGGGGAAATGAGTAGTTAGATGAGCAAAACCAAGCCAGGATTCACTTGCAAGCAAACATGCTAATGACGAATGCTACCGTTACAAGATGCTCAAACTTTTATGACATTTCAGAATTTCTGCTGGGTTATTGTCACAACCGTCGTGTGTTAATGAGTGCTTGTGTAACATTTCTCACCTACAAATAAAAGTATTAAAACCGGTGAGCTGGGCCAGGACATCAGCGGTTTCTTTACTAAAGTTAGGATTTGTTTTACGATTTTTCTTTTACCGTGGGCATCTCTAACGTTCATGTGGTCTAGAATGGATTTTCCTGCAGTCGTGGACTCCACCCCTTCATTCCAATGCACTTGCGTTGGTGGCAAAACGATACAATGGCAGCGTCCTGGTTTTGGCTGTTTTGGGCTTCATGCGCCACTGAGCACAAGTCATAAAAAATGAATGGATGACGTCAGCATCACGTCCCAAATATTTATACGATCTATGCTTTAACGTCAGCTGGCTATTGAGCTTGCCGATAACATCAACTCAACTCTGACTTAGCCAGATCTCCGGGCACATCAGATTTTTTTTTAACATTTTAATCACAAATGTCCTTTTCTTTTTGAAAAAGGCCTGAAGGTCAAGCTGCCCTGGTCTTTTCAAAGCCATCATCACGAACTGCCAACTGTTTGCTAAATTCCGCAACGCTCCAAGCCGACGCGCTGTGCCAGCCAATGAAAGGTTGCATTGTGCTTTGACCCCCCCCCCCCCCTCCACATTCAGACTCGTTTTGTGAAAGTAAATCAAAACACAACAGCGATACAATAAAACAATACAAGAAACCTCAGGGAAAGTAGCCAATATTGTCAATGCTGGCAAGATAAAGAAGTTGCGTTCAGAATTAAAGAGATGGAAAGGGGAGAATGTACGTTAGCAAGGGGGATGCTTTTTTTCCCCCATTTTGCCGTCAACGGGGATGCCATCCCCTCCCATCCCCTCAAAGCGCCCCCCTGAATAATCATATATGCTCAGCTTGACTCTGGGTTCCCATGACTGTATAAATAAACTCTTTCATCTCAAACTTCCATGACTCCCACTTTAATTGTAAATATGTTTTCAATGGCCATCCTTTACTGAAATTCAGTCAAACTTGTGATCCAGTATGAAATTCAAATACCTTTAACATTTTCTCAAAATGAATGTGTGCATGTTGTAACCGAATGAGTGCAGTATATAACATACATTATAAGATGACAATCGAGGGGATTCATTTCCCTTGCTCTCTCTAAATGAATTGTGGGATAATAAAAATTGTTGGGGATTTACCAGGTTTTATATCTTTTTTTTGCATCTATTTGGCAAGATGGACATAAGCTGACCTGGCTTCAGTGATATTGTCTTGGATAATTACAAGACGAAAGGGGTATTGCATTTCAGGTAAAGTGCATTCCTATGCTGTCGTATTCTAGAGCATAGCCAGGGAATTATCCAACAGCCTGCTCCAACCAGACCCAGGTCCACAATGTCACATAGAAGGAGGTTTGGGACTAAGAGGTTTTCCTCAATATGTATGGCAAATTCCATGCCTGCTGGATCTCAGAATCATTGGGCGGAATGATTTCTGCATTTTGCCCTGAGCTAGATTATGGCAAGTCCACTCGACTGAGTCATAACTGAAAACCCCAAGTAGCAATATATATATATATATATATATATATATAAAATTTTTAAAGAGGCAATATATTTATATATAAGCAAAACCAACAAAGAACCTGTTGGTGTTAGAGATTAACCATTGACAAACAGTATTGACACACAGCACAATACCCTCAGTATGAGTTTTGACACATGGAAAAGCAGCCTTTGCAATACAGCTTGTGATGAGACGTTGAATAATGTCTCATCACGGGCTGATAAGTGTCATGACTCAATTAATGGCAATAATTATTATAAATTCCTGCCATTTCCTTTTTGCCGGTGCAGAGCAATGCACTTCTTTGCATCCACTTCAATATCCAATTATTTTTCATTTCTGAAATGGTTCGGCTGCTGTGAAATGCTGCCACTCCACAAAATAGCTTTTATTGGTTATGCCAGAACTTTCTCCACCAAAGAATATAGCCCATCTGGCCACTAACTCTGTAAGAAGGTCTCATTTTCACACTCTGTGAAGTTTCTCTTCTTTGTTTTGACTTCTGGTTTATGGTTAGTTGTGGGAGTTAATGGGCAGGATACTAAGCTTGTGCACATATGCAAAATTATAGTTGATTGTCATTTATAAGGAGAATATTGCATGCAGGTGAGTGTACGGATGGTTTTGTAAATCTGCTATTTTTTAACCATGCGCACTTTTATTTTATTTTTTGCGTATTCATCCATTAAGTGTAAAACCTCGGCAACGTTATATAAATGAGTCCGCTGGACATTACAGATTTAACATCACCTTACATTTTTGTTTTTAGGAAAAGATGTGAATGGTCAGGTGTCCTCACAAAATACTATAGAATACTATTTTGAAATCTAGGCACACAGGACATAACTAAGGCAGTGGACACAATTTTAAAGCAAAATATGAGCTTCACCTTGGACCTTAGTATATTCATGTAAAAAAGTATATTAATTTATTTTAAGTATTTGTTTTATTTTATAATCTTAAAATCTGGGAAGTTAATCTGATCACTCCCTATGCGCTATAAGGGTTATTATATGTGATATTATTTATTAGGCTATACTATCATTACAAGGTACTGGCCTAAGCATTTCTCATGAAAGGCTATAAAAATAATTGATTTGGAAGATTCCTAGCTAAGATGATATCTCCTCTATGTGACTTTTTTCTCATTTAGACTTTGATTCAATCAATATTTGTGTTTAACTCTGACTCAATTAAATTCAAGGGGTATTTTTCTTAATCACAAACATTTTTTGATGACTTCAGCAACACCACAAACAATGAAACAAATTTAACTGGGTCAGGGAAATTGAGTCAAGGACAAATGTTGATTGCATCAATGCCTTAGAATTGATTTTTCAAATAAAAAAAACTAAGTACAAGTAACACAGAGTGAGACCTTGCATGGCTTCTGCACTGCTTGGTGATCGCATTAGACTGAATATTAGCATGAATATCTTTTCTGAATACTGCATCAATTGTGATGGATTCCCACTCCCATTTGGACTACTGACCCGATCCGTGCTGTACCCGGAAAACTTGCCTTTGGCCCTTTCCTGCTGCTCCATTTTACGGCTCTTCCTTCAGTTGTTTACTTTATTTTTTCCGCCTCCAGACACTGGATTTCTTGAGGTAATAAAACCAGTTCCCTTACTGCTCAACTTTTAATTGGTTTTCACTTAATTTCACAAGACCAATTTGCAATTCATTATCTTCCAATTTGCGCACCATGCGGAAGGTGCATTCTGGGTTAATTGTTGTTTAATAAAGAATATCTGCAAAAAATGAATTCAAATGCAATTTGGATTATTCATTAGGGGAAAAACAAAAGTACACCTTTAAAAAAGCTAATCATACACCTGCACTCTCCTTCCTTGGAAGTTTAAAATCGGTTACGGCAGGGGCTTATCGGCAGAAACAAAAATTACGATGAAATTGTCTACACATTTTTGTCCTTTTGCATTTTTTCCCTCTCTTTGGTCTTTGAAAACCTGGAAAAATGAAAGATAAGACCTTCATATTGTTCCTGTGTAAACAACAGATTTCATAAGGGCCCAGACTGAAAACATTTGAGACCACACTTCGAGCTTTCCCGTAGATAGTGTGCGAAGACACTGTATTGAAGTGAGGCTAGTTTTGTGATATAAATAGATGACAACTCTGGGAAAAGAGTGAAATATTTTGTACCATTTTGTTTGATGCATGCTAGTATTTTGTTTAAAAGGCCATTGTATACTGTTAGCTGAAATTCTGAAAGCTCCTGTTGAAGCGACTCGACACAGAGTTCCACCAACAGGAATTCCTTTAGGGTTGCTGGAAAAAAAATGCGATTAAAAAAAAGTGGGTTTTTTTTTTTTGAAGTAATGAGAGAAAATAAAGTTGAGGATATGCTTGGGGTGCCTGGTTCTGGATCAGGGGCTATGGTATGTGAATTAGAAGTGGCGAGATACAATTTGAGAACATTGTTCTTCATCAGTCGTGAAAGTTCACAAATAATTTTTTTTCCAGACAAATTACAGTGGATCCTTATTTTTTTTAAGTAGAAATCCCAGACATTTGATTAATTTCTAAACTGAAAATTACGGACATAGGATGATGGCTGGCCCGCACACACACACACGCACACACCACTTGAATTAATCAGCGCTGACAGCAGCATCAACACCGTGCTTTTTTATACCCAGACACAAAACAACGGCAGCAGCTTCCAAATTGCGCATGATGGGTAAATTGATTTCTGAATATCAAGTTTGCACGATTGGCCTTTAAGAAGGGAACAGCACAGAGAAGTCAGTCTGTCTGTCTGCATTCTGTTTTCCCCATTCCCTTTTTTTAAATCATGTTGAGACTAAAAATGGAGAAGCACTGAATATATACACAAGTCCACCCTTGTTTTAGCTTTTTGTTATCCTTTTATATTTTTTTCTGCTGCTTGTCTTAGTCAGGTGTTCAAGGGTTCAAAGTCTGGTCATCTCACCATGCCTCTTCTGTCTGTTTTTTTTTAAAGCTGTTTGCTGATGTGCGTGACGGCCTTCCCATGGGGACCCCAGAATACCAGGAGCCTTCAAGCAACTGCAAGAAATTAGGTTGGCTGCCAATATCTGGGTCTCTTAAATTATCTCACTACCTCAGAAATTTAGCCTGCACTAAATATTTACTGAAGCGAACCAGCTTATAGACCTACATGCAAAGAGGGCAATGTATTATGAAATGGGACCCCATAAATTGTAGTTAACCATCGTCAACTGGCCCTTCTCATCAAGAGGAGCACTTTCACAATCCATAGGCACTTACCTGCCCTTGCCTGAAAATTCATATTTATCACGCCGGCTGGGATGGCATGATTTATGTTGTTTTCTCACGACAGTCCAAAAATAATGCAGGGGTGTATGTCCCCCTCCTCCCCCTTGTCTGGTGGCTAATAGCTGCAGCTCACCGGCCCACCGCGCCTTGTCCCAGTGATTTAAATGGGCGCACATTTAGACGTGAGCCGAGATGGCTCAGCCTAATTAAGAAGAGGAGAGCAGGTTAATGAGGTCCTTGTTAGAGGATATATTTTCAGAGGATCAAAGAAACAAAGGTCTTACAGTACCCACGTTGACAAAGAGGCGAGCAGAGTAACGTTAATAGGCACTTTGCCACTGTGAGAAGTGTGGAGGTAGATTTAGTTTTCCGTGGCCTATTTTTAAAAAGCACCCATGATCAGAGATGCACAAAGTAACATATTTTAAAAAGCCTAACTGCTGATGTTGCGATCATATTTTACTCCAAGGAATGGATTCAGTAAAGATTATTTTGTACAGTGTAAATAGAATTGAAATATTTTTGCAGGGTGAACTCAAGCAAGTATTTAATCTACTAAGGGCAGGACCTTAAACTTCTCACATAATTTCCACAGTGATAGGGAGCTGAGCTTGCTGGTAAGAAAAGTGAGTCTTGATTCAGGAAATCTATAGCATCTTAAGATATAACCCCACCACATATTGGGACTTTGAAGGTATGACAGGCATTTTAAGTGCTACTGTCCTTTATTGAATGGTTTCCTTGAACATTCACTTAAAGAAGCAAGGCTTTAGAAATGCTCTATGTAGTGTGATCACTGCATTTAAGAAAATTTAAATACTACTATTGCTATTGTAGCTTCAGCTAATTTATCCTAATCATTACCTTCGCATTCCACAAAGAGGAGTTTTCCCATTTCAGGTTGGTTTGCTGAACACATTTAGATAAAATATGCTTGTACTTGTATAAATATGCTTTTTTAAAGTGGGAATAATTACATAAGTAATTGCTGAAATACACGTGTAAGTTTGTTATTCATTTGTTCTGTTTGCCATTTTCTTCTCCGATGAGAATTTTACGACGACCAATGAACACACACTTTTTACATTACTGAATTCAATCAAAACTGCATGGCACAAACTCCGTGCAAATCTGCAAAAAGAAACAATATAAATAAATGTATAAATAAATAAGTGTAATAATAATAACAACAACAATCTGTGATTAATGGAACAGCATACATGCTTCAGCTAAATGGTAAGGATACATTACATTACATTATAGGCATTTAGCAGACGCTCTTATCCAGAGCGACTTACACAACTTTTTTTATTTTTTTCATATTATCCATTTATACAGCTGGATATATACTGAAGCGATTCAGGTTAAGTACCTTGCTCAAGGGTACAACGGCAGTGTCCTACCTGGGAATCGAACCTGCAACCTTTCGTTTACAAGGCCAGTTCCTTAACCATTATACTACACTGCCGCCCAGAAGAGTCTGAGCTTTGTAAGTTATTCCTCTATTGTTGAGATGTTCCAGCTCCACGACATTCTGAATCGCTTTTAAGTCTATTTATAAATGCGTCATAAATGCGCCACAGAATCATTATAAATACAGTCAGCACAATTGCAAGCCTCAAACTTGACGGTGATACAGTAACTTATTGTATGGCCATAACTGAATATACCTATATGCTGATATTAACATGCATATCTCCCAACACACACACACACACATATACACACGGCAGTAAATGCAAGAACTAGATGCTCTCTCTAAGAGGAAATTAATTTCAGATGATGACGTGAGGTGGTGTTGGGGGGAGGGGTAGAGACTAGTTTGAATTTATGGCCGACGGCTACAGTCAGGCGACGGAACACTGGGTTAAGAAAGGGATACAATGTCATTGCTGAGCGGGAAAAAATAAATTACCCGTTGAAGGGCAGGCACCATTTACTTTGCAAATGAGAAACTAAGTGCATTTATCAAGCATGTTTTTGCCATGTGAAGGTTGTTTTCCCCCTTTATTTCCTGTTACAGGAGACTCCTAAAAAGATATGACTTAAATCTTGCAAGTCGAATGACAGATGTACTGTAGTCCTATATAAACTGGGGACCATAAAGGACTGAAGCAACATTGAAAGGTGTTAGACCAATGTTGAATATAAAAATTAGGCAAGTTCTAATTTGTATTAATCAGCCACTACTTAAATGACAGTGGCCTGGAATTCATCGTCATTTGTTCTTAACTGTGACTTATGCCGCTTTTCCACTACAGTGCAGACCCGTACTGAGCCATGGCGAGCCGACGGGTATACCCAAGTAAACCTGAGCCATAGCGTGAAACATGCATCGCTCAAACCACACCATTGCACAGATCAAATACTGTTCTATGGAAATTAAACCAAACTGTGCGGAGATCACGGGTCTGTTCAACTTGGTACGGCTATGGAAATTTTTCGGCTATTATCCATTTGCTAGGTTTTTTTTTCTTCACAAACACCATCCACCAAAAAGAACTCTTGACAAACACTCAAATTTATTTGTAAGTCAAAGATAAGGACAAAAATTCTTGTTTTAAGAAAAACCTGGAAATGCCATTTACAGCTTTACAATGTAATTTTTATGCTCAGTGTGTAGATTGAATTTACACCTGAGTCCTGAGTTATCAGCCCACATCATTCCCCATGGCAAGCTGAGACCACTGTGAGAGGGGGGTCTCAATAAGAATTGAGTGAGGAGATAAAGGTGTGAAAACTGGCAACCCTGGAATTGATTGAGTGAAACTGAATGATGACAATATTGACAGAACCTTTTATGGTGATCAGAAACTCAAAACACCTACCTGACAGCAAAGGGGAGTTCTGCATTTGTAATCCATTTTTAATGCACTTTAACGTCACTTGCTTTGTCCTTAAAACCGTAAAATGTAAGTCTTTCAGACAGTTCACAAAATCAAATGTCTTTTTTACTACATTTTTTATTTAGTTAGCATTCACCAAAATACTTTTTTTTTTATTTTAACTCAGACATCCAGGCCCGTCTTCTCAAGACCTTGCTGACAACGGCATTTAGGTTTCTTTTTTTGTTTTGTTTTTAATCAGAGCACCAATGTGCATATTCAGCTTCCACTAAACCCAATTACAGCTTTTAATGAGTTTTGTGCATGTGCCTGTGTGAGATCTTCGTTTACCTTTCATATTTGATTGCTCCATTTGGCTGGCTCTTTTCTTAAGTAACTGAAGTAAACTTCTGCTAATTGTATTCCAATTAGTCATGGCTGTTTTTCCTTGACCTGTCTGCGGCATTCGACACGGTCAACCACAAACTCCTGATCTCCACACTTGCTGAGATAGGCATTTCTGGAACTGCCCTCTCTTGGTTTGTATCGTATCTCACTGATAGATCCTACCAAGTCTCCTGGAAGGGTTCCGTCTCTGCTCCCCGTCCCCTGTCTACAGGAGTCCCGCAGGGATCTGTACTGGGTCCTCTGCTGTTCTCTATGTATACTAAATCTCTTGGCTCAGTAATCCATTCACATGGCTTCTCATACCATAGCTATGCTGACGATACTCAACTCTTCCTCTCTTTCCCTCCCTCTACCCCACAGGTTAAGGAGAGGATATCTGCTTGTCTGACTGACATCTCTGAGTGGATGGCTACCCATCACCTGAAGCTCAACCTTGACAAGACAGAGCTCCTCTTCATGCCGTACAAGACCTCCCCACTACATGACCTCTCCATCACCGTTGATGGAACCGTGGTGGCTGCCTCCCGCTCTGCAAGGAACCTGGGGGTGGTCCTGGACGACCGGCTGGATTTCAAAGAGCACATCAGGGCGACGGCACGGTCCTGCAGGTTCCTCCTGTACAACATCAGGAGGATTCGACCGTACCTGACCACCTACTCCACCCAGCTTCTTGTCCAGACCATGGTCACCTCACGCCTGGACTACTGCAACTCCCTGCTCGCAAGCCTACCGGCCTGCGCCATTCTGCCTCTTCAACTCATCCAGAATGCAGCTGCCCGGCTTGTGTTCAACCTCCCGAAATTTTCCCATGTAACCCCCCTGCTGAGGTCTCTCCACTGGCTGCCAGTTGCAGCCAGGATCAGGTTCAAAGTTCTCACCCTGGCCTACACTGCAGCCAATAGGACAGGCCCCGCCTACCTGCAGGACTTAATCCAGAACTATGTTCCTGCTCGACCACTTCGCTCTTCTACAGCAGGGCGACTGGCACTTCCCCCCCTCCGTGTCAAAGGCTCTCACTTGTTCCGACTGCGGAGTTTTTCCACATTAGCACCTCAGTGGTGGAATGAACTTCCCATTCCCCTACGTTCTACTCCAACCCTGCCTGCATTCCGTCGAGGCATGAAGACACACCTCTTCAGACTCCACCTTGACTGATATCCTCACCTAGGAATATCAGTTCCCTGTTCCCTGTGTTTTCCTGTCTGTTTATTATAGTTTATAATAGTATTTGGAATGGTTTATAATAGTATAGTTTATAATAGATTTGGAATGGTTTATAATAGCATAGTTTATAATAGTATTTGGAATGGTTTATAATAGTATAGTATTTGGAATGGAAGTGTGGTGTTGCTGATTTGCCCACAGCTTACTGTGAACTACAGTCAACGTTCATTGCTAGGGATAGCTGCTACATTAAGCAAAGGATGTGCTTTGCCTTGTCTGTTCTGTAATGATGATGATGTCTCTGTACGCACTTACTGTACGTCGCTTTGGATAAAAGCGTCTGCTAAATAAATGTAATGTAATGTAATGTTTACACTCGTTGCAGCAGGTTTGTAATAATTAAACCAGTTGCAGAGTAAATGTCAAAAAACCTCCACTTAAGCAACAGCACAGCAAAAATTCCATGTAAATCTAACACTACTGGTGTAGATTTAACACCCTAGGGTGTTTATATGAGAACACGGTCTCAAATAAACTGTAAGGGGTTGGGTTCGGAGAACCAGACGCGACTGACAGGGGATCTGAAAGTTGTCCCACGAAGCGTGAGAAGCAACCACTAAAGAAGGTAAAGGGAGTCCATGAACGGAGCAGAGAGAAATAAACAGAAAGGGAATATAATCCTGGCGTACAGCCAAAATAAAACAACCCAGATGGGCGAGAACTCGTAAGTTTCGAGCAGAGAAAATAAACAAGGGAAAAGAATCCCGGCATAAGCCAAACCAAAAACAACCCCAAATAACAGGGCAAAGCTCGTAGACTCGAGCAGAGAAAAGAAAAGAACAGAATTGCCTCTAGCTCAATAACAGTTAAAGAGCTAAAACTAAAAGGCAAATGGAGGCGAAACCGAGGTTACTGTTTAGAAGCGAGACAGGAAAAAGAAAACCAAGGCAGGAAATAAGAACTAAATACTCTAATACTCTACAAGTCCCACGTGTTTTTTTGAAGCTCAAAAGTACAAGTGGTCGCCTGAAATTCCTATACTGTGTTACCTGGCTTAGAGTGGCAAGAATGACACAAAATCCCAGAACAATGAGTGAACAGAGCTTAAGTAATGCAGAGCGCACGTGAAGGAAATAATTAATTAGTCCCGAAAGGCAACGCCAGAAAACAGAGCTGAACAGGCAGAAAACCATGACATAAACACCATAGGGTGTTAAATGATTTTTCTGTGAGAGGTTGAAAGTGACTGTACACTGAGTTTGAGCACGGCAAATAATTTTTCTTTATTTTCATAAATATTGTACACTACTCACAAAAAGTTAGGGATATTCGGCTTTCGGGTGAAATTTCAGGATGAACCTAAAATGCACTATAACCTTTACAGGTGAAATTAATTTGACCTTCTCTAAACTTTTGAATGCACATGTCCAACTATTCAATGTTTCAGTACTTTTTGCACAACTTGCTGTTCTCTAACAAGGAGCTGAACGGCAAAATTCACAACAGGTGTTTGATCCATGAATCGACTAATAAATTTCCTGGTTCAATTAGAATTGGTATTTAAACAGTCCTCTTCATCATGCTGTTCACATTTTGACATCATGAGACCAAGACGACACCTAACAATTGATCAAACTGTAAGGGGTTGGGTTCGGAGAACCAGACGCGACTGACAGGGGATCTGAAAGTTGTCCCACGAAGCGTGAGAAGCAACCACTAAAGAAGGTAAAGGGAGTCCATGAACGGAGCAGAGAGAAATAAACAGAAAGGGAATATAATCCTGGCGTACAGCCAAAATAAAACAACCCAGATGGGCGAGAACTCGTAAGTTTCGAGCAGAGAAAATAAACAAGGGAAAAGAATCCCGGCATAAGCCAAACCAAAAACAACCCCAAATAACAGGGCAAAGCTCGTAGACTCGAGCAGAGAAAAGAAAAGAACAGAATTGCCTCTAGCTCAATAACAGTTAAAGAGCTAAAACTAAAAGGCAAATGGAGGCGAAACCGAGGTTACTGTTTAGAAGCGAGACAGGAAAAAGAAAACCAAGGCAGGAAATAAGAACTAAATACTCTAATACTCTACAAGTCCCACGTGTTTTTTTGAAGCTCAAAAGTACAAGTGGTCGCCTGAAATTCCTATACTGTGTTACCTGGCTTAGAGTGGCAAGAATGACACGAAATCCCAGAACAATGAGTGAACAGAGCTTAAGTAATGCAGAGCGCACGTGAAGGAAATAATTAATTAGTCCCGAAAGGCAACGCCAGAAAACAGAGCTGAACAGGCAGAAAACCATGACATAAACACCATAGGGTGTTAAATGATTTTTCTGTGAGAGGTTGAAAGTGACTGTACACTGAGTTTGAGCACGGTAAATAATTTTTCTTTATTTTCATAAATATTGTACGTATAACAAATACAATATTAATGGTATGGTTTTAAAAAAGGTGTCTGACAGATATATTTTTTTGGAATTTTCAAAGTTTAATTTTATTTAATTCTCCATGCTTTACAAACTACTAGAAGGGCCACAAACTATTCTCTGACTAGCCTATGATATTAACTGAACTGGGAAAGCAGCTGAAGTGACACAATGTTACAGTTTTATACTGAGTGTGAAGCTCTGCATTGTTTAATTGGCCATTTTTGAGCACAAAAACTGCACCAATCTGCTATGATATAAAGTAGGCTATGAAAATGATAAAAAGAGGCGACACATAATTATAGCAACCAGAGTTGGAGTCAAGAAGAACTGGACACCTCAAGTCCCAGACCAAGACCAGACTTACCAGAGCTGTGTCTGAATCAGGGGTGCTTTTCCTGATAAGGATCGATCTTAGAGTAAAGTGAGATTTCTACATGCGATTCTACGTAGCCTCTTTAATTTGTAACATGTGTTTCCCGAAACAGTACTTAAAGCGTGAACGTGCACTTACCTCAAAAGAGCTACTTAATAGTCACTGTCCATGGTGCTGCTAATACGGTTAAAGGAATCAATGTGAAATTTCATGGAGGCAGACATTCTCTCGCAAAAGAAATTGTGTTTTTTTCAGTGCCTAAATACTTCCTGAAAAAGCATGGTGTTAGTAATTCATGCAGGTGTTTTCACCAACCAACAATCCTATATAAGGCCTTTTAGGAAACGCACCCCAGAGCCGTTTCTACTGCATCCTGTGTACTAGGATGCTGTGTACTGTTTATTGCATACTGGTTAGTATGCAACAAACT
Organism: Synaphobranchus kaupii; assembly: GCA_029718625.1. Lineage (NCBI taxonomy): Eukaryota > Metazoa > Chordata > Actinopteri > Anguilliformes > Synaphobranchidae > Synaphobranchus > Synaphobranchus kaupii. The sequence continues at coordinate 25,691,701 of CM056386.1, forward strand.
TTGGACCTGAGGAGGTCCGTTCTATCAGGCTGTTATCACGGTGAGCTGCAGCAGATATCTACAAAACTAGTGAAATCTCCTGGCATAGGCGCCAGGTTTATATTTTACAGGGTGTGCCCTAAAAAATTCTGCAACTAGAATTCTGCATCTATTTTTTTTATTTTGTGATGATGCAGCACGATGTAACTATTAGCAGTTGGCAAGATAGGAAGATAGCAAAGAGATGTCCTAGCTGCACTACTTCCCGACACTACTAAGGTTAGTAACATTAACATTAATATCCAACTTCAACTGTATGTATATACAGTTGAAGTCTGAAGTTTACATACACTTAGGTTGAAGTCATTAAAACTCATTTTTAACCACTCCACAGATTTCATGTTAGCAAACTATAGTGTTGGCAAGTCAGTTAGGACATCTACTTTGTGCATGACACAAGTAATTTTTGTTTACCGACAGATTATTTCACTTAATTCACTATATCACAATTCCAGTGGGTCAGAATTTTACATACACTAAGTTGACTGCGCCTTTAAATTTTTTAAATTTGGTCGCATATCCTTTCCATGCCATGACTTGCTGATGTCTGTGATCCAACAACAAAAGACTCCTGATATCTTATTTTCTGGCACTCTTACAAGCGATACTATAACGTCTCTGCATTTGTATGGATCTCTATGGGAATTGGGGGGTGGGACTAGATTTAGCTGTAAATTGTGCTGGAACAGTATGTAATACATCATTTGTAAAATGGCTGTAAGTCATCAAGGGTCTGAGGTATCAAACAAGCCTCAAACCATCACTCTGCTTCAACTGTTTACATACATTTTCATATCCCTAAGATGACCGTGGACAACAAAGCTCAACCTTTCCTTGAGGCATTCAAGGTGGCAGCGGAGACAAGCAGGTGGCCACTGGAAGAGTGGTCCGTACGTCTCCGGCCGCTCTTATCAGGAGAGGCGCAGCAAGCTGTGCATAGCCTTCCGCCAGCCACTAGGGCGGACATTCAAAAGCTCAAAAGGCGGTCCTCGACTGAATGGGATTCAGCCCGGAAAACCACACACGTCGCTTCCGGTAGACCACCCTAACGGAAGAGGACTGGCCGTTTGCATACGCCCAGCGGCTGACGGACATGGCAAAGCGCTGGCTCCGACCGGAAATCTGCTCAGCTGCGGGAATAGTGGAGCAGGTGGTCCTGGAGAGATTCATCGCGGGGTTACCGGCGGCTACAGCCAGCTGGGTCCAGTGCCATCGGCCCACCAACCTGGATATTGCCATCACCCTGGCTGAGGACCACCTGGCACAACAACCCTTCACCCAGCAACAGAAACCGGAGCCAGCGCCCCAGAGAAAACTTCCCCCTCGTTCTGTTTCCTTTCCCATTTCCCCTCCCCAAAACCCCTCCTTTCCTCTTGTTAATCCCCCGGTTTTTTCTTCTCCTTCTCCCCACTAAGTGGCGGTGCAGCCGGGCCACCTGCGCTGAGATTGTCCGCTCATGAAGGTGGAGCAGGTGGTCCATGTCTTCGGCCCGCCCACCTCCACTCACGATCCAGACGGGGTGTACTACATTCCGGTAAGGGTGCAAGGGAGTGAACACCGGGCACTGTTGGACTCGGGCTATGCAGACCATGACCCAACAGAGCCTGGTTCGACCAGAGGCTTTGGTGGCGGCATGTTGGGTGGCTATTAGGTGTGTGCATGGGGATGTACCCTATAGTACCAGTGGAAATTTGCATCAAAGGTAAAAAGCATATTCTAGAGGCTGCGGTTTGCTCCTGCCTCTTGCACCCTCTGATTTTGGGCACAGATTGGACGGGGTTTAAACAGGTAGCTGAGAAGCTGATGGGGGTGTGATCATGATCACTAGGGAAGTGTGAGGTGTGTGCAGTTGACAGTGGTGACGCGGGGTCGTCCGACATTGCCGAGAGGGGGGGGCGGCCCGGGAGAGCCTCCGGTGGGCATTCCCCAGGTGCCGGTATTCCACCCCGTGGAGGATTTCCCACTCGCTCAGTCTCGTGACGATACCCTACGCTTTGCCTTTGACCAGGTGATATACAGTCAAGCCGGAAAGTCTGCACACTCCTTTCACCGTCTCCACGTTTTATTACGTTACAGACATATTCTACAATAGATTGAGTTCATTTTTTGTCACAAAATTCTACACAAAATAGCCCATAATGACAAAGTGAAAACAGGTTTTTAGACATTTGTGCTAATTTATTAAAAATCAAAATGTAAAATATATGATATGACACCCAAAAGTGAGCTGAGGTGCATTTTGTTTCCACTGATACTGCTTGAGATGTTTCTACAACTTAATTTGAGTCCACCTGTGATAAATTCAATTGATTGGACATGATTGGGGATTGCCAACACCTGCCTATATAAGGTCCCACAGTTGACAGTGCATGTCAGAGCAAACTCCAAGCCATGGGGTCAAAGGAATTATCTGCAGACCTCAGAAACAGGATTGTGTCAAGGCATAGATCTGGAGAAGGGTACAGAAAAATATCTGCAGCTTTACAGGTCCCAAAGAGCACAGTGGCCACCATCATTCGTAAATGGAAGAAGTTTGGAACCACCAAGAATCTTCCTAGACCTGGCCGCCCGGCCAAACTGAGCAATCGGGGAAGACGGGCCTTGGCCAGGGAGGTGAGCAGGAACCCGAGGGTCACTCTGACAGAGCTCCAGCGTATCCTTGTGGAGATGGGAGAACCTTTCAGAAAATCAACCATCCAGGTAGCACTCCACTAATCAGGCCTATATGGTTCATGGCTTTTATTAAAGCAGACACCTGCAGTATTACGAATAAGCAGTGAGAACTCATAGAAATCCAGTTTTTGATACTTAACTACAACAATCTATGTACAGAAAATATAACAAAAACGAAAAAACGGGTACCTACATTCAAGTTTAATAATTTTTACCTGGGGAGCTACAAATGCTATGGAGTAAATTACTCCTCTATCTGATTCATCCATATGCTGCCTACCTCTGGTAACAATCTGGTGTCAATATCTCAAACCATTCAAATTTTACAGGTTTGTTTTCAGGTGAACCTTTTTCGTTATCCAAATGGTGCCAAATGGTGCCAAATGTGCCAAAAATGGCAATGTTCCAGAAAGGTCTCAATATGATTTATTTTTTAGGTTTTTACAATAAAATTAGATCATTTGTCAATATTGGCAATAAAAGTTCATTTTTAGACGTGTTCTTGGTGCTTCATATTACACAACTAACTACCCGAGGTCACAAAAAGCTGTCAAAACCCATGTAGCAGCACAGTGAATCTTGTGTATTTCACCAGAGCCCATTAGCCAGAAATGAGTCCAGGAATGTGCAAACAGGTTTTCAAATGAATATTGGGAATAGTATGAAACTTCCCTACACATTACTGCTTGCCAGTCCTGTCCTTTATTCTGTTGCCACCTCCTACGACAGGGACGTTGGGGTTGGGTTTTAGGAGGCAAATCTTTATACATGACAAACATATACCAACTATATACAAGTGCACTAAGGTGTACTACTAAAAGTGCAGTGGATAAAAAATCAAAAGTCCACCAGTTTCCTAGATAAAATAAAAACACCCCTGCTGTAACAAATAAAAAGATCCTTGCCCTCTAATTGTATTTACACAAAGAAAGTACAAAACGGCAGGGTCCAAAAAGCTTGAAAAAATGAACAAAAAACAAAAAAAGGCAAAGGATCAAAACATGGGGGTGGAGGGTGAGGAGAGATTATTTAACCATTCTTACAGAAGCCATTTAGACTACACATTCCCTCAGGAGAGCAATCAGCATCATTACAAACCCCACTAACCCAGTCCATGGAATTGTCCACCATGTTGATATACCCATTAGTCCCCCTTATCCAACAACAATCAACAATAATAATAATAAACAAGTACTCCCTCATGTTATCATGTTCTCTCCCTCAAACCATGCATAAATTGCCATTTTGTTTACCTGCACAGCCTTCTGTACTGCATACAGAACAACTTACGCATGTGGAACAATGACTTTACTAAACACTTCCAGAAGCCATTTCACAATCGATTTAGTAGCTCATCTCAGACACAAATAGATAGCTAGCTGCTTGTTACCTGTAATTTTGCTTGCTAGCTTGCCACTGTAAAGGTAATACTATCTATATTAATTTAGCTGAGAGGGACCGATTTTATGCATAGGTATATAAGGTTAGTTAGCTTCACAGAAGAAACACAGGGATTCACGCATTGCAGCTAAATTGCACATTTCCTTCGATGCTTACACCAAACTTACCGTTTCCACAAACATCTGGGTTGTTGGCAACGCCACGTAACACGTGCGAGTTTACTTCATAAATTATTTATCATACCATTGGAATGTGCAATTTTTAATATTAATTGTACGAAAAACAATAAAATACAGTTGACAATGTAATTACGAACCCGCATGGCATTGCGTGAATTCACACTGGTATATCGAAAAATCGGTAATACCACCAGCCCTAACGACGTTACCTGCCATGGCGAAATTCAATGCGTTTATAGCATAACACTGTTAGTATGATAAAACAACTTACATGTCAGCAACATCATCTCGGTCATCAGTAGATTCAGCGTCACTGAGACAGGATGAGTCTCCCTCGGCAAAAACATCTTCTGGCTTATCCAGTTCGTCTAGTACTTGATGCACGGATAAACGCCTCAAAAATCTCAACATAACTACACAAAAATACTCTAAAGTAAAAAAATGTAACTGCGGGTCTTACCTAATTAATTGTTCTTTACTAACCGGAACATAGCTAAGTAAATTATGAACAAGCAAAGCTAAATGATAAGATAACCCTATTGCGCTCTAATGCGTCCGCGTACTACAGTGAAACCGAACCTCCTGTTACGCACTGAGATAACTTGTATATTTTGAATCGGATATGATGTATGAGCCCTTATTTGAAAGATAACAGTCTTGGCTATTGGCTCAGGTTTAAGACCCAATGGGAGAAAAACGAGACTGAATCTGGAGGCTGCCCCCAACCAGTCATTCCCACTTCGGATAGGCCTACTGTGCTATCAATCAAGACAATGCACCCAATTGACGACGGTCTGACAAAAAACTCCGCAGTCAAGTCCCAAACAGGGTTGTCGACAACAAACTAAGCTAAGGGGTTGGTACTCACTCAACTGGTCGAGTTTCACAATGCTGAACGGGACACAGCCGAACTACTCGCGACGAAGAGCAGAAAATCACAAGTCCGTTTAGTAACTTGAAGAAAGCATGCACAGCGGTGTAGAACGTTTTCAAGTGTTTTTTCTTAAAGCTTTAATGCATAATGATTTTTCGTTTTAATGCATAACGATTAATGCATAACGATTCGAAGCAAAGTTTTGTGAAATATAATCAAGCAGAATAGTTTACCAACGCATTGATTATGGAGTGGCAGCAAGCTGCAATAAATGTTTGGTAATTAGGTCTGAGTTTACAACGTTATTTACAAAGTTTTAATGCGACGTTTTGGGCTTAAAAACCACTTTCCTAGAAAGAATGGATGTATCTTAAGGATATTTAATCAACATATTGAGGTTAGCAGTTTATTCTCTATTATTAAATTAATGAAATATAAACTTTAATAACTTCCGTAACGCCCGCGTTACCGCTAGGGGGCGTTTGGTATTAAGAGGTTAAAGGCTTGGAAAGAGGTGGTGCCTGTCCCCTTTCAGAGAGCGATCTCTTACCGAATCAGAGAGCGGATCTTGCCTTGTTGCAAAAGTGGCTCGCTGATGTGTTTTCCCCCCACCAGGTCGCACTAACCTCATAAACCACCACATTGAGACAACCCCGGGCGTGATGGTGCGTTCACGACCCTATAGACTGCCTGAACATAAAAATAAATTAGTTCAGGCAGAAATAAAGGCGATGCTGGTAATAGAGGAGTCTAACAGTGCATGGAGTAGCCCCATCGTGCTCGTGGGTAAGCCTGATGGATCTATTCGGTTCTGTGTAGACTATCATAAGGTGAATGAATTGTCACGGTTTGATGCCTATCCAATGCCTCGGGTCGACGAGCTCTTAGATTGGCTGGGCACAGCTCGTTTTTTGTCGACACTGGATCTAACCAAGGGCTACTGGCAGATTCCCTTGTCTCCAGAGTCCAAGGAAAAAATGGCTTTCTCCGCTCCAGATGGGTTGTACCAATTCCGGACACGTCCATTTGGGTTATTCGGGGCCCCTGCCACATTTCAACGTCTGATGGACAAGGTGCTGCATCCGCATGCTGCTTTCGCATGACATCATCATCCACAGCACGAGCTGGGCTCAGCATGTGCGGCATGTGGGGGCGGTGCTCGAGTCTCTGAGAAGAAGTGTGCAATTGGCCGAGCGGAGGTACGGTATTTGGGGTACCACTTTGGAAGTGGACAGGTGCGGCCTCTCGTGGACAAAAGCACGATTGCGACCTGTCCCCGACCCAAGACAAAAAAGAGTTGAGGAGGTTTTTGGGACTGGCCGGCTAATACAGAAGGTTTATTCCTGCTTACTCAGAGCTGACCAGACCCTTAACCGACTTGACTCGGAAAGGTGCCTCAGATCCGGTCCAGTGGACGGAATTGTGCCGACAGGCGTTTGAGCGGGTGAAGGAAGCTCTTGGTGGGAAACCACTCTTGTTCACCCCTAATTTCTCTCTCCCTTTTATTTTGCAGACAGACACATTGTACAGAGGGCTGGGGGCCATTTTCACTTAGCAGGTGGAGGGGGATCAACGGACCAGTGTTGTACATTAGCAACAGCTCTCATAGCGGGAAGCTAAGTACAGCACGGTTAAGAAAGAGTGTCTGACCAGTCGGTGGGCGGTCGGGTCCCTCCGTTATTACCTACTGGGTCGCCCATTCACCCTCTGCTCGGACCATGCTCCCCTCCAATGGCTTCACTGCATGAAGGATACCAACGCCCCAAATCACTCGTTGGTATCTGGCTTTGCAGCCTTTTAAATTCAAGGTGGTTCATAGGCCGGGGGCGCAGATGGTGGTGGCTGACTTTCTCTCTCGCCCGGTGTGGGCGGAGGAGGGGGGGGGGGGGGGGGGGGGGGGGGTTAGTCATTGGCCGGATGGCTTCCTGGCCTAAGTCGGGTGGTGGGGGTATGTGGTAGGGGGGCATGGTTTTAGGCGCTGCCGGCAAGAGAGCGAAAGTGAACTTGTGTGGTTTGTGGAGGCGGCACAGCTGTCGGAAATCATACAATTGGTGACGAATGATTGTTTTATTGATTGTGTCAATTAACTAATTGCCTTGATTGTTCGACAGTGAGCCTGAGAGGATAAAAGGAGGCTTCTGGGAGTGAATGGGGTGCGTTACCTGGAGAAGGAGGAAGTGTATACGTATTGTCTGTCTGTGTGTGCTTTATTTAAAAATCGCACAAAAACGGTGCTAAAAAGACCCGATTGTGGGCCAGTGAACAATAAAAGGAAAACCCACAAACTGAAAAGAAACTGTCACTGCTTCCGTCTCTTGAACCCGAGCAGTGGCTCTCACAATGCCACAACCCCAAACCTTCTTCTTCTTCTTGACATTTCAGAAAGTGCTTTACATATAGAGCAATTTACATTAGCATTACACACTTTGACTCGCACGTAGCCTCACGATCACAACACGTGCCAGACTGTTCATTTCAGTTCAATCCCTCTCACCCACTGGCTACACAGGGAGTGAAACAGTTTAATGTACCATTATCACCCAAAATAATCTGTACAAACTGTACATTGGGATGGCAGGTATGCCATCCACCAAGTTACGGCTTGGTGGGGCATGCCCCATACCTATACAGCACCGAGAGTTTGGCACTTTTCCGGGTTTCCTACAGAAGTAACCACAATGACCATAGACTCTCAGCCCTTAAAAACATTAACTTCTGTATGTTCTAACTTCATGTAACCACACAGCATTCAGATACAACTTCACACATCCACACAATAAAGCCCCCAACTTGGGTTATTTTGCTGTTTTTCTCCTTGTTCTTCCTATTTTTCCTGCCAAACTGCCTGCCTCCGTCGCGATGTTATCCAATGGGGAGAATTATTCTTTGAGGGTATGGTCCGTATACCTGCTCATCAAACTTATCACCCAATAAAAACGCTTCATACTAATGTTTTTTAATGTTAATATAGCTAATGGCTTCATGCTTTCCAAGAAGTTACTGTGGCCTAATGGTCAAACACAGAGGATTGTGGGTTCGAGCCCAGCAGGCCACATGCTTATTTTCCACAAAAACAATGTGCAACTGTTAAGTACTTTTCATTTATTAGACTGTTATTATTTTCACATTAACACATTAACGTATTTTTATTGCAAAGTGTCGTGGATTTTTCCCTTTCAAAAGAGGTTTCCAATATTAACTGTTCAATGTTTCAATTGTATTTCATTTGTACTATATCACACCCTCCCCAAACCGGACGCTCGCTCTTGTCTGGTTTGGGGAGGGTGTTACGCTCTGCTCTTGCGGTCATGACTGACTGACTGTGGAAACCGAACCTCAAAGTACCCTTGTCTCGGCCAACATTTCTTTATTCATTCATTTCTTTACTTCAGCTCTGTTAACTTTATCCTTTTCACACATAACACAATGTCACCATAAAATTAACTACTAGGAAAATTAAGAATTTACGATAATAGCCTACATTAAGAATTTATGATAGCCTCCTTTAAGCTGTAATCCTTTAAGAGATCGGATTTATAAACCACCAATTCCCCAAACATATCTGATTCATGGTTAGTCACTTAAAAAAACAACAACAATAGCCTCCGAATGAGGCTCTATCTACGCTACTCTGCAGATAATGTAGCTTACTGGAAACACTTTTAATTATAATAATAATAATAATAAGAAGAAGAAGAATCTCTGGTATGTACTTTCTTAGTAGTACCTATTGTTTTCTTTCTGGCTAAGATTCCTGGGAAATATGTGTTGTCCAATTAAGCTTGTTACCCAACGTTACTCTTGCCAGAAAAACATCAGTCTGCTTCTAGTCAGGAAGCAGATACAAGCTAGGCTACTACAAATCGAATCAACATGCCTTATAACCTACATTCATTGCACTACAGAAAACTAAACCTAGATGTCCGGTACCAAAACATTTCCCGCAGGTAACATTCTACACTACCGGAAAAAAAAACTGCGAAGCAATTCTGCTGTGCTTATAAACTCACTAACTCGCTCGCTACCTCATAGCCCACACATGGAAGATTGGAGTTACACATCCGGCAATCCAGTGTCGAATAGCCTACCGTTAATTGTATTTCATTTTCTATAGAATACTAATAGCCCTATTTTAAAACTGTATTTCCATATTTTACTGACGCAAACTATTTAGGCTGTACTAGCTATTTAGGCTATATGTCTTTCAGCTAGAATGTGTTTGTGTCTAGCCCATTGTGCATGCATGTCTCCATATAGACTTGGTTCATTAATTTACATGCTTCTTCATGATCCATAGCTCAGGTGCTGCTGTTCATTGTATTTCATTACACATGAAATACTGCTCATCTACAAACTTTTTTAATGTAATTGTGTGCTGTCTGTAATAGGATAACTGTTCTCATTCTTGTCAATAGAGGGCGTTATGGTTACGCAAATGTCTGCATGCATTTCTTTGGAATGCATGTCTCTCTCCATGTTTATCTTCATGCATTATTCATCATTAGTTAGCTATAAAAAAGAAGTGCTATCAGATCAAAAACGTCTACGACTTACTCACGCATAGCCTACATAGCGCTGTCTATAAGTCCTTAATTCCAACTTGCAAAAACTAGGCCTGCCTTTAAAAGTATTGATATCAAAATGTGGCCAAGTTACAACTAACAATATTGCCTATCGTAGCTCACACTAAATTAAATAGCTCTATTCCAAAGCAATGCTATCCAAACTTTCCTAAATTATTTAATGCAACTTGGCCCTGTGTTTCTTCATCTTACCATCTCAAGAGAATGTGGTCAATGAAACTGTATGTGCCACATCAAACTGCAAAATGAAAATAATTTCTAGTGGAAATACTCTGATTCAGATGTGTTGCACTTAGAATGTTTGAAAAATTATGTTTGTTAGGGCATGTTTGAAAAATTGTCAGCATCCACTGCTTTGGGTCTATGAAAATCACAGAATTAATATAATGTATTATTATTATTATTATTATTATGTATTTATTTGGATTTCTATCAAAACCTGTGTGGTCCTACAGAGCATAGATATCCTTGTGTTCACAAAATTCTGTTTGCAAATATCATAACTACTATTATGTTAAGACAATTGGTACTATTACTTATTTGCCACCATCTGACCCACAAACATGTCTGGATACGTTTGTAAAAATGCTATATGTACGCTATTTTCTAGGTAAAAATATTACTCATTTTTATCTGCATTTATTTATTCATCACCCCTTTCTCTATTGTACACGATGTTTCTTGATATAAATGTCTGTTTGTGAATTGTAAAGAAATCTTTAGCAGCAGTTTTTAAAACCTGTACGTTTTCTAAAGTAAACTTGCCAACAAAGTACAACCATATCCTTTCTGGAGTGTAATTATTCATCAACTGTTAAATACATTCATTGAAATCATATGTTGTTCCTTGAGGCACAATCTATTCACATGCAAAGATGAAGAAACACAGGGCCAAGTTGCATTAAATAATTTAGGAAAGTTTGGATAGCATTGATTTGGAATAGAGTGATAGGCAATATTGTTAGTTGTAACTTGGCCACATTTTGATATCAATACTTTTAAAGGCAGGCCCAGTTTTTGCAAGTTGGAATTAAGGACTTATAGACAGCGCTATGTAGGCTATGCGTGAGTAACCTTTTTTTTTTTTAAGTCGTAGAAATTATTGATTTGATGGAACTATACAATGCAGTAGTCACAAAACATAGAAAAACCCACACATTAAACAGATTACCTCCCGTATTAATTCTTCTGGAAACAGGGTAATACCATTTTTACAGGCTAACCTGCTAGTGATTTTGCTAAACATGCTATCACTTTCCATCTTTGAACACAAAATGCACAGCATCCACTTACATAAATTATTTTGATATCCACAAATCTACAATTAGGAATGATTATTTTAGTAATTACATGAATACTTTGTGCAACTTACTCACTGGCTTCAAAGAAATGCAACATGCGGTACCAGACTCTCTTTCCATCTAGAATGCAGCCACTGCAATACACCATCCCCTCGTAAAACACTCTTACATTCACTTTTTGTACTTATAAACGACAATATAAACATTTGTATCCCTATTTTGTGTGAAATCGTTTACATTCCTTCATGAACGATCAACCATCATCAGTCACGCAGCTCACACGTCTGGTACGAGAGATTTTTCTACTTCCGTCCGTGCACTGACGTCAGCACACAGCGACTCTTAATAATGGCACAGTCACCTATTTTGGCAGTTTCCGTGCAGGCCTATTTGCACTTAAGTTTCTCTTCCTACAATATCTAAAACCACCTGGTTAGACACATTTCCAAAACGTTACCTTTTCTGTGATCAAGGCTTGGATTACTTTAATGTTCTATATCCCTTTCCCTTAGAAATTTGGCATGTGTGTGTCCGGACCACAAAACTTTATAAGGACAGTTCTGTGGTCCAGACTCCAGTCTTGACAATTTTGAGGAATGTATGGCAAACTCGCTTTTTAAGAGCCCAGAAAGAAGCTATTCTAATCTCCTACTAATCAGACATTTGTGTAACTGACGAGAATGAGAACATCTCTCCTATTACTGATACAATTGCACTGTAAAATATCAGTTTGTAGAACTTTAGAACTATGTATCTAATCTCATAAAATCCAATAAACACCACCACCTGTTGCCAACTAATATTATCTCTATAATGGATGTATCATTCATCCAATACACAAACTAGAGTTAAAAACGCAGATTACACACTATTCCCATGTAATTTACAGCTTAATCTTGTCCCACCCCCCAATTCCCATAGAGATCCATTCAAATGCAGAAAGGTTTTAGTATCGCTTGTAAGAGTACCTGAAAATAAGATATCAAGAGTCTTTTGATATACTTTTATACCCACTCATGATAGCATCACCTGTTTACCTGTGGAATGTTCCAAACAGGTATTTTTTTAACTTCCCAGTTTTTTTTTTGCCCCTGTCCCAACTTTTTTGGAACGTGTTACAGGCATCAAATTCAGAATTAGCATACATTTACAAAAATCAATAAAGTTGATAAGGTAAAACATTAAATATCTTTTATTTGTACTGTACTCAGCCATACATCAAATAACATTGGAAATTAATACGGGTCCTTTATGACCCATGTCATCAAATTTGGAGTAGTAATACAAAAATAAATTTTATTCACAAAGGAAAGGAAAGGAAAAATAAATATGATGATTTGTGATAATCAAAAACAAGATAATTAATGAATACCTTGAATATCAAATGAGTAGATTCATTAATTGAAAAGAGGTAACAAAGAGACCCTCATCAAATTCCATAGTAAATGAATAAGGGTCCATTTGTACCCATGTCGTGCATTCTAGGGGTATTCAATATGTTGTGCCTTCTAGGGTTCACCAAGCTTCTTTCAATTAAAACCTCAAATTATTCTACTAGATCTCATTGGACATACCGCCAACCCGGTATGCAGGCCAACCTCCATGCTCCAGAACAATATCCGCCGTGCCTTGTCACATGTTCTTCACTGGCTGTATGCAGGCGTTCAGGCCTAGCTTGGCTTGCCTAGTCTTGTTAAAACTAAGCTGCGCATTCTATGTATGCGACCAAAATATTTGTGTACTTCTTCAAAAGTGTGCACCCGAATATACTCAGTGAAACCCTGGAAGTAAGTATATCATACAGGGGTTTTAAGTATACTACATCTAGAGAAAATTTTGCCTTCTTATCGACTTTCTCGTCCTGTCTACTCAAAAAGCCTACTTAACCCCTTTCGCAGATGCCAAATTTAGTAAATTCACCTATTTAGGAGGTGTTCTATTTAAGGCTTTATAACTCCAGGGGCCCTGCCCTATCTTACACCCGGCGCTAAGTGGCGCTAACCCAAACGCAAATGTCTGCAGAGCGTGGGGGGTATTATGAGTCGACGATTCAGATAGTGTAATAGCATAGACCCTTTAGAAGGCTAACTATTGTTTGCCTAAATGCTTTGCTCCCTTTGTTAATTATATGCCAGTAACTACTAACTGCTACAGATTCATCACTGGTGTAGGGGAAATTATGATTTCTTCTCCTGGTTATTATTTGTATTTTATGTTTCCTGGTTATTACACGGATTAGGGTAAATTCAGTGATGGACACACACTATCACCCAAAGGCATTTTAAGTCAATCTTTCAATCATTCATGAGAGAGCTAGATGTATGCTAAACCTCAGAGATCAAGAACAGATCACAATATGAACAGGCTTGTACCTGTGGGATGAAAAGTCTTTCATGTAGGAGCTGGAGTAGTGCATAAGCAGATATATGATTATGCCGACAGACAGAAAGACCGAAATTGAGTTTTAAGGGCTTAATTAAGCTGTCATTCCTCCAGACACTGCATTTTATCATAATTAAAGAGATTTTACTTTTGGTGCCAGTCTTCATACAGTATATTTTACCCGCCAGTTTTCCTTCCGTTTAATTATTTCACAATAATTATGAATCCCCATCTCGCCGCCCCGTCAGCTAATCCCAGAATCTGATTCTCCTCCAAGCTTAAAGCTCCACATAATCTTAAAGGTCCCCAGTTTATGGGTTAACTTGTTCACAAAACGCTCTAATTTAGATAACCGATGACAAAGAGGAAGCTATGATTTATTTTCCTCACACCATGTCTCTTCTCATGCAGGGTGAATTTACGAAAACTCCAGGTTCATCTGAATGGCAAGTACATTCTTTAATTCTGCATGGGCAGCACAATGGATTGGTAGGAGTTGCCGAAAATGTTTGGCAAAGCAAACAATAATGTAATGTGGTGAAGTGCTAATTCTGGGGGACTAATGTGGGAGGGCAGAGAGTGCTGTAGCTCCTGTAACAAAGCTTCTGGTCTCCACTAATTTCAGTCTGACACACATCTCACACTCCACGTGAATGCAGACCTCTTATGATCCACCAAACAGTGGCACAGTGCCTCTTTCATCATCCACATAAAAAAATGAATCAGACTAATCAGTCGTGTTTTCTGTGATTCATTTATGGCTCACTTATTTATTTGTCTTTGTTTGCTGATACAATAATATCCCACCATTGTTTGTGTATGTGTGTGCTTGTGCATTTCCTTTTAATTACCTTAATTAAACTGATTTATATTCTCATTTTTAGTTTTAGGAGTTGTCCCAATCATCAGCTGAATAATGAATAAAAAGTTAAGCAAACATCTGAGTGCTGTATCAAAATAGGGACACTGTCATTTGCTATTAGCTAGTTAAAACTAAATTATGGGGCTTTCCTGTCTTGAGTACAGAGAGTAAAGTGCAAGTGCAGTCGGATCTGCTGACAGGTCTCTGTCGGACCAGCAGACCTCCGAGTCCGATAGATTGCCGCTGGCAAGCTGTGCTAAAAAACAGCTAGAAGCCCGCCCTATGATTCTGCCTGTCGATTATAAAGGATAAAGGATCATAAAGCACGACTATATTAAAATTCATGTTTGGGGAGAGAATTACCTTCAATCCCAAACACTCCAAGTTCACATTCAATTCAAGCTCTGAACATTTAAAATGCTCCCTAAAACACCCCCTCCTCTACCCATGGTCCTGTCTTTCCTATAACATGAGTATCCTGATATGTTAATTAAGTTAGTAGGAACATTGCAGTTCAACCAACTCTCAGATATACACAATAAATCCAAATTAGAGTCAATAAGTAAATTCTGTATTGAATGAACACTATTTTATAAGAAATATAGTGCCTCACTCTTAGGCTATTGCCTTGGGAAATTTGTTCTGAACAAACAATCGTATAATTAAAGAAACATGTTAAACTGCCTAGGCAGTCAGTCAAATGCGTGTGAGTTTATTTGAAAAAAAAAGAATGACAGGTAGACAGCACACTAATTAGCATATTGTTTATTAAAATAATCGTGATTTCTTGTTTCAATGACCATTATCCCCACTAGATAGTCTCGCTGCATTATCCCCACTAGATAGCTAGCTAGCAAGCAATGTTTTTTAGAGGTGTTTTTAAATAGCAAACATTATGTAGTTAGCAAGTGGCGAATGTCGCTTCCTAGCTTCCGCCAATGTTCCAGGAGGCCCTGCTAGCAACAACCAACAGTGGGGAGGTGAGGGGATGGTTAAAGGGGAACAATTTACCAGAACCCTAACTATGATTTTTTAAATATTTTGGAAATATATATATATAATAATAATTATTACGAAATACTAAATACAAATTTCCTCCCCCCTGACGATTCCTCCGAGACCTCTCAGGTGTGAGTTTATGAGGGATAAAGGACATTTTAAAAACTAAGAACTTTTTTTTATCTGCAGATTAATGTTATTTACCAAGTTTATAAACTAGCTGTAGGCTATGCTGTTGCTACGGTCTGCCATCCAGCAACATTAGTCACTGAGGGAAAGAAAGTAGGTATAAACATCATTTTGCTTATTTTACTTTATTAATTCACTTTATTTATTCCACTTATTTTCTTGAACGTTTTGGACCGGTCATGGAGCATAGTTTGCATTCCCGTTGTACAGCTGGCTGCCTGACCAGGCAGTGCATGAATTTAGAATGGTGATCAAAATGGTATGTGTACGCATCTCTCTAAATTTCATTATCTTATGGTTCATAAATGTACATGAATTATAATTATCAGTTAGGCTACTCATAACAAACACATTACAAAAAGAAATGATATTGCAACAAAAAGCAAAAAGTATGGAAAGTATGCCATGCATACAAAGCACTCTGTATAAAAAAATAGCAAAATCTAGATCTGTTATTAAAATGAAGCCAAGTTACAACAAACAATACTGGCTATCTTAGTTCACACAAATTAAACAAGCTCCATTCCAAAGCAATGCGACCCAATGTTTCCTAAATTATTTCATGTAACACGGCCCTGAGTTTTTTCATCTTTTCATCTGAAGAGAACTTGGTCATTCAAACTTTGTGTTACATCAAAGTGTCAACTAAGAAGAAATGGAAGAAAACATAATTTAAATGAAAAATTACACTCCAGAAAGGATATGTTTATACTTGGTTGTCAAGTGCAAAATGTAGATAGATAGATAGATTAGGCGACTTTATTATCTCCATTGAGATATTTTTCTAGCAACATATAACATTCACATTTACAGGGGGAGGGGGGCTGAATAAATGAAAACAGATTAAAAAAACTACAAGTATTTAGGGCTACTAAATAAATATTGAATCTTCATATCCATACATACACTACTCACAAAAAGTTAGGGATATTTGGCTTTCGGGTGAAATTTATGGAAAATGTAAGTTCACGCTACAGTGATATTATACGTATCATGAAAGTAGGGCATTTAAGTAGAAGCATGCAATGGTGATTTCCTCATCTCAAACAATTTATTGAAACAAAAGCTAACAACAGTGGTGGGTATACCACAACAAAAATGTCAATGTCTCAATAACTTGTCATGTGCCCTTGAGCATCAATTACAGCTTGACAACGACGTCTCATGCTGTTCACAAGTCGACTTATTGTCTGCTGAGGCATGGCATCCCACTCTTCTTGAAGGGCGGCCCTCAGGTCATTGAGGTTCTGGGGTACAGAGTTACGAGCCTCTACACGGTGAGTCAGCTGATCCCATAGGTTTTCTATGGGATTCAGGTCTGGAGAAAGTGCAGGCCACTCCATTTGAGGTACCCCAGTCTCCAGCAGCCTTTCCCTAATGATGCGACCTCGATGAGCTGGAGCATTGTCGTCCATGAAGATGAAATTAGGCCTGTGTTGTTCATGCAGGGGCACAATGACTGGATTAATGATGTTATTCAGGTAGTATGGGCTTGTCACTGTACCATTCACAAAGTGTAGGGCAGTTCTGTATTGACTAGACACACCTGCCCACACTGTAACACCGCCACCACCAAAGGGTCGTCTGGTGACAACAGTGGCTGATGCATAGCGCTCTCCTTGACGTCTCCAACATCGTTGGCGGCCATCATTTCTGCTCAACGTGAATCGACTTTCATCAGAGAACAGCACTGAGGCCCACTGGTCCCTCGTCCAGCGTAAATGCTCCCTGGCCCATGCAAGACGATGACGCCTGTGCCTGGTGGTGTGGTCAGGTACCCTTGCAGGTCGTCTAGCACGCAGACCACGCTGATGTAAACGGTTTCGAATGGTCTGACGTGACACTTGGGTGCCTCTCACCTCCCTTAAATGTGCCTGGAGTTGAGTGGCATTCATCATCCGGTTCCGCAGGGCACTGTTCACAATGAAGTGGTCATCAGTGTGGGATGTGGCCAAAGGACGTCCACTTCTATGCCTTTCTGTGACTCTTCCAGTCTCTCTGTATCTCTGTTGCAACCTGCTGATGACACTCTGTGACACTCTAAGCTCAGTGGCTACTTCCCTCTGAGAACATCCTGTTTGAAGCCTCGCAATGGCGAGGTACTGTTGATCAATTGTTAGGTGTCGTCTTGGTCTCATGATGTCAAAATGTGAACAGCATGATGAAGAGGACTGTTTAAATACCAATTCTAATTGAACCAGGAAATTTATTAGTCGATTCATGGATCAAACACCTGTTGTGAATTTTGCCGTTCAGCTCCTTGTTAGAGAACAGCAAGTTGTGCAAAAAGTACTGAAACATTGAATAGTTGGACATGTGTATTCAAAAGTTTAGAGAAGGTCAAATTAATTTCACCTGTAAAGGTTATAGTGCATTTTAGGTTCATCCTGAAATTTCACCCGAAAGCCGAATATCCCTAACTTTTTGTGAGTAGTGTATGTACTGCATATGTACCATTAATGTACTGTATGTTTGTGGGTCAGATAAAGTTCAGCCAAATAAGTAAAATAGTATAATTTATTTAAAAATGTAAAACAATAAAAAATCTTCTTTGTGAACATACTTTTCTGAACAAAATAATGTCAATAATAATAATAATTTATGACAAAAAACTATGTTTTAAGGGAGATGTTTGTTTTGGTTAAAAGTTGCAAAAGTCAGGAAATTCAAATGAGCACCACCAAAACAAACAATTACATATCTGACTGCTATACAGTTCTGTAGCTTTGCTGGTCTGCGGTATTCCAAACATGTAGGCCTACTCATCACTGGGCACAGATTGCTTAAAACCTCTCAAAGAGCCTAATTCATACTTGGTAGGTGCTCCCACACATGATAGTGTCCTGCACGAAAGTAATGTGTAGCCAACTTTTCTCTATTCCTCTCATGGTCAAATAAAATCATATCAAAACTATACTACTATACTGTTAAGTTTATGTTTATTGCATGCATTAGGCTATAGAATATACTTAACCTATTCATTCTACCATTGAACATGCTAAAGCCATCTTTAGTGTGAGTGAATTCTTATAGGCAACTTTATATTTCTGCTTTATTGGGATAATGATAGTAGAGAGCGGTAGAAAAGATGAGGAGAGAGAGGAGGGATGACAAACCTGTTCCCTGTCAGAATCAACCTGGTGACTTTTTATCTATAAATGTATTAACTCTGGCTCTGTTTATCTCTTAGAAGTGTATCACCCCACATTCATTGGAAAGATGTGACTGTTGGCTTTTACGGGATATCGGTCATCTTAGCGCTAACGTTCTTGAAGAAGCCGTGCGCTGCTGCTGAATATAGGGGGCATACTAACACTAATAGTTACAACTTTTGGACGGGGCTTAGAATTGAAATATTTTCAGCACTAGTTTGCGAGGGGATCAACTCAGCTGCACCATCTTCCCTCCATATGTATGCCGGCATAGTACCAATCTGAAAATATAATGTCAGCCGGTATTAAACATTTAGCCTCATTGTCTTATTTGACATAGCAAGTACACAGATACATACAATTTCCTGACTTTTGAGGCTTTTTGATCCCACTTCAAAAGTAGTTTTTTGTCATAAATTTCCATGGCCTTTATACCGGGAGGTGTACATTTTTCTATGTAATCATTATAACTGCTGGACACATTCACTTGAGCTTTGAATAAACAAAACTGAAGATTACTTCCAATAAACACATCTACTATGAGATAAATTCATATAGGCCTACACCCAGATGCACCAGAATAGTAGGCCAACACATAATTGAAAATATAATAAAATGACAAATAGTTTAACACGGTACACATAAAACAAGTGGAATAATGACAGACAACAACAGCTATAATTTAGTAATTATAATATTAGCCTAACATTAATACCAAGTGAATTTACATAACAGTCACATATACCAGAGCTTTCTTCGCAGTGTGACGTCACTCTGGCAGCTAGCTACTGTAACTAACGGCACTGTCAGAGAGAGAGATTCGCTGTGCCTTAAAAGCAAAGTGAGCTGTATCACTGGTCCGGTCAGCCATAATGCAAGACACAGCTAACTGGACAGATAATACAATATAATAAACAACGTAGCCTACGCTATAAATAATCTGTGACTCTCAAGCAAACATTAATCCATATTCAAAGCAATGTTCTTTAACAGCAGACGGTAGTGTGGCAAATGCATTGCTAAGTGTTTAAGCTAATATGAACGACAGCTAATGTAAAAACACATGCTTTTGTACATTTTTTTTAAAACGCATTTAAAAGCATTAGGCTACATACTTTATGCGTATTATGTATATATTGTATGTGATGATTCTGAAAGAAATGTACTCTGTTTCAAATTTCTGAATGATACAGCCTCTTCTTCAATTTGAACTTTAAACCATGGATATGCACTGATATTTAAGATTTAAAAAATTTTGTTTGAGATATTGACACTTAAATAAGAAACTATGTACAAATTGCAATTTCCCAGCAAAAAGAAACGCATCGACGATGAGTGTAACATTTTAATATGTGTAGCCTAATAGTCGTCTGTCTGGCAGCTTTGAGCACTTTACCCTTTTGAGCACTTTAGCCTACTATGCTTCATTGATAAAGCCTAATGCCCTATTTGCACTGGACTACTTTTACCTTGGGAACTCGTGTGATTTGTAGGCTAATAATTGCAGTCGTCTGTGATCTTAATCCCGTGCGAATCTTCCAAGATCGTAATTTGTAAAGTAAAAATTCCACCGCAAATTAGGCTACCATATATCGTAAAATACAGGGGTTATCTGATAGTCGCCTTAGTCCCGTGTGAATTGGCATCTCAGTAATTTGGGGGGATATTTTTTTCTCCCGCAAGGATAAGTTGTTTTTTCCACGTCTTTTTCTAAATCTTTCTTAGTGGAGAATTATGGATGCTGCGGTGGAAATTATAAATTTTGACAACATTTTGGGTGCGGTCCTTATGCCAAAGGTTTTCAATGCTGGCTAGGCCTACTCCAGAATTGACTGAATTGAAAGTGAATTGTATCCAGCCCTATAGCCATTGTCAATGCACCAATCTGTATACCCTGCCTTAAATGTTCAGAAATAACTCTTAGCAAACTGACAATGTGGAAGTAATGTTACGTTTCAATCATATCCGGTGAAAATCCTTGGGATTTGATCAGTAGGCTACATTCGAAATACAGACATTGTTTATCCCGTGCGAATGCTCTGCACGAAACACAGGCGTTTACTAAATCACATGCGGTCCCCAGATAATACTAGTCCAGTGCGAATAGGACATACAATTCTGATAATTTCACTATTATTTTTGTGATTAATTGCCTGCTAATTTCAGTAATTTGTCCCATCATTTAGCTTTTATAAAAACATGGCTATTGTCAGCAGTTTAACAATTTGTTAATTCATGAAAATGACATTTGGGTCGCGAAAAGCATGGATTGATATCCTTGGGTCGTCGCTGAAAAAGTTTGCGCATCCCTGGGCTAGACTGCTGTAACGTAACTCTAGAGTATTAAATAACAGTTGTCTTACCTTAAAAAATCTGCCGTTTCCTAGCTTTTGCGGAACCCACTATTATTTATTTAGCATTAATGTCTTTTGCAGCAGATTCATTCTGAAATTAAGATCTCCTGCCTTCAATTGAACGTAATGGCTCCCATTTCCATTTGTGGTCTTAGACTGCCACCCTGTTTCTAAAAGGTGCATTTTCCCCACTGATAGGAAGCAATATTTCTGTATTGAAATAATTCACCAAATCAATACTCCCATGACACTACATGAAAATAACAGTCACAAATCCTAAAAATGTTTGAATTATAGTCTCACCATAGCTAGCTAGCCAAGTAGTTTACAATATCTTGACCTCTGGCTAATGTTAGATTGATGCAGTGTTTCCCCTAACTTACATATTCAGTTCTATTACACTTCAATTACAGTTGTGTGCATTCATTTTCAAAGCCTCATAATTTCATAATTCAGCCACCAAGAGTTTTCAGACCGGTTGCATTTTGCTGCGGGTGATTTACAAATTTTTTCACAATTTTTACTGTTATCTCCCCATTATTCTTACATCAATGAATAACACCAAAACATAGTGTGCTTTCAATTCACTATGCAGTAACTCAAAAGTGGGATGATGAAAGTGCCTGAAAAGACAAGTCCTGAATTCTTTTACAACCTGATTTAACTGTAAAATTAAAAATAAATTTTTGATCAATTTAATGTTAGTTGCACCAGTACGGCAAAACTGGCCCTCAAACCAGCTAACAGTCCTATCATGTGATGTGAAAATAGTATTATCAAGAGTTTCATGCAGATAACGCAGACTACATACAGATGCACTATGCTGGATTCATTCAAATTGAGTAGGCTAGTTATTAAATAAATTAATCCATGGCCATGTGGCTGTGTGTGTGGTCAATGGTGGTGGCAATCAGGCTACTTGCAACTAGCTACTCTGACCCGCGGTGCCAGTATGAAACTAGCATGCAAATTGTTTGTTGTGGCCTGTTGCAATGCAATGTACTGACTGAATTATATCTAGCTTGCTAGCTGGTTACCTAAGCCATCGATCGGACTGGCCAATAAATAGCCACATTATTAGCTAGCTTAGCTGGTCGGTGTAGCTACGTCATAATGTTGTTGGTGTAACTTAGTAGAAGACAACCTGCGCTGGTGGACTTGTTACTTTATTATACTGATGCAATGTGGGTGTTTCATAAAGAGTGGTAGAGAACTGTTTTTAATCTAGCAATTATATATTTTGCCTAGCTTTGTCACTAAAATAGCACAGTTTGTGCTGTTCTGTCGATGTGGAGCTGAACTGTTTTATGGCAGGGGGGAAAGATTTGTAACATGTAATATATTTTAACATGTAGCTCACTATAAATGATTACCATTTGACACTTTCACATGACAAATAAACTTTGAATAACCACATTCTCTTCAGATGGTAAGATGAAAAAACACAGGGCCAAGTTACGTTAAATAATTTAGCAAACATTGGTAATTGCTTTGGAATAGAGCTTGTTTTATTTGTGTGAACTAAGATAGCCAATATTGTTTGTTGTAACTTGGCCTCATTTTGATAGCAATACTTTTAATGGCAGGCCATTAAAACCCTGTTGCTCTCCAGGACAAGGGTTAGTCACCCCTGCCCTACAGAACAGGGAAATAAAGTAATGGTAGTGGCACACACACACAAACACATACAAACTTAAAGATAGCATGGTGGTGCTGGTTAGCCAGCACACAACCGCACAATTGCCACACCTTTCACTGATTCAGTACTTTTTACCTGCCCACATGAAACTTGCAGCACGTGCAGTAGCTTCAATGAAGTTATAGGTTTGATTGGGTCAGATCACATCCACAGCAGTCAACCGTGCTCAAATCACCAAACAGCACCCCAGGAGCTGAAGTCACATAGATCCACCATAGAGATTGATTGAGCACAAGCACAAACTAGGGTGTGGTGTCCACAAGGCTGATTTATTAACCTTTTCCAGAGTGTGAGAGAAAGAAAACACAATGACATGAGTGAACAAAACAAGAAGTTCCCGACCGCTTAACTGGAGGTCCTGCAGGAGAACTGGGCAGAGCAGGCTTCAAAGAGGGTCGAGCAGGGCAGTGAAGCACCCAAAAATTGCATTAGCTTTTTTTTTAACCTTCTCCCCCTTCCAAAATAAGATAAAAGGAGTGCCAGAAAACTGTACTTTTATAACCAGGCCTGGCACAAGTAATGGTCTGAACACTCTTATCAGGACTGACTTACAAAATTACACTTTTACACACAGTTAATTTATACAGCTGGATATTTACTGAAGCAATTCCGGTTAAGTACCAAGCTCAAGGGTACAACAGCAGCGTTGCTGTTGGGAACCAAACCCATAACCTTTGAGTTATAAGCCCAGTCTCTAACCTTTATAAAACACTGCCACCCATATTTAAATGCAAGTGTTTTTTTTCTTTACAAGCACAATTGTGCTTGCAATGGGGAAAAAAAGTTAGACTTGCTTTTTTTGGGAGTGAAAACTAGGGAGAATCCAGTTGAGTGAAACCAGTGAGCAATGAATGGGGCTGATTATGAATTAACCTAAGCTGTGCATGCCTGTTGGTAAGGCTGCTGCATTCCATGGTTCTAATGGTGTATAGTTGTTTTTAAAGAATGAGCCAGTGTCGAACAACTCTATATGGGTGTCTGTTCTGGCAGTATTTAATCATAGCTGCCTATGCACCGTGATTTACAACTTGGCCAAGCCCACATGATCCCTGAAAGTCCAATGTTAGCCAAGAGTCTGTGTTATTATGAGTGTAACTGGTCCCACCGGTAGTAACGGTTTCACATTCCCCTCGTTTATGTGTGCTCCATGGGTACCTACATTTAATGGGGAGGAGGTGACCATAAAATTCGGGGAGTGGCAGGTGTAAGGTCAGGGAGATGTGTTTGCTGGGAGAGCGGCAGCGGCAGAACACCGGCCTGCTGTGGAAGGAGTTGGAGGAGCGGTATGGGTGGCCCGGGGGGGCCACTGTTTGACTACCAGCTTGAACTCCATAAAATCCATTCTAGGTGGTCCGAGCAGGAGCCTGGCAGAGAGGGGGAGGACAACACCCTGCTATGGGATCAGTTCCTGCTGTGTGATGGTCCATTGAAGCAGGAGCTCCAGCAGCAGGTGCATCGCCAGACCAGCCTCACTTTCCGCCAGGTGAGTGTGGAAGCTCACACCCTGGAGAGAGAGCTCCGGGGGTAAGACGGGCCAGCCAGCCAGGCGCCGGTTTCCTCACTAGCAGACTCTGGAGCCACCAGCCTGCCCTGAGGTTGACCTGGAACAGTGGAAGGAGGAAGTGAAGCAGGAACTGTGCCAGGAACTTCAGGATCAGCTGACGGCCCGAGGGAGGACCTTGGTGACTGAGTTGAGGCAGCAGTGCGCTCCGGGGCCCATTGCCCCCCTGCCACCTGGGGGTACTGAGGCCCAGGGAGCTGTATTTAACCAACGCTATGCTCCCCTTTCCAAACTGCACTCCTTCTCATACCAATGGGATGAGCGAGGGAGGCCCATCTGCTGCAACCCCCGGCTATGGTAGGGCACGTGGGCAGGGCGAAGACGGGCCTAGAGGAAGAGGAGTGGCAAAGGGCTGCATCGATGCCCCCAGGTGGAGGTGGAGGTAGATGGGTGGAAGTTCCCGTACTTGTTGGACACCCTGTTCAGCGAGGGGCATTATCGGCTGGTGGATCGGGGACCGCCCCATGCAGAACCCGGCTATACTAGTGTGGCTCAACCTACACGCAGCAAACGGTTTGCAGATCCCATCCACGGTGCGTCAGGTGCGGGCCTTCTTGGGGTTTGCGGGCTAATACCTGTGCTTTCGCCCAGATTGCAGCTCCCATGCAACAGCTACTGGTGGGGACCGCGGCTCAGGGTAAGAAGACTCAGTCTGTCACCTGGAGGGAAGAGTGTCAGCAGATGTTCGAGACACTTAAGAAAGCACTACTAACTGCCCCAGTTTTGGCGTTTGCTGACTTCTCTCTCCCTTTCCAGCTTCGATGCCAGCTTGGACAAACTGGGGGCGGTGCTGGCCCAGGTGCAGGACAGATGGGAGAGGGTGATTGCCAAGCCAGTTGGAGTCTGCATCCCCCAGAAAGATACGATCAGAACTACAGCTCCTACAAGCTGGAGTTGCTGGCCCTTAATTAGGCTGTAACCGAAAAGTACCAGGACTATCTGTGGGGGGCACAGATCACCGTGTTCACCAATAACAACCCCCTGGTGCACCTGGAGTTGGGTCGCGCAACTGGCTAACTACCAGTTGACCCTGAAATATCGGCAGGGGAGCAGCAATACTTATGCTGATATTCTTTCCAGGTTGCCGGGGGGAGGTGGAACAACGGGCGATGGACCGGTGTGCCTTGTACAAGGAGAAGAGCCCACAGTGGACCCGGACTGGAAGGAGCTGCAGCAGGGGGATGTCCATCTGTGGGCTTTGACTAAGCGTGTGCACTTGGGGGAGCCCCCCCCTGCCGGGAGGAGCAAAGACAGGCCCCACCAGAAGAACATAAGTGGTGGAGGGAGTGGGAGCGGCTCCGAATCAAGGTGGGGTCCTATACTGAAGGACCCAGGATCTGGTCGGGGGTGATGAGGTATGGCAGGTCTTGGTGCCCCCTGGAGAATGGCCAGAGCTGTGGCGGCATTACCACCGGGCGCTGGGTCACTAAGGGCCCGGGAAGCTGGAGAAGGCCCTCCGGTGTCAGTTCTTCTGGCCCGGGATGGGTGCGAACATGAGGGTCTGGTCCCAGTTATGCAAACAATGTATGGTTGCCAAGGCTGGACCAGAGGTAAGGGCCCCCCTCATCCCCCTCTCCACCTCTCTCTTATCCCCTGGAGATGGTGACCATGGACCATCTATCGCTGGAATGCCTGGGGGATCGCTACCCCTACCTCTCAGTCATGACCAATCTCTTCTCCGGTATGGCTGAGTGGTACCGGTGAAGGACCAGTCAGCGGAGACAACAGTGTGGGCTCATGGTCCAACACTGGGGGTATCCCGAGCGGCTCCTCTCGGATCAGGGGGGCAGAGTTTGAGTCCTCGTTAGTCGCAGCATTCTGTGAGCTATACGGGTATACCAAAATGCGCACAACCCCTTACCATCCACAGGGCAATGGGGCTTGTGAGCGATTCAACCGTGCACTGCCGTCTCTTCTAGGATCCTTACAGCAACGCTGGCCTGAGCAGTTGCCGGAGGTGCTGCTTGCCTATAACAACTCCGTCCACGGTAGCACGGGGCTCACCCCTCACTATGTCCTGATGGGTGCGAAATATGTGACACTGGGCTCACCCCTCACTATGTCCTGACGGGGAGGCATACCCGGTTGCCGGTGGATGTGGGGGCCGGGGTACCCGTGATGGAGAAGCTTTGGGACTGTGTATTTTCTGAATCCAGCAGTTCCAACAGTCAATGCCCTTGTTAAAACGTTCGGCACTCTGAATGCTGAACACAAGCGATATTGCATGCTAGAACCCCTCACTTAACCTACATTCAAAATATATTTTACGTGATTTAATTTAATAATTATTATTAAAAATGTCAATCATCAATTAAATCGCCAAGTTCTCTGATAGGTAAATCGAACAGTAACCTGGCGGATCAACTAACAAGTCAAAACAAAGTCTAAATCAGGTCTTAAGGTTAAATAATTTTATTGAATGAAAAAACAGTCAATTAGAATAATGACTTAAAATCATACATTCACTAATGAATGTAGGCTATTTAAAATTTACAAAGAGGACAACATTAAACCAGACATTAATTAGAATATATCAGCAAAGAGAGAGAGTCTAACAAGCCAGAAATATTATTTACCCTCCAGCTGAACAGGAAGGAAAGGAACCACCACCACAAAAATAAGAGGAAAGGCTTAATTCACCGACTCCAACTGAACTGAGGCTTCTTTCCTTCAGCCCCCATAAATACATTATTCTACAGGAAGGGCATCCCTGCCCTGATTGGGTTAATGTGTGAGAAAGGGGGAGGGGTCATTTATGACAAGGACTTGAGGATTCCCTTTGATGTTTGTGGGGGTCAGTGAGTGAGAGGGAAACAGAGGCAGACAGAAGGGGAGAGAGGGAGCAAGAGATGGAGGAGGCAGATAGTTTTACCTATATCTAAATATTAGATATCCTACAGGACCTAGAGGGGTGGGTGAAGCACCACCATCAGCTACTTACCCGTGCTTACCAGCAGGTGGCAATGGCGGCCGCTAAGCAGCAGCTCCGGGACAAACAACGGTATGACCAGCAGGCCAGGGACCTCCCTCTAGTGCCAGGAGAACAGGTCCTCCTAAGGAACTTCTGGCATCGGGAATCTGGTAAGCTGGCCCCTCGGTGGAAACCCGGTCTTACATCATCATTCGGCAGCTGCGTCCAGGGTTTCCAGTGTATGAGATTTGGCCAGAAGGAGGTCGCACGGGACGGACCATCCACCAGAACCACCTGAGGCCGTGTCCGATAGGTACCCTGTGAGGATTGGGTGGAACCATACTTCCCAGAGCCATACGTCCCAGAGCTGCGACTGAGGCTGGAGCTGGTTCCTGTGGCCCTGGGTCCTGAGCCAGTGCCTGCTGTCCCCGAAGAGCAACCAGTGGAGGAGGTAGTAGTAGATGCGCCCCTGTTGTGCCGGTAAGGCAGTCCCATTGTCCCTCCATTCGTGAGACGAGGGGACGACCCCGTTAGTTGGAGCGACTAACGACATCGTGGGGGGGGGGGGGGGGGGGGTGAAAGTGTCACATATTTTTCGGTCCCCCCTCAGTGTTTGGAAATGTGAGATGGTCCCTGTATTAGTGAATGAGCTAATTATGAGGAGGGCGGCACGGTGGTGCAGTGGTTAGCACTGTCGCCTCATAGCAAGAAGGTACAGAGTTCGAATCCCAGCTGAGGACCTTTCTGTGTGGAGTTTGCATGTTCTCCCTTTGTCCGCGTGGGTTTCCTCCCAGTACCCTCCTCCGGGTACTCCAGTTTCCCCCCACAGTCCAAAGACATGCAGGTTAGGCTAGATTCTAAATTGCCCATAGGCATGAGTGTGTGAGTGAATGGTGTATGTGCCCTGCGATGGATTGGCGGCCTGTCCAGGGTGTATTCCTGCCTCACACCCAATGCATGCTGGGATAGGCTCCAGCACCCCCCGCGACCCTGACCAGGAATAAGCAGGTTAGATGATGGATGGATAATTGTGAGGAATAATTGAATGATAACTAGGTACTGATTATGAGATTGCAAAGTTAATGCACGGCAGCTGGGGAATGTGATTGGGGCTTAGTCACAGGGGGTGATATAATCTAAGCACACTTGTGGTACAAAAAACAGACTGAGGCTGCATTCGAATAGTGAAAAAAATAGCTCCTTTTTCCTTTTTGCCAGAAAACTTGGAAGGAGAGATTTACAAGGAATCTAACGTCTACTGTGGAATTCGAACCACCTTCTCTACCTTGCGTCGTGGTGCGACGTCCAGTCGTATTGACGTGACTGTTCAACATAGCGAACTACAACTT
Organism: Synaphobranchus kaupii; assembly: GCA_029718625.1. Taxonomy (NCBI): domain Eukaryota; kingdom Metazoa; phylum Chordata; class Actinopteri; order Anguilliformes; family Synaphobranchidae; genus Synaphobranchus; species Synaphobranchus kaupii. Next base: position 25,720,209 of record CM056386.1, read on the forward strand.
CAAGAAAAATTACGACAAAAGGCGCATCATTGCCGTCTCAATTTCACCTGAACTGTTTGTTTTATCTGCGAAATTTAGCCTCTTAATAAAATTGGTGTATTGTCTGATTGTGTCATTGTTTGTTTACTTTCTATTATAAGCCACTACTAACCAACAATACTAGCTATTCACATTTAGATTTCTGCCATTTCTCAGATGTTCGCCTTGTTGTTTGAATTCGGTAATTCGGTAGCTTCCAGAAAACTGATGCTTATGAAAACATTGGCGGCATTGCATTGTGAGGCGCAAATACTACCTTCCTTATGAAAAGGATAGTCCAGAGCATCCTTTGTGAAAGGACGGATAAAAGGATTCGTGAAGCACCTTTCCTTCTAAATATAAGAAATTTGAACGGTCCTTAGCATGGCTGCCCGGAAACTATTTCCGGTTCATGCGATCTAAAGGATCCTTCCTTGCTCAAATTTGACTATTCGAATGCAGCCCCTGTACGGGAGACGAGCATAGGAGGTTGATTTCTCACAGCTCCCCGATACGAAGTGGTGTGTGTTTGTTTAATTTTCGTTTGGTTATTTTTCTTTGGGATGAATGGGACTGTTGTGTGTCTTGAGTGACGGCGAAACCACTTACCTGCCTGATGGAGAACTGAATGTGGGATTCCGGAGCCTTTGGTTGCTGTGGGAGACAAAAAAAGAAGGAGACAGCATAACTTTCAGGTTGGGCGAAACGAGTACCAGCGGCGAACTGCAGATTGGGTCGGTGTGGCGGGAGTCAGTGTGACCGGAGGATTTTGTGGAGCTTCTGTTGGGGGAGAACTACCTCCCCCAGAGTGTAAGGAACGTGATTTTGCTGTCTCTGCCTCTGTGTGCGTGGGTTGCAACCCAGGCGTCTGTGATCACTGAGTGGGGGGCCAGTATTCCTCTACTCCCTACCCAGAGTCGGTGGTCCAGTACACAAATGGGCAGGCATGACGACAGCGGTGGTGAGCGGAAGAGGGACTGTGAGCCAGGGTCTGCTTGAGACAGGGGGACAGCAGGGCACCCCGTGGACGACCACATCGGAGGGCAGCGGAGCTGTCCTCTTATGTTGTGTGTGTGATTTCTGGGAGCGTGAGGAAGGCCTTTTTTTTGGGTTTTTTATTTAATTTTATTTGTTTTAGCGGCAGTCCCTTCCGGCAATGTGGCATGGTTGGGACTCCACTCCATGATTTCTTTGTGTTCTTTGTAGTCTGTCTATGGTATTGTGTGCATGGGGTTTGGTTCTGTGTGTGTGTGGCTGCCTGAAGTGCCGGTTCTTTAATCTGTGCCCCCTCGGAGTAGTAGTTGGGCCAAGGCGAGTGTATGTGTGGGTGATCACCAGTGTGTGAGTCGAGAAGACCTTTCTTATATATACACTGAGTGAGAAGTGAATGAGTGAGTGTGCCGTGTGGTGTGTGGTGTTGGGTCACACTTACCTGTGGGGGGATGTGCTTTGCCTTGTCTGTTCTGTAGATCTTGATGATGTATCTGTACGCACTTACTGTACGTCGCTTTGGATAAAAGCGTCTGCTAAATAAATGTAATGTAATGTAATGTAATGTAATGGGGGAAATTCCGAGCTGCCAGGCGGAACCTCAGTGCAGTGGGAGGGGGGACAGAGAGAGAGGAATTGGCGCTATCTCTTGTTTCAGTCTCTTCATATGCAAAACGTGTTTTTTATGAATTGTTAAATAAAGATCTGATTTTTACCTTTTACTTCATTGTTGGTGTGCTGTTTTGGGAGTGTGGGATTCCTGCATATTAGGGGTAAGGGATAAGGGATCAGGATTGCGGTTCCGCACCTGAAATTCCCTGTTACATGTACATTATGCAGTAATTACCATAAGCACTACTTTGTGTTTTATATGTAGAAGAGTATGCATATACACTAACTGTATGTTGTTGTTTGGAAAGGAAGTGGAACAGTGAAGTAAATGTTGAAATGTATCTCCTCTGGCTCACTCGTCCATATTGCTATAACACGTGATAATATTGGTAGGTAGCTTTTGAAAGGTGGATCTAAATCTTTCAGTCTGTTTACATTTCAAATCCTTTTTAGAAGTATTCTTAAGCTATATGTGTCAGGACTCAAATTTTGCCTGTTAGTTTGTTTCATTTATGTTTTTACCTTGTTTATTCTGATTATTTCGTGGTTTCACTGTTCCATGTTTTGTATTACTGTCACTCCCTGTCGTCGTCACACTATTTGGGAGCCTTTGGTGATTTCGGGTTTCGCTGTATTTCCACTCTTGTTTACTTCCTTCTTTACTAATTACCCTTTTTTATAATACCAATCTACTATTCACTACTAACTGCTTAGAATTAGGTTTCTTATTAATACACTAACGACTAACTTGTAAATAATACTAATCAACTAATTTACTAACGTAAGGGAATTAGAGTTTCTACTAACCTACTAATTTACTAATGCAATCTCAGTTTTCATCTGCACCTGTCTTTTGTTTCTTCTGTCCTATCTCTGATTATCTTACTGTGATTCCCTACTCGCTTCACCTGCATCATATTTCCGCATTCCTCTACCTCGTTGTGTGCACGGGTCTTCTTCGACCCAGGTCATGTATAGTCTATATGTTATGCGCTAGTCCGGTCCGCGTCTTATGTGTTCCCTCATAATTGCATTATCAGCTTCCCTTATCGTTTCATTGTGCTCACCTGTGAGCAATCTCCCCTCCCCGCCTCTGCACACCTGTTTCCCATTTTGTCTGTCTTCCTCAGTGTATATAACCCTGTGATTTAAGTATTTTCTTTGTGAGTTCGTCACCGCTGGTTTTTGCTTCAGTGGTCTTACGATTTTTCTGAGTACCTTCCTGAGTTGTCTGTTTGTTTTCTGATTATCTGTTTCTTAGTTTTTGTTATCCCGAGTCCGTCTCCTGTTTTCTTTTTGTTACCTTCCTGGTTTTGGACTTCTGCCTGTGTTTTCGCAACCCTGATTTTGTACTTCTGCTGTGCCTTCCCGGTTCTGACCCCAGCCTGTTCTGTGACTACTCTTTGGACTCTGTTTTTGTACCATTGCCCTGTCTTCCCAGTTTACGACCCTGCCTGTTTTGTACTACGGATTGCTGCCTTGCCCCTATATTAAACTGTTTTCCTACTTCCTGCCTGCTATTGGGTCCTGTTGTGAGGTGACCATGGTCTGGACAAGAAGCTGGGTGGAGTAGGTGGTCAGGTACGGTCGAATCCTCCTGATGTTGTACAGGAGAAACCTGCAGGACTGAGCCGTCGCCCTGATGTGCTCTTTGAAGTCCAGCCAGTCGTCCAGGACCACCCCCAGGTTCCTTGCAGAGCAGGAGGCAGCCACCACGGTCCCGTCAACGGTGATGGAGAGGTCATGTAGTGGGGAGGTCTTGTACGGCATTAAGAAGAGGAGCTCTGTCTTATATGCCTTGAGAGTACCCTAATAGACCAGAATAAGACCAAATAACATTACAAATAAAACAGATTGAATCATAAAAAACAACAGATATATTGTAGTTAGTTTAATTTTATTTTGTGCATTTTTCAAATTTGATAACTACTCTGTCCAAATCTACTTAGCTATAACCCTATTATCTTTGGTTCATTAGAGGCCATTTTCATACAGTTTCTCCTCATCTCATTTAAATTGTCAATATCTCAAACTATTCACTGCACATCCATGGTTTAAAGCTCATATTGAAGAAGAGGCTGTAACCATTCAGAAATCTGCAACGGAATAAATATTTGTCAGAATCGTCACAGTAGCCTACATAATACACATAATTAAGACGTCGACGACTGTTAAAAAAATAAAAAATAAACATGATCATACTTGCAAAGTTGTATAAAAAGTCATATATGTTGATTAGTATTATATTATGTATTTGCATTTAGCCCTATTCGGATGGGATAAGTTTTCAAGACAATGTCTGTAAAGTAATGGTTATCACAGGATGTCTGTAATGTTAATGACCGATTCGGACAGGATAACTCCGTAATCAGTCTCTTGAGATGCAGAGGTCGGAGTGTCTACTCCATTTTGTCGTCACACCAAAATGTTCCATGCATCTTACGTTACACATCCTATCTTCACTGCAAACTGATTGCTTCTGGCAGAAAAGTGCTGGCAGGGAGCAATTGAAAAAGATGCAAGTGTTCAAAAAAAAAATCAATAAATACGTGGACACAATGTTGGCATGGAAAACTACACAAAAAGTGTGAAGAAGCCTGCATTACACCTCTTTAACATTAACTTGAAATAAATTTTTTTTTGAAATAGTACACCGTGAGGCTAGACTATAACATGTAACGTTATGTAAGGCTATAGCTAGGCTACTGGAGGCAATAGCTTACCTAAAGCTGCCACAAGTGTTGCCCCACTGATAATTACTTTTTAGCCTGTTTTTTGGATTTGCTTTTCTGTCTTCTTATTTAACGTAGGCTTCACTTAATGGATAGGTCGGCAACAGGGGTCGCGTTAGGCCGGCAATTGCCGGTTTTGACCGTTTTTTTTATGACAAAGGCCGGAAAATGTAATTCCGTCTGGACATTCGGGCCGGTAAAAAAACGAAACTTTTTTTTTTTACTTTGCAATATAGTAATTTAACATATTTAGTCTCAAAACCACGGCAATTTATCATTAGGCCTATTATCACCACAAATCAGACAACACTCCTCTCACGAAATCCGCTATTTCAAATCGTCTGCGTATCTCAAGCTGGGCTAAAACTTATGACTTTCGATTTCAAATCAGCAGCTGCTCACTTCCATGAAATGACGCATCGTCGTAAATGAAAGGAGCCTATATGGATTGCTTGTTTTTTTTGCCAGTTATAAAAAGGCCGTTTTTAACTGTCAGTAGGCATAGGCTACTTTAACTTAATAGGCTAAAAGCTTGATGTAATCAGCATTTTTTTCCCTTAAATCAATAGCCTAGGCCTACACTGTTCTGGTCTGACTTTCCCGAAAGCGTTGTTCGTTAACGTTAGGTCGGATCCCAATTGTCACGTGTCGTTGCTGGCTCTTTTCCATATAGCATCTTCCGCAACTCTGCAATTTGCCTTGGAGTAAAGAAATGTTAAAATCGTTATTCAAAATGAGGTTATTGCTCGTTATTCTGAAGAAAAATGTGTTCTAATAAACTAAAGATGCAAAATCAAGACAGCTTTTTTTGTTGAGAAAACATTAGGCTACGCACGCAATCACGCACACTAAATGCGCGATTTTAATGTAATTCATCCGCATGTGCAAGGCGAAGCTGTTATATTTAATTTTTATATTATTCCTTTATTTTCAAATAGTTTTCAGTCCAAAATATAATACTATGCTGTAACATATGTTCTTAGGCTACATCATTAAATACACCTGCCTGTCGTTCATGCATTGAAAATAGATATGGCCGTTTTTTTTATCGTATGTCGACAAAATGTAATCATTCCGAACATTCTGGCCGGCAGTTTAAAATCCTAGCGGGACCTCTGGTCGGCAATACTTATGTCTTGCACATGGACCAAAGAGAGCACAACTGAAGGTTTCCATGAGTGCCTCATACGTGGAAAAACCAGGAGAAAAGACCGGGGAAACTACTTTCTCACAGGAAATAACAGGCTATATACCAAAATGTCAATTCGCACAGGATTGCTATACCCTGGGGTTCTATTTTGTTCTTTCGACCATTAGGGTCAATAACTTGCGGATGTACTTTCTCGCAGCCAGATGCATTCGCTAATTATTTCTTAAACAGTTAGTTAAATCCTTTGTTGAAAGCCTGCTGTTTCTGTCTCTAAAATCCTGGGCGTGGTCCTTCCCCCAGTGAGACGTGTCTCCGAATCGGTGAGTGTATGCGCTCTGTTGATTGTTGAAAGTGCTGTGACAGTCTCTGCTGATTTTGTCTCTAAAATCCGGGGCATGGTCCTTCCCCCAGTGAGACATATCTCCTAATCTAGGAACGTATGCGCTCTGTTGATTGGTTGAAAAGTATGCGGCAGTGTCTGCTGATTTTGTCTCAGAAACCCTGGACGTGACGCCCTGCCGCATAGCCAGTGTGCTGGACATTGTGCGTCGGTTCCAGGTGAATGCAGTCCTCAAAATTAGGGTTTCTCGGGGGCTTCTGGGCCTGATTGTTGCTGCCTCAGCGGTCGTGTCTCCCAGACGCCTTGCAACCAGGCCGCTTCAAATTATATATGTATATTTATAAGAATCTGGTTCATATAGGTTAATACTTGGTGGTGGTAAAGGTGAGTTTCCCCCTCATCACTGTAAGCGCTTTGAGTATTGAGAAAGGCTCTATATAAATGCAAGGTATTATTATTATTATTACTTACTGAACAATAACGTTCGCGCCTTCTCGCACTGAGAGTCACATCCTCCGTTGGGCGGAGCTATGGAGCGAGGATGCAAGAAGTGAAAATAAGCGATTGGAATTAACCCTATGGCTCTGCTTATTGGACACAACGGCATTGTGTACCGTATGTCCTTATTCACGTAGCTAGCACATTCTTGCATTCTTTGCCCGTTATTAGCCTGCTGGCTGCCTTGGATCTCGCGAGCAAAGCCAGGCTGTTGCTCGCGCACTATATGTGCCTGTACGTGAAAAGTAGGCAACGTAGGTATACACACAAGTGGCCATGGGAGTGGCTAACATTTTGCCTACTTAACAACTTTCTCATCCAGTAGCTATTCAGCTACGTTAGCATTAGTCTCGCGAAGGCCAGACTTTGTGATAAACACAAATTCTGGTCCATAGACTTGCCTAATGCGGTAAAGAGCTGCCCACTTTGACAAGATTGCGCCTTTGATTGACATGCAATATAACCAACCACAAACCGTCTATGGTCGATTCAGAAACAGCGCTACAAGAAGAACAGACCCGCGTGAAACAAATGTGATTTACACGAATGGCACGGCGATCTCCTGTAAAACAGTCCATCACACCAAAGAAATGTTGTGAACTTCAAAAACTTTCTTCAATCCAATGTTAAAGGAGCTATATGTAACATTAACACCGAGCGTTTAAAATGGGTAGAGTATTCTGGGGGCAATTGTAACAGGGGGCAATTGCAACACCATAAAATTGCACCAATCTGAAACAAGCTAGAGCTGAGATTCTATCCAGCAAGCTAGCTAGTTTCATGCGTTCATGGTTGGGGGCATTTGTAACAAAAAAATTGTGTTACAATTGACCCCTGTTACAATTGCCCCCAGAATACTCTATTGCAGTCCAAATTCAAAATATTTGGGAAAGTTATCTCTGCCCACCCCTCCTCCCCAGCTCAGGCGGGTTTCCAGGTTGAGGACACTGAACGAACACGAGCGCAACAAGACATTTTGAGACAAGCGCAATTATTCTATTTTGACAATGACAAGCGACGACGAGTCCTACACTAAGTTGATCAGCTAATGTATACGTTTGCAATTTATTATTTGCAAATTATAAACCAGCTCATGTGGATTTTTTATAGCTCTGTCAATGTTAGCTAGATGGCTGGCTGGCTATGTTTACGGTCACACAGATATAAACTAACATTAGTGGTTTGTTTAGCTAGTAACTATATACATATATATATATATTTAAATCTTTAGCTAGCTAGCTAAATGAAAACAATGTTGGACTTAGGTTAGGCATTCGTAAATCGGCTGTCGGAGTGCCGGAGTACATCTGGTTGTTCGTATATTCTGAGCATTGATAAAATTGTCACTCTCGGAGCTAGCAAGCTAAATGAATATGTTGAAGGTGGCTAACTTAGCTAACTGACTTGCCTTCGTATCGTCTCAGAGTTCCAGAGAACACTGTGGTCGTTCATAAATTCAGAGCATTGATATGTCTCACTCTACGAGCGCTCCGGGCACTGACTGAAAGAGCTGGGTTGTCATTTCAAAACAACATGACAAAGCAATCGCTAACTCGCCACAGTAATAGCCTACAAGCAGCAGCAATGCTGTAATCTAAAGATTAATCTAGCTAATAAGCATTTTTTTAAGTTAATAAGAGTGTCAATGTGTCTTACAAACAGTGTTGGGTGGATTACATAGAAAATGTAACGTTAGCTAAAAGAGAAAAAACTTTCTTTGTTGTTTGACCGGAAAGGACCTGTAGGCTAACTTAAAAATGGTGTTGGATGGATTACTTTAAAAATGTAAGAAAACAAAATTCCTTTGTTGGAACGATGTAACCTTAGCTAGCTTGCTAGCTAACGTTAGCCTCGAAACAAAGAATACCTTACCTAGACGCTAGCTAGCTAACGTTCGCTACATCGTTTCACTAAAATATCTATCTAGCAATCTAATGCTAGCGAAATTTGAACACATTCATTGATTCAGTCACAAAATGGAATAAACTCTTCTAAAACAGGTATTTGGTTTGCATTCGATAAGAGATAACTAGCTAGTAGCCATGATAAAGCTCAATGCTTACCTGTTCAGGAGAAAATTAGCCAACTCGGCATCCGTCTTGAAAGCTTTCTGGGCTCTGAGCTTTCTCCATCTTTCAAATACCAGTCCAAGATTTACCCGTGTTTTAGCACGGCTGCGGTCGTGCAGCTGTTTCGAAAGAGGATGAGGCTTTTTAGGTTTCGTAGAATCTAGTACCATCGCAGTTGATCCAGTTCGTTTGTTTGCTTCCATAGCTGCAGCGCGCTGTGTTTGTGTGCCAATTTGTTTCATATCAGGCAACCCGGTGTGTCGAAATGGGCAGTGGGCGGAGTCAACTCGGAGACGATCGGGCAGTGGGCGGAGTCAACTCGGAGAACAGTGAATCACACAGGAAAAAAACAGACGTTCCGGCCCGCAATGGAAATTTCAAAGGAGAATATACTGGCTGTAGCATTGTTGTCGGAGAAGCCAGTATTTCGATTTAGCATGTTTACTTAATCTCTGATGAAATATCATAGTAAATGTATTACATATAGCCCCTTTAAGCTCTTAGTCTTGGTCCGAAACACTCATTGTTCTTGATGGATTCGCAGCATTCGCTAGCTACTGATTAGTTAGCAACCTGTTTCCCGGCGGACTGATAAAACCCAATGCACCGCATCGTACCGGAAATACGCATACAATCACTCCTGTGATTGACAGTGCTGCTAGTCAATGAGTGCTGACTGTCAGTTTCCCACAGTCCTACCCAGCTTATGCAAGCCTATGCACCAGACGCTGCGTACGTGCATGCGCTGCGCCACTACGATGAGGCTAACGCTTCCATCAGAAATACAGGGCAACTCTTTTTCTGCTACGGCAAGTCTAAGGGAAAAGCGCTCTCGGCACAGAGCCTTTCCCGCTGGGGAGTGAAGGCGATAGCTGCGGCCTAGGAGGCTAGTGCTAGTCCTTTACCTATGACTGTCCAGTGTAGGTCAACTAGGAGTGTGGCTATGTCATGGGCAGCACTGAAAAGTGTACCACTTCATGATATCTGTGCGGCGGTGACTTGGGCGTCCCCATGCACATTTTAAAGATTTTATCACGTCAACGTGGCGCCTGTGTCAACGGTCGGCTCGGCCATCCTGCCAGCGGCCATGGCATCCACTTAACGGTATGTCTGTCCCTCCTGATGCGGTGGATATAAGTCATCCGTAAGTTGACGACCCTAATAGTCGAGGGAACGAAATAAAACAAAGGTGTAACCACGGTTTTATATTTATTTTAGGTGAGGACGATTATTTTAATAAAATCGTGATATGAACTTCACTTGCAGACTTCACTTGGGAGGATGTGATGCACATACCAATAAAACAGGAGTATAGGCTACACTTGCATTTAGCAAGTGGGAGGGAGCGAGGGCGAGTTATTTGAATTGAGACACACTTCACCCCATCTATATTCGGAAGTTAACCATGCTGCTGCACAGTGGCGTATCATGGGATGTAAAACTTCTGTCACCGTTCCTTTAAATGGATGATACTCTCAACCTGTTCCCACTGATTATCAGTCAAGCAATTAATTTACTGAATAACAAATATCAATAAATACAGCAAGTTTGTTGTGTGCTAGCACAGTGTCATACAATTGTGTAGCATTTAAATATGTAGACTAGCGATGGCAGTTGTGCTGGAAAAAGGGAGGAGTATAAAGTATTTAAACCTGTTTCTGTTTATTTTGCTTGTTTATCAATCAAACAATTAATTTTCCCAAATAATCAAGACCAATTATGTAGCCTATAATGATAATGACAAAGCGATAACTAACGTGAGATTGTTTAATAAGGATGGCAATAATATGAATAATTAATTGGCAAAAATCCCAACGTTTCCTCTGAGTTGCACGTTAGCATTGCATTTTCTTCTCATCATTTTAAAGAATGTAATTAATTTAAGATGCCACTCAATTTAGTCAAAGCAATTTAAACATTAGAAAGAATAAATTTAAAGAGGAAAACCTCTTATGTTGCGGGAACCAGCGTTGAGCGCAACACATTCACGCTAGAAAAATGAATTTACCCAAATACCACTACTCACAAAAAGTTAGGGATATTCGGCTTTCGGGTGAAATTTCAGGATGAACCTAAAATGCACTATAACCTTTACAGGTGAAATTAATTTGACCTTCTCTAAACTTTTGAATGCACATGTCCAACTATTCAATGTTTCAGTACTTTTTGCACAACTTGCTGTTCTCTAACAAGGAGCTGAACGGCAAAATTCACAACAGGTGTTTGATCCATGAATCGACCAATAAATTTCCTGGTTCAATTAGAATTGGTATTTAAACAGTCCTCTTCATCATGCTGTTCACATTTTGACATCATGAGACCAAGACGACACCTAACAATTGATCAACAGTACCTCGCCATTGCGAGGCTTCAAACAGGATGTTCTCAGAGGGAAGTGGCCACTGAGCTTAGAGTGTCACAGAGTGTCATCAGCAGGTTGCAACAGAGATACAGAGAGACTGGAAGAGTCACAGAAAGGCATAGAAGTGGACGTCCTTTGGCCACATCCCACACTGATGACCGCTTCATTGTGAACAGTGCCCTGCGGAACCGAATGATGAATGCCACTCAACTCCAGGCACATTTAAGGGAGGTGAGAGGCACCCAAGTGTCACGTCAGACCATTCGAAACCGTTTACATCAGTGTGGTCTGCGTGCTAGACGACCTGCAAGGGTACCTGACCACACCACCAGGCACAGGCGTCATCGTCTTGCATGGGCCAGGGAGCATTTACGCTGGACGAGGGACCAGTGGGCCTCAGTGCTGTTCTCTGAAGAAAGTCGATTCACGTTGAGCAGAAATGATGGCCGCCAACGATGTTGGAGACGTCAAGGAGAGCGCTATGCATCAGCCACTGTTGTCACCAGACGACCCTTTGGTGGTGGCGGTGTTACAGTGTGGGCAGGTGTGTCTAGTCATTACAGAACTGCCCTACACTTTGTGAATGGTACAGTGACAAGCCCATACTACCTGAATAACATCATTAATCCAGTCATTGTGCCCCTGCATGAACAACACAGGCCTAATTTCATCTTCATGGACGACAATGCTCCAGGTCATCGAGGTCGCATCATTAGGGAAAGGCTGCTGGAGACTGGGGTACCTCAAAAGGAGTGGCCTGCACTTTCTCCAGACCTGAATCCCATAGAAAACCTATGGGATCAGCTGACTCACCGTGTAGAGGCTCGTAACTCTGTACCCCAGAACCTCAATGACCTGAGGGCCGCCCTTCAAGAAGAGTGGGATGCCATGCCTCAGCAGACAATAAGTCGACTTGTGAACAGCATGAGACGTCGTTATCAAGCTGTAATTGATGCTCAAGGGCACATGACAAGTTATTGAGACATTGACATTTTTGTTGTGGTATACCCACCACTGTTGTTGGCTTTTGTTTCAATAAATTGTTTGAGATGAGGAAATCACCATTGCATGCTTCTACTTAAATGCCCTACTTTCATGATACGTATAATATCACTGTAGCGTGAACTTACATTTTCCATAAATTTCACCCGAAAGCCAAATATCCCTAACTTTTTGTGAGTAGTGTATGTGCTGTTCATTGATCATTTAGCTAAACTGCAGAATCTACACATTAAATATGAACACATTTTATGTCATCACAAATTTGGATATAGGAAAATACTGCATAAGTTTCTTTACCTATTGTCTTGGTTATTGAGCGAATCAATTGTTTGACTGTTAGGCTATCTGGCAAATTATACAGAAAAAGTTTGAGATTAGCCTAATAATCTGTTAACAAAGCAATAGCAGCCTAAGAGTGATGCACTTTATTTCTTCTTATACAATATTGTTCATTCAATATGAAACATACAATGTTTTCTCTCATTTACAAAGCAATAGCAGCCTAAGAGTGATTTTTTTTTTATCAGGGCAGAAGCACTGTATTTTTGCCAAATTTTAAATATTGTGATGTACTGTTTTATCTATTTTAGATGAATAAATCTTCCATAAAAGTGCGTTTGTCATTGGACCATTTGTTATTTGGCAAAACTGTAACAACAATAATAATTTTAAAAAAAATTATATTGTAATATATTCATAATTATATTAATTATATCCATTTCTTTTGTGGCAATATGTCGTCAGTCAAAATTTCATAATCCTCACAGCCCTAGGTACATATGGTATTGCATAATGTATCGATGGCCTAACATCCTTGAGTGTGAATATGGCTGAGTTGAATCAACAACATTTAAATGAGATGTTCAGAGAACTGTCTGGGTTTGAGGTGACTGCAGATGAGTTGCTATGGAAATTCATTCTGAACACATGTTGGGCAAAGATTGAATTCTTTGTTAATATTACCTGACAAGATTTAACTTATTAATAACATTTGTGCATGCCAGAAATAAGCAGGGTGTCTGCGCTATAAGAATTCAGCGAGCATGGGAGTGTTCGTGCATGGATTGCCTCGATGTTTGCGCACGCATGCAAATGATTGTGCTCTCAAAGACTGTTACAGTAGAACAGCTTTGATATTCCCGTGCTTTCTCAAACCCCTTTTTATTTTCGGCTTGATAGAAGTGACAGCCTTGAAAGAAACAAGAAAAAAACCTCTCATTCCATTTTTCACAGTTTGCCAGGTGAATGTTTAAGGAGTCCAAAGCAGACTGTCATGAATGCAAGTTCCTTTTTTTCTGATGTTTTTTTTTTTACATTTTAACATCTCGTGTGTTCTGTATCACGGCAAGAGTACTTCTCTTGCAGGAAAAAATAAATGCGTCTTACATTCTATTACGTATCCTTTCTGTACCTGTATTGTGATGTCTTGACTATGTCCTCACCTTATCCACTGATGGATAATATGCTGCTGCATTTTCAGATTTCTGCTTTTACTTGTTACAATAAATATACTTTTTGCATGTATCTTTCCTGCCTTTTTCTTTTTTCTAGACAGAGATATCAGCCTGTTAAATGCACGTTATATTATTTTGCTGAATACAATTAAATTAATTGCATACAAATCTAAGGGTATTTTTTTTTTTTTTGCATTCTTGTCATGGTTATTGGCAGCCTCCATTGTTCTCTGCAGTTCTACGTTTTTGGTTTCCTTTTTGGCGTCGTCAGGACGCTCTATCGATTTTTTCCGCCTCCGTTCCGGTGTTTGTATCTTGCCCGACTATTCTTCCCTACACCTGTTTTGCGTTTCCTGCCGGCTATAAATACCTATACTTCCGCATTTCCTCACTTCGATATTGTCTTTGCTATGTTGACAACAAAGTCGGTAAAGTATAGGAAATTTGGTCGCTGCATTTCTGGTTTGTACGAATAAGAAACGCAGCAAGTCCGGTTAGAATTAGGATTAGGATTTCTCTTTTCTTTCCAATCTTATCCTTTATTCTTTTTACCTGTTACATTTTGTGTTCAGCTCTTTTGCCACAAGAGCTTTGGATAACAGGTCTTCTTTTCTATTCTTTTCCTTCACTCATTCTCTCGAGTTTTGTTTCTCGGCCTCCTGTTACGCCTAATGATTTAGTGCGTGAGGTTCTTTTGTTATTCATTCTCGCTGTTTATCGAGACTCGCCTCCTTTTGAGGTTGCTTTGTTTTGGCTTGTGCTAGGGAAGTTTTGCTCCCGTTCTTTTGTTTACCTATCCCCTGGTGCGGGTACTTCCGTGTTTGTAGCGTATCTTTTTAAGATACGCTTTTAGAATCCTTTTCGGTCGTGTCTGGTTCTCCGAATCGTAACACAACCCTTACAGTTCTAATAAAGAATATATTTATTTGTCCTGATTTTCATAATTAAAGTCATGCTCAATCTAATTTCACAGGTTATAAATACTAAAACATTAATTCTGCATACAAACATGCAGACTTTTATCTTGATCTGTGTATTGGCAGAGCATGATATTTGGTTGCAGAATTTCTGTTTCATTAGTTATTGCTAGGTGAGGGGAGCACACGCTTCTTACAGGCAGAGTGTGCTTGCAAGGTTAACACAAAATGAAGTCCCTTTTATAAAGAGGGGAGTACAGAAAAGAAATGCACTGCATTATATGTCCAGTAATCCCACTGAATGGCTGTTTGACAAAAACCATAGTCAAGACATCTATGACTTCTTAGTTCTGGAAGGATGGAAACAGGAGCAGGAGCTTAACAAAGCTGTCCCCATGTGTGGAATCCAGTGAAGGAAAATAAATGGTGAAGTACCTAAAGATTTGCAGCAACTGACATGAACTGGCCCAATAGTGCACTTATCAGTCTCTCAATTGAAATACATTTCCTTCAGTTCAATCATTCGGTGAGTGAAAAAATACCGTTCCAGTGTCAAGGTGAATTCAACATAATACCACAGTGCTTTGTGTTATTCCAATTTAGTCCATCAAATATATGCAGAGAAAACATCAAAAATGGAAATGTCTAAAAATGTGTCCATCGTAATATTAATTATCTAGCTCTCCCTTTTGAACTGTTGAAAAAGGACATACTATTCAGTTAATGGTAATTGTTAGGGTGCTATATGATTACTCCCTTTTATTCACTTTTATTCCTGTTTCAGAGCCTTTAGCCAAATATGGAAAAGCTGGCAGCACTAGTTATTTCTAATGTCTGATGAAGTTTTAAAACCGATACTTGCTTTCACCCCAGTATCACTGATATTGACTAGCTCATTTAGATAATCTGTCCAGGGGCACCCATCCTGCAGTTAAAAAATAATAAATTATAATGTCACCACAAAGCCTAAAGCCAAGCATTATAAACGTGTTAGTAAAGAATAGCACTGGGAACCCTGAAATATACAGCTAAAACTGTTCTGTGGAATGAGAAGTACAGATAAATCTATCGCTCAGTTTAAATGCTGTACTGCTCAGTCATTGAATTCATTGAGCTGGTAAGAGGGCACCTGGAACCTGTGACACAGAACCAAGAAACCTCAAACAATCAAAAGTTACAAGGTAGAGTGAGTGAAACCAAGGAGGTAAAGCCAGGTGCACAATGCTCGATGATGCAGAGTCCAGAGGCGAAATGTTCAAGAGCAGAAACATTATCAAAATGCATTATGCCATCTGTGACACGTAAGAAAGTAGAAAGGCAGAAAATGATTGGGCAGCTGAACCACCTGCATTAAAGCATGTTTTTATTGTGCACTAGCAGCTCCATTGTCTTTTTATCCTCAGCTTGACCACAAGAGACAGTTATAGAAGAAGAGGAGTATTTTCAGTTTTTTTTGGAGAGTGTGACTCCAATTACCGTGTTCCTCTGTGAATCTATGCATTTTATGAGTTTGATAATGAATAATTGCAAGTACTTCAATGTTTGGTTGACCAGTCAGTCCAAAATTCAGAGGTGTGTATGTCTGAGGTTCTAAATATAAATTATTTATGACTGGTGTATAGACACAGATTTTTTTCATTTGTATATGTACCTTATTTATGACTAGTACATAGATGCACACACACAAAGTTAATACAAACAGACATTGAGAAGTCAACATTGTGTAGGATTTGTGGCTTTGATAGGAGAACAATTATTTAATGTATTTATATTTTTATAGTTTTCATGCCTCAAACATACAATGGGCTGGCTGTAATTATAATTAACTCCTATTAATCATGGTAAATGAACAACTCAAGGGCAAATTACCATTTGTAATTCAGCAGCGATACATGCCTATAATTGACTGTCAGTTCAAAGGGTCTACACAGTTTTTTTTTTTTATCCTTCTTTGGACAAAAGAAGCAAATATTTCTGACTGTGGAATCACTTATTTTAGCATGAGAAAAGGAACTTGTTTGTCCATTACCATTGGTTGTGAATCTGTGGAAATGGTAATTGGTATTTCTGCAAAACAGAATTAACTCAAAACACAGAACTGCAGGTATGGAAACTGAATGTTAGACTTAGTCATGTAAGCTAATTCTGACAGAGGAATGTTCCGGTACAGGAAATCTGACCAAGTAGGTCATGTGAAAGATATGCAATACTCCAGGGGCGAATGCCTGGAAGATGGACTCCATTTAGCCAAAGAAGGACAGAGACATTCATGCTGCATGGAGCGGCATCAGTATTTTCTTTCTTTTTTTACTGTTTTTGTGCTTTAGTCTTTAGGCTCTGAAGGTGTAAGAAACCAGAGACAACATAAACTTGGCCATGGCTTTGAATAGGGTAAGAGAAAAAAATCTGCCTTCAGCTATGAAGAGCTTTGAGACAAGATGCATTGTAATGCACCTGGTAGACTAGAGGCACACACACACACACACACACACAAACTGAAACAAACTTACTGCCACATTGAGCCAAAGCCACTGCTTTGTCGTAGCTTTATGACAACAATTAATTTCCCTTTTTGTTCCTGTTGTCAGTGGTTTGTACAGAACATTAAACATTTAATTAAATAAACAGAATTTGTGTTTTGAGACACAACAGTTGCTTAATCTTGGTTTTATTGGATGTTCAAAATAAATCTCCATGGCTAGGTCCAAATAAGAATCTTCAGGGACACTAGGAGATACTATTATACAGAAGACGGCATGGGTGGAAATAACATGCCATTAGACACCAAATTGAATACAGCAATTATTCTCACTACATATATTGTTTTTTGTAACGGAATGCCTGTAATTGCATTGACATGGTGTTACATTTACATTTCCAAATGTAGCAAATATAAAAACACTCATAGTATAAGTGGTACAGAAAATATTAAGTAAATGTGATATTAAAAATCTTTAATAAACCTATTTTCAAATGTATATAATCAATCTATTGTCACAGAAATATGTTCATAATGAGAAGATTGGAGGCTCAGACCCCAGTAGGGAGAATTTGTACAGTCTTGCATTTAGAGAACTGAGAGGAAATATTCAGCTGTATAACCACAAATATAAACTGCACGTTTCCTAGGGAAGGATAATTACCATGCCATTCTTAAAAAAATGTATTATACATTTTTATCATTATTATAATTGCCTCTTGTATAGAACTACTCTACTTCAACATTTTACTATATCCACAAAACATCTCTCATCTCTGCATCAGGCTGTGCCCTTTGCCACTATTGCAATCTTTATCAATAAAATGTATGCAATTAAAGGCTGATTTGCATGACCAGAACAGTTTAATTAAATCTGCCACTGTGATGCAGCATACATTTAATTAACGGTTGAGTCCATTTAAGTCAATTGCTAACTATCTTCGGCATTTCTGATATTTTTTAATATATCGGAAATAAGTATATTCATCCCGCAATTTTATGTACACTGCATTCAGAGATTATTTTGCCTATTTAACAACTTTTTCATCCAGTGTAGGCTACTCAACTAGCATACTCAATAGTAGGTTGTTGATTCAGACACAGCCTTTGTCAAATGAAAGATGTCTACGAAGAGGAAACTTGACTTTATGGCTCTTTTGAGACAAAATCGGTGTTGTCACCGTTAAGTTAGCGCCTTGCAACCGAGCTCGGAGCGTTCCAGTTGTCACTTTGTACCAACCGTAGCTGAAGGCAGTGGCGTAACTACATGATCAGCTCGGGGGGGGATTAGATCAGCAGGGGGCCCTAATATATGTCGCTAATAAAACATTTAGGCAATATGACCGTATGTCGGCGAGCCAGAGACATAGCCTATGCTGAATTCAAGTGCTGTCGGAATTATCGGAAATACGAGTCAGTTTCCGACATGGAAGTTGCACTTGAACGAACCTCCAAGTTGTAGCCTAATTACAAGTGGGAAAGTCCGAGATAATCTTGCTACCCGAGTTTCCGAGTTGTGACGTTTAACCACTGACCTATTACCTCTCTATCCTTCAAGTGCTCCTCGGAGCTCATATTTCCCAGTTGCCAAGTTGAAATGGCAGAAAATACGATATATTCACACATGACAATGCAACCAGGCTGCGCAGCGCAGCAGATTATCATATTGATGGTCACGCACACACAGCACACAACCAGTAATATATACTTTAATATATCATAAATGGCTCTCATCATACGTTTTCTTTCCTCTTCTTTCTCATGCAGAAAGTGATAGCAGCTCTCCATGTATTTTTTTATTCGTAGAGGATCAAAAGAAACGTTTACTTTCTAGACATGTTTGCTGGTAATTCCGATTTCGGAGCATGTGAATGCGTCAACCTCGTAATTACGATTTGACAACTGGGAAATAGGAGCTTCCGAAGAGCACTTGAAGGCAGCAATAGCCTACCCTGCTAGAAAAAACATTAGAATTGGGACATCTTGGTTTTGGTCTCCAATCAGGTTACCATTACAGACCATTAGAGACACACATCAAAATCCCCACATATACCATTAGAGTCCAACAGAGCACCACCAGATGACCATTAGAAGCCACTGGATTACCAATAAAGACTATCAGAAACCAGCAGAATCCATCACAAAAACATGAAATTCCATTAAAACCATTAGGCATTGTCTGATGGTTTTTAATGTTTTTTCTAGCAGGGTACAGAAATAGCCTAACTCATCTCTCTAAAATGCTGATATAACATTAATCACTTCAGGCAAGTAATACATTCAGTAATAGTAGGCTACCTATAGCTAATTAAAGGTTGTATCAGCGATTTTGGGTGGAAACATAAATGATCACATTCATCAGATTTTTCCTCACGATCCGCTAGCTGCCCGCCCCATAAGCAGGCCGTCAAAAAACCGCGTCTCTGTAGGCAGCCTATGCTCCGAGATCGTACACAAAAACAAATGGTACTACCAACCACTCAAAACAAAAATAAACAGTATTCCAACGAATCACAATGATCTGCACAAACGCTAATACTCTTATCTCGCTGAAATCTTGATGGATTTACAAACGGTTTGGTTTCTTACAAACGTTATTAACATGGTTATAATTCTGGATGCTTGAACACTATTTTTTAAAACATAACATAATTATTCATAAGTATGTTTGTTTGGGATTTGTTCGCTTCAGAAGTGACGTCACCCAAAATCGCTGATACAACCTTTAATGTCTGCAAATAAAGATTTACAAAGGGCTATTATTCTGACAAAAACAAATCAATTCGCTATGACATTGCATGCGGTCCTATGCATTGAACTCGTCGTCTTATTTTGCTTTTGAAAATACAAAGTGTAGGCCAGGCTAATGTTTAGCCTATGTCTAGGTACACAAAACAAAATTGTTCATTTTGACACGGTAGGTCTAGGCTATGTGAGAAATTGAATATTCAGTTCATTAATTCATTTATGTAGACTAGTATTTAAAATGTTATAGCATATGTCAAAAAATTAAGTTCACTGATTGCGTTTCCTTGTCTATGTGGTCGTGGTCGTTCTTACAGGTCAATTCGTCTTTTGCCCTGGCAAACTTGTTGATTACATTCTCCAAATTTGAGCCCTCTTTGGGTTTTATGCTTCAAAAAGAAGTTAGTTAGTGGTAGGCTACGCATGTTAACGCAGCTTTTGTTTTCTCCCGATGTTCTTTTTGTTTAGGCTACGTTTCGTAGGCTATAACCCGATTTTAACTTGTCTGCTAACTGACGTCGAAAATGAATGTGCGTGCAATGTGCATTTGTGAAAGTCAAACAATGTAATAGCCTATGAATTATATTAATGAAAATATTTCCCCACATTTTAAATCTATAGTCTATATTTTGTTCAGTCATGCCCACACTGTTGACATTAATTCACTTTAAATTTTTATTTAATTTAAAATGTATGCGGCTGAGGGCCCAGCTCTTGGCATTTTGCCTTAATGTTTTGGCTAGGCCTACTTATGCAAACTGTTTAAACTGTAACCCCATAGATTGCCTATATTTCCTATGCGTGTTATCAAGTGAAGGATGTGGGCAGGCATAAATATTGAAACTACCACAAAATGTAATTGTGTTTCAAGCTGTTCTTAAGAATTTCCCATTAAAATACAGATTCATCCATTTTGAATCGCATCACTTTCCTCCTACTCGGCAACCCGGAGCTGTGAAATGATACCTGAGTTTCCCACTTGTTATTCCAAGTCAACAGGCTGTTCCAGCGTATTTTCTCGGGTCGGAAGGTCGTAATTATGAGTTTCCGAGGTAGGCTACCTGGAACGCAGCAATAGACAGGACAGTAGCCTACCGGAAAAAAACATCCATGTATGTGCAGCTACGTTATGGCCTTGTGCTTAGTGTGCCTGACATCAATGCAGGAGTTCCCAGGTTCACGTTACTTTTTACTGCAGCTACGCCAGTCATCTTCCCACAGATCACATTAGCAGCTAGTTCTAAAGTGTAGCCTACCCTTTAAAACACCATCATATGTCTTTTTTTCAGCTAGAATGTTTTCGCATCTAGCCTATTGTGCATGCATGTCTCCATATTGGTTCATTCATTTACTTGCTTCTTCATGATCCATAGCTCAGGTGGTGCTGTTAATTGTATTTTATTAGACATTATATACATAGTTCATCTACAAGCTTTTTTAATGTAATTGTGGGCTATCGGTAAAAGGAGAAATGTTCTCATTCTGGTTACGCGAATGTCTTCAGCAGTCTGCATGTATTCTGTATGCATGTCTCTCGATGTCATTATCTTCATGCATTATCATCATTAGTTAGTTACGTTTTCAACATAAAAAATGCCACGTTACTCACGCATAGCCTACAAAGCACTGAAAAAACACAGGGCGAAGTTGCATTAAATAATTTAGGAAAGTTTGGATAGCATTGCTTTGGAATAGAGCTAGTTTATTTTGTGTGAGCTACGATAGTCAATATTGTTAGTTTTAACTTGGCCACATTTTGATATCAATACTTTTAAAGGCAGGCCTAGTTTTTGCAAGTTGCAATTAAGGACTTACAGACAGTGCTTTGTGGGCTATGCGTGAGTAACTTGGCATTTTTTACGTTGAAAATGTTTTTTGTTGAGATGATACATTACTGTAATAATGTAGTAAGTCTATATATTAGGCTACTATAACACTAGATGCATTTAGGGCGGCAGTGTAGAATAATGGTTAAGGAACTAGAATTGTAACCGAAAGGTTGCAGGTTCGATTCCCAGGTAAGACACTGTCGTTGTACCCTTGAGCAAGGAACTTAACCTAAATTGCTTCAGTATGTATGTATGAATGGATAAATGTAATAAGAAGTTGTGTAAGTCGCTCTGGATAAGAGCGTCTGCTAAATGCCTATAATGTAATGTAATGTAATTTACATGAAGGATTTATAGGCAGATTCATAGCCTATTTCTGAATAACCCTCATATGATCCTTGCCCTGCAATACCTTAACTACAAGTTATTGAAATTTCTGTAATTTCTTGTATATTGTTATGTGTGTAAAAAAAGAGACTCCGGTTGAAAAAATGTCTATTTTTGATCCTCCATCCGACAAAAAATAAAACACTTGATATGTCTTTCAAGAAATGGAAAGGTCAAGTTGTCTGTGTTTCAGAAATGCACGAGCCATATTACTTGGAAATTGTATTGCTAAATAATGTGAAAAAACAGTGTCCACGTGGAAAATAAGGTTTTCACTTATTGATTGTTTTTCATCATCAAAAACTATTGATAGTACAATTCATGTTCAATGTGTGTTCAATGCCAATGTGTTCATGATATATCATTTGTATCAGGGAGAGGACAGGGTCAGAGGACCAGACGCGACCGGAGGGGAATCCAAAAGCAACCCACAAACGTGGGTGCCACTAATAGGGACAAAGAAACAGGAAGCCTCGATAGAACAGGGAAAAAATTTAAGGAAAAAAGGGGAAATAATCCCCAGCGAATGCCAACTAAAAACAACCCAGAAAAGAGGGCGAAAACAGGCTTGAGAATCGAGCGGAAAAAGAAAAGGACCTCTAGCTCTATAATAAACAAACGAGCTCAGCGAAGAGGAAATAAGAGAAAGGTAAACAGAAGTTACTGCCTCAAAGAGGACAGAAAAGCAACAGAGGAAAAAACAAAGAAAACAGTGAAATAAAAGGAAAGACAGATCCTACGGATCTAATCCTACACTCTCTAAACTAAGAAGGTTCCTGCGTTTCTTTCAAACACAAAAGAAATGCAGTCCTCCGGCTAACCGTGACACAAAAGCCCAGAACAACGAACAAGCTGAGCTTAAGTAGCCCGCTAAACACCTGAATCAAATGAGGGTAATGAGTCCCTGGCGGCAAAAACACGGCAGGAGTGCTGTCCCATGTCTCCGAAAGAGAACATCGCAGAGTAGAGCAGGCAAGCTGGAAAACCATTCCAATTTCAACGTTATTGTTAATAATTTTTATCTCTACTTTGTTTAAGTTATATTAAATATATTTCTGTGAAGACTATACCTACAGGGAGCAACATGATTCATTATATAGCATTGGAGAAATCTGTCCCCCCCCCAAAGTTCAAATGAAACCTATGCCCTTGACCACCACTACCTATATATTGTACTGAATATATTTTCATAGTCCTGTGACCTGTAGTCCTTTGGCTCAGTTGGTAGTGTGTTGCACTAACAGTGCACAGTTTGTGGGTTTGAGCCCAGGATACTAAATATACTGAAATGTATGCAATCGTATACTAAACGCTTTTGATAAAAACAATCTGCTAAGAAACATATACAGATAAATATATACTAGACAAAATAAAACATTCCACACATATGGACAGAAATTCCAGCAATGATTTAAACACTTTGATTGCTGTGGTGGCTGCCAAGCTTTAAAAATAATTAATCTTAATATTTCTTTGGTCAAACAATAGTAAAATCCTGCTTAAAATAATTTATGATTCATTTATTCCATATACAATGCCCACCACAATTATTGGCACCCCTGGAAAAGGTGAGTAAAAAGGGTTATAAAAAGATTCACCTTTTGGTGAATTAGCTTAATCTCACACTGAAAAAATAAGAAATCCAAGCTTTAAAATTAAGTAATTTTATTTCTCAGAAATAAATTATTCTGAGAAATAAAAATCCCTCAAGAAATTATTTTTAACAAAACCATGTGTGCCACAATTATTGGCACCCCTAGAAATTCTTATGAACAAAATGTAACAAACATTCTTTCCATTTATATTTTATTTTTTAAAGTTGATCAGAGTGTTTAGGAACTTTCAAGCAGTAATCCATGACGTCCTGTTTCACTGGGGTATAAATATGAGGTGACACAGAGGCAATATTCCCTTATTCATACATCAACATGGGAAAGATAAGAGAATACACAAATCAATTGAGGGAAAAGTATATTGAGCTTCATAAGTCAGGGAATGGCTATAAAAAAAAAACTACTCACTTGAAAATGCCCATATGTACTGTTTGAACTTTTTAAGTAATGCCCTAAGGACCCAAGTTTATTTTGCCCCCACACACAGTGAGGAGGATGGTAAGAGGCAAAACAAATCCCCAAGGATCGCTGTTGGAGAATTACAGAGGAAAGTAGCATCTTGGGGTCATCAAGTCTCGAAAACTACCATTAGACGTCACCTCCATGCCAACAAATTATTTGGAAGACATGCCAGAAAAAAGCCTTTCCTGTCATTTCTGAGACGGATGCGTGAGGGTAGGACCCGAAATGCACGACTCAGAAGCAGTGGTACTAGAAAAAGTCCCATGAGGGCTTTTAATGAGGGAATGTCCAATGAGCGTGGTCAAAAAACAAGCAAGGTTCATACACAAAAAATCCAGCCAAAACCAATGCACAGTACAGAGGGAGAAGGCAGTCTCAGAATCGGTACACCACACCATGTCCAGTAACCAGAGTAGCTGTCAGCGGGGCAGAAGTACAGGCAGACGGTAGGCAGGCTCGGGGTCGAAGGCAATGCAAGAGTCAAGACCGAAGTCCGCTCCGCAGGGCAAAAGTACAAAAGACAGCAGGCAAAAACTCGTGGTACAGGCAGGCAGTGGTAAACAAAACAGAGGTCAATAACAATGGTCAATAACAGGCTTGGATCGTAAACAAAAAGGCAGGCTTGGAACAAACGCTCAAAAGTGCACTGACAAACAGGAGGCAACAATTTCGCCAAGACAAGACATGAACACTGAGCTTAAATGCAGGTGTAAACAGGTGCAGACAATTAGCTTGAGAGCAGCATGCGAATGGAAATCAGGTGTGGAAGGCTGACAAGGTAACAAGATAATTAGTAATCGTTAGTAATAAACCTATCCTGACCTAGCGTTAGTAAATGAGCAAATGACATGCACGAGAAACGTAAGGTAAACATGAACACATGGTTAGAGAGTTAGTATTACCCAATCCTGATCTAACGTTAGTAGATTAGTAAACTAGACACGGGAGAATGAAACAATTAGGGAAGCGTGAGCGACAGCAAGAGAGATAGAGAAACAGCATGAACGCAAGGCTGCGGAAAAACACAGAAATGTGTATGCTAAACAATGAACGGGAGACCTAACATGAATCAAATATAAAACGTGACATGACAAGAAAATAAATCGTAACAATCAAACATGAAACGTGACATGACATAAAAATGAAACGTAACAAGAATAAAACATAAAACGTGGCGTGACTAGACTAAACACAATATGTGACATTAACAAGAAATCTAACTAAGACAAGAAAATAAAATAAAACGTGACATGACAGCTGGAATTGTGACAATTTCACCACAAATGTAAGCGCCTGGAGTTTGCTAAATGCTATTGGAACTTTGACTGGAACCATGTTCTATGGTCAGATGAAACGAAAATTGAGCTTTTCGGCAACCAACACTCAAGGTGGGTTTGGCGTAAAAAGAAGGATGGCTATACCGAAAATAACCTGATCCCCACTGTTTAGTATGGTGGAGGTTCCGTGGTGTTGTGGGGCTGTTTTTCCTCCAAAGGCCCTGGAACCTTGTTAGGGTACATGGCATCTTGAACTAAAACTGAGTCGTCATTAAATCTTTCAGCAGGACAATGATCCAAAACATATGCCCAAATCAACACAAAAATGGTTAACTGAACACAAAATCAAGCTTCTGCCATGGCCATCTCAGTCCCCTGACCTAAACCCCATTGAAAACCTGTGGGCTGAGCTGAACAGGAGAGTGCACAAGAGAGGACCTAGGACTCTGGATGATCTGGAGAGATTCTGTAAAGAGGAATGGTCTCAGATTACTTGCTCTGTATACTCCAACCTTCTTAGATGTTACAGGAGAAGACTCAGTGCTGTTTTATAGGCAAAGGGAGGTTGTACAAAGTATTAAATGCAGGGGTGCCAATAATTGTGGCACACGTGGTTTTGTTAAAAATAATTATTTCTTGATGAGGGATTTTTTTTCTCAGAATAAATTTACTTCAATTAAAGGTTGGATTTTTCACATTTTTTCAGTGTGAGATTAAGCTAATTCACCAAAAGGTTAATTTTGTATAACCCTTTTTACTCATCTTTACCGGGGGTGAGTGTGGAGGGCACTGTACGTTCAGCAGATATGCTTACCCAGGTGGGTTTACATTGTACGTAGCATGTGTTCAGTTTCCTGATATTCCTGATATTAATATAGCTGATATGACTCTATTCATGCACATTACATACTACATACAAAGGCACCTGTGGTGGTGCCCCTGTCAGGATTTTACACCTCAAGAATCAGTTCTTATAAGTAGTCAGTTATAATCCCAACAGCCACCCCCTCACACTTCATTAGAAATGCAGTCACACACAAAATCTGTAAGGGGGTCATGTTTGGAGGACCAGACGCGACTGAAGTGTGAGAAACAACCACTAAAAAGTTTAAAGGGAGTCCGTGAACGGAGCAGAGAGAAATAAACAGAAAGGCAATACAACTCCCGGCATACAGCCAAAATATAGCAATCCAGATAAGTTGACGAGAACTCGTAGATTTCGAGCAGAGAAAATAACAATAAGGGAAAAGAATCCCGGCATAAGCCAAACCAATAACAGCCCAAAAAACAGGGCAAAGCTCGTAGACTCAAGCATATAAAATAAGCATATAAAATAACAGAATGGCCTCTACCTCAATAACTATCAAAGAGCTAAAAATAAAAGGCAAACGGAAACGAGGCGAAACCGAGGTTACTCTCTAGTAGCGAGACAGGGAAAAGAAAACCAAGGCAGGAAATAAAGAGTGAAGGAGGCAAGTCCCGCGTGTTCTTTTGAAACTCAAAAGGACAAGTGGTCGCCTGAATTCCTATACCGCGTTACCTGGCTTAGCGTGGCAAGAATGACACAAAAGCCCTGAACAACGAGTGAACAGAGCTTAAGTAGGGCAGAGCGTACCTGAAGGAAATATTTAATTAGTCCCGGATAACGAGAACTAAGATGGGAGTGCCCTCTCGCGACATGAGCTGCCGTCAGTGACCACATGTAGGCTACCATTAGCAAGGTAGCTAACGTTTAACTTGGTCAAAATTCCAAAAGCAAAACTGCCGAAAGTGTGGCTGTAGGCTATTTTACCCCAAGGATTCAGACATGCTTAAAAACAATAGCGTGCAAAGGGGGGATGTCCAATATAATGAAGCATTTGATGACCATAGGATACATTTGAAAGCATGCAGGGATGCACTGTGTTTAACTGCTTGAAAAGTATAGGCAAAGTATGATTCAGATATAGTTAAGTATGAGGGGCCGTTTAGGCCAAAATTCATAATTGCCTCGCATATACACGTACAATGACTCTCAGGCCCGGAACACACTGCAAGCGAAGCGCACGCGGAAACGCGACCGCTTCACTTCGGCGTCCATTGTAACCTACCAGAAAGAACACACTAGCCGAGCGCGCTGCAAAGCGCCATTTCCACGTGCGCTTCGCTTCCCATACTTTCGGCGTTGGGTCTATTTTTCTCGGCGCGCCAGAAGTGGAGAATTCAATTTACGGGATTGGATTCGGACCTACACTGTGTGTTGTTATGTTTGCATTTGTATGTGGGTGTGTATAGCCTATATATGCACCTATTTATTTTCATTATTATTATTTTCTCTACTTACCTGAAATAAAATGTAAAAACATTCATCACACACCAAAAGATTATGATGCTTTGTGTTATTTTATCTATCCATACAGTGACTCATATGCCTTCCCCAGTGTCATGTAATAAATTACCTTACTAAAAATGCAACAATGAGAATATTCACATTTTTAGGCCAGTTATTAGGCCAAACAAATAAACTATCCAAATAGGAGTTTGCTAATAACCATGTCATTAAATCAGAATTAATATATAATCGATCACCAACCTATAATCTCTTGTTGTTATTGTTAAATAATCGCCTACTCGCTTCCCTGATATTAATTTTAAATCTAAATGGGATATGAACATCGCTTATTAAAACTACATTAAACATGTATTATCACTTCAGTGGGCATGGATAAGCAATGCAATGTTACTGCCAAATAAATAAGAATAGGTTATATACGCGTATTATGTATTTACAATCAAGTGTCAAACTTGGCGGGAAAAAAACGTAGTCTAAACAACTGCACGTGACACACAGCAAAAAATGGTGGTGTATATTTAACACCCTAAGGTGTTTATGTGATATCATATAAACACCCCATGGTGTTAAATGTACACCAGCAGTTTTTCTGTGCACGAGACTAGATGCGGACATAAACTGTAAAGAAAGCAAAGAAAGAAGATGGACGATTGTAGATTGGTCTATTAAGTAGAGAAATACATGGAGCTGTATGATGCGCTGGATTATTATTTCTACAGGGACAATATAAGAAAAGAAAGAGCTTGGAATGCAATTGCCTCGGCTGTTGGAGCAGATGGGAAGTATTGTTTTTTTATTGTGATAATGTTTACTTCACTAAAAACCTATACAAAAATAATTAATTTCCGAAATTGGTATGCGATACTTTACTGAAAACTAGGACGTTTCTATGCATGACTATGCATAAACGGATCCCGTTGTTGTTACGATAGTTGAAAGTTGAAAGAGTTCTCAGGGATAGTGTTTTGCATAGGCCTACCTATCCTATTTGAACAGCAATCATCATTATGTGGTAAAAAATAGGTGTTCATGGTGCAGGTATAGATTGTCAAAATCTAGTTTAGCACCTACAGCCATCATCCTTAGGTGTGGCTATACATGTGTTAATTGCTGCTATGTTATCATAATCTATTTTTAAACCCATGATTTAATTTCTCTAAAAATTAGACCCCTTGTTACACCCGGACTATCACCAGTGGTTTAGAGAAAAATGCTTCTGAACTTCTGAAATGCTTCTGAACAGACATTTTGGTGTAAGCTACATCTGTGTAAGCTACATTAATAACTTAATTTTATGTCTATGATTTAAAACATTCCATGGCGGGTTTTACAAGTGTGCTATAGCTTCTTGTTTTTTTGGACCTGAAAAATTACGATATTATGTAAGTAATGTAGCCCATTTTGTTCCGATTTTACTGTATAAGGCCCGGAACCCACCAGACGCGCAAGCTGAAGCGCACGCACACGCACACTGTTGCGCTTCACTTCCGCTCCCATGTTAACGAATTGCCGCGGTTCTCATCGGCCACGCACGCACGGCTGGCGGGCGGCTCGCGGACGTGGAGCTGATTTTTCCGCTCTGGGCGTAATTTTCTGGTCGTCCGCATGCGCAATATTATAGAAATACATTGTATATGCTCAATATCTGCATCATATCACTACGTATTAATGTTTTTCAACCTACTAATAGTTTTGCTATTGTTATTAATTATTTTAATACATATTATATTTTAATACACTGCCTGGCCAAAAAAAAATTCGCTGTTGCACCCTTCATGCATAGTGCCCACTGTACAAGCCTCTGGAGGCAGTGTTGTGATCTGGGGTTGCTTCAATTGGTCAGGTCTAGGCTCAGCCACGTTATGCAGCAATAAAATGAAGTCAGCTGAGTACCTGAATGTACTGAATGACCAGGTTATCCCATCAATGGGCATATTCCAGGACGACAATGCCAAGATTCATCGGGCTCAAATTGTGAAAGAGTGGTTCAGGGAGCATGAGGAATCATTTTCACACATGAATTGGCCTGACCTTAACCCCATTGAAAGTCTTTGGGATGTGCTGGAGAAGACTTTACGGAGTGGTTCAACTCTCCCATCGTCAAGACAAGATCTCGGCCAAAAATTAATGCAACTCTGAACGGAAATAAATGATGTGACATTGCATAAGGTTGTTGAAACAATGCCATGACAAATTTGCGCCGTAATCAAACCTAAAGGCGGTCCAACAAAATATTAGAGTGAGCGACTTTTTTTTTGGCCAGGCAGTGTATATGCCCTAATGAAAAAGGGAACAGAGACAATCACCATTGTCGGATGAATGAAGTTAAATCAAGTCATACATTTTGCATATAAACAGTCCCGTTTTATAATGCTTTTTCTTTATTATAGTATACAAATTTATATATATTTGTTCAATGAATTAAGACTATGCTTACTTTTGTTTTTATTATACTGATATCACTGTATCGTTTTAAGGTACTACAGAATCAAAATAGCTGCTAATTCTGCTATAATTAAATGTTTAGAACATTCGGAGCAAGAGGTAAACCATAATTGCCTTCCTCAGTTTACAACTCGTACTGAAACAAACAAAAAAAGTACTATATTAATATTGAGAGATAAGGGAATCACTCAACTGATTTTGTTATAATGACATAATTACATTAGCTATAGGCTACGAAGTAAAAATCAAAAGTAGGCCATTTGCTGCCAGCCAGTGAAGACTTGTTTGTTAGTCTGATTCATGTGTAGCTATTTTCCCATGTACTAATATATTGACAGTATGCAAGTTTTCATTTTAATTAACCTGTCAAGCAGTAAGACATATGTAATAGCAGTATTTACTTATCCATTATTAAGCGAAGCTCAGAAATCCGGAATGTAGACTGTTTGTATAGCGCGTCTCTGTCGTTCACGGAATGCGCTACGAAAAAGCGATAAAAGCGTTTGTGCCTTTGTGCGTCTGGTGGGTTCAGTTCTGCTCAAATCTGCGCGCGCAATAAGCGTCTGTGCGCTTGGAGCATCTGGTGGGTTCCGGGCATAAATTAGTGTTGTGTCGTTCGCGAACGATTCGTTCAAAAGACCAAATCTTTTGGGTGAACGAACTGAACTGAATCACTTACTGAAAAGATCTGTTCATTTCTCAGTTCAGTTGAGCTCTCGAATGGATCTGATCAGCAGCGAGCGTGCACCGTGCAGGGAGGGGGAGGGACTGCCGCGAGCGAACGTGATTCGTCCCTTGCGAACTAGTTCTGCTGTGCTGAACGAATCATTCGCATTTGCTTCTTCTTATTCCATTTCGGACGTATTGTTCTAAGTATTGTATAGCCGAAATGAGTACCGTGTTTGCGTGTTGTATACTAGAAAGTTTTTTTTCCTTATTTTTCTCTAATTTGTTTCCTAAATTGTTCGAAATAAAGTTTATAAAAAATAAAAAACATTTATAAAAAAAATTCACGGGCGGGCGGGCGCCGAGCGAGGCAGCGAGCGTGCAGAGTGGACTTCTGCGAGCGAACGTGTAGTGATTCGTTCACTGCGAATCCCCCGGGGGACGTTCGCGAACGACACAACACTAGTGGCTGAGACTGTCTCAGATCCTTAAACTGTGACGGAACGGTGCAAGTTGAGTGATCCGTTCACTGAAGGCTACTAGACACAGTGAGTTAACGTGACGTGATCCTGAGTGATAATCAGCGGCTCAAACTGCCAGAATCAGGCCCAGCAAGTTAAGACTTAAAAGTCATTGAAAACCAGCGTTCACCTCCAATATTGATATTCAACGAGGAAACTTTTAAAATATCAAGATTTGTAAACGGAGTTTGGCGCATTTGTCAAAGCGACAGCACTTCCGCATGAACTGTTCGGCCGTTTCAGTTCACTTCAATACGCAGTACGCAGTCGGAGCTCCGCCCAAGCACTGAACGATTCGGTGAACGATCTTTTTAATGAACTGATTCTAGTGATTCGTGTCACTGAAGTGAACTGGTTTGCCCATCACTAGCATAAATCCGTATCTGAGAAACGTGGACGCGAGTGGCGCGCGCTTCCGGTATGTTCTCAATGGCGCGAGCGATTCCACAAGACGCTGCCAGTTTGTTCCAGGCGTCACATTCACTAGTGAAGCTCTCATGCGCACTGAAAAAGCTTGTACATAACATCTAAATGCTTGCACACATACCCTAAATCTTCTCATATAAACACAAAGAGCTTGCACATACATGTACAATGGCTCTCACATTCACTAGTGAAGCTCTCACACGCATTGAAAAAGCATTCACTTAATATCTACATGCTTGCACACACACCGTAAATCTTCTCATATAAACACAAAGAGCTCGCACATACACGTACAATGACTCTCACATTCACTAGTGAAGCTCTCACATGCACTGAAAAAGCTTGTACATAACATCTAAATGCTTGCACACACACCGTAAATCTTCTCATATACACACAAAGCGCTCACGTATTCACAAGTGAAGCTCTCACTGACACATGAAATCTCTTACACGCACTATGTTCATGCTCTCACACGTTCAAAAAATCCTCTTGCATTAATTACTAGACCACTCACATAAACGTACAAAGCATTCGCACATTCACTATTTGTTCTCACATATTCATATAAACAACACACATACACATAAAATATTCAGAATTGATATGTGTGTGTGTGTGTTATATGAATGTGTGAGAACTTATAGTGAATGTGTGAATGCTTTGTGTGAATGTGAGAGGGTTTTCAGTAGTATGTGTGAGACATCTCAGTTGAAAACCGGAAGGTATTTCAGTTGAAACGGAAGGTGGCTAAAATCTAGCGTTCTGATTGGCTTAGCCAAGCACACTGCTTCACTCCCCTACTTGATACTTCTGGCTGGTGCTGCTCGCTGGCGAGTTTTCTGTATTTAACGCCGTAATTCATTGAGACAACATAAAAAAACTGCGCTAAAATAATACCGCGTTTGCTTTCCAAAAAAGCAATGTAGGCTATTTTATGTGCCACAAAAATGTTTTACTAACAATCAAATGAGCTCCGCCAATTGTTTTTCATAGCAAACAAGGTTGCAATTGCTTGACCCAATCAATGATGATCAAGGTCAGATCAGAAGTCAGCGAAACTGGTTAATGAACGTAGTGGAGCCGACGAGTGGAGCAAAACACCCACTTCCAGAACGTTTTAAAATGCAATATAACAATCGATTAAGAATTATGAGTAGGCTATTATCAGTATCTACAATATCCTGATGCATAGATCTAAGCTACGCCACTGAAATGGAGCAATTGCAAAGGAGGTTGCAGTATTTTAGCTTGCATATGGTGGGCTATAATTCTCAGAGAGCAGTGGTTCCCAAACTTGGTCCTGGGATAGCCTACCCCTGTGCATGCTGGTTTTCTTCCCAACCAAAATTGCAAGCTATATTGCAATTAGCCTGCAAAACACCTGGCGGAGCTCATTCGATTGTAAGCAAAACGCTCGTTTTTGTGGCACAAAAGCGGCGTTGGTTTTTTGGAAGGCAAACGCAGTATTTTTCTCTGTTTTTATAACCTGAAAACTGTGGAAAATATGGCGTTTTTAATTATTTTAGCACAGTTTTTTACGTTTTCTCAATGTATTACGGCGTACAGAAAACTTTCGCCAGCCAGAAGTATCAGGTAGTGGTGTGAAGCAGTGTGCTTGGCTAAGCCAATCAGAACGCTAGATTTTAGCCACCTTCCGTTTCAACTGAAATACCTTCCGGTTTTCAACTGAGATGTCTCACACATACTACTGAAAACCCTTTCACATTCACACAAAGCATTCACACATTCACTATAAGTTCTCACACATTCATATAACACACACACATATCAATTCTGAATATTTTCTGTGTATGTGTGTTCTTTATATGAATATGTGAGAAAAAATAATGAATGTGCGAATGCTTTGTATGTTTATGTGAGTGGTCTAGTAAGAGGAAGAGGATTTTTTGAATGTGTGAGAGCATGAACATAGTGCGTGTAAGAGATTTAATGTGTCAGTGAGAGCTTCACTTATGAATATGTGAGCTCTTTGTGTGTATATGAGAAGATTTACGGTGTGTGTGCAAGCATTTAGATGTTATGTACAAGCTTTTTCAGTGCATGTGAGAGCTTCACTAGTGAATGTGAGTCATTGTACGTGTATGTGTGAGCTCTTTGTGTTTATATGAGAAGATTTAGGGTGTGCGTGCAAGCATTTAGATGTTATGTACAAGCTTTTTCAGTGTGCGTAAGAGCTTCACTAGTGAATGTGAGAGTCATTGTACGTGTATGTGTGAGCTCTTTGTGTTTATATGAGAAGATTTAGGGTGTGCAAGCATTTACATGTTATGTACAAGCTTTTTCAGTGCGCGTGAGAGCTTCACTAGTGAATGTGAGAGTCATTGTACGTGTATGTGTGAGCTCTTTGTGTTTATATGAGAAGATTTAGGGTGTGTGTGCAAGCATTAAGATGTTATGTACAATCTTTTTCAGTACGCATGAGAGCTTCACTAGTGAATGTGAGAGTCATTGTACGTGTATGTGTGAGCTCTTTGTGTTTATATGAGAAGATTTAGGGTGTGCGTGCAAGCATTTAGATGTTATGTACACGCTTTTTCAGTGTGCGTGAGAGCTTCACTAGTGAATGTGAGAGTCATTGTACGTGTATGTGTGAGCTCTTTGTGTTTATATGAGAAGATTTAGGGTGTGCAAGCATTTAGATGTTATGTACAAGCTTTTTCAGTGTGCGAGAGCTTCACTAGTGAATGTGAGAGTCATTGTACGTGTATGTGTGAGTTCTTTGTGTTTATATGAGAAGATTTAGGGTGTGCGTGCAAGCATTTAGATGTTATGTACAAGCTTTTTCAATGCGCTTGAGCTTCACTAGTGAATGTGAGAGTCATTGTACGTGTATGTGTGAGCTCTTTGTGTTTATTTGAGAAGATTTAGGGTGTGTGTGCAAGCATTTAGATGTTATGTACAAGCTTTTTCAGTGCGCGTGAGAGCTTCACTAGTAAATGTGAGAGTCATTGTACGTGTATGTGTGAGCTCTTTGTGTTTATATGACAAGATTTAGAGTGTGTGTGCAAGTATTTAGATGTTATGTACAAGCTTTTTCAGTGCGCGTGAGAGCTTCACTAGTGAATGTGAGAGTCATTGTACGTGTATGTGTGAGCTCTTTGTGTTTATATGAGAAGATTTAGGGTGTGCGTGCAAGCATTTAGATGTTATGTACAAGCTTTTTCAGTGTGCGTAAGAGCTTCACTAGTGAATGTGAGAGTCATTGTACGTGTATGTGTGAGCTCTTTGTGTTTATATGAGAAGATTTATGGTGTGTGTGCAAGCATTTCAATGTTATGTACAAGCTTTTTCAGTGTGCGTGAGAGCTTCACTAGTGAATATGAGAGTCATTGTACACGTATGTGCGAGCTCTTTGTGTTTATGTGAGAAGATTTAGGGTGTGCGTGCAAGTATTTAGATGTTATGTACAAGCTTTTTCAGTGTGCGTAAGAGCTTCCCTAGTGAATGTGAGAGTCATTGTACGTGTATGTGTGAGCTCTTTGTGTTTATATGAGAAGATTTAGGGTGTGCGTGCAAGCATTTAGATGTTATGTACAAGCTTTTTCAGTGCGTGTGAGAGCTTCACTAGTGAATGTGAGAGTCATTGTACGTGTATGTGTGAGCTCTTTGTGTTTATATGAGAAGATTTAGGGTGTGCGTGCAAGCATTTAGATGTTATGTACAA
Source organism: Synaphobranchus kaupii (assembly GCA_029718625.1). Lineage (NCBI taxonomy): Eukaryota > Metazoa > Chordata > Actinopteri > Anguilliformes > Synaphobranchidae > Synaphobranchus > Synaphobranchus kaupii. Next base: position 25,755,223 of record CM056386.1, read on the forward strand.
GCTTTTTCAGTGAGCGTGAGAGCTTCACTAGTGAATGTGAGAGTCATTGTACGTGTATGTGAGAGGCAATTATGAATTTTGGCCTAAACGGCCCCTCATAGGTAAGAGGTAATCGCTAAATTGTTAAATTTGTTTGCCTTGGCAAGAAAAGACGTTCTTTAATGTTGTCCTTTGTTCTATATTTTAAAAGATTGTTTTAGCACCGGTATCAGAAACTGAGAAACGCAATGTTTATTTTCCGCTTTTCGGAGCGAGGGTAGGCTGCTGTAGGCAAAAAATGGGATGGGAGGGGTGCTTGTGTGGATCCAGGTGAGTTAACCAATCATCGCAGATCATCTGAAAAAAACATGAACCGCCCACCCAAACAGGTTGTTCAGCTCAAAGGTTAAAATACACACTGGATTCATATGTTACTGTGAAATGCTCAGGAAGCGTATCAGATAACTAAAAATAGGTAGCTGGTATAATAGCTACTGAGCATAACAGATTTACCGGACCTGGGGCCGCATGTAGCAAAGTTTGCGAATCCGCACTAAATATGTAACATGTTGGGCTTATATACTACCTGAAGGAGGATGTAAGCATTCTAATGATACCAAAATGATCTCTCTAATCCAAATATCAATACCCATTATATTTGTAATGCAATCAAACCATGTTTTTGAGAAAAACCCCTTCCGCGAAGCCGCGAAAGTTGCGTTAATGTTACTGGAGAGAAACTTGGCTGGGTCTCATAACCGAAAAAACTAAACTCCGGTGTTAGCTTGTCATATTATGTTTAAATGCTTCAAAACTATAGTTTCATATTGGATTTGACATCAAGACATGATAATGAAAGCCAAGAAATGTTTTGAGTAAAATTAGATGAAACCGAATAACTTTCATTAGCTTGTCGCCGCAAAAGCAGCATATTGTCTGACTGGTTACAAGCTGGCTATAACGTTAACTATGGTTATAACTACGGTGTTGATGACTGACGCGATCCCAGCATAACCACCTGTGCCAACCGGCCAAAACTAAGCTAGCTTGTCAGGTTGTCCATAAAATGTGATGAAAAGCAATGGGCTACATTACAATAGCAACTATATCAAACATATATTATTACAGCAGCCTACTCTATTATTTATTGAGAAAATAGCTAGCATTACGCCTACCAGCTTCGGTAAATTAGCAGCATTCCAAGCTAGCAACTTACTGGTTGCAGCAGGTTCATCATCCCGGCGATGGCCACTGATGTCATCGGGGAAAAGGGGGTAGACTGCACAAGCGGGTGTTTGTGCTGTGCTTGCCATTGTAGCAATAACGTTAGGTTTCCAAAAACGCCACCCATTTCTTATGAATTTCAGCATCTTGAGGAAACCGAGAAAAAATGACACGTAGCATTACCCTCGACCTCATCCTCTGTTTGTGCATCCAGGGAGGGCACATACACGGGGTATATGCGGCATGCTTGCAATGCAAACGGAGGCGATAACGACAACTCTTAACTTAGCTCTAAGGCTAAAGTAGCCTTGCTAGCTAGGCAGCTAGGTAGCACCACCATGAAGGGATAGAGAAGGTGGGAGAAATTAAATAGCGGGTTGAAGAAGGAGAGAGACTGGGAGAGGGATTAAGAACTGAAAAATATCAAAATAACTACAGCTAAGGATTACAAAACTATCAATAACGCAGACAAAGGTTTGCTATAGCAAACGATTGTTTTGCTCAGACTCAAATAGGCTGTTTAATGTTAGTGGGGCAGAATAGTTTTATTTGCCCGCAACTATGGGAGGAGACATTAAAACATTTATTGGCCATTACGTTAGGTCCTTCATGGCGTCATGAGGACCTGTGCCCAATAGAACTGAGCCCAGTAATAATTTGAACTCCACCCATTTAATCCCCACATCGGAATAGATGGAAATGAATAGATGGATATAGATCGAGATTGCAATGGAATTGAAATCTCATACTGTTGCTGATGCTTAAACATACCATAACATCCCCATATAATGTTGTCTGAAGCAAATGACTGATTTACCTTTACAGTCCCTTTAACTGAACATTCTAATGCAGATGTAACATTCAAAGCAATGAAGTTTGAGAATACTGACTTAGAATTTTAAAGGGAAAAAAACATTCCAAAAAAGGGCTACTCTTCAAAGGGTTAAAGCCAGCATAACCATTTGACACAGTGAATCATGGCCCATAAACTGTGACAGATAATGCTGGCAGAGACTAAACAAATGTCTTTCACAGACTTTGTGGAGTCACTGATGAATCTGTTTACAGGGTTTTAAAACTTGCAGATATGAAGCCATGGGCACAAAGCAGAGTTTGATTGTGCATATTTGATCTGTTCTTCCAGTGAAAATGATGATATCTCCAAAAAATCTATATTACAATCTACGATATCGTAAGGCTGTGAATTCTGAGACCTCCATATGAGACTATCTTCTGAACACCACATGTCTGATTTATAAATCATCTCCCAGAATTGTTCTGGTCTCTCCAATTTTCACTTGAATGGTGGCAACAATATATCAGAGCAAGTGTAGCAACTAAAGTGCATTCATATTTCAAATAATTATCTTTGTTTAACATCCAAAAGATAATTCCTACACCAAAGAAATGGTACCTTAAATTAAAATAATTATTTTGTTTTCATTATCAATACACTTTCATGACTGCAGGCATTAATAATCCAGGTACTTTTGTTTTATAGAAATTAGCGTAAAAAGAATAAATATTATATTTATTATTATTGTATCTCATTCATATATTATATATCTTAATTAAATAAAATGTGCACCTTTCACAAAGATATTTGACCTTAAATGGGGAAAAACAGGCTGGTGTGCTGATTTGTATCAATGAGGAAATGGCAATTAATCACTGCCCAGTTTAGCCCAGAGCAAAAAAGAGGGTATGCAGCATGGGTAATCAGCTATCTTCAGGTAGAGGACACAATGATCAAGAAAGACAGCTACAAGTTCTTTTTTTATTCAGACAGGAAGGCCAGCTTAGAATTTGATTATCTTGACTACATGTGACTACCTTGGGAAACGGAGCCTTTAGGTAATGGAAGGGATTGCATTGCTCAGTCAGAGATTGTTGTCCAGGAAAATGCATTTGTCACAGCCACAGTGGAATCTTCAATGACCATAGAGAGTGAGTGCCTATGTTTAATGTCTCATTTCATCCAAAAGAGAAGTTCAACAACTCACCTCTCAATCACAGCACGAGTGGATGTACTCTCCAGCCCACCTGCTGGCCCACCAGCACCATTCTTAAAAGAAGCCTGGTCCTCCCTGTACATTTCCTAACCCTGACCAGCCCTGCTTAACACACAAAGCCATTGGGTGCTATGATGTCTGGCTCTCTTGTGGGACAAATTATGAAAGAAATGTATAAAAAGAAATTCCCCTTGCTTTTATGGAGTGGACACTTTTTGGAGCAACTAACTGGTTGCAGACAAACCGTGTGTCATGTAGAAAATAACCATGCTCTCTCTCTCTCATGATTCATTCATGTTCCGAAGTCAGTCATATCTCCTTTAATTATAACTAATTGATGAAAGGGAGATGAGCTGGCATCTGGCGTTGTGCATTAGGCGTTTGGCAGTAGTGGGCTGATGAGCTAGGAAGCCTGTTGCTGAGGAGCGTGGGTGGAGCTGTCCGCTGTCGTGGTGCTGAAAAAGAAGAGGCGGCCATTCCAGTCTAACCAAAAGACTTAATCCTTACCCGTTGTGTTTGCAAGAGAATACAAATGTTTTGCATCCAGTATACACAACTTCCCCCTTTAATGCATTTTCCCCAGCAAAACCTTTTTTTCCCCTCTTGCACATGTAATATAGTGCACATGTTTTTTTATCATAGTAGCCAGTGTGTTGCTCTTGCCAGTTTTCTGCTAAGGAAGAGAATCACAAAGGGGGGGGTGTGGGTAGTAAACAAGCTGATTAGAAAGGCGGGCTCAATAATTGGCAGGACCCCAGGAAACGATCATTAAGCATTGCAAGATTGTGTGTCGCTGTGCAAGATCAGCCACTTTCTGCTTAAAAATTCAGGAGCAATTTCAGCAATCACCCGACTATGCCTAAATGCTCCACTGAACGATTTAAACAGTGCATTTTACCAAGAGCCATCAGATAAGAAGCTATTTCTGAGAAAATTACATAATTTCTTGTGCTGTAGAAAGTTATAGCCTCCAGGTTCAGATCATAGCTATGATGTACTTTTTTGCGTCTTTGTACATCTTTCATATTTCAGCTATACATTTTAAATCTTTTTTTACCTTTTTTTTGGAATGCTACTGCTGCACAAAACATAGATCTCACGGTAACATGCTTGTTCAATCATAATTTTTTGCTTTATTAATTATGTTTTGTAAATGCTTTTATGCCTGATGCTGGTGGTTAAAGGAATAAATAAAGCATGTTCAGTTAAATTCAGTTTTTGTGTCCTTTGGGATTCCTTTAACAAATCAAAATACTTGAAACAAACCCCTGAAATATAAATTTTCCGTAAAAACTCTTCTGTAATGATCTCGCTGTCACTGTTGATTTGAGTATATGATTTTACCAATGAAGACTAACCTTGAATGAGATTTCTCAAGCCTAAAAACCTTGGCCTCCTTTTGAAATATCATTCAGAAATATTTGTAAATGTGGGAGTAACATTAATGTATTTATAATGAATTATGATTCAGTTATTAATTCTCCATTAAGTATTGGTAATTTCACTCTTACACAAATGAAAAGGCACAAAAAGGGGAGGAGACAGTATTCAACAGAAGGATAGCTTGGGGACTGTTGTATTCAGGAATTCCATCAAATCCCTGAATAGACGACATCCCCGTAACTTTCGTTAGCATCATGCTTTGTTTACCCAGGCTCAGTCTTTCTTTTTCCTTGTGGGAAATGTCCATTGTGAAGTGATGTGTGAGAACCTATTTGTAAATGGTTATACAAAATTGAAGATTGTCTGATAATATACAGATCCAAATCTGCAAATTATCAAGTAGTGGATAAACATTTATTAACAATCAACTAAACAAACTATTCACTTTAATTATTTGTAGCAGTCATATGCTGTATATAATAGTGTGTTTTAAATATTCAGATTTCAAAGCGAAAGAAAAAATGTTTTACAAAGTGCTGTAACTGTCAATAACAGCACCCTTTTGCTCAAGACAAGATATATCTGCTATGTATAATTATTGATACAACCTTGGAGGGACCCTACGGTTTGGAGTACAGAAGTTTCCTATTGACTGACGTCAGGAAGCCTCAACCATATGGATTTTTTGGGATTATGTTACTGTATGCACTGTCGGAACTTTGATGCTCCTTTAGCCAGATGGTATCATCTGAGTGGCAACCTAATCTACCAATCAGCTCTGGTAAACAAGGCTTCTGTCCAGGCCACCAGCTCCATGGAATAACTAATTGGCTGTTGCATTGGGACACACTGTGTTTGTTTGCCTGTGGTTTGCTGGTGTTTGATACATGGGCTTCTGACGCTATAAATCAGGGGTCTGAAACTCCAGTCCTGGAGGGCCATAGTCTCTGCCGGTTCTTGTGATTTCCTTTCAATCAGCAGCCAAGTTAGGCCTTGGAAACAAGGTGTGAGGTTTAGCCAATCAGTTACTTAAATTAAGCAATTGAGTGAGTAGTGCAGGAATACATCAAAGCCAGCAGACACTCCAGGATTTGAGTTTGAGATCCCTGTTGTATTCTGTGAAGTACTTTCAGAAGCAAGATCTCTGATCACTGCACACATTTCTTTCTTTTTTCCCCATGTTTGTGACTGTGGTGAGGGGAATTTAAAGGAATCATTTTGGACTGTTGTCTGTTGTATGTGTATGAGTAAATTGGAAAAAAAGAAATTTCTCAACAGTGTCAGTCATATAACAGCAGCATTACTACGGAAATCAAAGACACTACTTCAAAGGCACTGAGTGCTTTATGAAGAAAAAAAAACCTAGGGAAAATGCTTGTTGGTGATACCAAGCCTGTCGAAAAGTTCCAACCAACTGAAAGGTACATTCCCTGAATTTCAATCAAGTCGTTCTTATCTTTTTTTCAGAAAACAAGTCTGTTTACCTGACAGCTCCAAAGGTGTAATTTGATGTGATTTCACATTTGGTTGATATTTTATAAAGAAAAAAAGAATAATTTTACATTTCAATTTCTTGTGAGGAATGGAACATCAAGATGCCCGTTGAAAATTTAAACAGCGTCAGCCGACCATACACTGTTCTTCTGAGCACTCCACTGAGACGTGGATGACACATGGAAGAGACAGGGCAGAGATGTCAGGCTGATGAGAATTCAAAATGACAGCTTCAAGAGTAACAGTGGCCTGGACAGTGAATGTCAAGATCAGATGTGAGACTGAAACCGTTCTTCATTTTGTAGGCGGATTCCCTCTTTGCAGAAAAGCAGCAGGATTTAAAACGAGACGGGGCCTGGCATAATCATAATAATAATAATACATTTATTTATATAGCGCTTTTCTCAAACCCAAGGACACTTCACAGAGCAAAAAGATAAAAACAATACATGCTTGATACACGTTTCAGCCGCAAGCTGGAGCCTGGGCATCCTTGGACTTTAGATGACCCCCCACCATCCCCATTAGACATCTTTGAGAGATGGCGTTCAGGTCACTGGTACTCTTGTGTACTGTTCCTCTCCTCTTGCCCCTAAGCTAGCCATAACAACAGGCTGTTTCTGAGTTGCACGTGTCCATACTGTTTTCACAGGCTCTGTCCCCAAGGTCTTCTCATTCTCATGTGCAGGTAGCGTCCACTGAGTTAAAAGGCCCTCAGTTCTTCATAAGATCAAATGATGTGACACAACTGGCCTGATTCCTCTCAAAAAAATGAGAGAGAAACAAAAGTGCACTTTTTGGTTTTTGAAGGCCGTTGCCATGGAAGCACATTTTCTGAGGTCTAACGTGAGCGTTCAGCCCAGGGTAAATTTAGAAAAAAATTTCTAAACCACGTGTGAGATGATTGACTTTCCTGTGCAAGAGTGCTGTCCTATTTCTTCTGCAGCATTCAAAACTCTGGTAAAATCAATTCCGCTGTGCACAGACATATGCAGTCAGTTCCGGCCACCTTGGTGGTGTACCAACACCTTATGAAGTTACCTTACATTGGTGTTTCCATTGTTTTGTTAACACACATACACATTTATATTAGAGCATGCCAATAATATGATGAATTGCTTTTATATTATATTTTCCAGTTTCCTCAATAATATAATGGTTATACCATTTTGCATGCCTGTCATTTAAATCTAGTTGTTCAATTTTCAACTTTTTTCTGTTTCACCAAACCTCACATTTATTGCAGCTGGTGAGTTTAATTGAATGAATAAAGTGCAATTGCTAGTGATCATTAATTTTGTGAAGGCGACTGTACCAATTACTCACAGTAAAATGTTCAGTGTTAATTCAGCTGTGAGGTTATTTGAGTACAATAGAGATTATCTGTACTTTACAGATTTAAGTACTGACCTTGTGTGGGTTCTCTCCGGATGCACATCTACCACCGTATTTTTCTGGACACCTGCCCAAAAAAAAAAAAAAAGTATAGGAAACTTTGGATGTCTAAACTGGGCTATTAAGCTATTATGCTCTTCATAAGATCAAATGAAGTGCCACAACTGGCATGATTCTGTGAGGGAGGGGGTTGGGGAACCAGGCGCAACCATAAGGGTTCTAAAAGTTATCCACAGACGTGGAATAACCACTAGTCAGGGAAGGAGAACAGACAGCACGAACAGGACAGAGAAAAGGTAAACATAAAGGGAGGAAAACACCCGGCGATCTGCCAAAAGAAAACTACCCAGAAAAGAGGGCGGAAGTGAACTCGAAAATATGAGTGAGTTAAGACAGCAAAGAAAGAAAAAGAAGGGCCTCCAGCTCAATGCAAATAAATGTAGTTATTCTAAAGGAGGAATGAAAGTAAGCTCGCAACGCAAGTATTACAAACAGCTAAGAAACAGAAAAGACCTCCAGCTCAATACAAAACAAATTGAGCAATACAAAAGGAGGAACGGAAGAAAAAAGGTAACGCAGGATACAGCCTCAAAGAGGACTGTAAGAAAACCGAGGACAGAACTTAGAAAAGAGAACGAGAAAAGGAGAAAAAGAAGTCCCAAAGAACTAAACCTAAAACTCGCTTCTACTGAAGTTCCTGTGTGACTTTCAAACAAAAGGAAAGCAGTCTTCAAAGTCCTATACCAGATTACCTGGCTTAGTGTAAACACAGAGTGACACAAAAGCCCGGAACAAAGAAGGTGTGGCGCTTAAATAGCTGGTACGCAACTGCAACCCATAACCGTTATTGGTCATGGAAGAAGGAAAAAATGACAGGAGCGCCCTCTAGTGGCCCCAAGTGGCAACACCCGCAAAAAAGGCAGAGCAGGCTGCAAAACCATGACAGATTCCTTTAAAAAAACTGTGAGAAAGAAGTCTACTTTTTGAAGGCCGTTGCCATGGAAGCACATTTTTTGAACAGGTCTAACGTGAGCTTTCAGCCCAGGGTAAATTTCTAAAATTGATAAATTCTTTTTTTTAATATCAATTTTTCTGTGGTTTTCTTAGGCCATTCGGCCTTTTGGTTATAAAATAAAATGATGTATTTGTCTTGACCAGGAGATTTAGTACCTGACCAATTCAGAATTATGAGCCATCTTTGCAAAGGAGTATTGTTGTACAGATCCATATTAATATGTACAAACTAAAAGTCCCAAGCAGTCAAAGCCACAAACAATCATATAAAAATATTTTTAAAGTTTGTGTAATGCTTGTGGAATGTACTAGTTGGTATACAATGATTATAAAAATCATTATTTTAGAGTGGAAAAGCATGTAAATTTTTTTTGGGCTGGTGTTTAAACATACAGTATGTCATCCATAATGTTCTGTTGTTTTGCTGACTGGAAATTCATCAGCATTGAAAAGTGAAGTATTCGGATGATTCTGTAATGGTGTGGAGTGTATTTTCCTGTCATGATTTGGATGCACTCATACCCTTACAAAGGCAAGGTCAGTGTCAATCATTACTAAATGGGACTGAGTGATCATATTCACCACACATTAAAGCATTCCTTTCCTGCAGAGTACAGTCTTTAAAGATGGAAGCGCCCCCATCCACAGGGCACGAGTGCTTGCTCATTGGTCGAATAGCGTGACCCAGACATCATCATGTATCACGGCCATCTCTGCCAGAAGCTCTGAACCCCATCAGGCATTTATGGGATATTCTGGAAGGGCAAATGAACTGGGCTTTCCAGTTCCATCAACCACGTGTGAGATGATTGACTTTCCTGTGCAAGAGTGCTGTCCTATTCCTTCTTCAGCATTCAAAACTCTGGTAAAATCAATTCCGCTGTGCACACAGACATATACAGTCAGTTCCGGGCACCTTGGTGGTGTCCCAACACCTTAAGTTACCTTACATTGGTGTTTCCATTGTTCCGTTAACTCACATACACATTTATATTTTAGTATGCTAATAATATGATAAATTGCTTGTATATTATATTTTTCAGTTTCCTCAATAATATAATGGTTATACCATTTTGCATGCCTGTCATTTAAATCTAGTTCAATTTTCAACTTTTTTCAGTTTCACCAAACCTCACATTTTTTGCAGCTGGTGAGCTTATTTGAATGAAGAAAGTGCAATTTCTAGTGATCATTAACTTTGTGAAGCCTACTGTCCCAATTCACATTACTCATGGTAAAATGTTAAGTGTTATTTCAGCTGTGAGGGTATATGAGTGCAATAGAGATTAACTGTACTTTATTGATGTAAAATCTAAAATTCTGCAGTGTACCGGGTTATTTCACTGTCAATATTATAAGAAACTGGAACAAATATATGAATATACAGTTGCACTCAAAATTATTCAAACCCCTTCACTTTTTGCACACTTTATTGTGTTGTAGATTTAATCAGATCAAAAACGTCTACGACATAAAAAAAAAAGCCAAGTTACTCACGCATAGCCTACATAGCGCTGTCTATAAGTCCTTAATTTCAACTTGCAAAAACTAAAAATAATTTAGGAAAGTTTGGATAGCATTGCTTTGGAATAGAGCTAGTTTATTCAGTGTGAGCTACGATAGGCAATATTGTTAGTTGTTTATCCTGACTCATTTTCCTATAGAACTCTATGGGGAAAAAAGTCAGGAGAAAAGAAACCCTTAAAGTGATCCATCCACATCTACTCCATATCTGGCCGCAGAGTGATGGTTTGGGGCTCATTTGATAGCTCAGACCCTTGATAACTTACAGCCATTTCACCAGTCATGTGTTCCATACTGTACCAGTGTAATTTACAGCTGAATCTAGTCTCACCCCCCAATTCCCATAGAGATCCATTGAAATGCAGAGAGAGTTATAGTATCGCTTGTAACAGTACCTGAAACAGTTTTAGGTTTTTAATACATTTGCAAAAATTTCTAAAAACATGTTTTCACTTTGTCATTATGGGTTATTGAGTGTAGATTGATGGGCAAAAATGGCAATTTTATCCATTTAAAATTAAATCTACAACATGATATAGTGTGCAAAAAGTGAAGGGGTTTGAATAATTGTATATGTATATGTACTGTATATGTTTTCTTAATCTTGGAAAAGCTGAGAAACACTTGATTAAATACATTCTTCAAAGCCCACACCGAAGTACATGTAGACAATATCAAGATCTCTTTGTGCTTCAGCAGTATACACAACCCTACTATAGTCCTGTGTGAGTTGTAAATAGGGTGGTCTTAGACATATGGGCTTTTTTAGACATGACTGTTGCTGGGGCAACACTGTTATACAGTTGGCAAGGTGATCCATGCAGGCATGACTGACAACACACAATCGATAGCAGAGACAGTATAAAGCACAGTCTCAAATGAGCGTGTTCAGATTTAAGTACTGACCTTGTGTGGGGTCTCTCCGGATGCACATCTATCCTAGGATTTGTCTGGACAACAGACATATATCCACTCCCACCATCCCACCCACCCACCCACCCAAAAGAAAAAAAATAATTTATAGGAAACCTTGGAGGTCTAAACTGGGATATTAAGCTATTTTTCTTCAATTAATTTTAAATGATCCTCCATTTTTCCCTCCCTTTCTGTGAACGTCAGAGGAAGTGGCAGGAAAGGGACTTGTTTTATTGCAGGGCTCAAAGTGAATTCTGTAATAATGGATGGCCTGGGCGGCCTTCTTGTCATGCTGGCAAGATTTGTAAGTGAGAATCTATCGATTATTTCTGTTTATCCCTACAGTCACCTCCACGGGCGTAATACCCCCAGGGCTTATGGCCACAAATACATCTTCTTTCATTTATTTATAACCCCCCCACCACCCTTTCTGAGCTTACTATAGATTCTGCAAATGAAATGAGATCGTGGCAGTCCATGTTGCAGCGAGTACAAGTGCAAACGACGCCTTGCACAACGCCCTTGGACTGACCTTCAGGTTGTGAACTCTGGTCAGGCCCTGGAGTTTGCCACATGCCGCTTGTGTCTGGCTTTTCAGGGGTGTTTGTCTTCCCCCACCATAATTACCATTGGGGCCTGAGGTTCACTCTGATATACAAAGTGTGAAGTCAGCATAAGAACTGAAAGAAAACATTGAGAGACTGAGAGAAGATGGGGGAAAAAAACGGGTCGGTAGGGGCAAGGAGAATCATCTGAAATGTGGTTGTGCGTTTCTATTAATTAAAACATGTACTTGTGACTGGTGGTAAGCCTTCAAGACGAACAGGACTATGCGAGTAGTTTGCATATGGGGCCCTGCACAAAACAGCTTGTCTCCCCGACATGCTAAAGGGAAGGGACTTGGCAGGCCATCAGAGAGCCAATCTATTTAACCACAAAGTGTTTGGGTGCGCGCAGCAAGTAGGCTCATCCCGAGCCAGATTTGCATGCCGATGGTCAGCCTTTACCATTATTTTCAATTCGCCCTAAAATCTCAAGAGGCCACGATGGTTTTGGGAACACAAGACAAAGATAACAAAGGTGTGTGCTGGGGGTACTTTTTTTTTTTCTTTTGTGCAAGGTCAAGAAAGACCTGCATTATTTCCAGCTCAGCTGCCATAAATTCTTCATGGAATGAGACACACAACACAACAGTTGGTATTAACAATGGATGAACTTATTTGATTTATCAAACAGTCTGAATGGATCCGGAATTAAAGAGTACAATATTGTGCATGTTGGGGGATGGCGTGTAATGGGAACAAGAAGATGAAAGAGAAAAAAAAAAAACAATCTGTCTTGTCAAAGCGCCTGATTGAATTGGAGTAATCGAAGCTCCACCGGGCACATTTACCATTAAACTCTCAGATTGGTGAGGCTGAGCAGGCGGATAAATCTAAAATGCACACTCTTAAATGGGAGACCCCAATCTTGTCACATTGTAATGGTTCATAAATTTAAGGCTCAGCAAGAGTTCCAGAACCGTCTGTCCTTCTTCTGCCAGGAGATCTTAGAGGAGTTGGAATTAGCTATTTCCCACTCCACTATGGACATGACATGAACAGGAAAAAGAAAGAAAACATTGGGCAGCTGTCTACTGCATTTTGATTATTAATTAGCAAGAAGAATTAACAAAATGTCATATACATTCACTTTAAAAATGTGAAATGCTGCAGAATATACAGTGGGGTGCTGAAATTTGGGCACCCCTGGTCAAAATGCCTTTTACAATTAATATGAACAGACGCGAACCTGACCTCTAAATGGTACAAAGTTAAACATTACACATTTCTTCAAATTTTAAAGCAAGATTACTTTTTTACAGTTTCAAAATAATTTTTTAAAAAGTAAATTGCGTGTTCAATTGCATGCAGGTGATTGTCCACAAACTCCACAGACAGGTGAGTATCAAGAAACACTCTATTGACACTCAGCAAAGTATAAACTGACTGTTTCCTGTATCTCAACTCTCTCTGATATTCAGTTGATATCAAGTCGAGTGTCAACATTGGACGCTCAAAATAAAGGTTGGCTAAATGGCTATTTAGAGCCATTTAGCCAACCATGTGTTCCATACTGGTCCAGCGTAATTTACAGCTAAATCTAGTCCCACCCCCCAATTCCCATAGAGATCCATTCAAATGCAGAGACATTTAGTATCGCTTGTAAGAGTACCAGAAAATAAGATATCAAGGGCCCTATCTTGGTGATCTTGGCGCTTGGTCTAAGCGCATGGCGCTAAGTCCATTTAGGGCGTGTCCGAGTCCACTTTTGCTATTTTAACGGCGTGTTTTTTGGGCGCTAAGCACGGCGCAAGGTGCAACTGGGCTGAACCTAGTCTCTTCATTAATTATAGGTGTGTCTTGGGCGTGACATGCAATAAAGCAATCAAAATGTCATATCCCATTCCCTTTAAAAGCCTGCTTTTCCACCTTGGAGGATTGCTCATGATGGCGAAACAGACATGCTCGTGCGTGTTTAGTGCGATCAAGGAATAGGCTATATGGATCAATAGTAGCCTATGATCAATATTATTCGGGCTAACCATTATGAGTTCCCGGTAATTCCTGACAGTGCTGTTTACAAAATATATGCGGTTAAATTTCGTTAAAAGCACCTGCAACAGTTGAGAATAAGCGACCAATTGCTTCCGTCTCAGCTTAGAAAACGCCAAATTAGCCTGCTTGTTTCACGAATTTCGTTTGATTATGCAATGAACTCATGTTCAAGCTTCATCAGAAGTTCATTAGGCTACCTGCATTCTAATTTTGATTAATAACATAAATAAATAACGTTATTTTGCCTTAATGATGACACTAAATACAATAAATCTGTCAGGTTGGCAACCCATAGGTTCAGCATATTTTCCCTTATTTTATAATGTCCTGCTTATGGAAATGTGACCAACTTATTTTACTGGTAGCGTAATGCTTTAAAACGATCCACTTTCCCAGGAAGACCGTGAAAAGTGTGATTTACAGCAGGGGAAACAAACCTGCTCCTGTAAAGCGCACATGCAGATAATGGCATTAAAATTAATTGTAAATAAATTTTGTAACGTGCTGCAAATTTTGTTTCTAATTAGCCGCTTAGTTCTCTTTAAAAGATTTTGTTCAGTTATGGAATAACAGGTGAAATCAGCAGGGGTTTAATAAGCCGAGGGTATGGAAACCTTGTCACTGTAATTAAAAAAATATGAAGGATGAAGAATAGCTAAGGATACAATTCAGTTAACATGATGACATTTATCTACAGCGAATCCGCTGTAGCCTAGGCTATTTGAAAAACAATAAAAGCAATATACACTGGACAAGGTTCTGAACTTTTTTCAGTCACAAACCATTCTATTTACTTACAGGCTGTATTCCTAGATAAACAGAGCTGTATTGTAATGACGTCTGAAGCGCATTTTCCGAACTCAAAAGTCCGTCTATTGCAGTGCGCGAGTTTTCAATTGAATGACAATTCACGCATTAGGTGTAAATGACAATTCGCGCATTAGGCTTGATATAGGTGTTATCAGCTCCTTTTTAATGGACAGCCATTGTCCCGTACCATCGCACATCACCTGGATGTTGATGGAGTGGGCTAAGAGCAATGTAATGTGGCATCGTTTCCCTTCGCTGAGGGAAAGGTATGTGGACCTATGGAACCTTTTATTATTATGCATTTTTGATATAGCCTACACAATAATAATATTTCACATTGTGATCTAGATATTTTAGTCATGCTTGTGCACGCCCCTGTGTGTAACAGACAAGAGGGTACGCGTGTTGTGCACACGCCTATGTAGACGCACTTATATGCGCTGTTAAAATAACATGTAAACAACTGCGACATGACTTTAGACCAGGTTTGTGGTGGTTCTAGCGCAAGCGCTTTCTGCTGGCTCAAGATAGCAATACGCCAAAAAGAATCCTGGCCACTCCTCATCTTAAGACCAACACGCCCAGTTCACTTGTAATGGGCGCAAGAATACATGCTAGTTAAAGGACGTAAGCGTTAGGCGTTTACATGTTTATTTGTTTATTTCGGCATGTGTATAGTCACATTGCATCACATTTCTGAAATATGCATTTAACAAATACATTTCCTGCCGAAAAGGGATACGGGAAAAAAGCAGACTGCTTATCAAGTCCCGCCCCAATTCCTCAATCAAATTTGAAAGTTCGCATTATACATTTGTTTAAAACAGATTATTTCGTATCACAACAGCATAGCTGAACTTGCTTTATAACAAAACAGTCCGAGAAAGAAAAGGAAAAATAAAATCAAAAAAATAAGAATAAAAAATAAAATAAATAAATAAACAAAACAATAAAGTCCAAATAAGTCATATTTAAATGTACATGTCATACATTAGACAAAACAATTTGTTTCATTTCAACAGCAACAGTCCAGAATATTGTTCAGATAATGTCCCACTAAATGTGTCCGTTTCTTCGTTTTTCTGATGCTCGAGTGTCCCCTGTAAATGCAGAGCATAAACCGCTTACAATTGTTTTTGCACATCTTGACATTGTTTTCATTTTCCTTTCATGATAACCCCCTATTTTTATACTTGATAATTTTCTACCATCTTGCATCTTATCTTCCACTTGAAGGTCTTTAAGTTTGTAGACATTTTAATCTCATCATGTAAACTGTTCCAAAGCTTAACCCCCACAATGGATAATGAATGACCTCTGAGTGTTGACTTTATAGATTTTTGTTTATAAATCATATTTCCTCTTAGGTTATGTATGTCATCTCTCTTTAGAAACAGTTTCTGTATATTTGCGGGTAAGAGATTTTTGGAGGCTAAGAATAATATTTGTACAGTATTATATTTAATTATATCCTGCCACTTGAGAAACTTTGCCTTAATAAACAAATCAAGTTATAATGAACCTAGCGCCGGGTGTAAGATAGCAAAGACACTTGCGTTTGGGTTAGTGCCGCTTTGCACCGGGTGTAAGATAGGGCCCCAAGAGTCTTTTGATGTTGTTGGGTCACAGACATCAGGAAGTCATGGCATGCAAAGGATATGCGACCAAATATAAAAAAATGTATACTTTATTCTATATATGAATGCAGGGGTGCTAATAATTTTTTCTCATAATAAATTAAATCAATTAAAGGTTGGATTTTTCTCATTTTTTCAGTGTGAGATTAAGCTAATTCACCCAACGGTGAATTTTTTATAACCCTTTATACCCATCTTTACCAGGGGTACCAACAAATTTGAGCACGTCTGTAAATACATGTAATTAATGTACAAGCTGCACTACGCATTCACTGCAATGCTCAGAGCGCTGAGATCGTTTAAACAAATACATTTTTTATGTCTTTTCCTAAAACGGCCCCCACAGGTACACTGTAAATTCTGCATCTGGACCTGGGTCGTTCTAATGTGCTGATGGCAAAATATTGGGTTTGCTTTGAATGACAATGCCTGCCCCCCTGAATGCAGTAATATGTTGATGGTAGCTCATTAACATTTTAGAAAAGAGGCGCTAGATAGCTAATGAAACAATGACACCATCGGCAGCAACAACGGAAAACTAACAATATAAAACTGCAAGCTCCGCTTTCTAATGCGCAAATCTGCTAAATTCCCCCCAGCAGTTCTAATGCTGCCATTGCCATTCATGTTAGTTCTGGGCTTGGTATAGCAAATTAAATTAGTGCAGTTGTGTCCTGTTGACTGATGACTGTTAAGTAATTACCCAGATGCTGTTTTGTACTTAAGATTAATTAGAATTAGGACATTCCCCTCCTATCACCAGCAAAATTCCTTCACTGTCTCACGGGCCTATTTACTGTATATTAATTCTGGGGCTTTTTGTCTGTTGTTTACACTTAAGCTCTGAAATTGAAATATTTGCTAATGCTGTGGAATTGCATGCCAAAATCCATTGCCTTTTAGCTACTGAAAGGGTATATTGCAGGTTAACACCATATTGTAAAATTACTTAGCAAATAACTGTTCACATCATAATTTAAAAATACAATATAAATTTCAGACTTTTTTGGGTTTATTCTGCCGTCATATACAAAGGCCTGTATGTCTCCCAGTCCAGAAGTGACATAACGTGAGGTACACAAACAAGCTAATCCAGCGAGTTAAAGCAGAAATCCTTTGATAAATGCTAAAACAGTCTCTGGTTAAAGTAACCACCCACAAAGTTTTACCCACTGATATGATCTAAATATAATGTTTGATCTGAACTACGGCATATATTTATATTGTTTATGTTTATATAACTAGTGATTAATTTGATATGTCAATAAACGAGAAAGGTAACATTTATGTACTTCAGTATATTTATGTGTAACAATAAGCAGTAATACCCTCGCTGCGACTTCTGTGGGAGCTAACATTAGCAATCATCATAGCTAGCTAACTATAGTTCATGATGACCACAATGCTAACGTTAGCTAGATTTCATGCTCCCGGTCAATAATACCTAACTAGCTATAGCAAACAAATAACGTTACATCCACTTGTTTCAAAGCTTTGAAATAAGTGTCGTTAGCTAGCTCTCTTAGGTTAACAGAACGCTTGTCTGGTTGTAAAAAACGTTTGCTTGGAAAATTAGTTACAACTCTGGTAATGTGAGGTACACAAACAAGCTAATTGAGTGCCGTTGTTTCAAATGTGGCATGTATAGTTGGGACAGCACATGGTTTTCGGAATCCCACCCAATACTCCAAAAGATCACAATCTAAGTCAGTCTCAATAAAATGTGTGCTACACACCTTGGTGTGTTTTGCCTTGACAGAGTTGGCTGTAAAATCCTTTCTCATCTTAGTTTGGACAAATCTCACCCAGGAACTTTCTCCTAGGGAATACTTGGCTATGATGCCCAGAAAGACTTGAATTATTACAACCACCACAAACACACACATTTACCATATTTATGAGATATTATTTTCGTTCTATGAAACGCCTAAGTACTTTTTACAGCGTGATAGTTACAGGAATAAATAAATACATAGATGGGTAAAGCTCATAAAGGTTGTATAATTCTAATATTTTAAGTTTTTAAAACATTTGGGCAACCTGTTATATGCCCTTTAATCTTTTAAGTTGTAGAATGTGTGAATATTGAATTTCAAGGTCATAATGGTAGCAATATTTTACCCAGTTTTTTCCTTTCTCAATTAGACCAGTATGGCATCAGTTAAATGCCAACTGAGGACTTTCCGAAGCCATACTCTGTCTTCTTGTGTGCCAGGATTCTACGACTGGTGTTACATGCATGTATGCAGACAGGCACGCATGTGTGCGTTATGTAAACCCTAATATACGGTTTTATATATTTTGCTCTCTTCAACTGAACTTTTCTTACAAGTACATAATTGAAAAAGAATACACATCTATAATTTAAAGGATTACACCAGTCAGAACTCTCTTGCCTCATTGACACATAGGGCTCTATTTTAATAAACCAAACGCAATGGTGAACGCAAGAGTAACCGCTTGGCGGTATCGCTCTGAGGGCGTCGGCGAGAAATTTGGTAATTTCATGACGGCAATCTTGGCGCACCTTATGGCGGTATTGCTAAAAGGCTGGGTTTAAATGTCCAAGGTGTGTCTCTATGGTAGCCAATCAAATTGTTGTTCTCATGCTTTAAAAAGTCGCTGTCTGTGGTGCTGAAGTACATCTTCCGGCAGGCGCATTTCACATTGGTGAAGATGTGCGATATTATGCAGCACACAACAGGCCACCATGAAGGCAGCTGCTCTCTCAGGGGTATACTGCAGTGATCCACTCGACCTATCCAAACACCTAAATCTCATTTTGAGTAGGCCAAATGTTCTCTCAATGGCAACGCGACCCTTTGTTAGTCGGTGATTAAAAATGTGTTGTGCTCTAGTGCTGGGTGCGATGTATGGTGTCATCAGCCAATTCTTCAAAGGGTACCCGTTGTCTCCCAATAAGCACCCATCCACGTTCCCTTCGAAGGCTCCAGGAATGCCAAAATGAAGGAGTCGTGGGCTGAACCTGGGTAATTGGCAAATATATGTGTGACTTTGCAGCCGGCATTGCATGTCACCTGGACGTTGATGGAATGTGTTCCTTTGCGATTGACGAAAACTATTGCATGCTCGGGTGGTGCGCGGATTTGTATGTGTGTGCAGTCGATAGCACCAAGCACCTCAGGGAACCCACACTTGAGAAAAAATGGGAGTTTTGACTTTTTACTGCATTCATTGTCCGTATAGTTGAGGAAGGACACCCGCTGAAAGTATATCCTTTCTGTGTATTGTCGTCGTCGCCGCAAACGTCGACCAATCACGTACTCCATCATCAGTGTCACGGGATTGAATTCTTATGCCACTAACACCTGCCTGCATAAATAGTCACTTATATACCCTGCTGATGATTGATTGAAGACTAAATTAATCGTTTGTTTAATTAGCCTACATTAGGTGATGTAGGCATAATTATGATTCAAGTGGTAGGCTTATGATTCAACTGTGCCAATGTGTAATTTATATATTATAGGCTATTGGCCTACATGATCGCAAGTTTCTTGTAAGCTGTCCTGTTTTATTCTAGTAGTTTAAATTAAAATTAATTAATAATAATTATAGGCTATTTGTTAATTAAATGGAAGTGTAATGTTGGCATCACCTATAGACACTACATAAAACTACATGACTAATAAGTTGCCAAATTGCCAGAGTCTATTGCGTTTCCGCTAAGAGGTGGTTCCAGCTGATCATAACGCAATGGGTTTTCGTTGGTTCAAATTGTCACTGAGCCGAAAGTATTTTAGAACACGCCCCAGACAGCGCCACCCATCCCACTGCAGCGCAACCGAAAGGATGTTATGTTGAGAATTTGTTGATCCTAGCGGTATTGCTGAGAAACGCCATAGCGCCAGTTTTAAGACGTTGATGCTGTCAACAAGCTTGCGTTTGACTATACCGTCCCCTTGCGCTGGTTTGAAAATAGAGCCCATTGAGTCTGTTTGCAGGCATATTCGTCCTAACACACACAAACCAGCCAGTTGATAATTGCAGATCTGAAAAATAAAACAGACCTGTAATTTCAACTATCACGCTGGTTAGAGCTCTCTTGCCTCATTGATGTATGTAAACAAGTACCAGCTGTGGAGTTCCGCATACCAAAGCCGTGTCTCTCCAGCACGCAGCGTGCTGCCCGTGCCCATGGCCTTACTCTGGCTGTGCACCAGATTTTAACAGTGTCTGAGAGCTGTAATGACAATTTCAGCTCACAGGCCTTTTTGTTGGAATGGCTCATGATCTACTGACAAAAGGCGTGCTGGGAAAGGAGCACGAAAGCATTTATTTTTTTAATAGCCTGGTTGATATTTACTGCGTTCTCTGCTTGCTCCATGCATGACTGTTACGGGGCACGGCAGGGCCTCCGGCTTTTGCCACTTTGCAGTCAGTTAACTGTTGGGCAGGTAGTTGAGCACTGTGAAGTTTAATCTGCAGAAGACACAGTTTTACTCCCCAATGGATATTTACACAATGTTCTGAGTGCACACTTGGTCATGCGGGCTGTGCTTTGTTTCCCCTGGAAATCTGTCAAGGTGCTGAATGACTCCACAGGCCACTATACAAGTAATGGCCCGGTGAAGACCTGTCTTACATTCAGTACCCCTCGGGGTGCTGCGGGGAGAGCAAGGAATACAAAATGACATACATGCCTTAACGATTTACAGTAGGTTGAGGAACGCAGGTTTGGGGAGCATGTAGGTGAATACACACTCATTATTTTTCACACTAAGTTGGTTAACTGGGCTGCATTTTTCTTTCTGAAAGAGTAGGGTAGTTTATTTATTTATTTCAGCCCAGAAACAAGATGCAAGAGATCCTTGGGCTAGTGCTGTCCAATCATGTACTAATGGCATCATGTCCTTTAACATGCAGAAAATGCTATCCAACACTGAGAATGGAGAAAAGGAAAATGACCAACGTATATTGCAGGAGAAAGTTAATGCATTACACTGGTATGACCAACCGGTATACAACCCTAGTAGCAAAACAAAAAAAAAGTTCAGCAAGGAGAAAAATGTTGTGACTTTTAGCTTTTCAATTTATTAGCATAAAAATATGCAATTTTTTGAGTTCTTGCCATTTTCAAAAAAACATGCCTGTGTTTGTCACAGCCTCTTGCAGTCTTGCTGTTTCTCCTGCATGCAGCATGCTACGAGTACCCAAGATTGTGCACGGGCTACATTTTGACAGAACACTTGCAGCTCCTGTGTTCTATCACAATGTACAAAGTATGATGGCCTAACCGTACATTTCTCCCCAGGATTAATGCAGGGTCCATGTCTAATATTAGAAACGGTAATGACAAATTACAGGTGATGATTACTCTTCCTCTCACACCCGCTCCCCCCATCCCCACCATACCTGTCAGAGGTCTTAGCTTGTGTATTACATCATATGCTTTCCAAAACCTAATACACAATAGGTGTAGATAAATCAAATGTCCGGGGAGGGCTTCGGTCGAGTCCTCGTTAACACTAGGCTGCTACGCCCCATATGCCCTGGCGCTATCCCAACCTTCTTCCTGTGCTTCCGGACATTTCCGCATCACCACGTCCTCGGCCGCCGTGACACAGATCGTCATGGCCGGCTTCCCAAGTTACCATCGGCAGTTTTTTTTTTGTTAGGAAACATAGAGGCTTGCCTAAAAATAAAAGGACACCTCAGGTGCAGGCCACGCCTTTCACTGTTGCTATAGCTGCCAGTGGGAAGGTGAATCCCCAGCCAGACTAGATTTTGCAGCTATAAAGCAAATGCACTTTATTTCCATGTGTTCGTGGCATTCAGGAACACATTATGCGACACCCTGCTGTCAGGTATGCAGTAGATATGGACGGATCAATATTGAACTCTATGGAAAAATAAGTCAGGAGAAGAAACCCTTCAAGTTATCCATTCATATCTACTGCATATCTGGCAGCAGAGTGATGGTTTAAGGCTTGTTTGATACGTCAGACCGTTGATGACTTACAGCCATTTTACCAACCATGTATTCCATACTGTTCCAGCATAATTTACAGCTAAATCTAGTCTCACCCCCCAATTCCCATAGAGATCCATTCAAATGCAGAGACATTATAGTATTGCTTGTAGGAGTACCAGAAAATCGTGAGCTGAGAATTAGAAGGTTCTATCTGACATTTTTATCAAAAATTAGTTCATTACATAAAAGTAATCTTTACGTGGTTCTTCATACATGTGTTAATCATTATTCATGATTTATTTAACATTTTTGGTCAAAATATACGTTAGCTACGTTAGCAGGTTAGCTAGTTGTCAATACAGTTTCACAGTCATTGTTTCACTCCTAAATAAAACTTTATTATTCATGGGGAAAATCCTGGATTGAAAATGCAGGTGTGAAAACAACTGGGATTGCTCACCACAGGGTGAAAACGTAGCTAGCTAGTTTGTTTCTAATTGTTTACATGGTTAGCTAGCGATCGTGTTCACACCTAGAATCTAGCTCCGCAGTTCTTTCATTGAGTAACTTAGCTAACTTACTTTCTGACGAAGGAATGCATCAGTTTTTGATTAAATATATACTCCAAAAGGAAGAGTGCTGTCCTTAACCTTTATTTTATTTGGCTTACATAAGATAGTATGTTGTGCTGCAAGCTAGCTAGATTTAGCAACTTTGAGATAACATTGTCAATGCTTAGCTCACACGTGTGTGGGAGGGGGGGTACCAAACATAGACTTTATAATAAGGTATAATACACCTACTACAGGCCTAGCTGTAGTACCAGGGCCAACAAAGGTGTGCTGCCTTACACTGTCCCTCTTCCACAGTCAACAAAGAAATTATACTCTGGCAGAAGCAAAGAAAAATGATCTGAGGTCCATGTTAAAATACATACCTGCCATAGACACGGGGTGCATCCCAATATTCAAAAAATGCACCCTCCTTTCTTCCACTACCATCTCCTCTCCTCCATGCCCCGGAAACCGATCTTTGTGTCTTAATCTAATGTTGCTGATTAGGCTACATATTAATTACAAATGGTTAACCGCAATGTCAGGTACATTGTATACTGTACATGCAACTACTTGTACTCAGAATGTTCAGGCAGTTTTGCATACTTCCGGGTAGGAGACAAGTGGTAGTGGGGGAGTGACGAATATTGGGATGCAACCAGGGAGTACTACATGGTAATATGCAAAGATTAAATCAGCTACTGCCTGGTCAGCTGAGGCATGTTTTGGGCCAAGGCTTTGATCACACACACACACACACACACACACACACACACACACACACACACACACACACACACACACACACACACACACACACACACACACACACACACACACACACACACACACACACATTGGGACTATGTTTAAATTAGAATATTATGCCCATCAACATTGACATGCACAGACACATTTGAACTATGCTTGAGTTAGAATAGTCCCATAAACATTGGCAAACACACACTGGGACAATGTTTAAGTTAGAATAATGTAATGTAATACGCTTTTTTGTAAACTCATGTGCTTCTGTCCTGTCTTGTTGTCCTGTTATTGTATTGTACACTGACTTTGTTTAAAATAGTAATAATAAAAAAAATATATATATTTTATATATACGTATATATATAGAGATCCATTAAAATGCAGAGAGGTTATAGTATCGCTTGTAAGAGTACCAGAAAATAAGATATCAAGAGTCTTTTGATATTGTTGGGTCACAGACATCAGGAAGTCATGGCATGCAAAGGATATGCGACCAAATATTAAAAAGTATTACTTTATTCTACATTATGTTAAACTGTCCAATATTTTTTGATGCCCGAGAAAGGGGGGGACTATGTACAAAAGGTTCTAAAATTTCTAAACGGTTCATCCGATATGGATGAAAATACCCTCAAATTACTGCACTTCCACCTCATTATCATTGTATCCTTTCAAACTCAAAGTGCTAGAGTAGAGAACCAAAATAACAACAAATGTGTCACTGTCCAATGAATTATGATGTTCACTGTATGTATGTATGTATATACATACAGACGGGTGACAAATTAAAGGAAAAACCCCTACAATGAGGTGGTCCGGAGGCTTTTATGCTGTGGGGGGCATTTTCCTGGCATGGTTTGGGTCCACTTGTCCCCTTAGAGGGAAGGGTCACTGCAAATCAATACAATGTTATTCTGAGTGATCACCTTTATCCTTAAATAAAGGCTAATAAAATAATAAATAAATCCTATGATGAAACGTTTCTATCCTGATGGGAGTGGTCTCTTCCAGGATCACAATGCCCCCATCCACAGGGCACGGTGGGTCACTGAATGGTTTGATGAGTATAAAAATGATGTGAATCATATGCTATGGCCTTCGCAGTCACCAGATCTCAACCAAATTGAACACCTATGGGGGATTTTGCACCAACATGTTTGACAGCATTCCCCACTACCATCATCAAAACACTAAATGAGGGAATATCTTTTGGAAGAATGGTGTTCCATCCCTCCAGTCGAGTTCCAGAGACTAGAATCTATGCTAGATTAGAGGTAGAATTTATGCCAAGGTGCACTGAAGCTGTTCTGGTGGCTTGGGATGGCCCAACACTTTACTAAGACACTTTATGGTGGTTTTTGATAATGTATTTTGATATCAGCCAAGTGAAATTAACATCAAGATTTTTAACTACTAAAATAACTGCAGTTTTCAGTAAACAATATTATTCGATTCATCTTCAGTGACAGATAGAACCTTCTAATTCTCAATCAAAATGACCTCTTCAGAATTAGAAGGTTCTATCTGCAATTTTGGCTGTTCAAAATACCCCACTTACAAATTTCACAACGTTGTTATGCTTTCCATTTGAAGTGCACCTAAGATGAGGGACAAAATAAGCAGTAACAGAATAATACACTATGAAACATTTTTGAGATGTGGGGAGTGAAAACTTTGATGCTCAATATCTCAAAACTATGCCTAACGCAGATAGAACCTTCTAATTCTAAGCTCACGAAATATAGATATCAAGAGCCTTTTGATATTGTTGGGTCACAAAGCATATGCGACCAAATATAAAAAAATGATTACTTTATTCTACATTATGTTAGACTGTCCAACATTTTTTTATTCCTGAAAATGGGGGGGACTATGTAAAAGTTTCTAAAAAGGTTCTAAACGGTTCAGCCGATATGGATGAAAATACCCTCAGATTAAAGCTGACAGTCTTATTGTATCCTTTCAAACTCAAAGTGCTAGAGTACAGAACCAAAATAACAAAAAATGTGTCACTGTCCAATGAATTAGGGTGCTCACTGTACATGTTTGTCTAAAATAGAGCCATTTGTTTTATATAATGTTCTAAAAGGGGAAGGGCTAACCTTGTAATTATAGGCCAAGTTTGGAACACTTTTCTGGACGGGGTAGTCATGACAACTCAGAATGCAATGCAGACCTGGTGCTCGGTTCAGTGATGATTAAACAGTATGGAGACGGAACATTCAGAGAGTTTGTGATTATACAATTGCAATAAAGGGAAACAATGACTACATGACGAATATATATATATATATATATATATATATATATATATATAATGAAGATGTATGTGAACTGAAAGGGCTATACAATTAACAATTATATAAGCGGTGGTTACATAATGTTTTTCAAAGTGAACAAAAACTAGCTAACTTGTACTTAAAATGTAGAATATGTGTGTCTGTTGTGTGGGTGTGTGTGTGTGTGTGGGTGTGTGTGCATTCTTGTTGGAAGGGCAGCATATGTAAACAGATAAGTATATGATTTTTATGCCCTACCATCTTATACGCATGTGTCTATCTATGTCCGTCTTTTCATCAACCTCTTGTTTTTAAATAAACATTTACAGATTGAGAGCGATGGCTGTTGAGCGCTGGCAACTGGCACGTCATTGCTATACATAATCTGGCACTGCACACATCCCCCGCTCGTTCTCAAGAAGAGTGCTCAAGGCCGTCAGAAGCACAATATACACAATATAATGCAGTCAGGGAGACGCACAGGTGTTTAGTGCTAAAGCTAGTCTAGCACTAATGAGGAGATTAACGGCCGTGTAGCTGCGGAGAGGATGAGATGTTGGTTTTTTTACCTTCATTGGGGACCCATCTCTTTCCTCATCAAGCCTGCCCGTGGTCCCCTCAAGCAGCTGTCCTTGCCGCCAGGGATCCAGTACTAAACCCAACCACTCTTAAATGTACACACGGCACGCTCAGAGATTTCTTAAGGCTCTTCTTCCGTTAGTTCTTTTCATCTCCGCCTGCAGTAGATTCTGCCAGCTGTTTGTGGAATACCCTGAAAAAGCATACAAAATGTTAGTGGAAGGCTAGCTCACAGGGACCAACGCAGGAGTGTAAATGGCAGCTTCATATAACACATCACTATTAGTTCAAATGGATTATCAAAAATGAACCTGACAATATGCCCTCACTTTACACAATGTGTGTTATTCTAAAGGCTTGTATGAAGTATGTATAAAGCCTTAATCCCTTCACGCAGAACCTCTAGTGGCCATGGCACCGGTGCCATGAGATTATTCAACTCAGACATTCATTGCTATGAGTGGAAACAACAAATCCCGTGTTCTAGCTTTATTAGTACACAATTCCAGACAAATCTGCCGAATACTGAGTTTCTAAGTGCCACTATCATTGTGCAGCTAGTCCACTTAACAAGCAATGCACCACCCAGTCTCACCAGCAACTATACCTACCCATGCCTGACACAGTGGACAATAGCATCTATTTGTGCGTTCATAAAAATATATTTTTAACACCAGAAATTTGTATTCCGTCAAAGCAACACGATAAACCTGACAATAGCCAGAGCGTATGACAAAACAACAGTGAAAAGCCCTGCTCACTCATTTGTAAAATAAACAAGTGAAATTCTTGTGTAATTATACCACATTATTATACTATCAATATCTGCTACTAAAAATGAAATAAATATACAATCATACCATTAGAGATGTCCCTTTCAAGATTCAGTGGTCAGTTATTGTCTTGGACAATACGTTTTAGAAATACACACCCCTTTATAACGAGAGTACACTTCTGTAACCTCAAGCGCAACCCCCTCCTCCCACCTGTATTTCACGTTGTTCCGGTTCCATTGACAACTCTTTTATCAAACTAACAAAAATTATTTCCAAAGGTTCTTTGCATTTGTGGAACTTTATTTGTGCCTAAATTATGAAAATAAACAAATATAAAGTTAGTATTGTAAACGTACAACTGTCTTGTTTCATTCAAGCCATTTTCCAAATTTCTGTGATGCTCACACCTGGGGCCCTATCTTACACCCAGCGCTAAGCGGCGGTAACCCAAACGCAAGTGTCTTTGCTATCTTACACCCAGCGCAGGGTTCATTATAATGCCTAGCGCTCACGTCATTTAAATACCATGTATCTTGCGCCCATTGCAAGTGAACTGAGCGTGTTGGTCTTATGGCCAGGAAAATTTTTGGCGTATTGCTATCTTGAGCCAGCAGAAAGCGTTGGCGCTAAAACCACCACAAACCTGGTCTAAAGTCTTGTCGCAGTTGTTTACATGTTATTTTAAGGGTGCATATAAGTGCATCTACATAGGCGTGTGCACAACGTGCGTACCTCTCTGTTAGGGCATGCACAAGCATGACTAAAAATATTAAGATTACAATGTGAAATATTATTATTGTGTAGGCGATATCAAAAAATGCATTAAAAAATCAGCCCACTCCATCAACATCCAGGCGATGTGCGATGGTACGTGTAAGGTTACATGTACTGTATAGACTATTTGCAAATATCCTGGATCGAGCTATAACTATTGTTTAAAAAACTAACTATATTTGCCAATAATTTCTGTAATCTTCTGGGGGAACAATCTTCTGTTATGGGACAATGGTTATCCATTTAAAACTTTGTTGATAACACCTCTATCAAGCATAATGCGCAAATTTTCATTTACCTAATGTGTGAATTGTCATTCAATGGAAAACTTGTGCACTGCAATTGACGGACATTTGAGTTCTGAAAATGTGCTTCAGATGTCATTGCAATACAGCTCTCTAGGCCTACAGCCTGTAAGTTAATAGAATGGTTTTGACTGAAAAAAGTTCAAAACCTTGTCCAGTGATATTGCATTTATTGTTTTTCAAATAGCCTAGGCTACAGCGGATTCGCTGTGCATAAGGTTTTCTCGATAACCTACGGTTAAAAAACGGAGATAAATGTCACCATGTTAACTGAATTTGAATCTTATTCTTCGTCCTTCATATTTTTAAAATGACAGTGACAAGGTTTCCATACTCTCAGCTAATTAAAACCCCGCCGATTTCACCTGTTATTCCATAACTGAATAAAACGATTTTAAAGAAAACTAAGCGTCTAATTAGAAACTAAAAAAAATTGCAGCACGTTACACAATTAATTCACAATTAATTTTAATGCCATTCTCTGCATGTGCACTTTAACTTGATGCAGGAGCAGGTCTGTTTCCCTTGCTGTAAATCACACTTTTCACTGTCTTCCTGGGAAAGTGGATTGTTTTAAACGCTACCTGTAAAACAGGTTGGTCACATTTCCCTAAGCAGGACATTATAAGCAAGTGAAAATATGCGTGAACCTATGGGTTGCCAACTTGACAGCTTTATTGTATTTACTGTCATCATTAAGGCAAAATAACAGTATTTATGTTATTAATCAATATTAGAATGCAGGTAATTAACTTGATGAAGCTTTAACTTTGAGAACTCCATGAGAACATTCTCATGGAATTGATGCTTGACAATGTTTCATTGCATAATCAAATGAAATTCGTTAAACAAGCAGGCTAATTTGGCGTTTTCTAAGGTGAGACGGAAGCCATTGGTAGCTTATTATCAGCTTTTGTAGGTGCTTTAACGAAATTTAACCGCATACATTTTGTAAAATAACAGGGGGTTATGTTATTAGTCCAAATAATATTGATCATACTATTGATCCATATAGCCTATTCCCTGATCACACTAAACATGCACGAGCATGTCTGTTTCGCCATCATATAAGCAATCCGCCAAGGGAATGGGATATGACATTTTGATTGGTTTATTGCATGTCACGCCCAAGACACACCTATAATTAATGAAGAGACTATAGGTTCAGCCCATTTGCACGTTGTGCCGTGCTTAGCGCTCAAAAAACACGCCGTCAAAGTAGCAAAAATGGACTTGGACACGCCCTAAATGCACTTAACGCCATGCATTTAGATCGCCAAGATAGAGCCCCAGGAGTTATAAAGCCTTAAATAGAACACCCCCTAAATAGGTGAGAATTTAACAAATTTGGCATCTGCATGAAGGGGCTAATCTGAATGTGTTAGGGTTTTATCAAGAATGAAGAACCTTCAGTCTAGAACGACAGCATTCATGTTTATAAATGATTTATAAACCTGTTTTTCAGTGGTAGAGGGTGTGTGTGGTGGTGGTGGTGGTTGTGTGTGTAACACTGTTTCCTGGGAAATGGCATTAAATTATTCCAAAATAAACTTGGGCAAAGGCATTAAATTATTCCAAAATAAACCCCTGGGAAGCTATGTGACTGGCATCGCCAAGTATGCGCCTAGCAAGTGGGACCCAAACGTATGATTGATAAACTGTCCAACTAAAGACTGTTCCTGGGTTGTAATCCCTCTCACTGACTGAGCGGACGTCATGTTGTTGGTCACTTGGGGTATAGTCTGAATGCCTACCATTGCTCCCGGTAAGTCTTGCCATGATAGGTTTCTTTATTAAGGGCTATGTGAATGAGATTACAAAAAGCAATGCACTAATTAGTGTACCCTGCCAAGTAATGCTTCCTTCAGCTTCTTATTTGCTGGTTTAAAGGCTATTAAAACAAGCTTAAATTCATGCTGTTCACTAATTTTCTTTTAATTGCTGCGTTTTACTTAGCGGGATGTTCATTTGTTTGAGCGTCGGAGATCGTCCTCATCGTTTTAATTGCGCACACAGGCACAGCAGACTGAGCAGTCAGTCTTTTTCCATCATTTTTAATTACTCTGCGGTGTGTGTCTAATTTCACAATCGGCAGATACAATCTGCCTTCCCTTTTCTACCTTTGCTTCAGTTGTTTGCATAACGTAGTTCTGCTGCTACATACTGCAGTATGACAAAAAAATATAACTGAGTGGGACATTTTTTTTAAAAACTTAAATTTTACATCAACATATGCTGGTTCCTTCTGTCCCTTGATTAGAAAAAAGTTAAAATTAGCTTTTAGAATTAGTAACTTTTATTATTATTATAACCCCTTTTCAGAATTTATTTTGATACTTGAGAAAGAGCTCAAATTTAAAATATGCTGCCTTATGACAATTATATTGTTGGAACTTTATGAACTTGCTTTCATGTGTTGATAAAGTGCACCGTACACACAAGAGTACGTGTTCATAAAGCAGGGTGTACACATAAATTTTGTCCCCACAGCCTCACTTAGTATCTGAACGTCATACTTCTTGTCTGGATGAGGGGGGTGGGGTTTTCTTCAGTGAACATGGCACTGTTAATGAACACTATCTGATAATGCAAAACTTGTTAATGAGATTTTGATGAAGCGAATGCTATCATCATGCCCTCATGTAGGTGTCTATATTGAGCCTGTTTCACATTTAGCTTTTTTCTTTTTTTTTTCTCTCATGCACTTCACAGGTAAACCTCAAAACGGCGTGGGCAGTTGGGAGAAGCAGTTTGAAAACAATTGATTTCTTCTTCAAATGTTTATTCGTTGTGCAAGCCGTTAAATGAAATGCTTCTTTCTTGGCAGACAGGTCCACATGAAGATGGCCTGCCATTGTCACAGGATGAGACATTGGCGGGACAGAAATTCTATTAGCAGTGTATCCATCTGCCCAAAAGCCGCAGAAAGAAATTAGGAAAGGGACAAAAAATAAAAGACTGTCCTCAAGTTGTCGCTCAGAATTCAAAACCCACTTTGAATAAGTTTCCACACTCTGAGATGCATCATGAGACAAGCCTGGAGCAGGCCATCTTTACCTTGCACAGATATTTTGCCTCAGACAGGTGTGTACAGCTACTGAAAAACAGCAAGCAGTGGAAACCATACATATGCAGTCTTGGAATTGTTAGTTACACCAGCTGTTTCCCACCGGGCTTATGTGAGAGTTGTAGAGCATTTGGGATCAAGATGAAATGTATGGGTGGCACAGTGGGGCTGTGAGTAGCACTGCCACCTCACAGCAAGAAGGTACCCAGTTGGAATCCCAGCCGAGCGCCTTCCTGTGTGGAGTTTGCATGTTCTTCCCATGTCCGTGAGGGTTTCCTCTGGGTACTCCGGTTTCCTCACACAGTCCAAAAACATGCAGGTTAGGTTAAATGGAGAGACTCAATGGGGCAAAGATCACTAGGGTATATAGTATGTATGCTAATGCTGTATTGCTTCAGTAAGCATTACATGATATTAATAAATGCGTGTGTGAATGGCATCCTTAGTAACCTTTAGACACCTAATTAACATACAGAGATCTTAAATGATGTAATATTGGAGTATAAATTATGTAATTATTGGCTATAAATGATGTAACAAGAGATTGCAAATTATGAAGTAATGTATCTAAATGATGTAATAATGGACAACAAATTATGTAATAATAGACTATAACTGATAATGACTGGTAATAACTGGTAATAATTAACTATAAATATTTCCAGTAATAAGCTGTAAATGATGTAATAATGGACTATAAATGATGTAATAATGATCTGTAAATGATTTAATAATGGACCTCAAATGGCAAAATAATTGAGTACAAATCATGTATCAATCAAACATAATTGAAATAAACAGAGCTGAACTTGAACTTGTTTAAATTAAACTACATTAGAAAAGTGAAGCAGGTATGACTGCTTCCAGCAGTTTGTGTTTCACAACAAAAGACTATTTGAGTAATTTAGAGTAGTGAAATACAGCAAAGACTTGATGTCAGTGGAATTTATTGTAAGCCTTTCAAATGAGAATATTTTGGGTACACAAGGGTACATGGGCGCACAATCCTGTCATTATTCCCCCTGGGTCCCTGCTAATGGCTTGCCATATGAAACAGTGTGCCTATGTGTCTGGACTGCTATCAGTATAAGGGACTACATTGCACCACCATGCGAGTTTCCTAGATTACCCACTTGAGCAGTGACATTTATGAGCTTGCAGAGTTGCAATGAATCTTGATAATGAAGTAGTGTCAACAACTCTTCTGTGGAACAGCACTTCCCGTAAATACGGCATGCCCCATCTCTGCGTCGCCTTGGGTGGCACATCAACAGCTGCGCTTACAAACTTCTTTGCGTATTCCTGATTTAAATTTTTTATTTTGGCACATTATGTCTGCAATGTTTCTTCCTGAAGGCCTCGTGAGATGGACAACTAGCGAGACCTTGGACCTTGTCATGAAAAAGTGCTTCTCCCACCAAGCAAAAATATCCCACGCCCGTCCTCGTTGAGGCACGACTGAGGAATTCATCACGACAACTTGATTAGGTGGAAGCAGACAAATTTAGCATTTTATCTGCCTTGTGCTGCGTGCTGTTTTGGGAGGGAAAAGGAGAGGATGAGAACGAATGAGAATGAGCAATAAAAAAGATTAGGGAGCTTTTAAAAGTCCCTTAAGACACAAAAAGGTTCACTCTATTTTAATAAGAAAATAAATGGAGGAGAGACGAGGCTGACATGGTTATTGTGATCGCATCAGCTTGCCGAGACGTGCGGATTTGCCGGGAAATGGGAATTTCATGCTGTAGTATTGAGCGGCCGGGGAGATTCAGAGTACAGCCGCCGCAGCATAATGGCCTACATGCCGTTCCTTTTAGCACTTTAGTGGTGTGACAGTGTGTTATTTGCCGATTACTGCAATGAATCCGCTCCCTCGCATAAGTAACAGTCTTGGAACATGGCTCGTCGTGGTGCTTAAAAGATAGCTAAAGACAGGGTGGATAAAATATGGCAGGGAGCACAAACTCTGGCTATTTTTCTTGGGGTGGGTGATGGGGATTGGGGGAAATTTATAAGAACACCCAGACTTCAATAGAAACTGCCCAGTCTTAAGTGACGCATAATATATATGTACATATGTATGTATTGGGCAGGTATGCCATCCGCCAAGTTACGGCTTGGTGGGGCATGCCCCATACCTATACAGCACGAGAGTTTGGCACTTTTCAAGGTTTCCTACAGAAATAACCACAATGACCCCAGACTCTCAGCCCTTCAAAACATTAACTTCTGTATGTTCTTACCTCATGTAACCACATAGAATTCAGATTCAGATACACATCCACACAATAAAGCCCCAAACTTGGGTTAGTTTGCCTTCTTCTTCTTCCAATTATTTTTCTTCTTCTTATTCCAATTCTTCCTGCTGAATTTGTCATCAAAATTATCTATACTCTGAAACAATAATTCTCCCCATTGGATAATGACATCTCATCAGCCAATCACAAGGCTTCTTCATACTATTCTGACTAGTCAGATTATCACAGGATACAGTGACAAATGCCCTATATGTATCCAATAATGTAGTGTAGTGGTAAGCATCTAGCCTTTCCATGTGAAAGATCCAGGTTCAATCCCCTGCCAGGTACCAAAGGGTAATTTCATTTTGGATTAAAAGTGTTCACGTATTATGGTTCTCATCCAAGAATGTTTTTCCCACAATAAAGAACACCTTTTTATTGCAAAGGCAAATACATGTTTACAATATTAACTGTTAACTTGTAGCAAGTTTAACAAGTGAAACAGTGAAAGTCAATGGACACCATGGCAGTTATGCAGTAACGTTATGGGATCAGATATCCCATGGCTAATTGTCAAGCAGAGAAAAAAGTTTTAATGCTAAGTATAATCTTGTTAATATCGCATTGTTGCAATAATGTAAAAATCTATAAATAACTGTGCCAGGCTACATGTTTTCACAAATGTTTGTTTTTAAGACGGTCATTACACAAAAGCCGGCATAGTTTGGTAGGCTACCGCTACCACTGCACGTAAAGTTACAGTAGACTACCAGAAAAAACATCCATCTATGTGTACGCTTACTTTATTAATTTGTGACAAAAAGATGTGCACTTCAGCTCTGTTCACTTTATGCTTTTCACACATAACACAATGAGACCATAACAAGACTAGGTCAACCTAGTGCATGCCGGGCACTGGAGGTCTTGCCCCAGTCAATGGCTTTCTCATCCTCGTGCAATAAGTAGGCTATTCTGTTACTGGTTCTACTTGTGACGACGGTTCTTGCCTGGGAAGTGCTTGTGTGGAAATATCACGTAGTGCTTGTTGGTACCGGCCCGAGATATCTACAGGTAACTAACGGTAACAGTAACAGCAGCTCAATGAGCAATATCAACTTGTGTCTTTACGACATACCATGCAGTATGAGGGGCTGTTTAGGCCAAAATTCATAATTGCCTCGCACATACACTAGCTCTCACGCTCACTGAAAAAGCTTGTACATAACATCTAAATGCTTGCACACACACCCTAAATCTTCTCATATAAACACAAAGAGCTTGCACATACACGTACAATGGCTCTCACGTTCATGAGTGAAGCTCTCACGCGGACTGAAAAAGCTTGTACATAACATCGAAATGCTTGCACACACACCGTAAATCTTCTCATATACAGTACACACAAATAGGTCACATACATAGGTCACTGACACATAACATCTCCTACACGCACTATGTTCAAGCTCTCACACATTCAAAAAATCCTCTTGCATTACCTACTAGACCGCTCACATAAACAACACACATACACAGAAAATATTCAGAATTGATATGTGTGTGTGTTATATGAATGTGTGAGAACTTATAGTGAATGTGTGAATGCTTTGTGTGAATGTGAGAGGGTTTTCAGTAGTATGTGTGAGACATCTCCGTTGAAAACCGGAACGTATTTCAGTTGAAACAGAAGGTGGCTAAAAAAGTAATTTTCTTTTTGCAAAGATCCCCAAAATAATCCCTAAAAGTTGATAAAAATGAGACTTAGAATGTTCATCTTAGTGATGTCTTAGATGGACAAAACAATTAAAGATATAGCTAATTGTTGTTTTAATAGGTGTGGATTTCTGGTGTGCATTTTTAAGAAGACTTTTAAAGTAAAGATACTAAGATCTTAAACAAAATATATGAAAATAAATACTAATATATAGCTTACAGCTTGGAGCTGTAGATGAAAAAAGAAACACAAGAAATCTCTGTAAAAGTAATATAAAATTATTCACTCACTAGTTTAAAGAGTGCACCCACTGTCTTAGCCTGTCTACACGTGCTACACAATGTTGAAAAATGCGTTGTGGGAGTGAGCGAGGGAGAGAGTTGGGGGCAGAGGAGCTGTGTCCATTGTCATTTGCATAAATGAACATACTGTCAGGGTGCAGTAGGGACTCAAGCGGAGACAGTACTTGAAAAATAAACCAAAGTTTATTAGTGGCAAAAGCCACGAGGAAAAGGCAGAATCGTAGTCAGGAACAGGCAGTAGTCAAAAGCAGGTGATCATGGCAAAAGTACAAAAACACAATCCGAAAAGCGAAGTCAAGTAACAAAATAAAAAGGTCAGGAGAACAGAAATCAGCCACATGAAGAAACTAGCAAAACACGGGTCAAGAAAGGCTTGTAGCGAAACAGAGCAAAACAGGCAACTGTGACGAACTTGCAATGAACACAAGACAGAGTGGAACTTAAATACACAGACTAAAGAGCAGACAGGTGAACAGCAGGGCAGGTGAGACACATAAGTAATTAGGGGCTGACACATAAGGCGGGGCGGACACAATGGGGAAGTAAACACAAGAGCACATTGCTGGGAGATGGCAAATGAAAACAATAACACACAAACAAAAACGGACATGACCGAAACAGATACAGTTGAAGTCGAAGGTTTACATACACCTTAGCCAAATCCATTTAAACTCATTTTTTTTCACAATTACTGACATTTAATCCTAGTAAACATTCCCTGTCTTAGGTCAGTTAGGGTCAGTTAGAAATGTCAGAATAATAGTCGAGAGAATGATTTATTTCAGCTTTTGTTTCTTTCATCACATTCCCAGTGGGTCAGAAGTTTACATACACTCTGTTAGTATTTCAAATGTTTCGGGTAGCCTTCCACAAGCTTCTTACAATAAGTTCCTGGAATTTTGGCCCATTCCTCCTGACATAACTGGTGTAACTGAGTCAGGTTTGTAGGCCTCCTTGCTCACACACACTTTTTCAGTTCTGCCCACAAATATTCGATTGGATTGAGGTCAGGACTTTGTGATAGCCACTCCAATACCTTGACTTTGTTGTCCCTAAGCCATTTTGCCACAACTTTGGAAGTATGCTCTGGGTCATTGTCCATTTGGAAGAAACATTTGCGACCAAGCTTTAACTTCCTGGCTGATGTCTTGAGATGTTGCTTCAGTATATCCACATAATTTTTCTTCCTCATGATGCCATCTATTTTATGAAGTGCACCAGTCCCTCCTGCAGCAAAGCACCCCCACAACATGATGCTGCCACCCCCGTGCTTCACAGTTGGGATGGTGTTCTTCGGCTTGCAAGCCTCACCATTTTTCCTCCAAACATAACGATGGTCATTATGGCCAAATAGTTCAATTTTTGTTTAATCAGACCAGAGGACATTTCTCCAAAAAGTAAGATCTTTGTCCCCATGTGTAGTTGCAAACTGTAGTCTGGCTTTTTTATGGTGGTTTTGGAGTAGTGGCTTCTTCCTTGCTAAGCAGCCTTTCAGGTTATGTTGATATAGGACTTGTTTTACTGTGAATATAGATACTTTTGTACCTGTTCCCTCCAGCATCTTCACAAGGTCCTTTGCTGTTGTTCTGGGATTGATTTGCACTTTTTGCACCAAAGCACATTCATCTGTAGCAGACAGAATGCGTCTCCTTCCTGAGCGGTATGACGGCTGCATGGTCCCATGGTGTTTATACTTGCGTACTATTGTTTGTACAGACAAACGTGGTACATTCAGGCATTTGGAAATTGCACCTAAGGATGAACCAGACTTGTGGAGGTCCACAATTTTCTTTCTGAAGTCTTGGCTGATTTGTTGCGGATGACGGCTTGATTCTGGAGACATGGAAGGTGGAGTGAATGCGGCTGAGGGTGTGTGGAAGCTGGAGCCGAACTGCTGCCGGGTTGATCACTTTAGTGATGGGAAAGGGGCCGATGAACCGTGGGGTCAGCTTGCGGGATTCGACTGAGGGGAAGGTCCCGGGGTGGACAGCCAGACCCACTTCCCTTGGAGTTACTGTGGAGCTCGTGAGCGACGGCGGTCCACTGCCCGCTTGGTCCTTCGCGAAGCGTGTGGCAGAGCAGAACGGGTACACTGAGTGTTCCCAATGCAGGACCTGTGAGCGGACAGATTGGGGAACAAAGAGCAGATTATCAGGGCAATAACTGGGACCTGGGTCTACCCACCGAACAGATTGGGACCCGTGCCTCCATGTCCCACAGAGCCGCTGCCACCTAGTAGTGAGAGGGTAGGATGGTGTCCCTCTCAGCAGGTTCTTCAGAGGCCTCTGTCTGTCTGGACAGAGCATCAGATTTCCCGTTCTTGGAGCCGGGCCGGTAGGAGAGGGTAAAGTTGAAACGGCTGAAGAAGAGTGACCAGCATGCTTGATGGGGGTTGAGGCATTGTTGGCCGCGGGGGTCCAGGCGAACCTCTTGGCCGAAGACGTCAGAGCGGTGAGGGGGGCCGCCACTGAGACGTAGTTACGAATGAAGCAGCGGTAAAAGTTGGAAAACCCCATGAAGCGTTGCAGCTCATGTCGGGATTCGGGTTTGGGCCATTCCATCACTGCCTGTACCTTCCCTTGGTCCATCTGGATGCCATCTGAGGAAATGACAAACCCCAGGAACGTGAAAGTTTCACAGTGGAATTCAACTTTTCTATCTTCATGAACAGTCGGTTCTCCAGGAGTCTCTGGAGAACTTGGCGGACATGGCTAGTATAGTCAGAACTGGAACGGGAGAAGATCAGGATATTGTCTAGATAAACATACACAAACTGACGAGCATGTCATGGAGGACATCATTGACCAGGGCTTGGAATACAGCCGGAGAGTTAGTTAGCCCGAACGGCATCACCAGGTATTCGTAGTGGCCGGTGGGCATGTTGAACGCGGTCTTCTACTCATCCCCCTCGCGAATATGGACCAGGTGGCAGGCATTGCGGAGATCCAACTTTGTGAAGATCTTCGCCGCCTGTAGTGACTTGAAAGCAGAGGACATGAGAGGAAGAGGTCAACGGTTCTTTATCGTGATGGCGTTGATACCCCAGTACTCGATGCAGGGATGGAGCCCGCTGTCCTTCTTGCCCACGAAGAGCCACCCCGCCCCGGCTGGAGAAGAAGAGGGACGGATGATACCTGTGGCCAGTGACTCCTGTATGTATTTGTTCATGGCCTCCCTCTTGGGGTGAGAGAGAGAGAACAGGCCCTGGGTGGTGTCGTTCTGGGCAGGAGGTCAATCGCGCAGTCGTAGAGGCGGTGAGGCGGCAGTAAGGTGGCACGGGATTTACTGAAGACCACCCTCAGGTCCAGGTATTCAGGTGGCATGGAAGACAGATCAGCTGCCTCTCTCCTCGGGGCATCGGTCAGAACAGCAGGAACCTGAGCATCTCGGAGACAGTGAGATAAACAGTAGGGGCTCCATTCCAGGATGCGCGGTTGTTCGCCCAGTCCCAATACCCAAGGATTGTGTTTAGTTAGCCAGGGGTGACACTACGAGGAGAGCTGATAATGTAGAACACAATCTACACTCCATACAGCATTTACACATCCTCAATTTAGATCCTGCAGATGCCGGGACTCAAACTTGCAATCCTTTGTTCAAGAGCTTGCATATTGCATATCAATGCCAAAAATCGCAAGAGAAAATGAAATCTACACATGGAAAATGAGGAGCCGTGTGCACAGCCCGAAACTCTGTGTATGCAAATTGTTTTGCGGCGCAAGTAAAGTCTGTAATTGAGTACAATTTTGTAGCATTTGAGGAGAAATCCGGGCTTCGAGCGCACACATAACCTGAACGAGCGCGCAAAACTGTTATCCGTGGACAGCTACTGCTCTTGCTCACGGTTCTCTTTTCTGCTTGTGCAACTATATTTTCTTTTTGACACTGGTGGGCGGGGTCATAGATTCAGTCGGTGTTCTGTCGTAGTTGAGGGGCAGGGCCAGCGAGGGGGAAAACAATGCCACGTCTGTCACTGTTATAAGTAGGGATACATCGTAGATAAAGCTAACTATCGTTGTTATTTTATTATAATGTCCGAAAATTACATTGACACGTTGTTTCCTAAAGATACTCGAGTATTGTCCTTATGCAGTTACAGTCAGTGGACAAATTATCCAACTCAGTGGCCTCTGGTATCATTCCCTGACATCCTCTTCTGTCTTATTGAATCCCCTGGTAAGGAACCATGTCAACTACATTATGATCCAGTGGCGTACCGTCGGCTGTAAAATAGGCCTTCTGTAACCTTACCTTAATACGGATATTAATCCCAACCTTTTTCCATTTACAGTTCTTAATTATCAAAAAAGCAATTAACTGAATAAGAAATATCAATGAATAGAGCAAGTTTTTCTGTGCTAGCATTTTTCTTTCTGTCATAAAATGTGTAGCACTGACTTATTAAATATGGAGTGTTGGGTAATAATGTAAACCTGGGAACCTAAGGTATACTGTATTGTATTGACTAGCAGTTGCAGACTATTTTTTATATTGCATATCTCTGTATGTCTCCCCACCTTGGCCCTAGCCAGCTCCAACAATCAACCACCCATTTACATTTCTATAGTGTCTATAACATACCACTGCTAATGGCACATTTCTGGTTGGGTGGGCCTAAACCAGTTGTCTCCAGACATGCATGTGTATTCACTGTATCAACCCTTTTCAATGTAATGCTAGGAACTGTATTTAAACCACACACACACACTTCATTTCTTCAGAGATATTCTCAGCACAGCCCGTATGTTCTGAGTGTGTCGCTCCCTTGCACATTGTAAATAAACCTCAATTATCTTATGAGAAGTCGTCAGTGTGTTCTTCATCGTCCTGCATTTGATTCCACGGAAGGGCAACAGAATCCTAACAGTAGGCTATTGATAGCTGCAGCGCTGCTGCAATTTTCGATATGTAGGGTATTGATAGCTGCAGCACTGGAAAAAGCGGGGTATGGGCTACAGCATTAGACTTGTTTCCGTTTATTTAGTTTGAGTAGCCTAACAATCAAACAATGAATTCGCTGAATAATCAAGACCAATATGTAGCCTATGATTAAGAAATGACAACAACTTGATTGTTTAACAAGGATCAGGCAATAATCTGAATGTGTTAAAGAATGTAATTCATTTTAAGACGGCACTCAAATTAGTCAAAGCAATTTAAACATGAGAAAGCTTATTTAAAGAGGACAACCACTTGTCTCGAACTGTTGAGCGCAACGCATAGCCTATTTAAGGATAGAAAAATTCATTTACAACATTTACACATGGAGTATTTAAAAGTCAAATCTTCGCATTATAGGCTAACACGTCATCATGTGGATATATGAAAATGCAACAAGTTTATGATGCACAG
Source organism: Synaphobranchus kaupii (assembly GCA_029718625.1). Classification (NCBI taxonomy): domain Eukaryota; kingdom Metazoa; phylum Chordata; class Actinopteri; order Anguilliformes; family Synaphobranchidae; genus Synaphobranchus; species Synaphobranchus kaupii. The sequence continues at coordinate 25,795,846 of CM056386.1, forward strand.
AACAATATTGCTATATCAAAATAAATTGGTAGCCTAATAATTTACGTACTGGTCTTGGTTATTAAGCGAATCAATTGTTTGATTGACAATCAGTCAAAGTAGACGGAAACAGACTGAGAATGATCATCTGTTAAAGGTAAGATTAGGCTACAGAATGCCTATTTTGCAGCCAACGGGAGCCTACGCCAGTGGTTCTCAACCTCGGTCCTGGAGTACCCCTGGGTATGCTGGTTTTCATTCCAACCACAATTGCAATCTCACAATTTTAACAAGTTGTTATTTTTCTTATTAGGTGCTTTTTATTTTTAGAGGGATTATTTACCCTCTTAAACCACTATATGTGAGAAGTAGCTATGTATGCCATGAAGAATTTGAACATTTGTTTGTAGAAGCAATGTTAATGATGTCATTTTCTGGGCTAGTGCCATTAGCTGTTGTTAGCCACAGGTTTCTTGGCATAAAAGAATGGTGCAAATCCGGGTTTTTAAATCTGTTTGCCATGCAGTAAGCCACACATCAGCTTTTTGGCATATCGAAAAAGCGCTGCAGCTATCAATAGCCTACATATATAATAAGTCAGTGCTACACATTTTATGACACAAAGAAAGATGCGAGCACAGAAATACTTGCTCTATTCATTGATATTTGTTATTCAGTTAATTGCTTGATTGATGATTAAGAACTATAAATGAAAACAGGTTGAGATTAATAGCCATATAAAGGTTACAGAAGGCCTATTTTACAGCCGACGGTACACCACTGGATCATAATGTAGTTGACATGGTTCCTTACCAGGGAATTCAATAAGACAGAAGAAGATGTCAGGGAATGATACCAGAGGCCACTGAGTTGGATCATTTGACTGTGACTGCATAAGGACAGCACTCAAGTAGCTTACGGTTTGGTTTATTTTGCCATTTAGGAAACAATGTGCCAATCAAATTTTCTGACATTACAAAAAAATAACAACGATAGTTAGCTGGATCTACGATGTGTCCCTATTCAGAACAGTGACAGACGTGGCATTGTTTTCCCACTTGCTGACCCACCCCTTAACTATGACAGAACACCAACTGAGTCTATGGCCCCGCCCACCACTGTCAAAAGAGCAGTAGCTGTGCTTGGATAACAGTTTTGCGCGCTCGTTCAGGTTAGGTGCGCGCTCAAACCCTGGATTTCGTATGGAGTTAGATAGCTGCGGAAACATTTCATAAACATAAATTGAGATTCGCAAATGTAACTCAAATTGCAAATGTAAATTTGAATTAGTAAAATGAGATTCGCAAATGTAAACTAAAATTTATGGAAGTGTAAAACTGATTCGTGTACGTAATTTTTTTATCTGTAAGTGCGAAACTCATTATTGGAGTGTGCGCTCTATTCTCTACATACATGCATTTTGTCAGTATAGTTGGCACCAAAATAGAACTGTAACCGTCATTTGGAATTCGTAAAGAGAGCAACACAAAGTCTCAGAAACAACGTTTCCAAAAGAAAAGTTCACAGGTTTTTACAATCAACTGCACGCATATGAAAGCTTCCACTAAGGTTCCACCCGCGTTAGCATAGCTAACCAACTAATTTGCAAACTATGACTGGAGAACAGTGGTTGGCTATACCAAATTACCAGGTACCGGTAAGGCGCCAGAGAAAGCGCTAAAATCGTATGCCAAATGGAGATAGAAGACATAATTAATTACGGGTGGGCATCAGGCCCGGTTCTAGACTGTTTTGATTGGGGGGGCATGAAGAGATGTTGGTGGGGCTCAAAGGGGAACAAAGTAGCGGGGGGTCTGGGTTTCCAAATTTTGAGCCTTTTAAAACTTATTTCCTGCATTTCTACACAACCTCACACAGGGTATTTTCTAAAATAAAATGTTTAATCTATCGGAGAGAATCGCTGCGCATATAGCTGCCCTGGACGAGTTGGAATCACGGTCGGGCTTGGAGGAGTTGCGCGCTGAATAAGGACATGATGACCTCTGTCTACCACCGGCTGACGGGGTTGTGCAGCGGTGATTCTCTAGCGGTTGCTACACGGGGGAATTGAATTAGAATAGGGGTTCAATTGGGGGGGGGGGGGGAACGGGAAAAAAATCTGAAACAAATTTTTATTTTTTTAAAACACGTAGGCTAGCCTACTTTAATCCATATCAAGAGCCGATGTAATGGCCTTCTCATGAGCAAGAATAACCAGGTTTTGCTTTCGCCCATGCAACATGGTATGGTGGAAGGGGTTAAAGATGCAAGATAACTTGGAGAAATAACTTGTTGCAGATGAAACCGATAATATCCAATTTTCAAACGGTCACCTGCACATTTTCTCCTCTCGCTGAGATTACTGTTTTTGTATATAATCCCTGACAAAAATAAGTGCAATAAACAAAAACTTAACTAAAGTTAAACTAACATTTAGAACACTAATTTGCCTTGCCCTATGTGTGTGCAATCTGAGCCATCAGAGTTCATAGTTGTCATGGCAACACCCCTCCCCCTCGGTATGACACACGAGACTCCGAGAGACACTCTGTGCAGCGGACGGGTCTGCTTCAGAGCTCTGTGTGTTTGTGCTAGTGGTGTGTCGTTCGCGAACGAGTCGGCTCTTTGAGCCGGCTCTTTTAGGTGAACGTTGGGAGCCGGCTCGCATATCTGAAGAGCCGATTTGTTTTGTAAATGAACACAAGACAAGTGCTTGTGGTCTTGGTGGAACTTTTATTCGTTTTTTTTCTTCCATCTGTAATCACAGAGAATAATTTTTAGGCCAAAAATTCATAAAACCACTATAAGAAAATAACATTAATAATAATTTAAAAACAAGTTTAATTGTTGGTCAGTTTAATTGTTCTGATGCTGCAGTTTTGCTCATTTATTTTTTTATGCATTTATTTATTTTTCTTTGTTATGACGCAATATTATGTTCTATTTTATGAGTGTCTCTTTTGTTTTGAAATGTTCAACTACTCACTGTGTTTATTGTGCAATTTATTTCAAGACGTAAAAATGCCCTACTTTCAATGCACATGTGTAATAGCGTCTTACTGTTTTTGCATTTATTTAAATCGTTTTTATAACAAACAAAATGCAAAATAACGTTGTTTTGGTAATTAGTAGGTAGAGTAAGATTCCTTTGAACAATGTAAGTTATAGATGTGCACAAACACCAATCATAGGTCAAAATATCGCTAACTTTGGCCGATTTTGAAAAACCGGAAACGCTACTGAATGAAGAGCCATTTGGGAGCCGAAAGAGCCGGCTCTTATTGGTGAGCTGAGCCAAATGATCTGACTCACTGAAAAGAGCCGGAATGCCCATCACTAGTTTGTGCCTGAACACGACGAGAAGAGGGGGTGAGCAGTGGGAGACTTTGGAGGCGGGCTGTAGGCTGCCCACCCAATCAGAAGTTAGAAATGGTACTGGTATTTTCTGTGCTATTTTTCCATTGGCTGTACAAAATGTATTTATTTTCTTAAATTTTGATTGGGTGGGCAAGACGCACATTTGGGTGGGCTGAGCCCACCCCTGCCCATAGCTACCGCCGGCCTTGGTGGGCACCTCCGTGCCTGAAAGACTGATGCACGGGTTCCCAGTGCCAGTTCACTCGTAGATTAGAATTAAATATTTTCTATGTAGCTCAATAGGCTTTCACATCCTAAATTGTCATTCACAAGTTTATCAACAAATTTTGCTAAAATGAGATGGCATAAATGGCAGGGCTAATTACCCTTATGGAAAAAGAATATACTGCAGTATATTGTAAATATATCAAAATTATCGTCACAATATATTTAAAATATACTGCAGTATATTACATTTCCATACTTTTTTTTAGTTACGCGCGTAAACATAATATTAGGCTACTGACGTTTTTGTTTCCCATATCATTCAGTTTGTTTAGGAAACGCAATCTTCAATGCTTAACATTATCCCATGTCCTTTCAAAAAATACAGTCAAGCCGGAAAGTCTGAACACTCCTTTCACCTTCTCCACGTTTTATTACGTTACAGACATATTCTACAATAGATTGAGTTCATTTTTTGTCTCAAAATTCTACACAAAATAGCCCATAATGACAAAGTGAAAACAGGTTTTTAGACATTTGTACAAATTTATTAAAAATCAAAATGTAAAATATCATATGAACACAAGTGCGCACACCCTTTGATATGACACCCAAAAGTGAGCTGAGGTGCATTTTGTTTCCACTGATACTGCTTGAGATGTTTCTACAACTTAATTGGAGTCCACCTGTGATTAATTCAATTGATTGGACATGATTGGGGATTGCCAACACCTGCCTATATAAGGTTCCACAGTTGACAGTGCATGTCAGAGCAAACTCCAAGCCATGGGGTCAAAGGAATTATCTGCAGACCTCAGAAACAGGATTGTGTCAAGGCATAGATCTGGAGAAGGGTACGGAAAAATCTCTGCAGCTTTACAGGTCCCAAAGAGCACAGTGGCCACCATCATTCGTAAATGGAAGAAGTTTGGAACCACCAAGAATCTTCCTAGACCTGGCCGCCCGGCCAAACTGAGCAATCGGGGAAGACGGGCCTTGGCCAGGGAGGTGAGCAGGAACCCGAGGGTCACTCTGACAGAGCTCCAGCGTATCCTTGTGGAGATGGGAGAACCTTTCAGAAGATCAACCACTCCACCAATCAGGCCTTTATGGTAAAGTGGCCAGACGGAAGCCCCTCCTTAGTAAAAGGCACATCACAGCCCGCTTGGAGTTTGCCAAAAGGCACCTAGAGGACTCTCAAACCATGAGAATCAAGATTCTCTGGTTTGATGAAACCAAAGTTGAACTTTTTGGCCTGAATACCAAGCATCACATCTGGAGGAAACCAAGCACCGCTCATCACCTGGCTAATACCATCTCTACAGTGAAGCATGGCGGTGGCAGCATCATGATGTGGGGATGTTTTTCAGCAGCGGGAACGGGGCGACTAGTCCTGATAGAGGGAAAGATGAATGCAGCTAAGTACACCGAGATCCTTGAAGAAAACCTGCTCCAGAGCACTCTGGACCTCAGACTGGGGCGAAGGTTTACCTTCCAACATGACAACGACCGGAAGAACACAGCCAAGAGAACAAAGGAGTGGCTTCGGAGAAAGTCTGTGCATGTCCTTGAGTGGCCCAGCCAGAGCCCAGACCTGAATCCAATTGAACATCTGTGGAAAGAGCTGAAAATGGCTGTGTACCGACGCTCCCCATCCAACCTGACGGAGCTTGCAAGGATATGCCAAGAGGAATGGGCAAAAATGTCCAGAAACAAGTGTACCAAGCTTGTAGCTTCTTTCCCAAGACGCCTTGAAGCTGTAATCGCTGCCAAAGGTGCAGCAACCAAGTATTAGGCTAAGGGTGTGTACAGATATGTAACCCCTAAATAACCTATTTTTGTCAGTAAAATAAAATTGCATATTTTCTAAAAACCTGTTTTCACTTCGTCATTATTGGCTATTGTGTGTAGATGTTTGAGGCAAAAAATGAACTCAATCTATTGTAGTATAAGTCTGTAACGTAATAAAACATGGAGAAGGTGAAAGGAGTGTTCAGACTTTCCGGCTTGACTGTATATCAATTCCACGGTTCCTACTTCTGCTATTAGCACAAGACAAATCATCTGTTTGTAAAATATTAATATAATTGTTAAAGATTTATTTTTGGTTTGGCAGGGGCTAAATTACATACAGGTAACTACACCGTGGTGGCCTGTAAACTGGAATTTGTTTCAGAATGAAGGCAAACTTTTTTTTACTCTTGTAATTAACATAAAAGATTGCTACTGCTTTGCACTGTTCGCTTGAGCTAAGCTGTCGAGCAGTGTAGCCATGGGTAATGCTTGATATAAAAAAGAAATGATGGCTCGAACCGCAATAGCACTACTGTGCAATGATGTTTATTTACAGTGCCTCCCAAAAATATACAGACTTTACGAACAATGCCGAATATTCAGTGATAAATTTACACAAAAATAACAGATACAAATGTATACAACTATAGAACAAAATGAAAAAAAATTTACAGGCTACCTGGCGCCTACTATAACGCCATACTACCTCTCCGTACACAATCAAAAATCACTCTCCCAACTACTGCTGCTGGAGCTCTTTTTCTACTCGTAGCCCCTCCTACCAGAACATACCACCAAATATGGCTAAGTCAATTTAACTCGCAAAAGTATTTAGTACAGCACAGAATGCATAAACAATAAACATCTTAATTTATTTATTTTGTATGTTTGTATAATTAACAAAATTCATAACAATAACAAAGTAAGAACCATTTACTTTAATCAAAACAATTAGTGTCGGTGTCTCCCTCTTCCGGGACTAACACACAATCACTACAAAGCCAGCCCAAGTTGCCATGGCTCAGGTTTGGGGTCCTTTGCCGCACGCGAGAAACCGGAAGAGCACACAAACAAACACGCAAGACAAACATATAGACAGAGCGCTCCTCCAACAAACCAGTTCAAAAGCTTGAAGCTCCTTACCCTTGTCTGGATGGTGCACCTCATAAGTCACAGGCCCCATTTTCTGGGTAATGGTGTAGGGTCCTTGCCACTTGGCCAGCAGCTTGCTCGTCACCGAGGGAAGGAGTAGTAAGACTTGTTGTCCAGGTTAGTACTCACGTTTGCGGGCATACTGGTCATACCACTTCTTCTGGGCCTGCTGGGCTTTCTGGAGGTTTTTCATCTGAACACATACTGCACAATCCCTCTCTCTGACTGTGTCGAAGATGGTGCCGCCCAGGTCTTCTTCAACAGGTCTAGCAGCCCCTGGACAGGTCGTCCGTACAGTAGTTTGAAGGGTGAAAACCCAGTGGATGCTTGTGGTACCTCTTTGTAGGCAAACCGAAGAAAGGGTAGCCATTTATCCCAGTCCTTACCCGTGTCTACAAAAAACTTCCTCAGCATCTTCTTGAGGGTCTGATTAAATCTTTCGACGAGACCATCCGTCTAGGGATGGTAGCGAGTGGTCCTAATGGCAGTGATGCCCAGCTGCTGATGGAGTTGTCTCATCAGTCGAGAAGTGAAGTTCGTCCCCTGTTCCGTCAGGATCTCATCTAGAATTCCCACTGAACAACTGCACAAGGGCACTGATTACCTTCGGGGTGGTGATTGACTGTAGTGGGAAAGCCTCAGGGAACCTAGTGGTATAGTCGCAAATGACCAGGATGAATTGGTACCCAGCGGTGCTCTTCTCCAGAGGTCCAACTATGTCCATGCTTATGCATTGGAAGGGCGCGGAGATCACAGGCGGTGGGTAGAGAGGGGCTCAGTCAGACCTATGGACAGCACTTGTTTTCTGACAGACAGGGCATGAGGTGCAGTATGTTTGGACATCAGTGTACATGGATGGCCAAAATAAATGGGAACTCATCCTCATGTAGGTTTTTTTGTGTCCCGCCCATGGTGTGGTGTGTGTGAGGTGTAGTACTAAAGGCCTGCAACTTGTAGGCACAACTAAATGGTTGTCATTGTCATCTGCTCCACGTACATAGAGAACACCATTTTCAATCACAACATGTTCCCCACAATGGTTCATGTTTTTGGTATTTCCCTCAAAGCCTGTTCAAAGGTTTCAGAGATACGTCAGACATTTGTAACATACCAATGTTTTCATGTACTTACTTTCCACTCACTGACATCAAGACCAGACACATTTACCTCAGGCAATGGAGCACCTAACTGTTTTTCAAGGTGTTGCTGGCGACGTGTTTTCCTTAGCCCTTTGGTTCTGCCCTGTCTATCACACAAGTCTGGCAGAGGCTGCAAACCAGCTTTTGTTTGGGCTCTGGAGACCACAGGACATGACACATGAACATAGGTAGACCTTCCACACATTTTGTCATCTGCAAGAGATCAAGTAACACTGGAAAATCTCTCCTTAGGATCATATCAGCAGGTAAGCACTCAACCACTCTGACATTTAACAGGTACATTTGCTCTAACTACCACTGATCTCTGACATAGGGTGACATTTCTGGTCACCATGCACACACTGAATCAGGTCATAGTTAATGCTGCTGTCTGGAACATGACACTTCTTGATCAAATACATTGAACGTCCTGTATCAAGTAGAGCTTGAACCATCTGACCATTAACCACTCACAGGGCTATATACAGAAGAGTTACTACCCTGCTCACACCCAGGACTATCTCCCTCCCGTGGAACATAACAGAACCCACTGAGCTTAGGTTTACCCATCGGACAAACAGAGGCCTTATGCCCGGACTGCTGACAGAAAAAACATATTAACCCCTGGCTGGTAGTATGTGGACCACTGTCCTTAACTTCTCCCTTCTTAGCCCCTGTCCCCACAGAGTTACCTCCAGTGTCCCGATAGTCTTTGCTACCCCTGAGAGTTGATGAGTAGGGTCACTGTGATCCTCGTCGGGCATTAACGTACTGCAGGGCCAATTTTGCTGCTGTCAGTCCGGTGTCTGGCTCGTGTTCCTTGACCCAGGTCCTGGTGTCATAAGGATATCATATGTACACAAGATAATAGCCTCACCTATCTCTTCCTTGGTGTGCTGCTCCAGTCTAATCCATTGTCGGTAGAGCCCCCTTAGGCGATGGTAGGTCTCGGTGGGTATCTCTCCAGGTGGTGTTGTCCTCTCACGAAACCGCTGGCGGTAGGTCTCTGGCGAGATGTCAAACTTCAACATCGGCGCATTAATGATTTGGATGACCTGGGTCTCCCACCAATCTATATCTTCTACCAAAAGACATAGTGGAGAGGGTACTCAATGATTTTGTTCACACGTTTGATGATGCATTATGTATACATGGAGTCCAGTGTGGGGAGCCTGTGATCTTTGATGCTCTGGAGATGATTCTGTCCATGTCCTTTATTGTGTGCGGTGGTGTATTTCCATACCAGACGGTGATTGATAGGATGTTAGTTAGGATGCTTTGGATGGTGGCTTTGTAGAATTGAATGAGAAGACCTTTCTTAACTCTATGTTTTTTCAGTTGGCGGAGGAAGTAGAGTCTTTGTTGGGCTTTCTTTATTAGGTGGGTACAGTTGAGGTTGCTACTGTGTGTTTCAAAGAACTTGAAGCTGGTTATGGGGATTAGTTCATTGTCGATGAGGACAGGTGTATTTGTTGACTTTTTTGTTCTGAAATTGAATATGATCTTGTTTGTCTTTTTTGCGTTCAAGACCAGGTCATTTGCCTTGTGCCATGCGACTGTCCTATCCACCTCTTGCCAGTAGGCTGCCTCGTTGTCCCTTGATATCAGTCCTACAATGGTGGTGTCGTCTGCATACGTCAGAATCCTGATGGAGTCATTAGTGAAACCCTTATTTCCGGGGTTTTGGTGTAGGGGATTCAGGAGCACACTCATCCGACAATTTCAGGAAGTAAATCGGAAATAAAAACTAGGGCCGTGACCGAAAATGATCCCTGTTCCCTGCCCCCGGTCCACTCAGACCCCTGTCCTACTATGTGCCCGTCCCCTCAATTTAAAAGCAGTTTGCGAAAGAAATCCTGCAAAATTCTTTCCAAACTAGTGAGGACTAAATTATTATTTTTTTAGTTTTATTGAGAATATCAATCAGTTTACATATGACAATGGTCACAAATTGTAGATTATGAATGAAGATAGAATTAACAAAAATAAAAAGAGTAGTTTGTAATATGTCCCGCTCTTGTACGACAAGTTCACTGTAAGAAATTTACAGTAATGTACTGGCAGCAAGTAATCAGTAAGTAGCAATACTGGTATCCTACCAGTAGCAATACCGGTATTATAGTAGCAATACTGAACTCACAGTAATTAGATCAATACTGTAAATGGCAACACAGTTTAGTACTGTGATTTTCCTGGTACTGTATTTTACATTACAGCAACAACTACTTACTGCAAATCATATTACTGTTAATTCTGGTGGTACTGTATTTTAATTCACAGGAACAGCCTTTTACTGTAAATCAGATTACTCTAATTCATGTGGTACTGTATTTTAAATCACAGAAACAACCTCTTACTGTAAGTCAGTATTATTACTTCTCTACCGTTGAAATAATGGTTTAAGTATTTCTAGCTCAAATCGTGACAACACATTACTCAGATATCCTTTAATAATTTGTTTATAAGACATTAACATGTGGATTACAAAATAGCCCTTGCATCTTAATTTCCATATCTTGAATCATCAGGGTTGGTCTTGGCACCTTTAAATTGGAAACAAACCTTTAATTAATTTTTGTAATACAATTTCTTCTTCCATATGTTCTTACATATACTCGCTGGCCACTTCATTAGGTACACCTATCTAGTACTGAATAGGACCCCTTCTTGCCTCAAAGCCTGAATTCTTCACAGCATTGATTAAACAAGGTGCTGGACTGATGAAACTGAGAACATGGGGGTTCATTTCTGAGTTCTTCCATTTTCCCAGTTCTTCGGCTAACCTGAACAGCGGAACTGCATTTGCTGGCATCTGGATTGAGCTCGACAAGGAACTTGTTAAAATATGTTATCAATTACATTTTGTGAAACAGATCTTGGTTGTATGAATATTCAGTGTTTATAAAGTCTACCACAAAGTAATTTTTTAACCTCTGGCAAACACTGATATTTCTAATCTGTGACATGGCATTACCAAAATATTTCAGGAAACACTTAACACGGGTGCATGAAACAAGTCCTAAATAATCTCAGTTATTCAAAATTATAGTTTGAAATATTGTACATAATATACATAACATACATAGTAAACTATGTACATGTAATTTTATGTGTTATAGGCACACTCTTTTGTTGCGCATCTTAGGCTGTGTAAAAAGTGGGCACCAATATGATTGGAGAAACTGGGAAATAATAAATACCTCTGAATTAACTCCAATGTTGTTGTTGCTTCTACCTGGTATTCCAGGTTGAACACATATAAGAAGAAAAGAGTATAGCCATGGCTCTGGAGAAGTCAGCCATAGTAGAGGGAGGGATGACTTTCCTTCCTTCCACTGACAGCATCCACTTTGTGGCACTGTAGATGGTTTTTCCTTCAGGGCAAACATTCACAAATTGTTAAAAAATGACTTGATATTGTTACAGTAACATATTTCCTACAAAGGTACATAACCTGCATCCTAAGAAAATGTTTGCAAAAACAAATCTTGGATTCTGTCACTGATGGAGGTCAAGTTTGTATTTCATAACAGCCATTCCTTTCCTTTTCTTACCAAGGATGCTAATCTTGGGAGTACTGGGTAGGGGCAAATGGGCCTCAGCATTTGCAGGAGTGGTTGTCACCTGCAGTGTGAATTAGAGTGGTCAATTAGTGGCATCTGGTCAATACAGGCATCAAGGAGACTAAGCAGTGTAAGTATGCAAAAACAATGTGTAAAAAGTACAATGAGACACTAGGTTTTGCATTTCAGTCTTGGGGCCTTCATTTTTGTATCTTATTGGTAGGTATTTGTCGCTATAGGGTCATTCCGTGTCAAATCAACCAGTGGTCCCTGCATGACCCTCTCAGATTTTGATGAAACTCCATAATAATAATCCATTGTGTGAAAAATGAACACACACAAAAAATTTGCCTCATGCGACATGTCGTTTCCAAGATATGACCTCCTGAAATTTGCTCAAAACCTCCGTCTTTTGCGAGTCGTGAAAATGCGCAAATGTGATTTTTTCCGACTTTGGTAGCTTATAACTTGGGATTGGTAATAGATATAGAGCTGAACTTGGTATCCTAACTTACTTTCTTCCAAGTTGCAAGAATATGACATCAGATTACTTCCCTTTTCAAGTTATATGGACCCAAAGTAGCCACTTTGTTCAGTCGCACATGTTTTTGGTGATTTTCGAGGTCACCCTGTGCCCATACGAGTGGACATATACATCCCATATCACAGATGTATTATCTATAGGTGTATGTCTATGGTCACAAGCAAGTACAGGCTAATCATTTGTAAAGGAATGACATGCATCCAAAGTTGGGTCCGGGTGAAAAAAAGTCAAAAATACAACCGTCCGTCTCGTCAATGGATCACTATGTGGACAGTTAAAACTTTTTCTGAAATTTACACCAGTTAAACAGATATATTAGATCTACTCATCAACCAAATTTCAGCTTTGGTACTCAAAATCACATTCGCACATTTTCACGACTCGCAAGCGCGAAAGACGGAGGTTTTGAGCAAATTTCAGGAGGCCATATCTCGGAAACGACATGTCGTATGAGGCAAAATGTTTGTGTGTTCATTTTTAATACAATGGATTATTATGATGGAGTTTCATCAAAATCTGAGAGGGTCATGCAGGGACCACTGGTTGACATGGAAGGAGTTGAGTACCAAAACTGAAACTGTCCACATAGTGATCCATTGACAAGACGGACGGTTGTGGTTTTGACTTTTTTTCACCCGGACCCAACTTTGGATGGATGTCATTCCTTTACAAATTAATTGATTACCCTGTACTTGCTTGTGACCATAGACATACACCTATAGATAATACATCTGTGATATGGGATGTATATGTCCACTTATATGGGCACAGGGTGACCTCGAAAATCACCAAAAACATGTGCGACTGAACAAAGTGGCTACTTTGGGTGCATATAACTTGATATGGGAAGGGGGTACAAGTAATCTGATGTCATATTCTTGCAACTTGGAAGAAAGTAAGTTAGGATACCAAGTTCAGCTCTATGTCTATTACCAATCCCAAGTTATAAGCTATCGAAGTCGCGTTTTCACGACTCGCGAGCGCGAAAGACGGAGGTTTTGAGCAAATTTCAGGAGGCCATATCTCGGAAACGACATGTCGTATGAGGCAAATTTTTTGTGTGTGTTCATTTTTCACACAATGGATTATTATGATGGAGTTTAATCAAAATCTGAGAGGGTCATACAGGAACTTTTCAGAAAACTGGTTGATTTGACACGGAATGACCCTATAGGCAATTATTACGAGACTAACTGTGTAGCTTCTCCAGGCAAACTGTAAAATCTGGATCCAAATCCAAATATTAACGTTATTTACACCAAGAGATGGTCTGTTAAACTTACAGAAAGCCACAAATCCGTTCTTCCTCTCGAGTGTCTCCACTGTTCAAAAATCCCCATGCTCATGTGGGAGGGTACAGAAAAAAACAGTTGGAGCACACTTTCCCTCTCTTCACGATGTAACGAAAGAAAAACCTCAAAATGAAAAAGCATAACAAAGGAAACGTGTCCACTTTACATTATACAAGTTTGCTATTGAAACGAACGAGCTGAATATCTAACACTAGCTAGTTCTCTGACATGTGGAAGTCACATGTCCACTTGAGTAATTTAATGTTAACCGTAATGGCATCATGTAACGTTAGCTAGCTAACGTTAGCTGTGTAGCGGCATCCAAATCCAAATATTGTTTACGTGCACAGAGATGTTAATAAACTTACAGAAAGCCACAAATCCCCCCTCTCTCTCTCAAGTGTCTCCTCCGAAAAATCCCCTCAACTAACTTCAGGTAAGTTAGGCTCGGCTACCTTACCAAGACGGCACAGGAAAAAAAAAAACATTGAAATGCGCTTTCCCTCTCTCCATGAAGTAGGAAAATAAACAAGTATTAAATCAAATGTGTCCACTTCCACAAACATACACCCGCTTAAAACACCAACACACTGAAAAAGCTGTGAAAAAAACAAAATAAATAAGCAAACTTTTACAAAATGTATCATGTATAAATTCTTCTCAGCGTAGGCTAGCAAACTTCACTCTGAACTGAAGCAGTGGCAGTAAGAACTAACTGACTGATGTAAGTATTGACCAATGGCAATGACGTACCAACATAGCCGTGCAATATATAATATTTTTAGCTTTATTTGTATAGCCACAGCCCCGCGTTGGGCACCATTTTTGAAAAAATAGTTGAACTAGCATGGAGGGCTTGGAAGTCAATAGTTTTCTATTATAAGCTATTTTAACTTTATACACACGAACGATCATATTACTATGCAAAACATATAACATTAGCTTGGCACGAACGATCATATTACTATGCAAAACAAAACACATAACATTAGCTTGGCACGAACGATCACATTACTATGCAAAACACATAACATTAGCTTGGCACGAACGATCATATTACTATGCAAAACACATAACATTAGCTAGGCTATTGATACTATGGAAGTTTTGCACAAATGCAATAGCCAACATAAATAACGCTCCTTCACTTGCACCTGGCAGGCAGAATAAAAACAGGCTGGGTCGAGAGTGAATCACAACCTATTTTTATACAGTCTATGATCACGACACTGAATGAATTGAATAAATTCACAGCACGTAGGATATTCGCCCAACACATTATATATCAGTCATATACTGTATATGGTTCCCTTTATAGTGGCCTGTATGATAAAACACAGTTAACGCTGTTTAAATAGTGCAAGGCCTAATCATGTTTTAATATTTCCATATTTTTATGTCTTTGTTAGTTATTACATTACATTTACATAACAGGCATTTAGCAGATGCTCTTATCCAGAGCAACTTACACAACTTTATAGCATTTTTTACATATTATCCATTTAAACAGCTGGATACTGAAGCAATTCAGGTTAAGTACCTTGCTCAAGGGTACAACGGCAGTGTCCTACCTGGAAATCGAACCTGCAACCTTTCGGTTACAAGGCCAGTTCCTTAACCATTATACTACACTGCCGCCGGTTTTAGCAAGACATGGTAAATAGGCCTACTATGCTGTTACTGGAAATTGTAGTTCTCTACAATCCCTTGCTATCTAATAATTATCTAGTAATGGCTAGCTAATGCATTAGCATATATTTATGTTAGCAAATGCTAGCTACGTTCAACCACAGCTGTAGCTTGATACTCATGTTATAGCTCCTGGCAGACAGCTAACTTAACGTTAGGCTATTCATTTTCAATATTAATGGTCCAAAGTCCGGAATGTCACTTTACGTGCTTCTTAAAAGGCACATGGCGCGCCGTTTTATAAATCAATGTTTTCAGCGAATATAACGTTACATTTCACACGAAAACTGAGTTAACTTTAACTTACTTAACACTTAACCTATTAGATAGGTTAATAGGTGCAATAGATGTTTATTTTACGGCTTTTAGCCTGAAAATTGCTCAGAGGGTGAGAAGAGGTGCTCTAGTAGCTCAATCAGATAAATTGTGTCATCAGCAACTCGTTTTCTACGACATGGGTTCAAATCCAGCTCAAGATAAACCTCAAATGCCATTTTCTCTCTCCCTCATATTTTCCAGTCTCTCACTGATTACTGTCCAATAAAGCTGAAATGCCCCAAAAATATATTTAAATGGGACTACATATCACCATCTCCTCTGCAGCTGAAGAATAGGCCTAAGATCGAATATAAGATTTTATTCAAAGTTATGCTTTTGAGATAGATATAACATTAATTTGAATGGTGATCATTTGATATAGCATATTCATGCATTCCTGTAATGCTAGTGTAATGTGAAGGGGAAGTTGCACAATCAAGTTGTAGGTATGTTCTGAGGACTTGAGGAAGTCAACATTATGACATCCAGGGAACGCATTGCAATGTTTGTGCCATTTACGGGATGTTCCTGGAATGTTCTTTTGTTATCAGGGAGGAACATTCCCCCAGACTTTTCTCTAAGCATAAGAGAAACCCAAGAACAAGAATGTTCCTCAGAGTCCCCACAGCAATGTTAGCAATTAACCTTTGAATGTTCCCAAAGTAATGTTCTGTAATGACATTACAGGGCTGTATAAGGAACATTCTTTAAAGATCCCAAATGTTCCTCGTTATCTGGGAAGTCTCCAAAACCCTGCGCAGTCCATGTCAGCGACAGGGCCAGAAATACAGCCGATGCGTAGCTAGCCAGGCTGCCCGTAAGCCAAGTTTAACATTCATGCATTGAACATTACCACCTCGTTTCTTTTGGTAAACTTGATTTTAGGAAGCGGACTCCTGGCCGTTTTAATCCACACCTTATCCCTGTATTCCAGTGAGTGGAATAGATTTTGCAAAATAAAATTTGCCACGTCCCCCTCCGTTCTTTCCATTCTGCCTATTGTTAGCGAACTAACGTTAGTGAAGTTCGCTCCTTCCAAAAGGTTTCAACGTCCGCTAGCTCTAAAAAATTGAAAAAATCTATACATTTGCACAGCTATCGCAAAACACACTTCTTGTAACGTTCCGTTCCCCTCCTGTCCTTTTCCGTGTTTTCCTTGTTTCCCTCCATGTCATGTTGGATTCCCCTGTCCATGTTTTCCCCATTGCTGCAGGCTGGGCGTTTCCCTTCTGTTTGTCTCTCGGTTTCCCACTTTGGTTTCCACCTATCGCTTTCCCCGCTCTTGGCTTTCATTCCGCACCTGGTTTATTGTCAATCACACTCAGTTACATTCCTCACGTGTTCGCCTTTGTTTTCAATTTCACTCCCCTACTTAAACCCCCGTCTGGCTGCTAGTCGGCGCCAGTTTGTTGTCTAACCTACGTAGTGTGTTTCCTGGTCGTCTGGTTATAGTGCGATATTGCTGTATGCTTGGTTGCGGACTTAACCCCGTCAACTTACAGTCTTTCTACCCTCCGGTCTGGTTACTATTCAGCCCTATCATTTACTGCATGCTTTGTTGCTAACCTGTCTCCCTCTAATTACCAGCTGTTCCTGCCTCCACCAGTCTGTAGCTGTTAGTCCGTGTGTTTGTGTGTTACGGTGCCTCCAACTCCAGCTCGCATTACGGCCGCAGTTGGGTGTCTGCCTCGCTATCCTGCAGTGGTTCCTGTCCGGCCGAGGCGAATCCCATTGCCGCGGTTACGGTCCCAGGTTCCTCAGCAAACCAGCTACCCCAACCGGCTCCAGCTGAGCTCCGCCACACAGCTCTACCCAGCCGGGCGCTGCCGGCTACCTACCTCAGTATCCAGCCCTGTACCTGTTGGACCTCTCGGTCCAGTTCCAGTCCAGTTCCGGTGCTACGTGCACCTCCAGTTTAAAGTCCAGTTCCGGCTTGGAACAATCCTGTTGTTCCTGCTGTCCAGTTCCAGTTGGACCTCCCGGTCCAGTTCCAGTCCAGTTCCGGTGCTACGTGCACCTCCAGTTTAAAGTCCAGTTCCGGCTTGGAACAATCCCGTTGTTCCTGCTATCCAGTTCCAGTTGGACCTCCCGGTCCAGTTCCAGTCCAGTTCCGGTGCTACGTGCACCTCCAGTTTAAAGCCCAGTTCCGGCTTGGAACAATTCCATTGTTCCTGCTATCCAGTTCCAGTTGGACCTCCCGGTCCAGTTCCAGTCCAGTTCCGGTGTTACGTGCACCTCCAGTCTAAAGTCCAGTTCCGGCTTGGAACAAACCCCGTTGTTCCTGCTATCCAGTTCCAGTTGGACCTCCGGTCCAGTACAGTCCAGTTCCGGCTTGGAACCCTCCTCCTGTACTCAAGTCCAGCTCCGGCTTGGAGCAGTTCGTATTGAACTTTCTCACCCTGTGTAATACTGTGTTTTATTTTCTGTACAGCTTTGGGACTACCCCAAAGCTTAATAAAAACCCCTTGCTGTTAAATCTGCCTCCTGGTCGTTGCACTTGGGTCCAGCCCGTATTTGGTTCGTAACAGAACGAACTGGCCAAAAATCATGGATCCAGCCGACCTGGAGCAGATTCACCACGCCTTCTCCTGCCAGACTGCGGTCAGCGACCAACAGGGCCGTCGTTTGGATGACGTGTTGGAGGTGCTGAGGGGCATCACGGAGCAGGTTGCTCAGCTCACGCTTCACCAGCCTCTTCCTCGGGTTCCTGTGGGACCGACCCCTCCAGCTCCTGAACCGCCTCCCGAGGCTCCGGTTCCCTCGCCTAGCCGGGAACCCAGAGTTCAACACCCTGAATTATACCGTGGGGGTCTGGGGAGGTGCCGCGAGTTTCTGATGAAATGCGACATCGTCTTCCGTATGCAGCCTACTTCCTTCGCCTCCGACCCATGTAAAATCGCTTTCATTATGAGCAGCCTGGGAGGCAGTGCCCTGGAGTGGGCCACCTCTATTTGGGACAGCCAGGCTCCCATGTGCAACAACTTCGCGTCCTTCACCTCGGAGATGCGGCGCGTCTTCGACCACCCAGCCTGTGGGCGAGACGCTACCCAGCGCCTGCTTCAGGTTCGACAAGGCAGCCGCAGTGTTGCGGAAATGGCGATCCAGTTCCGCACCCTCGCTGCGGAGTCCGGATGGAACGACACCTCCCTTCAAGGGGCGTTTCGTCAGGCCCTCAGTGAGGAGCTCAAGGATCAACTCGCTACCCGTGAGGAGTCCAACTCCCTCAACAGCCTCATCAGCTTGGCTATAGCCATTGACAACCGTCTCCGTATCCGGGCGCGTGAGTGAGGAGGGAATCCCGGTCGTCATCCGCTCTCCGACTCTTCTAGCACTCGTCAACACTCCTCCTTTGCGGGACCGAGAATCTCTGCTGTGGTGTCCGAGGAGGAGCCTATGCAACCGGGCAGAGTCTCCGTGGATGCTGAGGAGCGCCAACGTCGGTTCCGCACCAGGTCTTGCTTTTACTGTGGCAAGGTAGGCCACCAGATCGCCTCTTGTCCCATTCGACCAAAAGAGACGGCTCGCCAGTGAAGCTGGGCGTACTGACGAGCCCTATCATTCCCGACCATGCTGCCCAGAACCGCCTTGTTTTCAAGGCCACCCTCCTTTGGAGGGACAACTCCGCTTCATCATCTGCCCTCATCGACTCCGGGGCCGATGCGAACTTCATTGACATCTCCTTTGCCAGGAGGGCCGGCATCCCCACAGAGGTCCTACCTTCCCCTATCACTGCTCTCGCCCTGGACGGTAGGAGCCTGGGGTTAGTGACTCACTCCACCGTTCCCTTACAGTTAATTTTATCAGGTAATCACCGGGAGACAATTCAACTTCTCCTCATCCACGCCAAGCAGTCCTCCATGGTCCTGGGTCAGACTTGGCTACGCCTCCACAACCCTCACATCGACTGGCGAGCCGGTCGTATCCTGGCTTGGAGTCCCCACTGTCTAGCCAGCTGTCTTCGCTCTGCTCTACCCCCCCCGGGGGCCAAGTGTGACCGTTCCAACCAGCCTGGACCCGACCTAACTAACGTTCCTAGCCAGTATCATGACTTATCTCAAGTTTTCTCCAAGTCACGTGCTCTGTCTTTGCCCCCTCACAGGCCCTACGACTGCTGTATCGACCTCCTGGCAGGCGCTAAGCTTCCATCTGGCCGCCTTTACAGTTTGTCGGGTCCGGAGAAGCTGGTCATGGAGACGTATATCCACGAGTCCCTCGCGTCGGGCATAATCCGTCCCTCTTCGTCCCCGGTTGGTGCAGGGTTCTTCTTTGTAGGGAAGAGGGACGGTTCTCTGCGGCCCTGCATCGACTACCGGGGCCTCAATGAGGTCACCATACGTAACAAGTATCCCCTTCCTCTGGTTAACACCGCTTTTGAACCCCTCTCCCAGGCAGTCACATTTACCAAGCTCGACCTCCGCAACGCATACCACCTGGTGCGGATACGCGAGGGAGATGAATGGAAGACCGCTTTCAATACCCCGTTGGGCCACTACGAGTACCTGGTGGTCCCGTTCGGTCTAACTAACGCCCCAGCGGTCTTCCAGGGGATGGTCAATGATGTGCTTCGGGACCTACTGGGCAAAAGCGTTTTTGTATACATTGACAATATCCTAATTTTCTCCAAATCCCCTCAGGAACACATTCTCCACGTCCGGGAGGTCCTCCAGCGGCTACTGGAGAACCAGCTCTTTGTAAAGGCCGAGAAGTGCTCGTTCCACGTTTCCTCCGTCCCGTTCCTCGGCTTCATCATTGAGGAGGGCAGTATCTGGGCGGACCCTGCCAAAGTCAAGGCGGTGACAGAATGGCCCCAACCCTCCTCACGTAAGCACCTTCAACAATTCCTCGGCTTTGCTAACTTTTATCTTCGTTTCATCCGCAATTACAGTGTTATTGCTGCCCCCCTTACCAAGCTCACCTCCACCTCCATTCCCTTTTACTGGAATTCCGAGGCCCAGTTGGCCTTTGAACAGCTCAAGGTTCGGTTCTCCTCTGCCCCCATTCTGTGTCACCCCGACACTACCCGTCAGTTCACCATTGAGGTGGATGCCTCCGACACCGGTGTGGGGGCCATTCTGTCGCAGCGAGCCGCCTTGGACAACAAGCTCCATCCCTGCGCATTTTTCTCCCGGAGACTGTCCTCCGCAGAGCGCAATTATGATGTCGGGGATCGGGAACTCCTGGCAATCAAGCTCGCACTAGAGGAGTGGCGTCACTGGCTGGAGGGGGCAGGTAATCCCTTTATTGTTTTAACAGACCATCAGAACCTAATTTATATCCGGTCAGCCAAAAGGCTTAATGCCTGTCAGGCTAGATGGTCTCTGTTTTTTGCCCGGTTTAATTTTTCTGTTTCATTCCGCCCCGGTTCCCAGAATACCCAGGTAGATGCTTTATCCCGCATTTTTTCCCTCCCCTCCAGTCCTGCTGACCCCGAGCCCATTCTACCGGCATCCTGTGTTGTGGCTGCGGTCTCCTGGGAGATCGAGGGGATCGTGAGGGCCGCCCAGGCTTCCCAACCGGACCCCCGCAGTAACCCTAACACTTCCATGTTTGTGCCCAATTCCGTCCGCTCCCAGGTCCTTGAGTGGGTTCACGCCTCCTGTCTGGCTTGTCACCCAGGTGTTGCCAGAACTGTCACCCTGGTCAGGAGGAGTTTTTGGTGGCCCACCCTCAAGGGGGATACCCGTGCCTTCGTCCTGGCCTGCCCTGTTTGCGCCAGGAGTAAGGCATCCCACCAGCCTCCCTCCGGTTTCCTCCACCCCCTCCCCGTCCCGGGCCGTCCTTGGAGTCACATCGGCGTTGACTTCGTCACCGGTCTGCCTTTGTCAGAGGGCAACACTACCATTCTGACAATTGTGGACCGGTTCTCCAAGGCGGTCCACTTTATCCCTCTCTCTAAGCTCCCGTCCGCCCTTGAAACTGCGGAGCTCCTGGTGCTACATGTGGTCAGGCTGCACGGGATCCCCTCCGACATTGTGTCAGACCGTGGGCCCCAATTCTCCTCCCAGGTATGGAAGGCGTTCTGTGTGGCCCTGGGTGCCTCAGCTAGCTTATCCTCAGGTTTCCATCCCCAGTCTAACGGCCAGGCAGAGAGGGCCAACCAGGACCTGGGGGCCGCCCTGCGGTGCGTCACTGCCCGTAACCCCGCTTCCTGGAGCCGTTTTCTCCCCTGGGTAGAGTACGCCCATAACTCCCTTAAATGCGCATCCACAGGGATGTCCCCCTTCGAATGCTCCTTTGGGTATCAACCTCCCCTCCTGTCTGCCCAGGAGGCTGAGGTGGCAGTCCCGTCGGTGAGGTCTCACCTCCTCAGATGCAAACGCATGTGGAGACTTACTCGCACCGCACTCCTCCGCTCCAATTCCCGTTCCCAACGCCTGGCGGACCTTCACAGGACCGCAGCCCCGCAGTATAGGGCCGGTCAGCAGGTCTGGCTCTCCACAGCCAACATTCCCCTCCCCTCTTCTTCCAAGAAAATTCAACCCCGTTTTATTGGCCCCTTTTCTATTATTTGTTTAATCAACCCTGTGTCCGTTAAGCTTTCCCTTCCTGTTTCCCTCAAGGTCCACCCGGTCTTTCACGTCAGTCAAATTAAGCCTGTCGCCTCCAGCCCACTCAGTGCCCTGGCTATCTCTCCTCCTCCGTCCCGGACCATCGACAATGCCCCGGCCTACACGGTGAGCGAGATTATCGACATCCGCCGTAAGGGTCGGGGCTTCCAATACCTTGTCGACTGGGAGGGGTATGGGCCGGAGGAGCGGTCCTGGCTCCACAAGAGCCTCATTCTGGACCACTCTTTGATCCGGGATTTCCACAACCAGTTCCCGGACAAGACTAGGCCTCCAGGTACGCCAGGTGGCGTCCATTGAGGGGGGGGTACTGTAACGTTCCGTTCCCCTCCTGTCCTTTTCCGTGTTTTCCTTGTTTCCCTCCGTGTCATGTTGGATTCCCCTGTCCATGTTTTCCCCATTGCTGCAGGCTGGGCGTTTCCCTTCTGTTTGTCTCTCGGTTTCCCACTTCGGGTTTCCACCTATCGCTTTCCCCGCTCTTGGCTTTCATTCCGCACCTGGTTTATTGTCAATCACACTCAGTTACATTCCTCACGTGTTTGCCTTTGTTTTCAATTTCACTCCCCTACTTAAACCCCCGTCTGGCTGCTAGTCGGCGCCAGTTCGTTGTCTAACCTACGTAGTGTGTTTCCTGGTCGTCTGGTTATAGTGCGATATTGCTGTATGCTTGGTTGCGGACTTAACCCCGTCAACTTACAGTCTTTCTACCCTCCGGTCTGGTTACTATTCAGCCCTATCATTTACTGCATGCTTTGTTGCTAACCTGTCTCCCTCTAATTACCAGCTGTTCCTGCCTCCACCAGTCTGTAGCTGTTAGTCCGTGTGTTTGTGTGTTACGGTGCCTCCAACTCCAGCTCGCATTACGGCCGCAGCTGGGTGTCTGCCTCGCTATCCTGCAGTGGTTCCTGTCCGGCCGAGGCGAATCCCATTGCCGCGGTTACGGTCCCAGGTTCCTCAGCAAACCAGCTACCCCAACCGGCTCCAGCTGAGCTCCGCCACACAGCTCTACCCAGCCGGGCGCTGCCGGCTACCTACCTCAGTATCCAGCCCTGTACCTGTTGGACCTCTCGGTCCAGTTCCAGTCCAGTTCCGGTGCTACGTGCACCTCCAGTTTAAAGTCCAGTTCCGGCTTGGAACAATCCTGTTGTTCCTGCTGTCCAGTTCCAGTTGGACCTCCCGGTCCAGTTCCAGTCCAGTTCCGGTGCTACGTGCACCTCCAGTTTAAAGTCCAGTTCCGGCTTGGAACAATCCCGTTGTTCCTGCTATCCAGTTCCAGTTGGACCTCCCGGTCCAGTTCCAGTCCAGTTCCGGTGCTACGTGCACCTCCAGTTTAAAGTCCAGTTCCGGCTTGAAACAATCCCGTTGTTCCTGCTATCCAGTTCCAGTTGGACCTCCCGGTCCAGTTCCAGTCCAGTTCCGGTGTTACGTGCACCTCCAGTCTAAAGTCCAGTTCCGGCTTGGAACAAACCCCGTTGTTCCTGCTATCCAGTTCCAGTTGGACCTCCGGTCCAGTACAGTCCAGTTCCGGCTTGGAACCCTCCTCCAGTACTCAAGTCCAGCTCCGGCTTGGAGCAGTTCGTATTGAACTTTCTCACCCTGTGTAATACTGTGTTTTATTTTCTGTACAGCTTTGGGACTACCCCAAAGCGTAATAAAAACCCCTTGCTGTTAAATCTGCCTCCTGGTCGTTGCACTTGGGTCCAGCCCGTATTTGGTTCGTAACACTTCTCTCTTTGCTAGCCAGTATGAAATAATGTTACCTAAGGTTAGTAATGTCAGAAAAAAATATGTTCTTTTGCCAACCTCCTCCAAATGAATAGCCTAACAAAAAAATAACTCATACCACCTCTCCTTATCGCTCTATTACACACAATTTAAAAACTACAATTTAAAGAATCTATATATTTGCACAACTATATTTTTATCACAAGTTTTTCTCTCTCTCTCTGTATCTTTCACAAAATCTCCTTACACTCTACATCTGTGTATGAGTCATGACGGCCTTGCATGCATCATGACACTTGATCAACCCCTCCGATACTTTAGTTGGATGCACAGTATGTCAATCTTTTATTCCTAAGGCTAATTGGTCTGACGGCGTTAGGGAGCTTGTCCTCCCCATATATCATTTTTGCAATGTAAAAGATGGGAGAGCAGGAGCCGCTGTATGAGGTCACATTTCAATTGAGTTTATGGAGCGTCTAGGGAGGATGAGAGAACCGCGGTCTCCTGCTACATTTTTCCATTGCACTAGTGGGCACGTTGACTTTTTTTTTTACCATTGGCAAAAAGAAAATGGTGGATTTTAGAAATGGATATGACAGTGATATTTTTATAGAATTTATTTTTTTATATAGTTCAAAATTCTTGAGGAGGACGGTTCTCCCTGTCCTCTATGGCTGAGCCTCCTCTGATATATATATACACTACTCACAAAAAGTTAGGGATATTCGGCTTTCAGGTGAAATTTCAGGATGAACCTAAAATGCACTATAACCTTTACAGGTGAAATTAATTTGACCTTCTCTAAACTTTTGAATGCACATGTCCAACTATTCAATGTTTCAGTACTTTTTGCACAACTTGCTGTTCTCTAACAAGGAGCTGAACGGCAAAATTCACAACAGGTGTTTGATCCATGAATCGATCAATAAATTTCCTGGTTCAATTAGAATTGGTATTTAAACAGTCCTCTTCATCATGCTGTTCACATTTTGACATCATGAGACCAAGACGACACCTAACAATTGATCAACAGTACCTCGCCATTGCGAGGCTTCAAACAGGATGTTCTCAGAGGGAAGTGGCCACTGAGCTTAGAGTGTAACAGAGTGTCATCAGCAGGTTGCAACAGAGATACAGAGAGACTGGAAGAGTCACAGAAAGGCATAGAAGTGGACGTCCTTTGGCCACATCCCACACTGATGACCGCTTCATTGTGAACAGTGCCCTGCGGAACCGGATGATGAATGCCACTCAACTCCAGGCACATTTAAGGGAGGTGAGAGGCACCCAAGTGTCACGTCAGACCATTCGAAACCGTTTACATCAGCGTGGTCTGCGTGCTACACGACCTGCAAGGGTACCTGACCACACCACCAGGCACAGGCGTCATCGTCTTGCATGGGCCAGGGAGCATTTACGCTGGACGAGGGACCAGTGGGCCTCAGTGCTGTTCTCTGATGAAAGTCGATTCACGTTGAGCAGAAATGATGGCCGCCAACGATGTTGGAGACGTCAAGGAGAGCGCTATGCATCAGCCACTGTTGTCACCAGACGACCCTTTGGTGGTGGCGGTGTTACAGTGTGGGCAGGTGTGTCTAGTCAATACAGAACTGCCCTACACTTTGTGAATGGTACAGTGACAAGCCCATACTACCTGAATAACATCATTAATCCAGTCATTGTGCCCCTGCATGAACAACACAGGCCTAATTTCATCTTCATGGACGACAATGCTCCAGCTCATTGAGGTCGCATCATTAGGGAAAGGCTGCTGGAGACTGGGGTACCTCAAATGGAGTGGCCTGCACTTTCTCCAGACCTGAATCCCATAGAAAACCTATGGGATCAGCTGACTCACCGTGTAGAGGCTCGTAACTTTGTACCCCAGAACCTCAATGACCTGAGGGCCGCCCTTCAAGAAGAGTGGGATGCCATGCCTCAGCAGACAATAAGTCGACTTGTGAACAGCATGAGACGTCGTTGTCAAGCTGTAATTGATGCTCAAGGGCACATGACAAGTTATTGAGACATTGACATTTTTGTTGTGGTATACCCACCACTGTTGTTGGCTTTTGTTTCAATAAATTGTTTGAGATGAGGAAATCACCATTGCATGCTTCTACTTAAATGCCCTACTTTCATGATACGTATAATATCACTGTAGCGTGAACTTACATTTTCCATAAATTTCACCCGAAAGCCAAATATCCCTAACTTTTTGTGAGTAGTGTATATATATATATATATATATATATATATATATATATATATAAAGTGCATTCAGTGTTAGGACAGTGACACATTTTTTGCTGTTTTGGCTCTGTACTCTAGCACATTGGATTTTAAATGGAACAGTGGTTAAATTGCAGACTTTCAGCTTTAATTTGAGGGTTTTTACATCCATATTCAACTGTGTAGAAAGTTTTACACGTAGTATGCGATTTCATAGTTTACTGCTTCAATCTTGTAAAATTCAGCTCTCCTCCATCAAAGGTATTATTGCAGGCATTCAATTCCTGCTACTCAACTCCTCATGAGCCTCTGTGCATGACCAATGCCGGCAACATCATGCCCAGCCCTTGGTTTTGTGTAAACGTCAGGGGCTGCCCGACACTGCTCACTAGTTCAGAATTGTGCAGCTACCATTGCAGCTCCTAAGGTTCCAGTGGCACACACAAAGCTATGGCCAGTGGTCGTCAGCTGCTTTTGATTGTAGCATTGTAGATTGTACAAAACCAAGATCATCAATCAAGCTCAAAAGATGATGAAAAGCCCGCTTCAAATTCAAAAGCCTGGTGTTAGCATACAAGGCTGCTAAAGAAGCTCCACAACCATACCTTTAGGCCTTGGTCCAGCTCAACACCCTAACCCATGCTCTACGTTCTGCTGCCACCGGGCCCTAGCTCTCCCCTCCCTGCAACAACATGGGCATCGCTCCTCCAGGCCTCAACTCTACTCCCTGCTGGCCCCCAATGGTGGAACGATCTGCCCATCTCAATCAGGACAGCAGAGTCCCTCCATACCTTCTGACACAACATGAAGTACAAAACATGACCACAATTTACATAACATTAATATGTCCCAAACATTATGGTACCCTAAATTGGGGGGCTAGGTATAAAAAGTGCTGTAATTTCTACATAGTGAAACCAAAATACATTAAAATACTGAGAATCTGCACTTGATTTTTTTCTTTAATCACATGTGATTGTTTGATAACAAATTTATTCAAATCAAGAAAAAATATGTCTTTTTCCCAAACATTATGGAGGGAACTGTATATATGTTATATACAGTGCCTTCCATAATGTTTGAGAAAGACATATTTTCCAGCTTTTGGAACACCGAGAGTGCCACGAGGATAAATAAATAAAATAATAAATAAATGTGGGAAATATAAAAATGAAGACAAAAAATTTTCTGAAAATAAAATGAACAAATACATCTGCCAATTAGTATAGAAATATAAATGTACATGCAATTAATACATTTTATAAAAAAAGAACTGAAAACAAATTTTGAACATATTTATTAATTTATTTATGTATACATAAATAAATTAATACTGTCATATATATATATATAGATATATTATATATATTTACTGTCATATATATATTTTCATTTATAAATCTGTTTCCGTATATATTTCCCTATTCACTTCTGCTTTCGTGATGTGCACAATTTGTCAATCCACTATGTCCGGCTAATTACTTTTAAAAATTAATTACTAATTTTTTTTCCAACCTTCCATGTGTTCATACCTACAATGCGAGCAAGTGCATTAATGGAGAAGTCCATTTCACAAATATTGAAAGAAACGTTGGACAGGTTTGGATGCCGTTGCCACACCACCACTAGTTCTAACCAGTGTACCACTAAGGGACAGCTATATTGTATGCAAAAAAAATTCCGGTTTAAAAAGTAATATTTTTCTGGAGAATGATATCCATTAGTTATTCACACCCCTGTGTGCACCTCCCTTCACAAGGGCAACATCACTGATCCGTTTTGTGTTGTGTTAATACTGAGGGGGATTTCTGACCAGTATGCTATCTGCGTTTGTGGACTACCCTCTTCAGCACTACACTCGACCATTCCGCTCTGCTGCAGCAAGGTGACTTGCACTTCCTTCCCTCTGTGTGAACGGCTCTTGCTCGTCCCGACTGCGGAGCTTCTCCACCCTAGCTCCCCAGGGGTGGAACAAACTCCGGATTCCTCTATAGACTGCTCAGTCACTACCTGCTTTCCATTGTGGTCTGAAGACACACCTCTTCAGACTCTACCTTGACTGACCCACTAATTTCGTACCACTTTAATATATTACTTGCATCTCCTATCTTGGTTCTCGAACACTCTCATGTAGCACTGTTACGACCTGAAACCCACCAGTGTTACAATAACCAAGGGGTAGAAATGGTCGAACAAGAAAATGTGCCTTGAAGTAAATAAGCCAGTCAAAGAAAAGCAGAAACAAATTTTATCAAAGCTTGCGGGATCTCAGCAGCAGCAGTAAAACAAAACCAGAGGAACCCCATGAGCTAGCTAACTCACCTGGGGCCCTATCTTACACCCGACTCTAACCCAAACGCAAGTGTCTTTGCTGTCTTACACCCGGCACTGGGCTCATTATAATGCCTAGTGCTCACGTCGTTTAAATACCATGTATTCTTGCGAGTGAACTGGGCGTGTTGGTCTTAAGATGAGGAGTGGCCAGGATTATTTTTGGCGTATTGCTATCTTGAGCCAGCAGAAAGCGCTTGCACTAAAACCACCACAAACCTGGTCTAAAGTCATTCTTAGCTGTATGTACGTCATAGGCTAGCTTTACTCTTTAAAGGATAAGTTCGCTGTTTTGGACCTTGGACCCTATTTGCGGTCTGTCTTCCATGAACCTGACACATTGAGTCCATATTTTCGCTGATCGGTCCAGTATTGAGCTAGCTACAGATTTCCTGTAGGCTCTCACTGGGCTACAATAGAAGTCAACAGGGCAATTAGAAATGTTATGGAAAAACAACGATAAATGTGCTTTCATGTACAATAAATGAGATGGGAAGCTCAGGGTGTATTGTTACCGGTCTCAGTATGCTCTCCTGTGAAATGTATCTCAATCCGAACATTTTTACGTGCTTGGCATGGCTTGGAAGTAAGCATTTCTCTGTTGCTTTTTTCGCTGCTCCCGCGGAGTACTATGTGTCGGGGGTGGGGGAGCGGGAAGGTGTGCCGGCCGTTTACGAAACTATCTATGTGAGCAGTCTGCGTTTGTTTACCTGCAGCAACGTAGGCTACAATTTCCACAAAAAAACTTGGATGATGGATGACTATAATGATTACGAAGACGAAGAATTCGATTTTGACTTTGACGTTACTGGCATGGACACGGAACTACAAGAGATGGATGATAAGAGAGCAAGAGAAGAGAGAGAGGCTGAAGTTGCGCAGGTAATGTAAATTATTACAAATGATGATTACAAACACTGCGTTACAAATAGTTCTGCTGTAGGCTACTAGCTAGTAAACTCCAACAGGAGGTCAGGATTTGTGATCAACTGCTTTTCAAGCGGCCTCTCTACAACGCAGCTAGACTGCGGAAGTTTACAGTGCGAGGTAGTGCGGTCGGAGAAATAGTTCTGTTTCAAATGGAACTGTTGTTTCAACGTTCGGTTTGCGTTTGCGATAGCCTACATTTCACAGGAGAGCATACTGAGACCGTAAGAATACACACTGAGCTATAAAAGCACATTTATCGTTGTTTTTCCATAACATTTCTAATTGCCCCGTTGACTTCTATTGTAGCCCAGTGAGAGCCTACAGGAAATCTGTAGCTAGCTCAATACTGGACCGATCAGCGAAAATATGGACTCAATGTGTCAGGTTCATGGAAGACAGACCGCAAATAGGGTCCAAGGTCCAAAATAGCGAACTTATCCTTTAAGCGTACGTGGTTTGCTGTATGGTGTAATTGGACTGGTCATATGTCTTTGCTGCTTCAATGATTAAGATTATTTAATACATTTATACGCGAACGTGGCAAGCAACGGTGGAAAGAAGAGCGCTTATTTCACGGTTGCTCAGGTTTTGGACGTGCTGCACCGCAGTGATTTGGAGGTGAAGAAGTCAGTCCTCCGGCATAGCAATGACTCTGTGGCATGGACCTGTGCCTGGACATGTAAGTGTTTTTAAAAATATATAATACAAATTATTATTATTGTTATTAACATCATAATTTTCATAATCATCAACAGTATGGAGCGCTATTATCTAGAGTATTTTTAGTTTGGCGATAAATGGATTCTCGCTGAAGTTCGCTAGTTAGCTTCCATGTTGTCACAGGCTGGAAAGGAGCTCATGGTCTGCTAAGGGGGTTTGTTTTGTAGCGTTCATTCGCAGATTTTTTTGTGTAGCAACCAACACAATGGATAGTTGTTGAATTCACGCATGAAACTACATCCATTCTCAGTACTTTATTTCACGGTTCAGTCAAGACATTACAGTATTATAATAATGTAATTTAGTTTGTGCAAGCTGACAAACTAATTCATAAATCCTAGTTAGCTACGATTGCTAATTATGTTGGAGCTAATATCAGACGTACTGTGGATGTAAGATTTTTTAATGTATATACTGTGTGTATATATATATATATATATATATATATATATATGTGTGTGTGTGTGTGTGTGTGTGTGTGTGTGTGTGTGTGTGTGTGTGTGTGTGTGTGTTTTATATATATATATATATATATATTTTTTTTTTTTCCACTTAATTGTAATACTTGCCATATGTCCTTTTGAGATAATTGGTGTTCTCATTTTTTAGTGATTCTACTTTCTAATGTACTTGAATCTGTCTTTTTCAGGGATGACAGTGAAGACACCCCTCCCCCACCTGACACCTCTGTCGTAGGAGGTGGTAACAGACAGGTTTGCCAAATAAAGTGATGTGTAATTCATTACTTTTGCTGTAAAAAGTCATGTTGAAGGCTTGTTATAGATAAACCTGTTATTCTGCTGGCTTATGGGGCTCTGGTAAATCTAATTTTGAAGTATAGTGCCATTTTAAATGTAAAGCAGATTTGTTGGATAACATTAGAGTAAGTCATCCTTTTCGGAGAGGTATTTGGGAACTTTTGGGCATGCTTTGTAAGAGAATACCCTCATACACATAAACACAAAACATGTGTAGATAAATTTTCTTCACATTTTGTATTACGAAACTGTTTTAAAAGAAAAATAAAGTTTTCTGATGATTGACATGCCTAGACAGAAAGATATGCACGTTTTATATTTGGATAGATTTTGGGACACCTGGACACCCCGTTTTGGGAAAAATACCAATGGATAGGGAAAGCCTGTAGTTATCTTGCCCAAATTGTATACACAAATGGAGAACATATTAGTGCACTAGTATAAGCAATTATGGCTTGCTCCAGTACTTTGAAGTTGAGATATTCAGTGATAAACTATAAAAACACAAGGCGTTTTTGTACTTTTTTTTGTATTCTTATGTGTATTTTGTATAAACTGTATGTGACCACTTTGACATAAATTTATTCTGTTCCAAATTTCTGAATGGTACAAGCCTCTTCTTTCATTCAAGCGTTCAACCATGGATGTGCAGTGAATAGTTTTTGAGATATTGGCACTTCATTGACACTAGTAAAAACTAGACGAAAATTGGGTAAATAGGGTTAAACACTAACCAGTCGTAATATTAACACTGCACGCTGATCTCAACACACACACATCGATAAGCTTACGGCTATCCCTTATGTGTATGGTAATGGTTCATGCGCCACCATTAGCAAGCTCCAGCGAAAGCTAGTTTCAAACCTCCCTCCATTTTAGTTTCTTTGTTCTCTCGGAACACGTGTCCGAGGCAACCCCCCACACGCAGGAGAACATGGAAACCCCCACGTGCGCGCACACACACACACACACACACACACATAGTTTGTTATACATTATAGTAGTTAATCGTGCTTTGCTCTGTTTGGTACTTTGTGTTCAATAAACTATTACATTTTCCAAGATTGTCTGTATTAATGTTGCTCTTGTGTTGAACTGAGTCAGCCAATGCTAATCGCAGGGATTCCCCAAAATGCCTTCACCTTCTAGCTGGATCATTTATATTAATTCAGTATCAACTGAGTACATAATATTGTGATTTTGCCAAGATAATCATTAATGTGTAATTGTATTGGCAATTAATTTATTAATTCAAGTTACCCATTTTTAGTTTATATAAATTTTATGAGACTGATTTATTATACAAAACCATGCCACCAGTTGTATAAGGATGGTAGTGGCGTATTGCAGTTCATAAGTGACGCCCCGTGTATAAAAATATAGAGGTATATTCCCTACATTTTTGGTGGCCCGCGTGCGGACGCTGATGATTCAGAAATGTTACTAATCATCTTGCTCAGTGCTATCAGATTCGTATGTGTTACCTACACCTATATTTGCCAATAATTCCTATAATCTTCTGGGGGGACAATCTTCTGTTACGGGACAATGGCTATCCATTAAAAATGGCAAGCACACTGGCTACCAATTTGCAGGAAAAGTTTGATCACTTCCATGACTTCCCAATCGTGGCAACTAGCTAGCTAGCTAGCTAGCTAGCTGAATAGATAGATCACGCATGCAATCATTTATTAGTTACCTGCTCGTCAGTTGTTTTCGGTGCATGAAGAAAAACAGGTGATGGCACAGCAGTCTCCTTCAGTAGAGGGTGTCCCGCCCGTCCTTTTTTGATTTTCACATAGTCATCCTCCGTGAAATGGTCACTACAAACTTTTTTAGAGTCTCAATTGGTGACATCCATGCAAGCAGCAAGAAGCCACAGCTGTTTTCTTTGTTGATCTTCCACTGGAAATCGGTGAAAACTTTCTGGTGCCCATTTTATTTGCATGATTTGAACAACCTTGAAATACACACTGAAATACCATCTTACCTGAACATTAGCTAACAATACTACGAGTCTGATTCTTTCACATGCGCGATATTGTTTTTGGCCGGCAGAGCTATAGGCTACTTTACGTTACCTAGCTACTAAACTAACACCGTACTTCCACGGAGAATTTATGTGAGCACAAAGTAAAAGATTCAACGATAGTTTGACTTATGATGGTATAATCACTGAAAATAACCCCGATAGACTGTCGTCATATTTTATTTGCTTTGGGTGCACCTTGGAGTGTTTAAGTGCGTTTGGTAGTGGATGCTACTAGTTTCCTACGAGTTGCGCTAGCATTAGCAATGTGTGTATGTCCAAAAGAAGGGACAGCATGGAATTATCTGAAAATGGTTTCCATCAATCAACTACATCATGGGTAAGTCGTAATTGAGACATTATGTCCAAAATTCCGAACTAACCTTTTAAAGTTCAAATTGAAGAAGAGGCTGCATCATTCAGGAATTTCTGAATGGTCACATACAATAATACGCATAATGACAAGTTAGCCACAGGGTGCAATTACAGAGCTCATTCACGTGTGTTCAATTTGAAGTTAATTTGATATTTATAGAGGAAGGTACATAAGACAGACTACGCTATTTTAAACAAGCGCAGCCCATTTTAGCTATATATGCCTCATGCTTACGTCCATTTAAAGAAATGTGCTTACGTCAAAGTTAAAGATGACGTCCAAGTACTTTTTTTTAAATAAATGAGGCCCCAGGACAGCATACCTACAGCTTAACATACTATTTCAGGGGTAAGTAAAACAATATACATTTTTAAAAATGGGTGAACTAGACCATTCACGTTACACGTTCTAGCGAAAACTACAATCCGTCAGTGAAAATGCATCGGTTTTTCACTCATTTCCCCCCACCTCCACCAAAGAAACCCAAAAGTGATGTCACTGCATTAGACCTCTATGACATATCCTGACAGCTGTTATTGTTCTTTTTTATGCATTATTTAAATTATATATATATATATATTTTTTATTTTTATTTTTTATTAATCCCCTTGCATAGTAGCCTTATTATATTGTGTTGCCAATGTACACTTTTTGGGATAGTCTTGGGTCACTTTCAGTGACAACATTGTTCTCTCATTCTAAATGGTTATATATTGTCCATTAGAATAGATCTAGCTATAGTAGTTATATCATTGTGTAATTCTATTATTATCTATAACTTAACATGAATACTGCAAATGTTAAGGAAACGGAACAAATTAATAGAAAACATTAGTTTATAGAGTTACAAACAGGGCTAGTAACATTTCAGCTGGGGTTGTGAAAATTTTGGTCTACTAGCCCGGCTTGCTAGTGCCAAAAATCCTTAAGATCCACCCCTGATATTAACCTTTTGATGCGTATGGTCAAATCGGTGTTACAGAGCTTGAGTGGTCCCTGAAGCGTAACACCGGTGTTATTAGAACACAACATTAGTACATCTGTTTACGAATGATGCAACTTTTCGGTTAAACCTCATTCTTTCTAGGACTAAACACACTGGGACCCTCATAGTAGAGACTGTGGTCTGTGGCTAGGGGTCCGTCATAGTAGACTGTGGTCCGTGGCTAGGGGTCCCTCATAGTAGACTGTGGTCCGTGGCTAGGGGTCCCTCATAGTAGACTGTGGTCTGTGGCTAGGGGTCCGTCATAGTAGACTGTGGTCTGTGGCTAGGGGTCCCTCATGGTAGACTGTGGTCCGTGGCTAGGGGTCCCTCATAGTAGACTGTGGTCTGTGGCTAGGGGTCCCTCATAGTAGACTGTGGTCCGTGGCTAGGGATCCCTCATAGTAGACTGTGGTCCGTGGCTAGGGGTCCCTCATAGTAGACTGTGGTCTGTGGCTAGGGGTCCCTCATAGTAGACTGTGGTCTGTGGCTAGGGGTCCCTCATAGTAGACTGTGGTCTGTGGCTAGGGGTCCGTCATAGTAGACTGTGGTCTATGGGTAGGGGCCCCTCATAGTAGACTGTGGTCCATGGGTAGGGGCCCCTCATAGTAGAGACTGTGGTCCATGGGTAGGGGTCCCTCATAGTAGACTGTGGTCCATGGGTAGGGGACCCTCATAGTAGAGACTTTGGTCCGTGGCTAGGGGACCCTCATAGTAGAGACTTTGGTCCGTGGCTAGGGGTCCCTCATAGTAGACTGTGGTCTGTGGCTAGGGGTCCCTCATAGTAGACTGTGGTCCATGGGTAGGGGCCCCTCATAGTAGACTGTGGTCCATGGGTAGGGGCCCCTCATAGTAGAGACTGTGGTCCATGGTTAGGGTCCCTCATAGTAGAGACTGTGGTCCATATCTAGGTACCCACATTGTAGAGACCATGGCTAGGGGCCCTGCCATTTGGGCAGATTTTTTAATTAGTGATATCATTTTGTGAAATGCATTGAACATATATGCGGTACTTTGAAAATTTCGGGCCCCTCACAGGGCCCCAAGTCCATGGGCCCCAGGGCATGTGCCCCGGTTACCCGGTCCATAATACAGCCTTGATCAAGCCTCATGCGTGAATTGTCAATGATGGAAAACTCGCGCGCTGCAATAGACGGACATTTGAGTTCTAAAAATGCGCTTCAGATGTCATTACAATACAGCTCTCTAGGCCTACAGCCTGTAAGTAAATAGAATGGTTTTGGCTGAAAAAAGTTCAAAACCTTGTCCAGTGAATATTGCATTTATTGTTTTTCAAATAGCCTAGGCTACAGCGAATTTGCTGTGCATAAGGTTTTTTCAATAGCATACGGTTAAAAAACAGAGATAAATGTCACCATATTAACTGAACTTGAACCGTATTCTTCGTCCTTCATATTTTTAAAATGACAGTGACAAGGTTTCCATCCTCTCAGCTTTTTAAAACCCAGCTGATTTCACCTGTTATTCCATAACTGAACAAAACGATTTTAAAGAGAACTAAGCGTCTAATTAGAAACGGAAAAAAATTGCAGCATGTTACACAATTAATTCACAATTAATTTTAATGCCATTCTCTGGATGTGCGCTTTAACTTCATGCATGAGCAGGTCTGTTTCCCCTGCTGTAAATCACACTTTGCACGTTCTTCCTGGGAAAGTGGATTGTTTAAAAGCATTAGCCTCCGCCACGAGTAAAACAGGTTGGTCACATTTCCATAAGCAGGACATTATAAAACAAGGGAAAATATGCGTGAACCTATGGGTTGCCAACCTGACAGCTTTATTGTATTTAGACAAAGCGCTAAGATCGCCAAGATAGAGCCCCAGATCTTAAATTTATTTTTAAAGCTATTTATCTCACCCGGAAAACAAAACTGTGCAAAAGGAAAAACAAAGTCTTCTGCAGGTTAGCTATGCTAGTCTGGTCTATTCCTTTGTTTTAAAAAGGCAACCTTTTAAAAAGTGAAGTGCAACACAGGAAATTTGGTAAATCTGAGTCCCGGACCCCTGACCAGGTTTTATTCTATACTGTAATCCACCGCTTTCCAGACAGTGCACGGACCACAAAGGTAAAAGGTAAAAAATTACTTTTATTGTACAATTCATAAAATATTATACATGTACGCGAGACAAAAGATAATGCCAGTTTTCTTGGTTTTCTGTCTCCCCTCCCACCAACAATAACGCTCTGCCGGACAACACAGGCTCCTTCCCCACAGGTAAGCGTGCCCATTACCCACAAACCACATGGCACACACTCGCCACCATACAACACTCTTAAGCTGTGCAACAAATCGTTAGGACATTATTTAGGGCACACGCACTCGTGACCACCCACACACCTCACTAGCTCACCTCGGGCAGCCGCCTGCCCGGCCCGACTACTTCCAACAAGGGAGTACCAAACACAAACTGACACGTGGGCATATATACAATAACAAAACTTGCAATCACTCTACGCCACAGACGAATATTAAACACCAAGATGTAAAGGGGCGGTTGAGGCAGTTCTATATTGTCAATAATTCACTAAATGATGTGTAGGTAACTATCTTTTCCCTAATTCCTATTATTTTACCACTGAAAAAATTCAAAAAGTCATTACTGCTACATGAAACTTGAATTTGAGGATTAGTTGCTGCATGATTATTAGTTAGTTTGGCAACTGTTCTGAACAGGAACCGAGGATTGTTCTTATTTTCTTGTATAAGCTTTGAAAAGGAAGAGGACCTAGCATTGGAGAGAGCAGGCTTATAATTACTAAGACTCTCTTTTGAAGCTAAGTGAAATACCTGCAGTTTAGTGGAACGCCATTTGCGTTAGTTGACGAGACTTTTGTTTAAGCGCCCGCGTGTGGTCAGTATACCAGGAGGCAATCCTCTTCTCAATTACTTTTTTCTTTTTAATGGAGCAACAACATCAAGGGTTTTCTGTAAAGCAGTAGTTAATCCCTCTGCCAGATCATCGGTTGATAAGGAGCTAGCTGAAATCCACCACAGGTGTCTGCAATTTTCAATCAAGACCCGGGTGAGCAGAAGGAAATGGGTTAGCATACGAAAGAATCAGAAGTTCGCACTCATGGGCCAGCCTACAAATGTAACAGGCAATAGTGTCTTGATAGTGATGTTGTAGTTTGTCATGTCTTACTGACTTAGCCTTAAGACCTAGCCATAGCTTACTGTATGAACTAGACTTGATGTTCATGTCTATGGAAAGCTGCTACTTTATGATAGAACTGTAATTTATCTGACCTGTTTGTCATTGTTTCAATAACCTTCGGTATGCACGTGGTGACTTAACTGTCAAACCACTAGAGATAGGTTCACTTGACTACACCACCTACTTATGTAAGGGAACACAACATGTAGAGTAGGGGAACTACAAACCTGGCATGGATATAGGAAGATATAAAAATAGTTTTATTACAATGAGCTCACAATACGAATTTCACATGACTATTTAAAAACTTTAATAGTACTTCACAGCTGCCAACACCACCCTGCGCTGTGAGGACCCAAGGACCGCCCCACCACTTGCCCGCCTCAACCGCGGGTGCCTGCAGAGGGGACAGTGACGTGGAAAAAAGGGGAAGGGGAAACATGCACAGCATTCCACCGTCAATACAACGGCATGCAAGCTCCACAACCACAGCAAATCAATGTATACGAGTGTGAAAAAACATGAATCACTACCACACCTTGTGGGAAAATTCCCTCTCACCAACACATCGCAGCAGAGAATCAGGCAAAGTGTGGGAGTGCACCCAGTATCCCCGCAGGACAGTGCAACGCTGGAAATAACCCTAGGTTTGGATAAGACTGCAAAACCGTTCGAGAGAGCGTTCACATTTACAATTACTATGCAGGGATACGCTATAATACTCCACCAGCCCAGAACTGGCAGTCAGTATAGGCTACGGACGTGTGGCAGTGCTCACAATGTTAGCTAACTAAAATACTCAGGCACGAATCAAAACAGTTTTTAGTATTAACTCCCTCTAGGAAACAGTGGCTGGTGCCGACACCTTAGAAGAGAGGACAACAGGTTAGCAAGCCACGATTGCCACAAAATAAAGTAAAACAAAGTGCCACAACAGAAACTACATACTTTGCAACCAGTGTTCATGAAACGCGAGCCTGCACTGGTTCACTCCATAGACAATGTTTAAAATTTAAGGTACAACACGCACATTAATTAGCTGAACAAAAGCAAATTACTTTTGGTGGAATGTCATGCTCTCTCCTCACACTCAAATGTCCACTGTTCTTATGTTATTGAAGTGGCAAGTCGCCATGGTGCATTTTTCACCGGTGAAGTGTAGCCTACTGCTCGTTACATGTTTTAATTTTCTGGAACTTTGCTATACTGTTCGTATAGGCTAATGGACCCGTTAACATTACACTATATAAAATGCAACACGCAATGATGTTAAAACGATGGGGAAACATTCTATTTACCGGGATTATTGTAATGGCTGGAACACAATTTTACTAATAGGAACAGTGGACTGGATCTATCAGTTTTATAACATGAGTTCACACATAGCCTACTGATGTTTGCTAAAATTATTGACACCATGCCACCTCTTTAGTGTAAAAAATGTAATTGATTGTGTTTTCTTTTGTATGTCAGTTATAAGAGGTTATGGGTAATTATAAAAAAATATATAGGCAAGTAATAATACCTACTGTAATTATTTGAACCATATATCCACATTTTTAGCAGGGTCCAAAACCTGCATTTGGTTGATGGCCTTAGTGCCCCACCAGGTGGCTTTGTTGCCCCTGTAAAATCAATGATTCTTGAAGGCCATATGGCCTTGTCCCCCAAATGTTGAAATTTAAGGCCTGGTTGGACCGTCCCAGGAGCATTTGATAACCCAAAAGGCATACGGTTATACTCAAAAAGCCCAAAGGGGGGTACATAATGCCGTCTTTGCATTGTCCCTTTCAGCCATAGGAACCTGATTGTACCCACTCCCTAAGTCTATAGTGGAAAACTATTGTGCACCAGTCAGGGCATCCCTAACCTCGATCACCACACACTTATTGTACGGCACTTTGAATAAAAGTGTCTGCCAAATTAATGTAATGTCAATTCAAACCTCAAATAAATCATTTTCAATGGGTTTGAACCCGAATACTACCATAGGCATGGGTGGGTGTGACAGTGGCTAGGAAGGTGAGAAATATGTCTTACAATAGCTGGATTTTCACCTCATTTTAAACATATTTGTATAATTAAGCAGCGTTCTGTCTTTCAGAGCAGGGGTGCACAAAGTAGTTTTTTAGCGATGGCCCAGGGATATCGATCCATACTTTTTGCGACCAAAATAATGAATTAACAACTCACTGCTGACAATAGCCATGTTTTAATAGGCTACCTAAAAGCTAAATGAAGGCGGAAAAGTTACTGAAATTGACTCTTCGCTAAACCCCTCCTCCAAGCGGCGACAGTCCAATCATAGCCTAGCAACCGTTACTAGGCAGTCAACCTCCGTCAAGCTTTCCTAGTTGTAGGTTAGCTTGTCATCATGGTCAAACGGTGATATTAGGGAACCTCCAAAATTGACACTCCTTATCCAAAGAGTTTGGAGGAGGTTGTCATTTTTTTCCCGTTTACAAAACCCAAATCAAACAAGGAAAAATGTAGGCAGTGGATAAAATTATGTCGGTGACCTCATTCACAATTGAACCCCTTGGAGTTTGCGAAGCACATCTAACATTATGTTTGCTCCAAGGTAAAAAGCTAACGTTAGTTAACATCATCGTTAGCCTTATTTTGGTGTTAATAGCTACCATAACTGAAAAAAGCTAGCTACACAATGGTAGCCAATTGACTTAAAATATATCAAAATGAAAATCTAAAAAAATAATAATAATCTATTTCAACAATTTTCAATGGTCTAACAATGCAACGTTAATCACATCCTTAGCTTTGGCTATACGTAACGGACGTCAGCTGTTATAGCTACTGTTTAGGTTAGCTCTATCTAAAAAGGGACACAATAAATTAAACTTTAAAAGAAGGAAAGAAAACCACTGTTCTCTAACAAACATGTTATTTGTTCGTGGGAAGCCAAGTCCCGAGTAACGTTACCCAAACACTTGTTGCTGCTGTCTTGTGCAATTACTGCTGCTGATAGCGGAGCTGCAGTTACATGCCGACCACCTCCAACTAAATTTGGTAAGCTAAAAACATGAAAAAATGCAATAACGTAATGGTCACTAAATAGACAAAGTATTGGACCATTTAAAAGATTTGTGAAATAATATCAAACTTTAGCTTGAGCCATTTAATTTGAAACAGTAAATTTAATCTCACCTCAAATGTGAATTGACAGCATTTTTATTTAATACAAAGGAATGTCCACTTCCGTAGCGTGAAATCAATACTGCGCTGTTGTAACTAGACATTTTAAAGCCAAAGCGAGTGCATCTAACGTTAGCTGGCTAGTTACCACTTGCTGAAACTGGACTTATTTGGACGTGTGGTTAGCTTACTTATATAAAAGACCATTATGTTAGTGTTTGCAGATCTATTTTTAAAACGTTAACGTTCGCTAACATTGAATAACATCAACGTTACCAGACTCCATCTCGTAAACAAACCGATGATAATAACGTCTTCATGAATGAGATATGGTTTGCTATGCTAGCCAAGCCAGCTAGTCCATCTGTTGATGTCTGAATGTTATGTTAGGTTTCCACTGTCACTGTGGTAGCTAGCTAGCAAAAGAGACCACACGCTGTGATGGAAATAATGCTGCCTAGCGTCATAAAATATAGTTTGAATATTTTCAGCTAGCAAAAGGGTAGTAGCCTACTTTCATGGCTGAGAACGCCATGTTTGCTTTGACCGACACAGAAAGCTTGATGGACATAGCAACCGTTACTAAGGGGGGCGGGGCTTAGCGAAGGGTCAATAGGCAATTCATCACAAACAGCATAGTGAAATTAACAGACTTTAAGGCTTTATCAATGAAGCATAATATGGGGAACGTGCGCAAAGCTGCAAGACAGAAAACCATAGGATGAAACCAAACATTTGTTATTAATGTTACATCTCTTTTTGCTGGGATGTAGCTTACTTTATCCATTTCCCAGTGGAAAATTTAGAACACATGTAGTTAGTGTTGGATCAACACTAACTACATGTCAAAGGGACTGGATCGCGATGATTCACTAAAGCCGTTAATATTATGTTGTTGTAAGAGTAATATACAAGTATAACCTAGCTAGCTTTGTAACACAGGCGGCTGCTACTCCTATCAGCTTTTTGGCGAATCAGTGGCATCTCCTGGAGTGCAGTAGGAATGATGTGCCAAAACAATAAAGTAGGCTTTTACGTATGGAAGATTTTTAGTGACTTAATTAAATGCAATCGCTTTACCAACACATCGTGAAATGTAATACATATTTGTGTTTGCTTTTACGTAAGGATGCACATTTATCATGCCATAATTAAAAACAAAATGCATATTGCATTGCATTTCATTGTGTGTTCTCTAAAAACACTCATACTGAAATACAATACGGGGGTATTACTTTTCAACGCCGGCTGCGTGATTTTCGTGCCAAAATTGAAATGCAAAAGAGCCCATTGCATTTAGCTTTGTCAGCATAGTGTGGCGCACAGAACGTGACACAATTCAAAGCAATCCTCATGAACAACTCACTGAAACAGTGCGAAGAAGTCCATCGTCCTCGGTTTAGTGTGTGTGGGTAGCCGAAGCTATCTTGCAAGTGAATCGATTACTTGAGAGTCATGGTGTAGGCCTACAAGGTTTTTTAATTTTTTTATTTTATGATGTATCCTATTAAAACTAATGTAAATGAGAGTCCGGCGGTGGTGAATAAGAAGCCGGCTTGATTCGCAGAGGCTGGTAACTGTGCCTAGCATAGCTACCCACTGGATTTGCGACTGAATTGGCTGGTCACTAGCTGGTTACTCACGTAGGCTACCTAGCCTGGCAACCCACTGGATTGGCAATTTTTATTTTTGTTTGTTACTATTTCTGACTTAACTTGTATC
This sequence comes from Synaphobranchus kaupii, assembly GCA_029718625.1. Classification (NCBI taxonomy): domain Eukaryota; kingdom Metazoa; phylum Chordata; class Actinopteri; order Anguilliformes; family Synaphobranchidae; genus Synaphobranchus; species Synaphobranchus kaupii. The sequence continues at coordinate 25,837,601 of CM056386.1, forward strand.
ATTTGCAGTTTGAGTCTGTAGTATCCACAAGGCAACAGTTCAATTCAAGTGAAGGACTTACAAAATCTAGGCCCTACTAGTTAAGTGTCATATCTCAAAAACTATTCACTGCACATCCATGTTTTAGAGTTCGAATTGAAGAAGAGGAATGTAGGTTATGTCAGAATCGTCACATACAATAGCCTAGATATAGGCTGCATAATATAAGCAACCCATAATGTGGGTGTAGCCTAATGTTTATTCTTCGTAACAGCAGTTGTCAGAGATACAACAATGCACTCTGGATTCAGCGGAGTAAAATCTGAATCCTGTTCTGTGAAATGGATGACTTTAAATACCATTTTCGGGCTTTGTTTTCTACAGGCGGGAAACAGAAATGTATATTCAAAAAATTATATGATTGATTTAAGAAAGCCACTGTCTGGCTCCCTTAAATCAATCAGTCTGTCCATCAGTAGGGGGTCTGAAGGTTCAACTTCCCGTGGTCTAACCAGGAACCAGTCTATTGTATTGCTAATCTAATTTCCTTGGTTGGAATAGGCCTTGATCACTCACTCCCAGCTGCTATTTTATAATTGAATACTATGCCTATCAGTGTCGATGAGTCACTGCTTACACTTACATTTTAACCTGCATTATATTTATGATAAGTTGGTTGATTCGGCCGGTGGCGTGGTTGATTTGTCAGTGTTTGAGTGGATCATATCAGTTTAGAATCTTACACTACGTACGTAGGCTAAAAAGGTTTAAAGGTAGGCCTATGTTTTACAACAACAGAAATGTATTAGCCTACAGCAGCAAGTGCGATTGGTGGTCGCTGTGGAAACTGTCAACTTTGTGTCAACTTTGCTGGAAATTGGCGAACTGTAATAGCCTCTTGAGGGTTAGCCTAATAAGAAAACACTTGTAGCGCCAGACAGGATATTTGGTTCCTAACATGTGTTTATATCGCGGATTTTGTAGGTGAAAAAATTCACTGTCTACTAAACCGAAATTGTAGGCTATTTATAGGCTACAACTTTTTAATATTAAATAGGCTATTATTGTTCCTACATCAGAACATTATTTATTTATTTTTTCATGTAGAAACGGTGCGTTTTATGCATTTATTGTCTGTGACGGTGGCAAGGTGCGGCGGAATTTTGGGAGTTTAAGATAATAATAATAATTTCAGAGAAATATGTAATTGGGACGTCGACAACTACCACTAGGGGGTGACTGTGGCTAAGATATTCCTAACCGGCTTGTCAAATTCTTTGTAATTTTAACCCATTAAAACTAGAAACCCGAGTTTCTAATTAATTACAGTCCAATGATTTCATTTCCACGTTGAAAATCTGTTTAAAAATTTGAATGAGCAAACCCCATCGAGCATTACAACATATGATAGGCCAATTCCACAGAATAGGCATCTTTCTCGGTAGCCCAGTGGTAAACTTCCTGTTTACAAAGCCAGATCTCGGTCTGAATCTCACATGGGGCAGAACTTTTTCTCTTTTGGACAGGGGCAATCCTATTCAACACTGGCTACCAGTATTAAAAATTGTGTCATTGTCCTAGATGAGGTTTCAGATTTATTTTTGATTTATCCAATAGCTACTGCTGTCTAAATGTTTGCTTGAATTTAATGACTTGTAAAAATAAATAATAATACAAAATCGCCAATCCAGTGGGTTGCCAGGCTAGGTACGTACAGTATATGCTACGTGAGTGACCAGCCGAATGCTATAGTGACCAGCTAAGTCAGTTGCAAATCCAGTGGGAAGCTAAACTAGGCACCAGCCTCGGCGAATCAAGCGGGCTTCTCATTCACCTCTTATTTACATTAGTTTTAATAGGATACATCATAAACCAAATACATTTAAAAAACCTTATAGGCCTACAGCATGAAAAACAAGGTAATTGATTCACTTACAAGATAGCTTCGGCTACCCACACACTCCGAGGACGATGGACTTCTTCGCACTATTTCGTCCCCACACCCCACCCACGGACTATGATTGGACAGTTGATTGCAGTTATTGAACTGCTCCGCCTTGTCAGTGACAAAATTAAATGCAATCACAGACCGCTCTGCAGGTCAAATAAATACAATCACGAGTATTATTTTGAATTTTGTGGCCACAGAGCGGAATGCAATTGGCCCCCTTTACATTTAAATTTTGGCATGGAAACCGCACAGCTGGTGTTGAAATGCAATGACAAACCGCTCTGCAGGTCAATAAATACAATCATAAGGATTGCTTTCAATTGTGTCATGTTCCATGTGCCATGCTATGCTGACAAAGCTAAATGCAATGGGCTCGTTTGCATTAAAATTTTGGCACGAAAATCACGCAGCTGGCATTGAAAAGTTATACACCCCGTATTGTATTTCAGTATGAGTGTTTTTAGAGAACATACAATGCAATGCAATGCAATATGTGTTTTGTTTTTAATTATGGCATGATAAATGTGCATCCTTACGTAAAAGCAAATGCAGATATGTATTACATTTCACTATGTAAAGCGATTGCATATAATTAAGTAATTAAAAATCTTCCATATTTACGCGATCATATGAAACAGTCAAATGTGAACAAATGTTAAATAATTTAGATTTTTTTGCATTTATTTTTACAAATACAGTATAGCATTAACATTGGCGACTACCACTTTGTATAGGCCTGATTGCATTGGAATGTAGACTCCACATTTGTTTACAGGAGAGCCAAGTTTGGGTCATATATTAGTTTGTGCACCGCTGCTTCAGAGCTGTGTAGCCTGTTTGAGATGCAATGCGTGCTTCTGACGTTTGGACTGTGGTTTCGCTACCACTACAAAGCATAGACTAGAAAAAAGCTACAAACCAGGCAGCAACTTTTCCTGATAGTCCAGTGTATAAGCTTTATGTCATCGCTTCGTGCAATGAATGATGAGATGTCCAAGTCCATGTTCTCATTTGGCTAGTTTGCATCCGATGCGTCGTCGATATTTGGAGCAGATCAAGTTAATTTCCGGGATCTTTGAGCGTCCTTGCTTCTTTGCGTTCTTGGCTTTGGAACAGAACTTGGCCCGTTATATGACGTCACCCTATTCACAAGATCGTGTTTTTGCAAGTGCCCTTTTGTAGGGACACTGGACAACACGTGCGTCACAAGACCACAAGTCCGTACTTGTGCGGACTTGGCATTGAGAAACACCCCTTGGGTTGCCGGGTGCCAGCTTAACCACCCCCTGCCGCTGATAGGATAAGGGAAATAGGGAACCTATGGGGGTGGGACCCAATCAGTTAGCAAATGCTTTCATCCAGAGTCCCTGTAATTCTACCATCTTGTATTGTACACTCCTGAAGTACAATGTCAGATATGTCATTATGCCATTTCCTTCATAATGAATTACATTCTCAATTGATTCTGGGATAAATTAATTACTCAAAATGCAATTAAACGAATAGTATAGAGTCAAGTATAAATGGACGTCCTTTATTCTTAACATTTGTTTCTTTTCAAATCAATTAAAATTCTTCTTCCTTTTCAGACTTGTGACTCATGGAATGCCTGGACATCTATAAAAAACCTCATCCCAAACAATGGCTCATTGTCTGTTGGTTAATGAGAGATCTTATTTAAGCCCCATGGCTTTGCTTCAATGCTGTCTGCATCCTTTCTCTTTTATTGATGACCTTGTGATTTTTACGATTAAAAATAATCAGTTGAAAATCTAAATCTTTTTTTTATTTGTCCACTGGTACTATAATAGGTCTGTTTTACCACAGGATTAAGTGCACTGAATGTACAGACATTGTTTTGCAAAGACTTCGCATTTGAGTGACATGAGGATGAGGCTTTTTGACCCATAGAATTGGTAGATGTGTCATCGATGACTCTGTGATCTGGACCAATCCCAATGCTGGATTAAAGAACATCAGATTAAAATGATGCTCAAGGAACTGATCAATATGCACCCATCACATACAGTTGGTAAATGAAACAGAAACTGGTGCAAAAGATACATGGAACGCAGTTCTTAAAATGTATCTTATATACCTTACATAACACCAGGTATAGACCATTTTAATTCAGAACCATTCTAGGTGTTCAATAACGCTTTTAAATGTTTGTGAAACCAGCTTTGGTTTAAATAAGCTTTACTCATTTATGCTATTAGGCAAAAGGATTAAATATCCCACAAAACTTTGGCAGTCTCGAAGGGTGTCCCCCCTAAAGCCAAACAGTTCACTTCAGTGGTAATCTACAGCAGAGCCTCGGACACACAGAGCTGGAGACTTCTCCAAAGCTTGCCTGCTCTGAGCGTTATCTTCTCTGAACCCTCTCCCTGTGTTCGCTGTCAGATACCGCTGTACCCTCCCGAAGAGGCGGCGGCCTACACAACCGAGACTAAGCTGGCACTTAATTAACCTTAATTGATTAGAGTAGGTTCGTAAAACTTTTAATCTCTTTACTTCGAACAGACTCACACTCGCATAGGCAGCCCTATCGATAATTCCCGGCGCACCATAATGATCACCTCCCACACTGCTCCGAACCCGGTCTATGCCTGCCGCTAACTATAGAGTCATGGAACATAGATGAACCTGGCATGTGGAGGCGTGAGCCTACGTGTGTCTGTGGAAGTATGAAGCAAAACAGAACAGATAATGAGGTGTTAGCTGAGGTGCGATTCACAGAGTGCACTCTTGGTTAGTTGCATAAAGAACAATTATTTTCAATACTGTGCAGTGGTTAGTGACTGTGTCTATTATTATTATTATTATTATTATTATTATTATTATTATTATTATTATTAATAATAATAATAATAATCCTAATTATTATTATTATTATTATTGTAGGTGTATTAGTAGCACAGTATTAGTAGTATTCTTTCTCTTTTTTTAACCAATTCAATATTTGCTAAATACCAGAAATGTTCAGAAGCTCACCTCACCTTTTTCCATTTTGAACAGTTTATGTGTTGTTTAATTATTTATTTTTTAATAAAAGTCACAGTTCTCTAGCACCAGAAGCACTGGAGCAGACCTTTCACACAAGCAAACAATTGACCAGCCCTCTTTGTGCAAAAAAGCACTGCAAGTTCAGTACAAAAGCACTGACGTTATGCAAGTTCCCCAGCTGTTCCACCTCTAACTCTCCGGAGGCTGAAAAAATCATCTTTTACCTTCATGGTCGACCTCCCTCACCTGACAATGACGTTCTTTGAAACAGAAGCAACAGTGTAGGGGCACTTTAGATGAATGGTACTATGAAGCAGACTTCTCTTTTTATATGCTGTGTGTTTATTTATATAATTAATTTTTTTACAGAGAGCATTGAAGGGGGTACCTCCATCCCTTGATTCTTACTGCCTATCCTAGCACATTATTTCAAATGAAAGCTTAACCTCCTAAGACCCGGCAATTCATTTTTGTCCCCTGTACACTACAAGGGAAATTCAATAAAAATAAAATTTATACTATTTTTGAAAATATTATTTACATTACATTACAGGTGCTCTTATCCAGAGTGACTTACAGAACTTTTTAGCATTTTTTACATTTATACAGCTGGATATATACTGAGGCGATTCAGGTTAGGTACCTTGCTCAAGGGTACAACGGCAGTGTCCTACCTGGGAATTGAACCTGCAACCTTTTGGTTATAAGGCCAGTTCCTTAAACATTATACTACACTGCCGCCCATTATAACTGCAATATGTTCCAAGTCCATTGTATTATGTAAAAAAAAGAATACAATTTTTTTTCTGCTGGGTCTCACGAGTTTAATGCATGGGCCCCAGCCCTGGACCTGGAGGGGCACAGGGTGTGCACATATTTTATACAGCTGGATATTTGTGACCCGACGCAAGCTTGAGATACACGTCTCGCAATTGACCATTTCACAGATGAGGTGAAAAACTTTACAAAATTACTATTTGGTCAAAATTGAGTTAATACCAGAATCGCTTTCCTGAAGATCAAATCTACCATTAGCCTAAATTTCAAATTACAAAACATAGTGTAAATATGTGACATTTTGTTAAATATTGGGACTAGTTAGTCCTCCAGAGTCGATAGACATAAGAACTTTCTTTGACTCAAACATGTTCAAACATGTCCGTCGTTGATATGGTTTTAAAGACAGAGATAATATTTTATCCATCTGTGTGATGCCAAGTAATACTGATACTTTAGTGTTATAAAGTAACTACTTTCATGACAGAAACGGTCGCTTTTTCTTCTTTTCTTTTCCAAAATTAGTTTTTTTTCTTATAGAAGCCTCTGTTGGGGTTCATGGGTAATGTAGTATTTTAAGTACTTAACTAACAAAAGACACAATTTCTCAGAAACAAAGTTGAAACATTCATAACCGATGGTCATAACATCAATCTATCATAACGTTTCGCAATTCAGGAGACTCCTGGGATTCTCTGTTGCGTAATATTGTGGTATATTGCTATGATTAAAATCTATGAATGGGAGAATCTGGCTCCTGTTTAAAGGGCTATTCCACTGAAAAATGGTTTTATTTGTATAAGAGTAGCTGTCCACCTGATTAAAATGAGTACTCAGCCAACTCTCTACCTGTAGTGAGAGCAGAGATATAGCCCCAAACTACTGCGCATAGATCAGGTACCTGCTTTACTGTGGACTACAACGGCCAGAGGCTTCCAGTTTATGGGCAGGTGTTAGACAATGCCAGAGGGGCTGGACATTATTATTTTTCTACAGTCTATGGTTGCTAATAATCCTGGAAGCCGGATACTGCTACTGAATGATAAAAGTTAAACGTTATTGTTGTAGTTAGCTGTTTTAGCTATGTTTGCTAGCAAAGCCAAAACTTTCCTGCGAAGGGTGTTAAACACACATTTAACCAATGAACGAAATTTGCTTTAAAGTGGCTTACATGTCTGTAGCCAGGGTTGCAATTGTGGTCAACAGCTTAATCCAGCTAATGCCAGTGTACATCCAGTTCCCCTACAAGATGCAAAACCAGGTGGTGGTAAAGCGGGGTTTTTAAGAAATTGCCAACCTGTCCAATGTTATCGGTGCAATAGACTGCACACCTCAGTGAACATTTTTGCTGAAAAGTCGGTGAAACGCCGTCTCGCGTTCAGGTGAAAACCCAGATAAACTCGATTTAACCGTGAAAGTTTTTTAACCGGTTAGAATGTAGCCAGGCTATATTATAATATCCCGGCACGTAAACCTGAGCTCGATTCTGGCTTTTGCTCAGTGGGACACACGCATCAATAACCCCTTTCACACATGCAGCCTTATCCGTAAATTTTCCGGAACATTGCCAGATAGGGGTCATGTGTGAATAAGAGCCGAAGTCGAAATTCCGGAATATCCGCGCCGGCAATTTGCCGGCAAAAGACCTAGTGAGGTTTCCGTAAAAGTTCCGTATCGATGTGACGTGCAAACAAAGCCAGAACATTACTGGATCAATCACGCATGCCATGGGGTCGCTCCCGTACCCACATTCGTCTCGCCGAGCCCCGAGCCACATGAAAGACTCGTACAGCCTCCAGCCGCCACAGGCGACGTCTCCGGCTTTGAGCCAAGCTAAAGCGGAGTTGTTCCCGACTTATCCTAATTTTTTCGTTAAGTTTTTGTTTACGAATGGTGTTTCGTGATTGGAACAGATGTATTATAGCCAGCGTTTGCCTCGAAAATGTATAAATAAACAAGAGTAACTGTAGTACAACTGCACACTGTCACTTCATCACCCGCCATTTTTTCAGTAGTAGGCTAAGTAAACAAATGTATCCTAGCAACATAGGGTAGAGCGTTGGTTGTATGAACGCTACCAATACGGAACATTCCGGAATATTGCTGGATCAACTTTTCCGGTAATGTTCCGTATTGCATGTGTGAAAGAGGCTAATGTGACCGCAATTAGAATGCGCCAGAGAGAATCTAAAATAAGGTAGCCTATGATTACCTGATTTCAAACCATAACTCACTTGTACAGAACGCCAACAAAATTACAAAATGAATAACGTTTAATTTATTTCCAGGCTGTGATAAAGCAATGCGCTCGCTCGTCCAATGCAGACGTAGATGCGCAGCTATGCGTTTCTTCGCCTCCAATTTAATGTCAATCCATTTTTTTTAATTTTACTACTGTAGCAGTTTGTGTGAGGGGTGATCCTGCATTGATGGCACATGTTATCTCCTGCTAGGCCTTTACTTTCCCAGTTCATGACACTGGTATTGACAATACTAAACAATTTTTTTGCCTTGATTGAACATCTGCTAATAAAACTTAAATTTCAGTGTCGGAATAATTATTTATTTTGCTTTCTCTGGGCCATTTTGACTTGTGTGGACCTTTAAATGGAAGTGACAACCTCCATATAAGGCAATACATGGGCGTGGATTTATGCTAATCACAAAATAACGTGAACACGCTGGTATGAACATACAAAAAATGTTTGATGAATCTGGCATAAATTTTTCATACCAACTCATTTAATACATACAGTATACTGCCTGGCCAAAAAAAAAGTCACTAATATTTTGTTGGACCGCCTTTAGCTTTGATTACGGCGCGCATTCGTCGTGGCATTGTTTCGACAACCTTATGCAAGGTCACATTTATTTCTGTCCAGAGTTGCATTCATTTTTGGCCGAGATCTTGTATTGACAACGGGAGAGTCAAACCACTCCGTAAAGTCTTCTCCAGCACATCCCAAAAACTTTCAATAGGGTTAAGGTCAGGACTCTGGTGGCCAATTCATGCATGAAAATGATTCCTCAAGCTCCCTGAACCACTCTTTCACAATTTGAGCCCAATGAATCTTTGCATTGTTGTCCTGGAATATGCCAATTGATGGGATAGCCTGGTCATTCAGTACATTCAGGTACTCAGCTGACTTCATTTTATTGCTGCATAACATAGCCGAGCCTAGACCTGACCAATTGAAGCAACCCCAGATCATAACACTGCCTCCAGAGGCTTGTACAGTGGGCACTATGCATGACGGGTGCAACGGCGACTTTTTTTTTTGGCCAGGCAGTGTAAGTGCGCATATTTAGGAAGGCTTCATGAATGAGGCCCATTGAGTGGCTACCTCACTGCGTCTGTGCACACACATAGCTAGCTTCCATGTACAGTAGGCTACATGTAGAGGGCTGTGTTTCAGCTGAAGTTATACAGTGGTATGTACAACAAAGTATCAACAAAGCAGCCTGGAAGATACCTTGCCTCCAATTCTCATTGCAAAATTGAAAGGCCATATTGTCCACACGTTCCAACCACCTGCGGGTCTGTACCATAGACGTCGGCACCTCTTCTTTTTTTGATGGTTCAGCGCATAATAGTACACATTTGCCCAAAGCCGCACATATCTCTCTAGACAACATTTTCAAGCGATTATTGTCTTCAATGTGATTAGCTGTGATTAGTCAAGAGTTTTATAATCTGACCGATTACTGGTGTGCAGTGTGAGCACCTAAATCGTGGGCTTTGGATGTGCACGACGGGCGATTTAATCGCTTATTATGAGCTGCCATCATTTGACAAGTCGCAAGTATATGCCTGGCTTGAGACTTGCAGAGATCTCTTCTAAAGCTGGGGACACACACAATTTCTTAGCCCGATTTGGGAACGAATTGAGATTGGGCAGTCTGCAGTAGTCCAGGGCAGTCGTGTTGTCTGTATTGTTGCAGCTGTAATTGTTATGTTATGTAATTGTTATGTGTGTGGGAGTGAAAGACTCAAATCTCTCTAATGTGATCCCAGTCGGCAATGCTGAGATTTTATCAAACATATTTGATTTCGGGGCAAGTCTTTGCATAATCCTGTGGTTTGTGCTGGTCACAATCAGAAAGGCAATTTTAAATAGCCAATGCAAATTTAGTTTGTGACAGGGGAAGGAAGTACGGAAATACGGAAATCAATTATTTCTATTGAAAAAACACAATATCCAACGTGTGCGATAGCTGAGCCGAATAGCTAAACATGTTTTCTGGAGTGCTAAAAATGAGGTGCGACTTGTGGATTTGTGGCAGACACATGAGCGTCTGTACAATGTCAACTGCAAGTTACCACAACAAAACTGACAAAGTTGCAAGTTGGGCTCCATGTTTTTTTAATTTAGGAAAAAAGACATTCTCGCGAGTGCAGGTGTAGCTACCACAAAAAATAATTCTTGTGAGAGAACTGCGTCGGTCTATTCTCCGTCTACACTTTTAGAAATGCTGGGTTAAAAACAACCCAATCTGGGTAGTTTCCCAACCCAGCGCTGGTTAAATATTGGACAGAACACACGCTGGGTTAAATTAACCCAACACATTGGGTTGGTTCATTCAGCCCAACAATTGGGTTGTTTATATAACCCAATTGGGTTGTTCATATAACCCAATTCAGGGTTCACATTTACTTCACTGTTGGGTTGTTTAAACCCAGCAAGCTGGGTTGTTGTAAAATTGTATAATTATTGAAATTATTACTATTAATAACTAATATTACCAATTATTATTATTACTGATTATTATTGTTTTAATTATTGTTACAATCATTATTAATATTTATAACAGGTTGTTCCCTTTTATAATGGACATTTCATTGGCACAATTGATGGTCATCAATATTACTAAATTATCACATTATCACAATTGGGTAACAATGTAACAATGATTTATTCACATTACAAAATCCCAGAATAAAAAAAATAAAAAAAACACTTCTCCATTAAATTTGTCCTCTTTCAAACAGCATAACACATAAAAAATAAAAACAGCATATTATCAGTGCCTGCAACCAGGTAATGCAAAGAATTTACAATGTACAATAATATACAATGTACAAAATACACAAACACTTCAACACTTTGAATGAGTTTTTTATTTTGTATCAATTCAAAATAATGAACATTTCTGAACAGGCTACTGCTATTTAACATACTTTGTGTTTGTTAAAAGTACACAAAGTAAAAACAGCACATTAACAGTGCCTTAGGAGAGGTAGGTAATGCAAATAATTTGCAATGCATGTCAATCATAATGTACAAACATATGCAAAAACACACGTGGCATGAATTTGTTCGTTTTTTTATCCATTAAAAAAAAAAAATTTCAGAACAGGCTACTGTGGGGTGGATTCGGGCCAGTCTACTTGCAAGCAAGTATTTGACTTTTGAGGAAGCCCACTGCCGGGGAAACAGTTCCCTCCAGTTCGTACACCACACTTTGCATGAATTGCCAAGTAGGCATACAGTCTCTTGGGTAATGTGTGTCGAACACATAAAAACTCTTAAAGCAAGTGTCCACTGCTGCAAGAGCTGTCTCCGTCTCTATGGCCCTGCCTGAGATGACAACAAAGGCTTGAGAACAAAGATGCCCTTCCGCAAGCAGGAGCACATATGGATATGACTTGGACGATTTGGCTCGATCCAAATATTCAACCATGTTGGTTCCGACCTATGATGATAAAGAAAGGAAAAAAGATGAGTATTTTAACCTGCGCAGAGCAATTGTCATCAGCTCTCTGAACAACCTCCCACCCCCATCAGCGGATTTAGTAGAGCTCTATAAGAAAGAAGTTTGACACCCCTAAATTCAATTGCGTGGTCTTAAACTATTTATTCTGGGGGTGTGGCCATTCTACTCATGTTTGGTCCATGGTTTATACATCCCACGTTTCTATGGAGTAACAACTTACGAGTTAAAACTTGTAAGAACATTGCTTCATTAAATGAGTAACAATGCCAAACATTACGCTGTGTCGCTCATTCCACAAATACAATCTTTACTAGTTGCACCTTTTAAGAGAGCAACAAGATGCAATTCAACGCTAGAGATGGTGAAGCGGGTCCAGAGAAACAAAGCTGACTGTTAGCCTGGCACAGCAAAACAACAAGGTTGTGTGTGTGTGTGTGTGTGTGTGTGTGTATGCTGTTTTCTTTCTCCCTCTCTGTCACGTCATGTGTGTGTGCTATTTCTCTCTCTCTCTTCCTCACTGAGCATCTTTCTCTGTGTAATTAATTTCTAAAAGTGGTAGACCTGCACTTTAACATATCAGTCTGGGCTTTGCTATTATCTCTGTTAGTGGATATAAGAAAGATGCTTTTTTTTCTTTTTGCTAAACTTGAAGAGAAACTGTTCACTCAAAACTTAAAGAAAGTTATTAAAGTGGTATGTGAATTTAAATATACTTTCTGTGTGTTGATTCTACATTAATTACATGATTTTTCATAAATAAATATCCATTACAAGCTTCAGTCTTAAATAGAAAAATTCTGAAAATTGTGCGATTAATTAGTTAATTTTTTTAAATCGATTGACAGCACTAGTAAAAACCTTTAACGTTACCAAAGTTCAAATTTACCCCTGTATTAAACTGTATGCGACTTAAGACACTCGTCGAATTTGCCACCTAACTCAGACTGGCTAATATACAGTGAACAAACAGCTAGCTAGCTGAGGCCTGAGCTAGCCATAACACTCTGAGCTAGCCATAACACCGACTTTCGGATATTGCTTAAAAGCCAAACTGACGAGATAACTGTCATGATTGCAGGGAAGACGCAGATGTATTCCTCAGGTGCCTTTATTGCAACACGACACACATGCAGTATCCAGGGCACATGTGCAGCGGCGAGCAGCTAGCTAACAGTTAGCTTCCAAAGCTACCGATCGATTCCTGAAACTAGTACACAACAGTGCTTCACGAACTTACATCTTAACAAATACTTGGAGCTTTATATAATATTATCAAGTCAACTATATTGTAAAATAAAGTGGGTATGTAACAAACCTTGCTTTGTAGGCCTGCTGCGTCGTAGAGTCTTCTTGTTACTTCTCAAGCATTGAGTCTCCTCACTCGTCTCTTGAAGATCTGGTGGTAGTGGTTGGCTTGGTTGCGCATGCCCGGAGGCAACCCAATGTGTTGGGTAGTCTAAAATAACCCAACAAAACTTCATTGAAATTACAACCCAACAGCTAATAACTTAACACCCAACAGAAATAACCTAGTGAATTGGGTTCTCAGAATACCCAAGTCCATTAAAATAACCCAATTAAATTAACCAACAGGCCCAACCTAGCGGTTGGGTTAAAAAAACAACCCAGCATTTTTTAGTGTGTAGATTTGTGCTCCTCAAAGACACCCATTGTAATGTGTGTGTGAACTATATTTAGGAACTAGGGCAGTGCCCGTGCCCGTGCCTGTTCGGAACGGGCCGATTGCTTGGGCTCCGGTATTGATGCTTGCAGCTTTCTGGAGAACCGCTCATTCAATCAACTGCAGTCGACACTGCAGTTCTTTGGGTCCCGAGCAATACAGCTAGCGAATTTCAACTTCACTTGAAAAGTTCTGATATATAGTGATTGTTGTCTTAGCGACAAACTTTGACAAACTTAACAAATTTAATTCACTTGATTAATGCAATGATTCTATTGAATGTCTTTATTTGATGTTTGTTTGCATGTTGTGGGTCTGCCCCACTGTCTATGTCTTTTTATTGTGGCTGGGGCTACAACTGAAGTTCCCAAACGGGAAAATAAAAGTTATTCTATTCTATTCTAAACCCTCTGCAGCTCATAATGTTCCAATGCACTCTAGCAGCCTCTGCAGCTGATGATGTCACAGTACCCTCTAGCTGCTTCGGATTATATCCTCCTACAGTTTTTAGGACAAATAGCTTATTTTCTGGAGAACCGCTCATCCAATCAACTTCACAGTCGGCACTGCACTTCCTTCGGTCCCGAGCAATACACCTAGAGGATTTCAACTTCATACAGTGCCCGGTTGTCGAGTAAAGCAAAATACAGACAAACAGAGGATTTCTTCCTTTATAGTTACATTGTATCTATGTATCTCTCTCCTGCACTGGGTTGTAAGTGTGCGGAGTCAGTCATTTGGAGTGTCTGTTTACCTGTTTTAAAATGAGCACCTTAATGAATTTGTAGCTACAGATTCAATATTATGTTAAAAGCTAAATACAGGAATATATGAAATAAACTTTAATCAGACAAATGACTGTTGTCGCTAGTGATTTTAATAGATAATCGATAGATAATGTTCGATACGGTTTTTGGTGAATTTATACAGTTTTGCAGGCATGAAAATAAGGGAAGCTCTTTCCAGAGGTTGACAACTATGCATTAATAATATAATGTAACCGCATCTAAAGACAGACCAGGCGGATTCACTCGTTGCTTTTATTGCAAGCCAATGTTCACAGAGGATTACACTGACTCAAACGCACAGACTTCAAGCATTTTTATACTGGACTGGCGATACTGCAAACTGTCATCATAAACATATTGCATGACCTAGCTAGCTCGTGGCTATCTAGCTACACTACTGTCAACAAAACACACGTAGGCCTACACACTTTATACACACAATAACACTTAACTAGCCCTGGTGACCAGCCAGCTCCGCTAGCCAGCGTAACAAAGTACGGCGGCGGTGGCCATTGCAACTTGTTGCTCTTCTTTGTTGTTGTAGTCGACCAGTGCCGGCACTACATTCGTATAATGTAAAGTATCACTCCGCCGCCGTACTTCCACAGAGAATATAGGTCAGCACAAATTAAAGGATGAAATTAAATGATCTTGCTTGAGAACTTGTTTGTTGTTAAACTCTACCATAGCCAAATTCAGGAGAAATTCATGTAAATGCTATAGACCTAAATAATCAAGCTTTAGTTCATTTATTTATAGAGCATATTTCATACAGATTAGCAACACAATGTGCTTAACACAAAAACAATTTAGCACCCACTCAAACTGACCCCCTAAACATATTGCAACAATACTTATATGATGACTTTGATGTAGTTGATTGATGGAAACCATTTTCAGCTAATTCCATGCTGTCCCTTCTTTTGGACATACACACGTTGCTAATGCTAGCGCAACTCAAGGTATCCGGTAGCATCCACTACCAAACGCACTGAAACACTCCACAGTGCACCCAAAGCAAATAAAATTTGACGGCAGTCTATCGGGGTTATTTTGAGTGTTTATACCATCATTTTTGAAGTCAAACTATCGTTGAATCCATTAATTTGTGCTGACCTAGATTCTCTGTGGAAGTACGGCGGCGGAGCGAACATGGCCATTGCAACTTGTTGCTCTTCTTTGTTGTTGTAGTCGACCAGTGCCGGCACTACTAAATTACACTTGCGTTCACCCTGCCCAGACCACGTTAACGCCGCAAATCGCACCACAGCGTACGGCGAGTTGCTAATTTCGGTACTTTCCCCAATCCCAATGCATGCATGATCATAACCTATTCAAAAGCCAATCAACCGTTTTCGTGGATCATATGCGCTCCAATTTCACTTTGAAATAAATCCCCCAAGCAGGACAAAATTATACTTTGCATTTATTTCTTATAGTCTTTTTTATAATGTTAATTATTGTAATGCTTTCTGATTTTAATTGTTTGTGGCTGTTATTATACTGCACTGTGTTCCCAGGGGTACTGTATTCTTTCTTACACCTGTCTGTAATGAGTATAATGACAAACTTGGTGCATACATTCACTCTTATTGCATGTATAGCGATAAAAACGTACCTCTTAACCCTATTTACTTTGGCCCTCCAGAGACAATTTCCATCTGGTTTCTACTAGTTTATTTAAATATTCAAAAAACATTATATTCCTTGCACATCCATGGTTTAAAGTTCGAATTGAAGAAGAAGCTGTATCATTCAGATATTTGCAACATAATACATTTATTTCAGAATAGTCACATACAGTATATATACGTATAATAACCATAACATACGTCGCCGAATGTATTTAAATACATTTTAAAAAAACGTACAAAAGCGCATGTGTATTTACACAAGAACAGCAACATATTTCAGCCCTAAGTGCAACGGGTGGTCGCTGTGGAAATGTTTACTGTACAGGACTTTGGCAAAATGTAACAAGATAAACTCTTTAGGGTTAATCAGAAAACAGCTGTAGCTGAATATACTGCTAAGTAGCCTACTTGGTTTCCTATTACATGTATAACATATTTATACAAAAGATTTTGGAGGAAAAAAGTAGTTGTGTTCTAAACCGAAAGTGCATCAGGTACTGTATATAGTACAGTAAGCAAGGGAAAACGGTGAATGCTCATTCGTACAACGTTTAAAAAAAATATTATTGATTTGTTTCTATACGTGAACATGATTTTCTTAGTGTGTATAAATGGTGCATTTTATGCATTTTACAGTCTGTGGCTGTGGCGAGAGGAGGGTCGTAAGTGCTTTGGGCTATTGATAACACCCTCCTATTTTATGGCACTGCAGTGTAACTGGAGAAGCTGAGGTTTTTGCAAGCGGCTAGCCTTTTAAAAAATACTGCGTCAGAATTTACGGGGTTTTCTTAAAGCTGTAGTTTATAATTTCAGACAAACATGAATATTGTAATTGAGACGGATACATCTCAACCACTAGGGGCAAAGTTTATAGGGCTACCTCAATTACATTCAATTAAATCAATGCAAAATATATAGCCTATCGTCGTCCAATGCAGAATCCTAAAGGTGACAAAAGTCGCTAATAAATGTGGCGAGGAAATGGGATATGTTGCGTGGGGAAAATAGGAAATAGATAAATGATTAAACGCATGCTTAGGACCTAGAAAATAGGAAAAGATGTTGAAAAATAAAAAAGAGCCAGTAAATTATAAATGGGAGAGTAAAATAAATGAGGGTGCAAGTATGCGTTCAGGGAACAAAGGAATCACGTGGAGTAAACTAAGCTAGCTCAGATTGTGAGCAGCAAAGTTATGGTTATAGTGATCTCAAATCTAACGTTAATATACACAAGTTCACGCACTTCGGTCAGGAAATACAGTTAACCAGCTACAGTAAGATAAAATGAGACCACATCACACGAATGTTAGTAAATGTCAGGATAGAGGAGCAAAACGTGATGCCTGCTTTGGTTAGTTAAGAGTACTACCACATTAGCTATAAAATGATAGGCCAGCCGGCTAGCTTGCTAGCCAGCGTAATAAGTTTATACAGCTATATTATTATCACACGATTACAGTTAAATACAATCAGATTACCGATGCATAGTTAAGACTAAGATCCTAAATTACCTGGGATGTTTGATCAGTCTTACTGAAATCCGCGATGAGTTGATTATAGTCGATTTGTCTGTGAGGTGAATGGCCAGAGCGCCTTTGGTCTTTCTGATCCTGGTTGGGATTTCTGCTGTTCGGCCCGGCGACGTCATCTGGTTGTTTTTGTCCGTGGGTCGGAATCTAACCATCGGTCGGAGGTGTTAGCTCAGTTCACATTCTATAGTTAGCTTCCCTACCGGCATCTAACTCATCACTTGTGTCTCTCTCCGCGGCCTTTCTGATGTTGCAGCTCTATCCAGCTAGGTAGCCGGCACAAAGGAGAGGCAAAATGGAGTGGTTCTACTTTTCTGCAGCTGTGTTGCTGACACGAAAGGGAGCAAGACAAAATGGAATAGAAGCCCGAAGTCTGGAATGTCAGCGTTTTATACAGTCAAGCCGGAAAGTCTGCACACTCCTTTCACCTTCTCCACGTTTTATTATGTTACAGACATATTCTACAATAGATTGAGTTAATTTTTTGTCTCAAAATTCTACACAAAATAGCCCATAATGACAAAGTGAAAACAGGTTTTTAGACATTTGTGCTAATTTATTAAAAATCAAAATGTTAAATATAATATGTATTGATATGACACCCAAAATTGAGCTGAGGTGCATTTTGTTTCCACTGATACTGCTTGAGATGTTTCTACAACTTAATTGGAGTCCACCTGTGATAAATTCAATTGATTGGACATGATTGGGGATTGCCAACATCTGCCTATATAAGGTCCCACAGTTGACAGTGCATGTCAGAGCAAACTCCAAGCCATGGGGTCAAAGGAATTATCTGCAGACCTCAGAAACAGGATTGTGTCAAGGCATAGATCTGGAGAAGGGTACGGAAAAATCTCTGCAGCTTTACAGGTCCCAAAGAGCACAGTGGCCACCGTCATTCGTAAATGGAAGAAGTTTGGAACCACCGAGAATCTTCCTAGACCTGGCCGCCCGGCCAAACTGAGCAATCGGGGAAGATGGGCCTTAGCCAGGGAGGTGAGCAGGAACCCGAGGGTCACTTTGACAGAGCTCCAGCGTATCCTTGTGGAGATGGGAGAACCTTTCAGAAGATCAACCATCCAGGCAGCACTCCACCAATCAGGCCTTTATGGTAGAGTGGCCAGACGGAAGCCCCTCCTTAGTAAAAGGCACATCACAACCCGCTTGGAGTTTGCCAAAAGGCACCTAGAGGACTCTCAAACCATGAGAATCAAGATTCTCTGGTCTGATGAAACCAAAATTGAACTTTTTGGCCTGAATACCAAGCATCACGTCTGGAGGAAACCAGGCACCGCTCATCACCTGGCTAATACCATCCCTACAGTGAAGCATGGCGGTGGCAGCATCATGATGTGGGGATGTTTTTCAGCAGCGGGAACGAGGCGACTAGTCCTGATAGAGGGAAAGATGAATGCAGCTAAGTACACCGAGATCCTTGAAGAAAACCTGCTCCAGAGCGCTCTGGACCTCAGATTGGGGCGAAGGTTTACCTTACAACATGACAACGACCCGAAGCACACAGCCAAGAGAACAAAGGAGTGGCTTCGGAGAAAGTCTGTGCATGTCCTTGAGTGGCCCAGCCAGAGCCGACCTGAATCCAATTGAACATCTGTGGAAAGAGCTGAAAATGGCTGTGTACCGACGCTCCCCATCCAACCTGACGGAGCTTGCAAGGATATTCCAAGAGGAATGGGCAAAAATGTCCAGAAACAAGTGCGCCAAGCTCCTAGCTTCTTTCCCAAGAAGCCTTGAAGCTGTAATCGGGTGTGTACAGATATGTAACCCCTAAATAACCTATTTTTGTCAGTAAAATAAAATTGCATATTTTCTAAAAACCTGTTTTCACTTCGTCATTATTGGCTATTGTGTGTAGATGTTTGAGGCAAAAAATGAACTCAATCTATTGTAGTATAAGTCTGTAACGTAATAAAACGTGGATAAGGTGAAAGGAGTGTGCAGAATTTCTGGCTTGACCGTAGCTTTATGATTTTTCCGAGCTACAGGATTGGCTATGGATGTCACGCTGGGATCCATGTTGTACACATCACTTGTGTTCATGCGGAATGCCTGGAAATGTAGTTTGTTGTCCCTACATGACAGTTAAATGTGTGCTGCTCATTCTATTCATTGTCGCTTATGATTGGAAAAATCGTTCAATGCGTCTCCAGCTTAAATGAGGGCTGAGACTGGCAGAGATCTCTTCTAATGAGGGCTGAGACTAGACTGAAATGCTGTCTCCATATTATCATTGACCTGTCATTGTATTAAAAACTGCATTCAGTTTTATTTTCATTAGAATAAGAATACAAATATTAATCATCATCATCCTCCATGCTTTACTCAGTCAGTATAATGGTTCCAGCACATGCTATTTTCATGAAAAACTTAAAAGTGATTGTTCATCTGTGATAGTTTTCCCACGTCTGACTAATGCTTTTATGACTTCAGAATCCCATGTAGAGTTTGCAGCTTCCCATTGTTACAGATGTTGTCACTCCCGAGTTAGCTTCTGCTGTACATTCTGATATGTGGGGGGAGATTTCCAACAGAGAACATTTCTCAAGCTGTTATTTTTAACAAGAAGATCCACGGTGAGGTTGAGACAGGGGCTGGTGAAGCAGGTGGGACTTCTGAGCCACGAGCTAAAACATGGGGCAGAACAAACTGAAATGTACTTATCTTTGATGTTCATGCTCGAGAAAGTTTTACATTTTCTTCCATTGTCTCAGAGGAATTCTCTCAATAGCAACCTGGGGTGGCCTTCTGTTTTACTTGAACCAAGCCAGGTGGTGGGAAATCAAAATGGTTTCTCCTCATTACTGGCAAACAAGGAAAACATCTTTATTGTACATTTATAAGCAGATTCGTATCCAGTTCGACTTGCATATCTTTAATTTTTACATAGTATCCATTTATATAGTTGGATACAAACAGGTCCAATGAAGCAATTCAGGTTAAGTTACCTTGCTCAAGGGTGGCAGTCAGCTTCTTGGGAATCAAGCCTGCAACAACTGGGTAACAGGTCCACATGCCTAACAGTAAAACTACCACTGCCAGGCCCATCTTAAAAGCGGTCAAACTTTTGTATAATATAGAGCTTCATTTTAAAAGCATTGGATGCTCTGTTAGTGAGTCATCACTGATTTTACTGGATGTTTCATGCCTGAAACGGTGCAGAATTGTGAGGATGAAACTGGGTTTGTAAGCTGAGAGCACAGAAGCCTGAATCCAAGAGAGGCATTGTGCCCTTGATAAATATAATGAACTGGATTTTAGTAAGTCACCTTGAATGAGGGCTTACACAAAAATGGTTAATAATTTTAACATCAATCTTTTTATATGCTGATCAAAGACCTTTGAAACATTCTGTATACTTCAGTATAATTCTGTATATGGCTAGCTGAATCCACACATTGTAGCATTTGTAGATTGGCAGCTGTCAGGGTAAGATCAATATAAAATGCGTTGAGATGCCCCTGCACTCTCTTGCACTGTCATTCTCTGTTGGGCTGTCACTCATGTCATTATGAATTGCCCATGAGGGACTTGTGCCAACATTCGCCACTTCCTTGCCCCAGTCATGTTGGTAGTTGAGGGCGGTTTGAAATGGCCTAGACCAGTGGATTGCAAAACTTACTCACTGTTACCCTTTCCTTATTAAAATTAAGCCATATACAGGGACAAAATATCGGAAACACTCCTGAAAAATGGCTTCAACTTTGAAGCATCTAAACCACAATTAAAAAACCATCTACACAGGTGATTCCAATTAATTTGAATGCTAATTAGCATGTCTCTGCTGAAAAGAGGTCTAACCAGCAGCACTTTGCTAGGTAAGTCTGCAAAGCAAGATGAGGATACTAAGGAACCAAATAGTTGGTGCCCGAATTGCAGATGTGTCAGTCACAAAAAACGGAAAAATTATTTAAGGTGGCAAGGGGAACAGTGTCAAAAATGAAGACAACATATGCCCAACACCAAAAAATAGCATCAGCAAAAAAATAACTGTGGCCGCAAATCAAAGCACTCTGACAGGGACAGACGGACACTTGGTAGGATAGTTGCTAATAACCACAGAATTGAATCAATCCATATCTGAACCAGTCTCAACAAAAACAGTACATTGTGAGCTTCACAAAGCTGGTATTTATGGCAGGGCCGCTGAATCGGAAACCATTTGTATCCAAGGCTAATGCACAAAAACGCATAACATGGTGTAAGGAACACAGAAGCTGGACCCCTGAGCAATGGAGAAAAGTGATATGGTCTGATGAGTCATCTTTTACTCTTTTTAATACATCTGGAGGGGTTTATGTTTGGGGAAAGCCTAAATGTCTGTTACTCCACAATGTCTGTTGCCAACTGTTAAGTATGGTGGTGGTTCTGTAATGGTTTGGGCAGCCATTTCATGGGACTCATTGGGTCCAATTATTGCTCTCCATGGACGTTTAATGGGCAAACGATATGAAACCATTTTAAAAGAACATGGTGCAAACACTGTTCCCTCATGATGTCTTGATATTCCAACATGATAACGCCCCCATACACACTGCTAAAAACATTAAAGAATGGTTCCAAGAACAGGCCTTCCATGACCTGCACAATCACCAGATCTAAACATAATTGAACCTTTATGGGAAGCTGAGAGTGCAAACTAGATTTCCACCTCCTTCATCCCTCAAAGAACTGGAGACTTTCTGTCTTGAACAATGGGCCAATAGCCCACTACACACAGTTCAGAAATTGTATGACATCATTCCTCGAAGGATTTAAATTGTTTTGAAGACAAAAAGGTGGGCCTACTCGTTATTAGTTACTAGATATTCAGTTTTTGTAGGCGTCTCAAATATTTTGTCCACCCCCTGTATATGTTACAGGTTTGAGGAACTGAAATCTGTGAATTCTTTGCTGATGTGTTGTTTAAATACTTTTTCATTCACAAATGGCCCAAGAATACTTAAGAATGGCCTGTGCTGAGATTGACTTGCTTTCCCCCTTGGGTAAACACCAGGGACCACATGTATAAAACTCTGAGTAAAATAATGTGTAAAAGAATGCTCAGGGAGAAAGGCAGAAATCTTGTATTCAGTATACATCTGAATTTCTGCGTGGAAACTCCCTTACACAGCTTGCTGAGGGCATTTTTCAACTCACTGTTTATACATGTGGCCTCAGGTTTTCTGTGGGCGAGATTGGCTGGGGTTCGAGTTACATCAATAAGGTCCAAAGACCACTGAAATCCTTTCTACCTGTAATATTAAATGATGCTCATGCCACTTTTGCGTGGGCAAGCTAAATTGAAAATGGATGGTTCCGAAACATTGCGCCTTCCTTGGATGCACAAATCAGGAAACACTGTTTTTCTCTCCAAAAAATGAAGAGACAAATGTAGTAGTGTTTATTACAAGTTAACCCCCTTTGCGCAGACCCCATAGTGGCTATGGCACCGGTGCCAAGATTTTGCTCAACTCAGTTATAAATTTATCCTGCAACCAAACTATGAGTGGAAACAACAAACCCTGTGTTTTACCTTTATTAGTACACGGTTTGTGACAACTCTGCCGAATATGGAGTTTATAAGTATCACTATTGTCCCATAGCAAGTCCATTTAACAAGCAACCCCCAACCCAGTCTCGCCTGCAACTATAGCTACCCATGCATGACACAGTGGACAATGTGTCTATGTGTGAGTTCATAAATATATTTTTCCATCACCAAAGATTTGTGTTCCGTCATAGCAACAAGGTAAACCAAACAATAGCCTGATCGTATGCCAAAAAAGCTGTGAAAAGCCCTGCACACACAAATGCAAAATAAACATGTGAAATGCTTGTGTAATTATACCACGTTATTCTACTATCAATATCTGCTACTAAATATTAACTACCATTGGTTTTACGCATAGAGATGACCCTTTCAAAATTCAGTGGTCATTTGACTTCAGGCGCAAAAGCCGCTAAACGCCACTTCCATGAAAAATGAGATAACGATATCAAGTGAAAGCTCTCAGTGCCTATTATACGATAATCAAATACTTTTTGATTCAAAAACCACTAAATTCCACATTTAAGCTATCCCAAAACCGAGTTCTGTGGCAGAAACCTCTAAACGCCGGTTGCATTCTTCCGCAAAAGCCGCTATGTTCACAGAGCCAATCAATCAAACAAGACGCGCATCAGATCACGTGACGTTCACGGACTTTTGTCAATTTCTTCCAAAATTAACATTAAATAATGGAAAACTTTGATGAAATGGACGATCCTGCGGTCGTTTCACCGTTAGGCAAGCGGAAACGCCATCAGCCACGTAATTCTGCCCGTTCTAAGGGCAAAGAAGCTTCCCCGTGTAGCATGTACAAACAACAGTGCTTCGTGTACTTTAAATTGAATGAATGAACACCCTGTTACTACATTTATATTGTCAATTGAAATGGGCTGAATACATTTAAGAAGGTTAATTAAAAAGGCTATTTTCCATATGTTTTGTCTGTTGAATGAATCTCAGTCAGCTCGAATGTAACAAAAGTGCAAAGCATGGGTAATGCAAGAACGAATACGGGTTAGGGTTGTCACAATACCAGAATTTGAAACTTCGATACGATACGAGTATAAGAAAACGATACTCGATACCTCTTTCAATACCACGGCACACAAAAAAAAGTCCTAGGCACACAAAATAGGATACATTTTTTAAAAATTATTATTAACAACCTGCACACAGTGCTGGTACAGAAAAAGTGACTGAACACAGAACAAGATTAACATTATTATTACTATTCTTAATTGTTTTCCTACCTTGTAGGCCTACACATTATTTATGTAGTTATTATTGCTTTTTGTATTATTTCTTTTTTTTCTCTAATATTGCTTCACTTGTAAACACAATACAGTCTCAGTGGGTTTACCCTGTAAACAAAGGATAAATAAAATAAAACAAGAACATTCCAATTGCAAGGGTCTGGGTGTCCTTTGCAGCTTCTCTCTGGTGCTATATGAAATAAAATCCATAATTAGATTTGATGGTATAATTCTTAAATTGCATGTATTTTTATACAATTAAAATTAATAAAACTTTCTGTCAGGTCCAACATCACTGGCAGTAATCAATGCGCAAATCAGCCAGCTATTTTACGTTAGCTAACGTTGGCTGAAACTAACGTTAACGTTATGTCGTCAGCTCAGCTCATGCAACCCCGTTACCTTACTTTGGCTAATGTAGTTTGTGTCGTTAAGCAACACACAACATAGCAAGCCAGCTAGTTACAGATCCTTTCCAAAAAAATAGAATATCATGGAAAAGTTTTTTTTTTTCCATAATTCCATTCAAAAAGTGAAACTTTCATAGATTATAGATTCATTGCACACAAACTGAAATATTTCTAGCCTTTATTTGTTTCATTCTGAAATATTTCTAGCCTTTATTTGTTTCATTTTTCATAATTTTGGCTTACAGCTCCAGAAAACCCCCAAAACAGTATTTCAAGAAATTAGAATAGTGTGTCGAAAATCAGTATTTACTTCAGTTATTTCAGAGAATTAATGTTTTAGACTGAGTGTCACACTCTAATCATCTAATTTACTCAAAACACCTGCAAAGTTTTTCTACAGATGTGTCGTTAAATTGGACAGGTATCTCAGTTTGGTTCAGTATGGGGAAGACTGCAGACTTGACAATTGGCCAGAAGACCATCATTGACACCCTCCAGAAGATGGGTAAGCCACAAAAGGTCATCGTTAAGGAGGCTGGCTGTTCACAGAGTGCAGTGTCCAAGCATATCAATAGAAAGTTTAGTGGAAGGGAAAAATGTGGCAGGAGAAGGTGTACAAGCAAAAGAGATGACCGTAGGCTTCAGCGGATTGTCAAGCAAAGACGATTCCAAAATTTGGGGGAGATGCAGAGGGAGTGGACTGAGGCTGGAGTCAGTGCTTCAAAAACCACCACGTACAGAGTGTGACACTCAGTCAAAACATGCCCTATAGTGTAGTAATGTTTCTGTTTAATTTCTAAGTGCAACACATCTAGTATTTCCACTATAAATTATTCTCATTTTGTAGTTTGATGTGGAACATACAGTTTTCATACAGACCACATTCTCTTGAGATGGTAAGATGAAAAAACACAGGGCCAAGTTGCATTATATAATTTAGGAAAGTTTGGATAGCATTGCTTTGGAATAGAGCTAGTTTATTTACTGTGAGCTACGATAAGCAATACTGTTAGTTGTATCTTGGGCACATTTTGATATCAATACTTTTAAAGGCAGGCCTAGTTTTTGCAAGTTGGAATTAAGGACTTATAGACAGCGCTCTGTAAGCTATGCATGAGTAACTTGGCTTTTTTACGTCGGAGATGTTTTTGTTCAGATATAACTTATTTTTGGTAGCTAACTAATGATGAGCAATGCATGAAGATAATGACATCGAGAGAGACATGCATACAGAATAGTACATGCATTCCAAATAAATGCATGCAGACATTCGTGTAACCACAACGCCCTCTACTGACGAGAATGATAACATTTCTCCTATTACTGATAGCCCACAATTACATTAAAGATGAGCTGTTTTTAATGTCTAATGAAATACAATGAACAGCACCACCTGAACTATGGATCATGAAGAAGCATGTAAATTAATTAACCAAGTCTATATGGAGACATGCATGCACAATAGGCTCGACACAAACACATTGTAGCTGAAAGAAATACAGACAGCCTAAAATATGGAAATATAGAAAGCAAAAGCAAACCTATTACAACACAAAAATGACAGTCAGAGATATTATTAATAATTTCAGAATTGATTTCAAGGGGAGTCAAGTGTCCTGGGTCTAGACCATCCCTAGGAGTTGCCCCACAATACGTCGTTCTCAAAAGATGACATGTAATAGCATTTAACCAAGTGGACACTGTTGCGACACTAGCATTATGAAGCTTGGCCGTAAAATGGCTGGGCATAGGGGTATCACAATCTCCAGATATTCTGATAAAATTACAACAATATGTTCCCAGAGGTTGAGTATTGTCGGGCATTCCCAAAACATATGCATATACGTCCCAACCACACCAAGAGAGCACCTATAGCATAAGCTGTCATCTGATATTTTCATTTGAAAACGGCGATACGGAGTGATGTAAAATCTATGAATAAATTTGTAAGGATAAAAAAATGTTGTTCCATATGACCTCCCAGCTTAAGTTTGTATTGAATTGCTGTAGCTCGCGCTGCAAAATTGAAGTGATTGGGAGGGAGTTTGTTTTTGAGGAAATAAGTTTGGAGTAGATAACCAAAACAAGGCTACTAGAAATGGTGGGGGAGAAAAGTAAAGTAATAAGGGAATGATCAGGTACTGGAGAGTTCCATGGAAGCCCATAAGCCTTTAAGGCAGAACGGAGTCTGAGAAAAAAAAAAAAAAAGATGAGCCTGGAAGAGTGTATGTTTGACTTAAATCTTGAAAAGAGCGCAAGCCACTGTCATTAAATAAATCACCAAGAGTAAACACATTCTTATTGGACCATTGAGGGAATATAAAAGGTTTGGAGCCTGTCAGCAATAAATTATTATTCCATATCGGGGGAAATTTATGAAATTTACAGGTAATGCCTAAATGTTTGTTACATTGCTTCCATACTTGTAAAGTATTTGAGACAATGGAACCTGTGCGAAGGGAGGTCTTGAAGTCTGATTGGTTTGACCATAGCCTCTTCAATCAGTCTCCAAAGAACCTGTGACAAAGGGTTTAGCCATATCTTCAAATATCTAATTTGGAATGCCCAGTAATACAACTTGAAATTAGGGAGTAAAAGACCACCCCTATTTCTTGGGCATTGTAACATGCAAAATTTTATTCTTGTTTTTTTTCCTTTCCAAATAAAATTCCTACATAATGAGTCAAGTTCTTTAAAGTAATTCAACGGGGGTGAAATGGGGAGCATTGAAAAAAGAAAATTTATCCGAGGGAGTACATTCATTTTTATAACAGAGATTCTTGCTTGAAGAGAAAAGTGCAGGGGGGACCAGCGTGTAAGATGCTGCTTAATTTTACTAATAGTTTCGGAGAAATTGTCCTTACTAATAAGTTGAAGATTGGGACGAATTTTGATGCCTAGATAGGTAAAACCTGTAGGAGCAATTTGAATTGAGACTGATGGTATTGGTAGAGATTGCATGGCTGCCGTGTTAAGAGGCATAAGATTGGATTTTCACCAATTGATCTTATAACCTGAGTAAGAGCTAAACCTCAAACACTTTGATAGCTTGGGGAACTGATGTAGTAATATTAGACAAGAAAAGTAAGATATCATCAGTGTATAATGAAATAGTATGAGCAGTGTTATTGATGGTAATAGGACAAATAGCTAAATTTAGCCTAAAAGCTTGTGCTAGTGGTTCTAGTGACAACGCAAATAAGACTGGAGAGAGACGACAGCCTTGGCGCGTCCCTCTATACATCGTAAATTGGGCTGGGGTTGGGTAACCTGTGAGTATTTGAGCCAGGGGTTTATTATAGAGAATGCGGATCATATTAATAAAAGAAGAGCCAAAACCAAAGCGTTTTAAAACTGCCCACAAGTACTCCCACTCCAGCCGATCAAATGCTTTCTCTGCATCCAATGAAAGCACAGAACATGATGATTTTTGTAAAGGTGCTCTATCAATCATATGAAGAAGACGACGCAAGTTGTCAGAACCTAATCTACCCTTTATAAACCCAGTCTGATCTATATGTATAAGATTGGCTGCGTATTTCTCCATTGTTGTGACTATGACTTTAGCGTACATCTTGATATCTGAATTCAAAAGGGATACTGGCCTGTAGCTTGAACAGTCCATTGGATCCTTACCCCTTTTTAAGAAGTAGAGAAATGAGAGCCATCTTTTGATCTCTATGAAAAGTACCAGTTTTAAGAGAATAATTTATAGACTGTAAGAGAATAGGGCCAGCCAGATCCCATATAGCTACCAAAAGTTCTGGTGGTAAGCCATCTACACCTGGCGATTTTTGCTTCTGCATGCAATCTGCTGCTGACTTTTGTTCCGCCAAAGTGACTGGGGCATCCAGTTCTTTTGCTTCATCTAGTGACAGGGAGGGCAAATCAAGTGAATTAAGATATTGTGTAAGCTTGTGGGTCTCAAAAGAGATATCTGAGGAGTATAATTGAGTAAAAACATTATTAATTTCTGCTGGAGAAGAGCGTAACTTTCCATCCTTTCCGTTAATTACATCAGTGGTTGAAAGAGCTTCAGACTGTTTTAATTTGAAAGACAGAAGTCTGCTGGGTTTATCAGAAAACTCATAATGCATTTGTCTGGTCTTTAAATGGGCAAATTCTGCTTTGGAATTTATTTGGATCTTGTATTCTGCCTTTACAGTAGCCAATTGATTTGCCCGGTCCTGTACAAATGCATTTTTTTTCAGAGTTTCTAGAGCATGAATTTCCTTTTCTAATGAAAAATTTTTAGAATTCCGAGATTTATTGAGAAAGGAAGCAAAGGAAATGGTGGAACCTCTAATGAAACACTTTGTAGCTTCCCAAAGTGAATGTGGGGTAACCTCTGAATCAATGTTGGACTTCAAAAGGTCTGTAAGACCATTTGAAATGTATTTAAGAAAATCTTCATTCTGCAGTAAGAAGCAGTTGAAGCGCCACCTTTTAACTTGAGCTGTATGAGGTGCAAGATTAAGTGATAGTAAAGGACTGGAATGATCAGAAATAAGCATAGGCAAAAATCCAGTGTGCGAAGCACAATTCAAAAGAATAGGAGAAATTAAGAAATAATCAATACGAGAGAAGGCTTTATGGCGTGCTGAAAAAAAGGTATATTCTTTGATTCAAACGCCAAACATCCACTAAATTTAGCTCCTCAAGAAAGGATTTGAAATATTTAGATGCATTCACACGAAATGAAGCAGTACTATGAGTAGAGTCTAGATTTGGGTCTCCAACAAGGTTGAAGTCACCTGCCATAACAATCACAGAGTTTGGGAAGTCCAACATTTTAAATTTAAGTTCATCAAAGAATGACTGACAAAATGTATTGGGAGCATATACTGAAACAAAGCAGAGCCGAGAGCCGTTAAGAGTAATATTGATGTAACAGTATCTACCCTCTGAATCTCCCCCAGATAGACCTAGTTTAGCATTTAAACGCTTATGCATCAGTATGCATACTCCTTTCGTCTTTGTTTGTGCAGATGAGAAAGCCACCTTGTAATGTTTATTTTGAAATCTTTTAACATCCGGTGATTTTAAATAAGTCTCCTGCACACAGGCAATGCTTATATTCTTGCGTTTGAACAAGTCTAAGCATTTAAATCTTTTAATAGGCAAATTTAGGCCTCGGGCATTGAGAGAAATTTAATTAATATCATTCATACTATATGGCTAGCCTTATCCAATGTTACATGTACAAGTGAGTGCCTAGAGACAGATGTTGAGCAAGGAGACAGTTCATCCACTGCTATCAAATTAAACATGACACAGTAAAAACATAATAGTATTAGCAAATGTACGCATCTCTGTGATCTCATAAATATCACGTTTGTCAGATATAAGCCAAAGCTGTTGTTGTTCGTCTAGCCCCAACGAATATATTATCAATGCATCCCCTATTTTATTCAGATGGTTGTGTACATAAAGCATAAAAACCAAAGGATTTGAGCATAGTATAGTAAAGCAGTCTTCCCCTGTTTTGCCCAATACTAGAGAATATATTAGGCCCAGAATACTTAAATACAATATGATAGAAAATGTGTCCCCTATTTTATTCAATTGACTGTATATATGAAACATAGAGAAAAACATTTAGATATCATAAAAATATCAGCTCCATGTGCCTGAATAACAGCGGTAACAGATACATTAAATAAACGTTTCAGACTCATCGAAGAGAATCGTTGATTGACGAGAGGCAAGTTATGCTCATTGAGAGACAACATTAGGGATTATTCATACAGTGAAAACAAATCAATTAAATTAGCGCTTCAGATTCAAGCCACATCAAAGCCATACAGCGACAACAGATCAATTAAATTAGCGCTTCAGATTTAAAGTATATCAAAACAGCGTTGACTGAGAAGCGAGAGAGGGCTCATAACTGAGGGAGCTACATTATAAATAATTGGGCTTCTTCGGGAGAATTAAAGAAGCGCTGCTTAGATTCGTAGTGTACTGTACCTCAAGCTTTGCAGGGTATATCATAAAGTTTTGAATCCCTCTTTGCTTCAGCAACGTGATGACTGGGTTGTAGGCTTTCCTCCACTGGTTTGTATAGGCAGAATAGTCCGCAAATAGGAAAAGTTTCGCCTGGCCACGGGGTAAAGACGCGTTAGCTTTCCGAGAGGCTTGCAAGATCACTTGCCGGTCGCCGAAGCGAAGTAGCTTGAAGAGGAGAACACGGGGCTTATTTCTGCTCGCATCTGATCCAGAATACACCCGATGAGCCCGTTCGATTTCGATGGTGCCCCTGGAAGACATATCCTGGAACCAGAGCGGAATTGTCTGCTGGAGAAAGACGATGGGGTCGTCCCCTTCTTCCTCCTCGGCTAGGCCGACAAGCCTCAGATTCGAACGGCGATTGTGGTCTTCAAGTTCGGCCAGACGCATACGAAACTTTTAAATCTCCCGTGTGTTGGTGTTCACGTCGCCTCTGCTGCGGCGTTCTTCCGCCTGGAGTAAATCTGTGCGCTTGGTTAGCGCAGATAAAGACGAATCCATTGTGGATACCTTCGTTTCTACTGATTGAATTCTGGAATGGAAAGCATCCATGTTGGAGCGAATTGCTGATGCATTGGCGCCCAGCTCAGATAGCGATGCTTTAAGAGATCCTCTTGTGAGAGTTCATGAATGATCTTGTCTACCTCAGCCTATGGTATATTCAACACAGAAAGTTTGTCATTCAGTTTTTCAAGGAGTTCTCACATTCCATGGCTGTGAATGTCCTTGAATTCTTCAATGATGCACTGTATAGTACTGGCTGGCAAAAGCATTTTTTCCTGCATTTTTAAAAAAAACAGCCAAATTATTTTAAAATTAATCTTTGTCAACACTCTCATACTCTGCATCACTTTCTATGAATGGATGTGCAGTTTCCTCATCTTGTAACTGGTCAGCCTCGCTATGTTCTTGTTGACATGACTGCTGAATTGTGACTATCTGCTTATGTTTCTGAGTTACATGGGCAGCAAAAGATGTTCTCACTCGGAAATATTTAGAGCAGCCTTCAAATGGACAGGACATTTTCTTTCCATCTTTGACGTGAAATTTAAGGGGAACACATACAGCTGAAAAATTACCTATATGCACATCCTGGGACTTGACAGTTCAGTTTACCTGTGAATTGAAACTTCTCTTGTTGCAGCTTGGGATGTCTGTGATTCCTGTGCATATGGGACCGAAAGGCAGAACATTTTATGAAAGTGGCGGGGCACTGCTCAATACCACATGCAAACCTGTTGTTAGCTAAATGTTGGGGCCAGTCACGGGCAGACCGCATCGAATGTAGGCTACATGCGCAGCACCGGAATAGCCTACTGAATATAGGCTAGTCCCTATCGAAATGAACAATTTGCTGTCTTTTAAAGTCAATTTAAATTCAGTAACTACAATGGTCATGTTTCTCACGAAAATAGATTACGTTACTTAAAAATGAGAATATGTAGGTCTATTTTTGAGCTGTAGCCTTTTTAATGATTTTAGCGTAGACCTACAATTAGAACATATGGCGTCAAATTACGCCTGCCTTATCCTCATTTACTTGCAGGTGTAACTGAGGCTAAAATCCCAGCCCGTACTCATCTGTTTGTCAGCATTCCATTTACGGTACATTACTGTAGTTCATGTTTTTAAGCGGTGCAGCCGCTTCTATACGTGACATGTGTGTCCGTGTGTCCGTCCGTCCGTTCGTAGTATGAGATTTAAACCAATCAGGAGTCGCCTATGCGTCACATGCCTGGCAATACAATAGTAGCTTGAGAAAAGCATGCCCAGCTTCAGACAGCTCTGTCTCAAAAAATCACACCCAGGTGATGAAGTAAGCGGTGCAGGTTTATGAGCAATCATATTAAAAAATGCAATAGAAAATGTGTGTGTTGTTTACATGTCCAAAAACAATGGCCTCTGGTTTGGTGATATTTATTTACATACGCAATATACTCTGATAACAAACAGGAAAGATTACAGTTATTACTTGAACAATAACAATGGAATTCCAAACTCAACAAGAGGGTGCATGGATTGTTGGGCTGTTCCATAACTGACTGGGTCCAGCAGAACACTGGTGGTAGATTTTGTAATGATTTTGCTTCGGGGGGGTTGATGTTCAAAACTACACTCTAGCGGCAGTTGGTAATTTCAATTTCAAACCCATTTTCTAACTTGTGACAACGACTACAGTTTTTAAGGTACACAGACATATGTATCAAAATATTCATGTGGTTCCCAGAATTCCTACAGTGTAAATATCTAAGCTGTGACATTTTTAGTTTGTAAAATATTCAGTGTTGTTTGAAAACCATGCTCCCCATTCACACAAATGGTGGAATGTTCAAAACTCCACTCTAGCGGCAGCTGGTAATTTCAAATTCAAACCCATTTTCTAACTTGTGACCACGACTACAGTTTTTAAGCTACACAAGACATATTATATACAGATGTGCATCTGGTTCCCAGAATTCATACGGTGTGAATACCTAAGCTGTGACATGTATATTTTTTGAGATAGAGCTGTCTGAACCTGGGCATGCTTTTCTCAAGCTACTATTGTATTGCCGGGCATGTGATGCATAGGCGACTCCTGATTGGTTTAAATCTCATGCTACGAACGGACAGACGGAGGGACGGACACACGTCACATATAGAAGCGGCTGCACCGCTTAAAAATACGTATATGTCACAGCCTTGGCATCAAAGGCTTCATCTGTCCGTAGTTGTCATGAACCTGAACACGGGCTGAACCCAAGTGCAACGACAAGGAGGCAGAGATATAAAGATAAGGTTGTTTATTTAGAGCTTGGGGCAGTCCCAAGCTGTACACAGAATAAACACAGATAGTAAAAGTCCGGAGATTCTCCGGGACTTCAATTTGCTCCAAGCCGGAGCTGGACTGGACAGGAACACTGGATGTTCCAAACCGGAACTGGACTTGAACTGGAACACTGGATTGTTCCAAACCGGAACTGGACTTTGAACTGGAACCCTGGATGTTCCAAACCGGAACTGGACTGAACTGGAACTGGATCGGGTCACACCGGAAGTGGACTAGACTGGAACACTGGGTTGTTCCAAACCGGAACTGGACAAGACTGGAACTGGATTGTTCCAAACCGGAACTGGACTGTGCGGGTCACTCAGGAATATCCCCGCACTGGGACAGGACTAGACGGATCACCCGGGAGTCGTTCCAAGCCGGAACTGGACTTTGCGGGTCACTCAGGAATCATTCCAAACCGGAACTGGACTTGGTGGATCTGGACAGACGGGACAGACGGAACAGATAGGGGGAGCGCTAGGCATCCAATAATTTATGCTTCGAACTTGTCTCCTGAAGCAAGGGAGGACATAAATAGCAGACAAGCCGGTTATGGTTATGCATGAAGACCGGGGTGTTACTGGTAACAGGCAACCGGGTAGTTGATGCAGAGGAAGGGGTAGCGGCAGATACGGCAGGGCAGGACAGTGCAGCGGACCTCTGGTTGGCCCGGATGAGGCAGCAGGGCAAACAGCAGCAAGTGCAACTGGAACCGTAACACTGGCCACGGCCGGACGCAGGAACAGCTGTAGAATGGAGGAGCAGAACGTCCTGCTGCGGGCACAACGTCAGGTGGCAAGTGGGGGTACCGCAACACAAACAGGGAGTAGCGAACAACTGTAGACTGGCAGACAACAACAGAGTAGTGGTTAGCAAGGCAGATAAGGCGCGGCAGGTAGAGCCGCACAAACACTGGACAGACTAAGATTATCAGCAGTTGGCAGAGTGCCTAAAGCACCGAGACAGAACCAAACTGTTGAAAGGTAGTTAGCACAATTAAGCAGGGTGAACGAACACCTAATACGAAACCAAACTGTGCAAGATAACTAGACAAGGGATAACATGACCAGGGGATTCAAACGAAACAACGTTAACGAACTGGCACTGGATAGCAGACAGCAGGTGGGTTAAATAGGGAGTGTAATAGGTATCAATTAGGAAAGCGTGCGAATGTATGCGTGGGTGATTGAACAGAGCGGAGTGTGAGGAATGCATGCCGAAATGGAAAGAGGAGATAGGCTGAGGCAGGAGTGGAGAAATGGAGTAATACAAACGGAGGGAACATGCCCAGTCTGCAGCACGGGGAAAGACACGGACAATGGAAGTCAAACATGACACGGAGGGAAAGGGCAAAATACGGAAAACGGACAGGATGGGAACGGAACGTTACAGTAGTTCCCTTATCTGAGCTACGCAAGTGTCGATTAGATCGACAGCCTTGTTTATATCTATAGAATCTTTCTGTAAGTAGTTAGACAAAATGTATGTCTTTTTCAACACGGTATTCCAAAACAGGAGTATTACCTTGAATTCGAAAGTACTCATTTTTGAGAGAAGGCCTTGTGCCTCGGATGCTGCTTTCGGTCATGTATGGCTGTGATGCTGGATTCTGTCCAGTGCCTTCAGAATTGCAGGGAGACTCTGAATAACGGCCTCCGTAGCCTGTTTCCTCAAGGCCCACCTGGTGTCCGACAGGCTTTTCAGAGTAAGAACTGTTCTGTCCAATTTCATATTGTCTTGTTCCTCTTCTAATATCCTAAACCTAGGGAGGCTTGAGGTCAAAAAACAATAAAGGCTCTCAAGAGTGCCGAAAAATAGTTTTGCACTATTGGAGGAACACGCAGCGTCTAGTAATATCAAATTCAAGTTGTGTGCGCAACAATGTACGTAGAATGCTTTGTCGGTGCAGTTTTCTTTAACTCTGGCTTGCAGTCCCGAAATGTGCCCAGACATATTTTGTGCACCATCATAAGCATTAAGCCCAAGATCATTGAGCGCGCCAATCAAAAGATTATAAAATGCTTCAGCGCTGCTGTCAGGTAATTCTTCAAATTTCACGAAGCGCTCTACTGTGGCACCCTTTTCTGTGACATACCGCAGTGACAAAGAGAACTGGTCTATTCTTGCTATATCAATGGTCGAGTCGACAATAACAGAATACAACTTAGCTCTCTTGACCTCTTGTATAATAGCACTGAGAGTCTCACTGGCGAGTACCTCTTTAAGTTCGTTTTGTGAGTGGTTGCAGATGTATGTCACCTTGCTGTCAGCTGGTGATTTCAGGTGCTGTTCCAAAATCGAATCATACTGGGCCAGTAATTTCAGTAGCTTTATAAAGTTTCCTTCATTTGCATGCGGTGCTCCCAAAGCCGCATACTCTCGGTGGCCACGAAAAGCAAGACCCTGTCGAGCCAAAAACAGAATCACATCAACTAACCTGTGGAGGATTCTCCTGTTCTTCTCCACCTGTTCTCGTTCTGCTTTTAATAGTTCTGCAATCACCGTGTTATCCTTAGTGATACGATACTTGGTCATTAAATATGTTCGTTCTGCCTCATGGTGGGCTTTAGATTGTTCATGTTTGTCAATCTTCTCTATTCCTTTTCTGTATGACGACGACAAGCCCAGATTTGGGTCAGCCCAAACTCTCCCCGCAGAGTCACTGGATTTATTTCCAAATAACCAGCAACAGCAGCAAAACATGCGGTGGGCAGTAGGCGAGTAAACTAGCCATGCTCGCTGGATAGAAGAATTTCCTACCTGACGTTTGTACTAGCTGAATCGTCGCTGCTCCTGGTCCACCAGGGCGGCAGTGTAGTATAATGGGTAAGGAACTGGGCTTGTAACTGAAAGGTTGCAGGTTCAATTCCCAGGTAGGACACTGCCGTTGTACCCTTGTACTTCACCTGCATTGCTTCAGTATATATCCAGCTGTATAAATGGATACTATGTAAAAAAATAAAAAATAAAAGTTGTGTACGTCGCTCTGGATAAGAGCGTCTGCTAAATGCCTGTAATGTAATGTAATGTCATAAGGAAAATGGTCAAATCCGTCTTTCAGCCCAGGCTGACAAGAACCATGTTGAATAACGGCCGGGAATACATCAGGGGTGAGTGGCTGATTTTTAACGAGTTGAGTTAGTCGCTGTGCGTCAGGCGGGTCACAGCCTAGTGGCGCTAGATGGGCTGTTGCTGGGCTCTCCTCATTCCTTTGGTTTTGTTCACCTTCACCAACTTCACCCTCTTGTAAAATGTCCATATGTGTCTCGACAGTGTCCAGTAAATCCACGGGGTTTGGGGGAAGATCTGCTTCTGATTCGGGTCCACCATTGTTTTCATCAAGCAGGCCACCGCTAGCACTAGCACTAGCACTAACCGTCAGACGCTCATCTTGTTTGGATGAGGAGGCACGAGAGAAAAAATGAGAAAGGGGAGCACAAATAAAGATGCAAATAAATTTTGTTTAGCTTCCCTTTCTTTGCGCTTCTGTGCACCAGATTTGTGTGTTTTGTCCATTTTCACTTATAGTTCAGACTGTTAACGCAGTAGCTAGCACAGGGTCATGTGACATGTCAGTTCAATCGGATATACGCAACGGTTGTGAATCCAAGCAATGTGAATCCAAAACATAAGAATAATATGAAATATAGCTCCATAAACATTTTTTTTTATTACATTTTTGTAAATAAATTAAATATGAATTTTTAAATAAAAAATAATAAAAAAATAATAATAATGTTTAATACAATTTTATTAATTAATGACAGCATCAGTGGGCCCCTTGGCATTATGGCAGTCAATTTATTATGTTACGAACTGCGTCCACAAAACAACAGCTTGTTCACGGTAGGCTACTAAGGGATGTTTTCCATCGACTTCCACTCAAAAATACAGCGCGTCTCCCTGTCCCAAGCATAGACTGTATAAAAATAGGTCCCAAGACGCCAGGGCACGTTTTAGACCAATGATTGTTGTCTCCCCCTTCTGGTCCCGCCCCTCCAAGTGAGGGCAGTGAGAACCATATAGAACCTATCTATGCCAGTGACCCCAGGACTCGACCTGTCCCTCTGATTGGTCCTGAACAAATGTTAATACCCTGTCCAAACGACACAATATTTTTAAAAAATCAGCACATGCAGAGGCATTAGATGAAGGAAAGGCACCTATTGCAATTACATTTTTTTGTGGGAAAAATCTATTGACTGAGTATTTTAACCTCTTCCTACCGAGGGCAAAATAGGCCAAATTTTGCCTGTTTTCACTAGTGACAAACAAAGGTGGTTATCTCAAAAACTATAAATGGTACAAATATGGTTCATGGCTTTTATTAAAGCAGACACCTGCAGTATTACGACTAAGCAGTGAGAACTCATAGAAATCCAGTTTTTGATACTTAACTACAACAATTTATGTACAGAAAATATAAAAAAAACTAAAAAACGGGTACCTACATTCAAGTTTAAGAATTTTTACCTGGGGAGCTACAAATGCAATCAAGGAAATGACTCCTCTATCTGATTCATCAATATGCTGCCTACCTCTGGTAACAATCTGGTGTCAATATCTCAAACCATTCAAATTTTACAGGGTTTTTTTCAGGTGAACCTTTTTCGTTATCCAAATGGTGCCAAATGGTGCCAAATGTGCCAAAAATGGCAATGTTCCAGAAAGGTCTCAATATCATTTATTTTTTAGGTTTTTACAATAAAATGAGATAATTTGTCAATATTGGCAATAAAAGTTCATTTTTAGACGTGTTCTTGGTGTTCTGCATATTACACAACTAACTAACCAAGGTTACAAAAAGCTGTCAAAACCCATGTAGCAGCACAGTGAATCTTGTGTATTTCACCAGAGCCCCATTAGCCAGAAATGAGTCCAGGAATGTGCAAACAGGTTTTCAAATGAATAATGGGAATAGTATGAAACTTCCCTACACATTAATGCTTGCCAGTCCTGTCCTTTATTCTGTTGGCACCTCCTATGACAGGGACGTTGGGGTTGGGTTTTAGGAGGCAAAACTTTATACATGACAAACATATATCAACTATATACAAGTGCACTAAGGTGTACTACTAAAAGTGCAGTGGATAAAAAATCAAAAGTCCACCAGTTTCCTAGATAAAAAATAAAAACACCCCTGCTGTAACAAATAAAAAGATCCTTGCCTCTAATTGCTGAAGTTACCGTATTTACACAAAGAAAGTACAAAATGGCAGGGTCCAAAAAGCTAAAAAAAATGAACTAAAAACAAAAAAAGGTAAAGGATCAAAACATGGGGGTGCTTGTTACCTGTAATTTTGCTTGCATTACATTACATTACATTTATTTAGCAGACGCTTTTATCCAAAGCGACGTACAGTAAGTGCGCACAGAGACATCAAGATCACTACAGAACAGACAAGGCAAAGCACATCCTTCGCATAATGTAGCAGCTATCCCTAGCAGTGAACGTCGACTGTAGTTCACAGTAAGCTGTGGGCAAATCAGCAACACCACACTTCCATTCCTAATACTCGTATAAACTATAATAAACAGACAGGAAAACACAGGGATGCTTGCTAGCTTGCCACTGTAAAGGCAATACTATCTATATTAATTTAGCTGAGAGGGACCGATTTTATGCATAAGTATATAAGGTTAGTTAGCTTCACAGAAGAAACACAGGGATTCACGCATTGCAGCTAAATCTCCTTCGATGCTTACACCACACATCTGTGTTGTTGGCAACGCCACGTAACACGTGCGAGTTTGTCAACACAGACAATACACCCTAAGTTTACTTCATAAATTATTTATCATACCGTTGGAATGTGCAATTTGTAATATTAATTGTATGAAAAACAATAAAATACAGTTGACAATGTAATTACGAACCCGCATGGCATTGCGTGAATTCACACTGGTATATCGAAAAATCGGTAATACCACCAGCCCTAACGACATTACCTGCCATGGCGAAATTCAATGCGTTTATAGCATAACACTGTTAGTATGATAAAACAACTTACATGTCAGCAACATCATCTCGGTCATCAGTGGATTCAGCGTCACTGAGACAGGATGAGTCTCCCTCGGCAAAAACATCTTCTGGCTTATCCAGTTCGTCTAGCACTTGGTGCACGGATAAACGCCTCAAAAATCTCGACATAACTACACAAAAACTGTATCAAAAATACTCTAAAGTAAAAAATGTAACTGCGGGCCTTACCTAATTAATTGTGCTTTGCTAAACGGAATGTAGCGAGCTACGCTACAAGGTAAAAACACTGCGCCATCTTGGCTCGATAATTACGCGTGAGTGCCACTTCCTCATACGCAGTGCTGTTATCGCCTTCATTTACGAAGGAAATGTGTTTAAGGAGGGCTCTTTTGAAAGATAAGAGTCTTGGCTATTGGCTGGAATATTTGACAGACAGTTTTAAAACCCAATGGAAAGCAAATAATACTCGGAGTGGAGGCAGGTCGAAGACAGTTTTTCCCACTTCAGATAGGCCTATTGTGCTATCAGTCAAAGAAATACACCCAATTGACGACGGTTTTGCATAATTCTCTGCAAGCATGTTCAAAACCACTCTGGCTAACATATACTAAGCCGTTGGATTGGTACTCCAGAAACTGGCTGAGTTTCACAACGCCAAAGTGAACACAGCCGAACGAGTCGTAATCAAGTGCAAAAAAGCACAAGTCGGTTTAAAATTGGAAAAAAATCATGTACAGCCTTATGAAAGTTTTAAAGTATTTTTTCTTGAAGCCTAAAGGTATAATGATTTTTTAAACCAAAGTTTTGTGAAATACAATTAAGCAGAACAGTTTACCAGCACATTGTTTATGGTGTGACATCAAGCTGCAATACATGTTTGAGAATTAGGTCAGAGTTTCCAACGTTATTTACAAAGTTTTATCTCGACGTTTTGGGCTTAAAAACCACTTTCCCAGAAGGAATGGATATATCATAAGGATATTTAATCAAAATATTGAGGTAAGCAGTTTATTATATATTATTAAATTAATGAAATGTATAATTTAATAATTTCCGTCACGCCCGCGTTACCGCTAGGGGGCGTTTGGCATTAAGAGGTTAACCACATTGCTGCCATTGACTTACATGGTGAAATACCTATACTGGAGCCAACCGCAGTGGCGCTAGTGAGCAACGGCACCAGGAAGTGAGCTTCAAAACTAAAGCCCAGTCTTGGCCCCTTGGGTAGCACCTGTAAAAACAGTTTCCCTTCCTAATGCAATTAAAGTGTGGCCATGTGTCTTTGGTAAACACCGATATTGTTGGCGGCACGGTGGTGCAGTGGTGCACTGTCGCCTCACAGAAAGAAGGTGCCGGGCTCGAATCCCAGATAGAACCTTTCTGTGTGGAGTTTGCATGTTCTCCCCGTGTCTGCGTGGGTTTCCTCCCGCAATTCAAAGACATGCAGTTTAGGCTAATTGGGGGGGCATTAACAGGGCGTTGTTGTAAAAGAGCATGTGTGCTCAGTCAACCTACCCTGTATAAATAAAGGTAAATAAATATTTCAGTGTAACAGTGGAGATAAGTAAGCAAGTCACCCTTTATAGGTGCATGGAGTGGTAATATCATAAATGGTCGTTTTTCTGTCTTTCTCAAAATATTAACGGGTGTGTGCAATACCATATTGCCAAATGCTATTGATAACTGTCGAAAAACTCTGAAGAGTCTCATTGATGTCAATACTTTGAAACGATTGGCTAGCAACGGTGCCCGTGATCCAAGCTAGGCTTTAGCAGAGACCCAGCTAGTCGTTTCGCTTTTCACAATGCAAAAGACGCAGAATCTCCCATCTCCCCCTATATAAGAAAATCTCTGATGGCATTCCCCACTACCAGTAGCAGGAAGCAACGGCCTGTACACAGTCGGCTTTTATGTGTGCGTACGTTTGTGCTTTATTCATGTAGCAGATTGTAACTAACGGTAGCCTGCTGGCTAAATCTATGAGCTAAATAAATTATTCCAGCACTGCAAGCTAAGTAGCTAATGTATCTTTACCATCACACTTGTTTGCAACGTAAGTGTGCCTAGCTAACTTTTGCTGTCTAAATCACAATTGCTAGGTACGTAGCTAGCTATCACTGACATTAGCCTAGCTAGGTGGTCACCTATCTTAAAGGGGACGTCCCTGCGACGTCCACTGTTTGCTGGGATGCTAGCATCCCAGCAAACAGTGGACGTCGCAGGGACGTCCCCTTTAAGTTCCCTCAAAGTTATAATGTGACGTTACCTAGGGATGTCCTAAAAACATTACCAGGACGTTATTAAAATCCTAGGAAGGTCACTGTTTGGTTACAATATGACATTTAATAAAAACATTTCGGGGACGTTCAAGCAACGTCCCTATCCGGTTATGATATGACGTTGCGCTCATAACATTCATGGGCCATTCATGGACGATGCTGCAACGTCTATTACTGGTTACGATATAACGTCATGTAATGAATGTCTGGGGGGACGTTACTAGAACATCCCGGGAACGTTCTCTGTGACGTCCACGTAACGTTTAAAAATCCCTACAAAAAAGCGACGTCCTGATGACATTTCAAGACGTTCAGGGGACGTCCCGGGGACCTAATTTTGTTAGCTGGGATAGCACTAACATTATTTAGCAGGCTAAATTTCCAATTGACGGCTTGTTGGTTTCTAAGTGTTTCCACCTAGCTTGCTAATGTTACCTATCTACAAGTGCAATCAGAGTGCAATTTACAACTGCTAGGTATCTGGCTAGCTAGATAGGTAGCCTTGTTAGCTACCTTTCAGGCTGCTAGTAATCTAATGTAGCAGTACACTACACGTAGGTAACGTTACGCAAGCGCGCCGGTCCCGGCCGTTGAGAGGAAGAACGCCATCATCTTCAGGACAAACAAACTCTCTTGTATTTATTCATCTGTTTATACAGGTTGGTAACACGACAAGCATGTAATCCTTTCACAAATCATCAGTTCATATTATTGAGTAAGTCCTGTGAAGTTTTGGGTGAAAAGTGAAGCTTCTAAGTTAAATAAGTTCATTTGGTTTGCTAATGAGTCAGCATGCATTTCACGGAGATAAAAAATATCTATTTTTAGTATTTATTTGAGCGAACGATTATCCTCAATGAGAATCTATTAATATAGACAATGCTCCCTGACATTTGTGATGTTTTTATTGTATATTGACCGTTTGATTGTGTTATACAAATTTTGCTAGCTAACATGCTAATATTAGCTAACGGTTACCATAACAATGCAGTAGGCTTGGGATAGGCTAGCTAGCTAACTACATCCCCATTTACAGCAGAAGCCTACTGACCAGGCTTTAATAATAATAATGCCTTGCATTTTATATAGCGCCTTTCTCACCAACCTGTGACTCAAAGCGCTTTACAATGATGAGGGGGAAACTCGCCTCTACCACCACCAATGTGAAGCATCCATCTGGGTGATGCAACTGCAGCCATTTTGTGCCAGAATGCTCACCACAAATCAGCTGAGGTGGAGAGGGGAGAGAATGATTTTTTTTAGCCAATTAAACTGGGGGATGATTAGGTGGCAGATTGAAAGAGCCAGGTTGGGAATTTTGCCAGGACACCGGGGGAAACCGTCTAATCTTTACGATAAGTGTCGTGGGATCTTTAATGACCACAGTGAGTCAGGACCTCAGTTTAACGCTCTGGGCGGAATTTTCTGGGTGTCCGCATGCGCAATCTTATAGAAATACATTGTATGTGCTCAATATCTGCATCATATCACTACATATTAATGTTTTTCAACCTACTAATAGTTTTACTATTGTTATTAATTGTTTTAATACATATATTTTAATATAGGCCCTAATGAAAAAGGGAACAGAGACAATCACCATTGTGAGATGAATGAAGTTAAATCAAGTCATACATTTTGCATATAACCAGTCCCGTTTTTTATAATGCTTTTTCTTTATTATAGTATACAAATGTATATATATATTTGTTCAATTAATTAAGACTATGCTTACTTCTGTTTTAATAACAAATAAATAAATGAGATAAAGTGAACTTTATAAAGGAGGCATTGTCTTGTTTGCTACATTTAGCTTTAAAAAACAACATTCTATATAGTTTAGATATTTGTTTAATATAATCAAAAGTGTGATCAAAGTAAAGTGTGATCAAAGCAGTTTATGGGGTGTACCCACATTCTTCTCCTCCTCAGGAGCATTCGGAGCAAGAGGTAAACCGCAATATGACATAATGACATAATTACATTATAGGCTATACATTGTAGCTATAGGCTACGAAGTAAAAATCAAAAGTAGGCCATTTGCTGCCAGCCAGAGAAGATTTGTTTGTTGGTTTGATTCATGCGTAGCTATTTTCCCATGTACTAATATATTGACAGTATGCAAGTTTTCATTTTAATGAACCTGTCAAGCAGTAAGACATATGTAATAGCAGTATTTACTCCCATTATTAAGCGAAGCTCACAAATCCGAAATGTATACTGTTTGTTTGTATAGCGCGTCTCTGACGTTCACGGTATGCGCTCCGAAAAAGCAATAAAAGCATCTTTTTTTCGTCTATTGGGTTCAGTTCTGCTCAAATCTGCGCGCGCAATAAGCGTATGTGCGCTTGGAGCGTCTGCTAGATTCCGGGCGTCAGTTCTGCTCAAATCTGCGCGCACAATAAGCGTCTTTGCGTTTGAGCGTCTGGTGGGTTCGGGGCGTGAGACCTGTTAAGACGCACACACACACAAACAAGGTTATAAAAAAAAGGTTTGATTTGAATATATAAAATTCTTTGTGTCCTTTATCACAGATATTGCCTCCAATTCCATAGTCTTGAATGTCCTGGAAGCACATTGTCTACAATTGAAAATGTTATTTGTTTCAGAAATAATGTAATAACATGGTATATCATATCTCCTAATAACATACTAATGACAAGTTAAAATGCCATCACTTTATTTGACATGGTCTAAATAATGTAAAATGG
Source organism: Synaphobranchus kaupii (assembly GCA_029718625.1). NCBI lineage: Eukaryota > Metazoa > Chordata > Actinopteri > Anguilliformes > Synaphobranchidae > Synaphobranchus > Synaphobranchus kaupii. The sequence goes on from CM056386.1 coordinate 25,881,666, forward strand.
GTGCATAGATCTAAGGGCCTGAGTAATACTAACAGAATTCAGTTTAGTTAGAATGAGGCTAAAAGATTCTAACATTTCCCTTAAGGCAAATGTCAAATTGCTTGAATCTTTTAGCTTCATCTTAACTAAATGTTGTTTTCTTGTAATGTAGTTACTAAACTAGGAACTATGCACCTCTGCATTTAACACAAAGGGTAGAAAAATAGGTACAATCATTTCCATTTAAAAGGTATATTACTTTTTTGATTTTCTGTCAGGAGTGAAGTGCTTGTTAATAGCCTATCTGACAATAGAGGCTGATTGGTAGTTATTTTAATTAGCGTACACACCTGTGGTAATGCTGTTGAGATAGGAAACCCTGGTTCTGGAGTGCCAGTTGTTTCAGGTTTACATTCAACCCAGACTTGATCACAAGAGTTTTGTCAAATTAAATTCCCAGGGGGCAATCAGCTGCCAATTAAGGCCGTTAAAACAAGGTGTGTGGATTATTTAACCAATCAATGACTAAAATGAACCACTGGTGGTGAGAACACCCCGAAAATCAGCAGACACTGCAGCCCTCCAAGACTGGAGTTTGACACCTGGGATTTAGAGCCTGAGAAGAATATCCAGACTCCAGGGGGGTAACAAAGCAGGATTACTTAGTTTTATTTTGTTCCTCCAACCATTAGGGTCATCAACTTTACGAATATACCTTCTTGTTGCCGGTTGCATCGAGACTCTTATACCAACCATGTGTCATGGCCATGACCTCCACGTGATGACGTAACTTCCTTTATAAATAGAGACACGACAAGGCGGAAGTTTTATTCTTCTCGCCGATGCAGACGTTAAAGTGATACTGCAGTCAAAAACCGACTTTTCCCGTTGAAAACCTATGTTTTGAGTTAGATTATGATCATACACAACTGTTTATGTCCGAAAATTTAATGTTTAGTCAAAATGGTTTTATCTGAGTTTTTGTGTAGACTTACCAATATGCTGGCTTCCGGGGATTCGTGACATCACGAAAGCCTTAACATAAAAATGGGTGGACTTGAGGTGGTCCTAGGGGTGGGTCTTGGCTGGGCACGTGGTATAAAAGCAGAGAACGACAATTTTTTTTTTCCTTCTGAGACGGGGAGACCCTTGTTCTGCTAATTAGCTAGTTCAAGTTCAAATGCGAATTGCTTTGTATTATTGCTAACGTTAATATTACGACTTATATCGAGCTACAGTTATTCATATATGACGTCTTACTACTTGGTATCTTTAGCTAACTTGCCTGCATTATGCCAAGGAGTCAGAGATGTATCGTTCCTCGGTGCAACACCACCGGCTCTGCTAGCTTTCATAATCTGCCGAGAGACCCAGCGCTACTTAGCCAGTGGCTTCAAGCTATCGGTGTAGAGCACGCGGACTTGCCGAAGAAAGCCCTAGCGACAGTGTGCAACGCGCACTTCACACCGGACTGCTACCACAATTTAACTGGCTTTGAGATGGGCTTCTATAAAACTCTGTCGCTGAAGCCAGGTGCCATTCCAACAGTGATGGATGTAATTTTGTAATCATTACATCAGCTAAGTAAAACAGCTAAGTACAATATACCTATTACATTGTATTTGTGACATTGTGTAATTGCACATGTATTGGCCACTATTATACAGTTGGGCCAAGCATGCCCGACTACTGCACCGCAGTATTAGACAAATCAAGAATAGCTTCATAACTACGCTGACATAACGTTACCTCAGTAACCTCACGGCAACATAGGTTTTCTGGAGGGGACATGTTAGAGCAGTGGCCACAAGCACACCTGTTGGGACATTAGTTTGTTTCTGTTTACATGCAAGTTATCTGTACAAACTACAACAAAAATGCTTTTGCAAACGGTTGACATTACTGATAGGTAATAGCTAATGTGGGGTTGAAGGCAACCTATTGTGTGAGCTATCTTTTATGAATACGTAACGTTAGCTAATAAACGATAGCAATAATACATTTGATGTAGCCCTAGCATAACCAGTTGGTCAGTAACTCGGACGGAATGTATCGATAAGTTAGGTAATGCAAGGCAGTCTATTGTGTGAGAGTTTAGCCCCGTTTGGTCCAGAGAGAACTGGTAACTTAGCTAGTTATATTAGCTATATCATTTATGAATAATGTTAGCTAATAAATGATAATTCTCTCCGGACCAAGTGAAGTTATGAGGGCGCTACAACCAGCCATGTTCAATATACTAACGTTACTGTGTGACTGGGTTTTGCTGTGTATTTGAATGTATTCAATAGTAACGTTACTTTAGGCAGACAAACAAGCTAACTTAGCTAGGTAACGTTAGCTTTACCATTCGGTTACATCCCGGGTCCTCTCCTCGCGAAGATGTTGCTCAATTAATACAGCCATTTTATTTAGTTGTGAGGAGAGAGCTGGAAGGGGGCTGAGTCAGTTCACCAAGACACACCCTTTCACTCCTTGACCGTATGAATATTCGTAATATGACTACGTGGCATCATCGTCATATGACCACACCTACTCACGAGTTTCAGTTCAAATTGAAGCGGAAAAAAGGGCCTTAGAAAAGCCTCTGCAGTATCTCTTTAAGAACTTGTTTATATAATTGTGCTATCCCGCCGTGCCTTGTTGTCTTGTTTGCTACATTTAGCTTTAAAAAACAACATTCTATATAGTTTAGATATTTGTTTAATATAATCAAAGACATAATTACATTATAGGCTATACATTGTAGCTACATTGTAGCTATAGGCTACGAAGTAAAAATCAAAAGTAGGCCATTTGCTGCCAGCCAGAGAAGATTTGTTTGTTGGTTTGATTCATGTGTAGCTATTTTCCCATGTACTAATATATTGACAGTATGCAAGTTTTCATTTTAATTAACCTGTCAAGCAGTAAGACATATGTAATAGCAAGTTTTATTTATTTTTTTAATTTAAGTTTGTGACTACGGTCGGGGCTACGGTGTGCCGTCCTCCAAAGGCTGTGATAGCACTTGCATGCGCTAAACCGCTGCCGCATTTATATTACATTTTAGGAATGTTTGCATTCCTTTTTTGGAAATTAATCCTGGGCGTGGTCGCACCCCAGTGAGATGTTTCCCAATCTGTGAGCGTGTGCGTTTCGTTGTTTGATTTAGGTTATGCAAAAAGTGTTTGTTGATTCTGAATCTACTATGGGTGTGGTCGCATCCCAGTGATATTTTTCCTAATCTGTGAGCGTGTGCGTTCCGTTGATTGATATAAGTGCTGCAAGAAGTGTTTGCTGATTCTGAATCTACCCTGGGTGTGGTCGCACACCAGTGAGACGTTTCCCAATCTGTGAGCTTGCGCTACGTTGCTTGGTTTGTGTGGCCGATTGTGAGGGTGTGCGTGCGTTTTCTGCTCCTTTTTTTCCCCCCTACTCAAGTTCACCCATCCACGTTGCGTCCTTGGGTGTTTTTGCTCCAGGTATGAGCACCTTGTGCACGGAATGTGGGAGAGCCATGGATATGGCTGATAGCACCAGGTGCTGCCTATGCCTTGGTTTGCAAAATGCGTTCTCAGACCCCAGCCCATATTGCGTGGGCATGCCTTTAGAGACCAAGCAGGCCAGATTGGATGCGTTTGTGTCATATGCCCCTCTCTGGCAGGATGCCACCCACGGTTGCCCCTAAACGCAAGGGTGTTACCGCCACCGATGCCCCATCACGTAAAAAGGGCAAGGCTGGCAGGGGCAATAACCTCTCCGCAGAAGTCGCGCAGCTTCTCTCTGCAGTTCAGCAGCTGGCTGCTATGCTGGAAGCCCGTACTAAAGTTGAAATGGCTCCCCAGCATGGTCCCCCTGAGGGGCCTCCAGCAGAGAAGGATCTGAACATGGATCCGTAATTTGAGGGGGTTGAGGCACATTCCACAGCAGCTTCCAACACAGTATTTTCTCAGTCAGTCCTCATGTTTGACCAATCAGAGAGGGGGGTCGGTGGAAGGTTCGGGGTCAACTGAAGATTCAGGGGACTACTCTGTTCGGCCTTATGAACTGCAATGTGCCCGACTAGTTTTCATTACCATGCGGGCGTCTACCGTTTTTTTGGCGGAGCTAACCAAGTGGTGGGCACACCCAGGCTCACAGCGGGTGCCCACAGATTGTAGGACGTTTTTGTCCATGTCGGAGGCTGAGGTCCATGGGCTTGACCATATGCCCTCTGTTGAGCCTGCCATAGCGGCGCTTGTGGAATCTCCAGAGGAGGCAGTTCGGGCAGATGCCCGCTGCCCTAGACCACAGTGCAGAGCAACTGATGATCTGCTCTGTAGGTCATATAACGCTGTTGCCAGGGTGGCGCGGATTGGGAATTTGCTTTCCTGGCTGATGCTTGCACAGTCACAAACGTTGGTTGATTCTGGGGTGGACACCTCGATCAGCGACGCATCTATTCAGGCATTTGCATTCATGACACGTGAGCTTGGTCGTGTGATGTCCTTGCTCACAACGACCCGGCATCAGGTGTGGTTGGCTCAGTCCTCTCTCCCTGATGCCACGAAGACAACCATTCGAGACCTGCCGGTTATCCCCAGCCAGGTCTTTACGGAGGCAGCCAAACAGACGCTTTAGTACTCCGTGGAGGCATTGAAATACAGGGAGTGGCAGATGCCCCCCCTTAACTCCTTTGCGTAGAAGGTGACGCCGGCAGAACCTTTTTGCTCAACTGAGACATTTGTTGCTACTGCAGCCAAACTATTATTGGAAATCACATTCTGTGTTTTAAATATATTGGTAGACGGTTCGTGACGATTTCTGCAGAATACGGAGTTTCTAAGTGTCACTATTTCCCCGTAGCAAGTCCATTTAACAAGCAACCCCCCACCTAGTCTATACCTACCCATGCGTGACATAGTGGACAATAGCGTCTATGTTTGAGTTCATAAATATATTTATTCAACATATAAAATTAGAATAACGTCATAGCAACGAGATAAACCCAACAATAGCCTGATCGTATGCCTGAAAAGCCCTGCTCACTCAAATGCAAAATAAACTGTGAAAGTACTGTCTCATTCTACCATGTATTCTACTAGCAATATATGCTACTAAATATGAAATAAATATACAATCCTACCATTGGTTTTATACATTGAGATGTTCCTTTTTTATTGTCTGGTACAATCGGTTTGAGCAATATACAACACTTTATACCGCTATTACACTATCTGAAACGTCGCAGCGTAATACCCCCAAGCCATGTAAGACTGTCTCATTCATTACAGTTCATTCTGGCTTAATTGTCGGCTTTTTTATCCAATAGAGTACATTATAACCTTAGCAAGGGCATATGCCATGTCTTTTTGGGTGCTTTGAGCAATTTACTACAGCCCAGCGTAATGGCAGTTTTCATTTTAAATGTCTAGTATTACGCAAGCTCTATAGAATACGCTTTAGGGAGGGGAGTTTCCCTTTTCCGATATGTAAGTATTTTTGCGTCTAAAATGCCGTTGGTCTCGCTGGCTACATATGTACGTTCGTGTTTCCACTCGAGCAATGTTTGATAGCCCTATTGTTATTTTCGCATTTTGAGTGCAGTTCACATACTGTAGTGCAATCGTTAAATGTATTTTTGATGTAGGCTACCGATGTTCATTGAAGATAGAACAGTTGGCAGCATTTTGCAGATGGTGGAATACTATTTTATGTTCATGTTATCGTACATAGTATAGGCTATGGCGTATATACTTGTCTCTTAGGGCATGACAAATGCTCATTCCAATGTACTGTGCGCTGATATGTGGTAGATTAAGGTAAAAATTTCCTTGGAGTCATTATAATAAAAAGTGATGTTTTATTGAGGTACAAGAGTGAATGATTAGGCAACATATTTAAGTGTATGTAACACTGTGATATCAATGTTCAGAAGGAGAAAATGTATATGAGTTATAATGGACAAAACTAATTTTATTCATTTTATGACATGTTTTGGACCCATAGATATCTACCCCCCTATACTGATGAAAATATGTAAATCCCACTTGGAAATAATGCAAAAGTGAGTTTTATGAGCCAAAACTGTTGATTTCTAGTTAAATATATCATAATTCTTTTTTATTTACAGTAGTGCACAATTTAGCCATTTGGATAGATTTGGAGACACTAATGGACAACAGGGTAAACCGCTATATTTTGCATCATAGACCTTTAGTAGTTCTGCATATCATCCTCAGATTTTGATAAACTTGTGGACTTGGAGTTTATGATCCAGGAAATGTATATATATATTACCGATTTCACTTATGTAGCTCTCAGCAAACTAAAGAAAAACATTTATTATAATTTTGTTTTTTCCAAAGTTTCTTTGCATTTGTGGCACTTTATTTTGACTTAAATTATGAAACTAAACAAATCTAAGTTTGTATTGTAAATGGTACACCTATCTTGTTTCATTTAAGCCATTTAACAAGTTTATGTGATGCTCACACCTGGAATTATAAAGCCTTAAACAGAGCACCCCCTAAATAGGTGAAATTTGCCATCTGCGCCAAGGGGTTTAACACACTTCTGATTGTTGGACCCAGCCTATGGCTTGTGGTCACGCACAGCCCTCGTATAAGGACCAGGGAGCCCCTCGTCATCTGGCCGCCTGTGCAGTGGCGTCTGATTCACGACACAACCCCATGGGTCCACCTGGATGTCCAGCTAGGAGACAGCAGAAGGGTTACAGTTCAACCATCGGCCCCCAACATTTCCAGGGTCGGGTATACACACGTCCTGCACCCCATCTAGCCAGGGATGTTGATTCTGGAAATTACAGACCTCCTGGAGAAGGGTGCCATGTCAGTGGTGCCTCCCTCTGAACGGCTCAGTGGCTTTTATTCAATCTATTTTTTGGTACCAAAAAAGATGGTCTCCTCTGACCAGTCCAGGACCTGAGGGGTCTGAATTTGTATCTAAGGTGATATGCTTTCCGGATGCTCCGGTTATCGGAAGTCCTACACACCTTGAAAACGCGGGATGGCTTCATGGCTGTATGAGCGTTGTTCTATCGCCGCTCCGGCTGAAGGGGTTAAAAATCCTGCCATACCTGGACGATTGGCTGATATGTACTGAATCGTACAGTAGTGCGCTCTCACAAACTGCCCAGACATTAGCACATATCTCCAGTCTGGGCATCAATGTCAATTATGGCAAGAGTCAGCTAGTGCCAAGCCAGTCCATCACTTATATTGGACTGTTGCTCGATTCAAGGAGCATGAGGGCATCTTTGACGCTCCGCCGCATAGCCAGTGTGCTTGACGTTATGCGTCGGTTCCAGATGAATGTGGTCCTCGAAATGAGGGTTTTTCAGAGGCTTCTGGGCCTGATTGTGGCTGCCTTCACAGTCGTGCCTCTTGGATTCCTTGCAGCCAGGCCGATTCAAATGTGGTTGAATGCCAGCTACTCCGCCCGTGGCGACGAGTTAGCTTTCTGACAAAGGGGTTCCGGATGGGGGCTATACCATTACGATGTGTGGTGATGACGGACGGTTGGGGAGCTGTTTGTCAGCAACTAGCTCAGTGATTGTGGTCACGAGTACATCAGTCAGACCACATCAATGTTCTCGAACCTCAAGCAGTTTCTCTTGCACTGAGGCACTTCTTGCCCGTGCTCTGGGGAAAACGTGATGGTGAGGTCGGACAACACCTCGACAGTTTATCACATAAACCACCAAGGCAGAGTAAGGTCCTGCCAGTCTTTGAGAGTGATCCAGCGTCTCTTGAACTGGTTGCTTCCCAAGTTGGTGTCTCTTCATGCTGTACACCTCCCGAGTGTCCGAAACAATACAGCAGACTTTTTGTCTCGCCAGGAGATTCATCCCGGCGAATGGTGTCTCCACCTGATGTGGTGCAGTTGGTATGGCTTCAGAATGAGGGGACAGAATAATCAGCTGTCAATTCACACCTTCCTAATTTCCATTGGCTCTGAGTTTCGTATGCCTCACACAAACTCTGTTTACTTACTCGCTTGCAGCCACATCATAAGCCTTACAGAGCAGATCATCTGTTGCTCTGCATTGTGGCCTAGGGCAGCGGGCATCTGCCCGGACCGCCTCCTCTGGGGATACCACCAATGGCAGGTTCCACAGAGGGAATTTGGTCCAGCCCATGGACCACAGTGTCCGACATGGACACAAATGTCCTACAGTCTTTGGCCACCCTTTGTATACCAGGGTGTGGCCAACATTTATTTAGCTGAACCAGGAAATTGTTTGATGCTGCATGGCAAATCGCGCCCCCTGGGGTCCCGTGGTGAAATCTAGATGTCTCTGAAGTGCTGGCCTGAAGCATATCGCAACCCATGTGTGCCAGGGCTGCACGGAGAATGGTAGTATATATACGCTATACGCAAACAACCGCTGTTTAGCGTTAGCAATATATTCCAAGAAACAATATCCGTCTTAAAATAGCAAAGCTACACACAGATGTCGCATTCAAGTGCTTATCACTGCCTTTGGAGGACGATAACAATCGTAGCCCCGACCAAAGTCACAAAGCGTTAGTGGGATTCACACAAGATACAGTCTCACGTCTCACTATGCATCGGCGAGAAAAACAAAGAGGATTTCCGCATTGGGAGGAATTATGTCACTACGTGGAGGTCATGTCCATGACTTATGTTGATATAAGAGTCTCGATGCAACAGGCCCCTGAAGGTCCATGCGTTGTTGATGACCCTAATGGTCGGAGGAACTAAATAGAACCACTATCAGCTAGCTTGGCTACAAAGGCGTGGGGGGTATTTCACATAGCAGGATTACTCAGTTAGCTGGACAGTTTCTGCTTTGTGAAATACCACCCAGGTTTGCTCATCGTATTCAAACTCCACAACAGCTCAGAACAAGACTCTCTGTTTGTAGGTTCACTTCGACTGCATCTCCTCAGATGCATTGGACATTAGAGCTGAACATTGAACACTGTGCTAATTCCCATCTGACCAGAGCCCTGCAGTTGCACACTTTAAACTAGACTCTGGACTTTAAATGCACCATTATAGTTTATGTTAATGTCTTATTTTAATGTTGTCACTTGCATTATCTTTGAATTTTTCATTATCTACCAAATGGTTTAGTGGTCAGGACATGTGTCCACACTTTCACCAATTAGGAGCCTATTGATTCACCTCAGCCAGGGTTGCCAGATCTTGCTAGACTTTCCAGCGAAACAGTGACTCAAAACTCAAAAATATTTTTTGAACTGCAACCAATGTATTTTAAATAAAAATCCAAATGTTTTTCTAATTAAAATAAACAGTGAGATAAAACCATTGTGGCCTACTAGTTTGTAGGCCTATTTATACCTAAATGATGTAGCAGCAAAGAGCTTATATATGATTATCATGCAGACATTCAATAAACATTTGTTTTTATTTATATAGGCTATTCATTAAAGAATAATGTAATAATAAGTTTAACATGACACTAAGTTCATTCATTTAATAGTTCATATAGCATTAGTAGCAACTTGAATAGACTATATCCTGCTGTAACATGTTTGTCAGAAATCTTAGCCTAAGTTATAATCAAAAACAAATGTGAGCCATTAACATTGTATTAAATGATTTAGTTAAGTTATGAACTGTGACACAGGCAACAAACCAGCTCTGTTTAGTTGTAGAATAGCTCGTAGGCCTACCATTGTGGGAGATTGAATATAATATCTATATCCATCCCCCGTGCTTCATAGCGGCCAACTATTCTGGCAGCTGTATTTATACTTCCTTCCTTATCCATCTTATTTTATTCATTCTCATATTATTTTAGCCTACTAGGTTTTCCCTTCGCTCACAGGCTAAGCATTTCATTGCCAGCTAACAAATGCCTGTCTGCTGTAGGCCTATTGTTAACTTTGCATTTGACAAATAAACCGTGATTTGGATTTAATCACGGCAGCTAATAGATCAGACTATATTTGATCTGATCAAATATCTGATGTGATTAATAGGCAACATATTCCCAAAACTAGCCGCAGCATGAGTGAGTGCAACACAGGCCTGTCTGCTTACTCATTCTTGTAGCTCTATAAATCATCCTAATAGTGTGATGTATATACTCATGACTTATTGAAGTTTAAACAAGTCTAGTGTAATTTCTATTTACTTGGCACAACAACTGGATAACACTGATTGGCTTAAGAATGTCACTGGATCAACAAAATCAGATCTCCCTCCAAATTTTATGGGATGGCATACAACAGATCGAGACAGATACGCTCACTTTGATTCAAAGGTTGATCCTATCCAAACAAAACTAAGCAGCATTCAGATGTCCTTGGATACTCTTGGAGAACATGTTTCCTCACTAGAGCAATGGATCGGGGCAAGGACAATCTACAAGATCTCCTGACTCGGAATAATGAACTATCGAAAGATAATGCTTACCTGATGGACGATTCAGGACCTGGAGAACCGAAGCAGATTTTCCAGTCTTCACTTTGTTAAGATTCCTGAATGTTCTGAGGGCCACGATATTCTTGGCGTCATGTCTCAGTTAATCCCACAGCTCCTTGGGCGAGAACTTCCCCACTCCTCCGGCTATCAAGAGGGCTCACCGCATTCCCCACAGTCCTACACAAGGATAGACCTGGTCCAAGGCCTATCCTGATAAAACTTCTCAATTTTCAGGACAAAGGTGAGAATCCTCCATCTTGCCAGAGAGAAGAAGGAGCTGATGTTTAAGACACTCACATCTGCATATATCCTGATTTTAGTGTTGAACTCATGAAAAAGCGACGGTGTTTTGATACAGTTAAACGGAGACTCCGTGAACTTAATCTAAAATACTCTCTCCGGTATCCGTGCACACTGAGTGTTATTGTCAATGGTAAACCCCAACTGTTTACCTTTCACAAAGCCGCTGATACTGCCTTCATGTCTGCCATGAACTCTCCATCATAAGAACATGCTGTTAGTTGAAGCTTCCAAGCCAGTGTATCTCCGGCTCTTCGTATTAGGTAATCTAAATTCAAGCCGTATTCAACAAGCTGTACCTCTGTTGATGTTTCGTTGTCACGACTTGATACAGTGTTTTCTTTTTATTTATTTATTCATTTATTGGGCGACTGGTTTATCTTCGCTGACTGTTGACATCCGGTTGTCGTAAAACCGCACTGTTGTATTGCCAGCTGTTCTCCGTTGTTTGTCGCAAAATTGTAGTTTTCTTTTGTTTTTGTTATACATTGTGGCATAGGCAGATTTGATTGCTACAGTCCTTATACCATTGACTATTTGTTTCATTTTGTTGAGCTAACCATCACATCTCTAATGCAGACTGAGATGTGTTGACAATTAATGATCTCCCCTTATATTGACTTAACTTGGCTTTCTCACGGAGATGCCTTGGCTTAGGACAGCTGGTGCTGCTGGGCCAGATTTTGTGTTTTTTTGTGTTCTTGTTTGCTTTGTGTTTATGTATTTATTGTGTGTGTTTTTGTTGTTATGTTACTATATCACTTTACAACCCTCTTAGATGTTTTGATCTGCCTAGCTTGTGTTGGTATCCCTATGACCTCTTACTTTCAAACTGGATAACATTAAAGGTTTAAAAATGATTCATCTGAATATTAGAAGTCTTCTGCCAAAAATGGACTTACTCCGTGCATGGGTAGTCCTACATAATCCTCATATTACTACACTGTCTGAAACATGGCTTAATAGCAAAATTTCTGACAATGAAATCAAACATGTAAATTATACACTATATAGAGCTGATAGAAGCTCTAGGGGCGGGGCGTGTGGCTACATACGTTTCCTTTAACTTAGTATCTGAACTAAGATTACACCTGCAGTTGAACCGATACATTTTGAATGCATTTTTGTTAAATAAAATTTTTATCAGAATAAATATATAACTATTGGAAATGTATATAGACCTCCCTCGGTCCCCTGCAGAGTCCTCTAATTGTTTAATTGGTACCATTGATTCTATCGTATGTAAAAACGAAATTATTATTTTAGGTGATTTCAATAAAAACTGGTCGGATAAGTCTTCTATTAAAGATAAAAATCATTTTGAAAATCTAAACTTAACACAACTTATCAAGGAACCCACTAGAATCACCCCAACATATCAGTCTTTACTAGATTGGATACTTGTTACTCACCCAGACAGATATATTAAAGCTGGTGTTTTGTCAGACTGCTTCAGTGACCACTCAGTTATTTACTGTGTAATGGAAGATTAAAATTCCGAAATCGCTACCAAAATTAATTAAAAATGAGGCAATATAAGAAATTGAACATAGACATATTTATCAATGATCTAATCTCTATTAATTAGGATAGGTACCAATTAATACCTAATGTTCAGGATGCCTGGATTTTTTACATTCTGTGTTTCACTCAAGTAATTGACAGACATGCTCCCTGGAAAATCTCAAAGGTCAAGGGAAGACACCTACCTTGGATAAATGCAGAATTTATAATTATTTTTAGGCAGAGGGATAAGGCTTGGGCTAAATTTCGTCTGACAAGGAAAATGATGATTGAGAAATATACGGTCAATTAAGAAATATTTCCAAGACCATGACCCGCAATGCCAAATCTAATTGTTATAAAGAAAGTCTCTCTAATAATTAAAAAAATCCTAAACAGTTCTGGAACAGTATAAAAGCCATAATAAACACTAATGTCCTATTAATAAATTAAGAGACGGCAATAAAATCATTATGACTCTGTCTATTGCCCAAGTGTTCGCGTCAGCATTTTTCTTCTGTCTGCTCTGACCTGATACCTTACTCTCCCTACACTGATAGTTTCAATAATATTTAATCTTGTCACAGTACCTTTTCCTTCACTAAAATAACACCTACAGAAATTTTAAATACTATCAAACAACTAAGTTTGAGCAGTGGTGCAGGACTAGATGGGATTGAAACCAGATATATAAAATTTGCTCATATTCCTCATATATCCACTTGCTGACTTGTTTAATATGTCCTTATCTAACGGTGAGCTACCAGCTATCTGGAAACATTCACACATTACTTCACTTTACAAATCTGGTGGACATTCTTGATCCAAATAATTATAGACTCTAATTTGCTCTATTGCTAAAGTATTCGAAAAAACTAATTTTTAATCAGTTATCACTGTATTTTTAAGACTAATATTATCCTATCGCCATTTCAATCTGGTTTTAGACCTAATCATTCAACTACTACTGCTCTCTTAAAACTTACTAATGATTTGTTTTCAGTGTCAGATACTGATAATCTTACAGGGGCTATTTTTATTGATCTCAAAAAGGCTTTTGACTTGGTGATCACTATCTACCCTTAGATAACCTGTATGCAGTTGGTTTATCTCATAATGCATTATTATGGGTTAATTTGTATTTACATAATATAAAACAATGTGTTGTCCTCCAAGGGAGTAAGTCTGAATTATTAGTTCAACAAAGAGGTGTACCTCAGGGTTCTACGCTGGGTCCTCTTATTTTCTCAATTTCTATTAATGATCTTCCTTTAGTCTGTTCCATTTCTTCTGTTCAAACTACTGCTCAATAAAACAAATTCTTACAGTATGGTATTTGGTACAAGACAGAGCCTTAAAACAAAATTTTATATATATAATCATAATGTGCAATGATGGTACTTCTCTGCATAGAGTTGATCAAATTACATACTTGGGTTTATGGCATGACTCTGATCTTACATTAAAACCTCACATTGATCATGCTCTCCACAAAATTAAATTTGGAACCAGTGTTCTATTTCGATCTAGAAACTATTTTACACTTAGTGTCCGTAAGAAACTTGCCTCACAACTCATATTACCATTTTTTGACTATGCCGATGTTGTTTATCAAAATGCATCCAAAACTAACCTTCTACCCCTCAATACAGCATAAAATAATCTCTGTAGATTTATTCTTGGATGTAATTTTAATACTCATCACTGTATAATTTATATGTTAGGGTAGGTGGTAAAACCGAAGTTTAACATAGGGGCAAGGCAGCAATCTGTGGTACAAAACAGGCAGGGTCGTAAACTGGGAAGACAGGGCAACGGTACAAAAACAGAGTCCAAAGAGTAGTCACAGAACAGGCTGGGGTCAGAACCAGGAAGGCACAGCAGAGGTACAAAATCAGAGTCCAAAATCAGGGTCGCAAGAACACAGGAAGAAGTGCAAAACCAGGGAGGTTGTAAAGAGAAACAAAAGAAAACAAAATGAAGACAGAATACAAAAATAAAATAAAGACAGGAGACGGACTTGGGATAACAAAAACTAAGAAACAGATACTAAGAAAACAAACAGACAACTCTGGAAGATACTCAGAAAAATTGTAAGCCCACTGAAGCAAAAACCCACAGTGACGAACTCGTGAAGAAAAGACTTAAATCACAGGGTTATATACACTGAGGAAGACAGACAAAATGGGAAACAGGTGGGCAGAGGCGGGGAGGGGAGATTGCTCACAGGTGAGCACAATGAAACGATAAGGGAAGCTGATAATGCAATTACGAGGGAATACATAAGACGCGGACCGGACTAGCACATAACATATAGACTATACATGACCTGGGTCCAAGAAGACCCGTGCACACAACGAGGTAGAGGAATGCGGAAATCATATGCAGGTGAAGCGAGTCGGGAATCACAGTAAGATATTCAGAGATAGGACAGAAGAAACGAAAGACAGGTGCAGATGGAAACTGAGATTAGTAAATGGGCGGCAGTGTAGTATAATGGTTAAGGAACTGGACTTGTAACCGAAAGGTTGCAGGTTCGATTCCCAGGTAGGACACTGTCGTTGTACCCTTGAGCAAGGTACTTAACCTGAATTGCTTCAGTATATATCCAGCTGTATAAATGGATACATGTAATAAGAAGTTGTGTAAGTCGCTCTGGATAAGAGCGTCTGCTAAATGCCTATAATGTAATGTAATGTAAATTAGTAGGTTAGTAGAAACTCTAATTCCCTGACGTTAGTAATACTACTAAAAAATTTTAGTAGTATTATTTACAAGTTAGTCTTTAGTGTATTAGTAAGAAACCTAATTCTAAGCAGTTAGTAGTGATTAGTAGATTAGTATTATAAACATACATGAAAATAAATGCAAGATAAGAAAAATGATAAAGAACCTAATAAGAATAAACAAACAAGTTCACAATAAGAAACATAAATGTACAAACAGACAGAATGCAGAAACCTGACAATATACTTCACTTAAATGGCATCCACTCAATATAAGAAGACACATTCATTGGCTGCAGTTTATCTTTAAATGTGTACATTTCAACTATCCTCATTATCAACAACAGTTTTTTGGTACTCTACTCTCCAATATATCAATTGAGGCATTCTACACAATACTTCTTCTCCACTCCTATAGTCAGAAAAGCAATTGGAAAGAGAGAATTTATGTTTAAGGCTCCTTTTGATTGGAACAATTTACCTTCAAACATACGATCCTTGACATCATTTCACGTTTAAAAATGGTTTGTCTTCTTATTTTGAGTTAAACTGTTCTTGTTTCAGATGATGCTATATTTATATATAATATACAATTCACTGCATATTTTATATTCTTTGTTATCTATTATATTTTTTCTAGGCAATTATTTATTCACAACCTCTTCGTGCTGCGAGTGTGGTCATCTGCAAAGTTTTACCCACAAACGACAATTTTCCAAGTTGTCTTTTAACAATCTCCAGAAGAAACTTAGTAACTTGCAGCAAAGGTTTTTCCTGCTGTCAACTAAAATGTTGTATCTGAGCAAGATGTTAGAACAGAAGAAGTCCTATATAGCAACCGTTTCTAAGGAGGGATTGGTGGACTGCAGTGTCAATCAAAAATTGACTGTAGAGGCGACATTTAGTTGAAGTTCGCAATCATATGATTGGGAATAATGATTACAAGTGATTTTGTTTTTATTCTTTGTACAGATGTTTGTTTCGATCAATAAATTGTTATCTGCTTGCCATTCTGTAAAACCGCCCAATCAATAGCCACATACTTAAAATAGCCCAAAAAAACGCAACACGCAACCTTTCCAAAAAACTACACCCGCGACTGCACTTTGAAAGCGGCCCAATTTGGCGTGAAAACCGGGGACATGGAAACACTGACCTCAGCCTTTATTTTGATCAGTTAAAAGACTTTTGCTACCTCTTTATGTAATTTTGTGTAATATAAACAATGTGAACATGGTACTTTTATTCTTCATGGCTATTTCTGACATAATGTGGCTTAAGAGGGTAAATGATCCCTCTAACCATGAAAAGTTCCTAATTAAGAAAAAAGTCTTGGGATTTGCAGTTGTGGTTGGATTCTGCTAGGGCTGACAGCCAGTGACAGATACCTGTGGGGGGGGGGGGGGGGTCACATACAGTGCCCTCCACTATTATTGGCACCCCTGGTAAAGATGAGTAAAAAGGGTTATAAAAAAATTTACCGTTTGGTGAATTAGCTTAATCTCACACTGAAAAAATGAAAAAAAATCCAACCTTTAATTGAAGTGAATTTATTATAGAAACAAATCATCAAGAAATAATTATTTTTAACAAAACCATGTGTGCCACAATTATTGGCACCCCTGCATTTATATATAGAATAAAGTAATCATTTTTAATATTTGGTCGCATATCCTTTGCATGCCATGATTTCCTGATGTCTGTGACCCAACAACATCAGAAGACTTTCTGTTACTCTAACAAGCGATACTATAACGTCTCTGCATTTGAATGGATCTCTATGGGAATTGGGGGGTGGAACTAGATTTAGCTGTAAATTACACTGGAACAGTATGGAACACATGGTTGGCTAAATGGCTATAAGTCATCAAGGGCCTGATGTATCAAACAAGCCTTAAACCATCACTCTGCTGTCAGAAATACAGTAGATATGGATTTGAAGGGTTTCTTCTCCTGACTTATTTTTCCATAGAGTTCAATATGAAAAAAAACTTTAAGGAGAAACAACCCTTAAAGTGATCCATCCATATCTACTGCATATCTGGCAGCAGAGTGATGGTTTAAGGCTTGTTTGATACATCAGGCCCTTGATGACTTGCAGCCATTTAGACAACCATGTGCTCCACACTGTTCGAGTGTAATTTACAGCTAAATCTAGTCCCACCTTCTCTTTGGTAGCAGAGTGATGGTTTGAGGCTTGTTTGATACCTCCGACCCTTGATGACTTCACAGCCATTTCGGCAACCATGTATTCCATACTGTTCCAGCATAATTTACAGCTTAATCTAGTCCCACCCCCCAATTCCCATAGAGAGCCATTCAAATGCCGAGACATTATAGTATCGCTTGTAAGAGTACAAGAACATAAGATATCAAGAGTCTTTTGATGTTGTTGGGTCACAGACATCAGGCATGCAATGGATATGTGACCAATTATTAAAAATTATTACTTTATTCAATATATAAATGCAGGGGTGCCAATTATTGTGGCACACATGGTTTTGTTAAAATTTAACTTAAATTAATAAAATAAAATTTACTTATAAATAAATTTGCTTCAATTTAAGGTTTAATTTTTTACTCATCTTTACCAGGGGTTCCAATAATGGTGGAGGCCACTGTATGTCATTTTTCCAAACCATTGTCGTGTCTATGTAATTTCACTAAGTTGGGCTCTACTGACATATAGAATTCTAATTGAGCGTTGAACTTAATTAATTCTGAATTAAAGTGACCAAACCTCACTACAAGAGTCTCGATGCATCCCACAACAAGAAGGTATATTCGTAAAGTTGACGACCCTATTGGTGTTCCAGAACTCACAAAACCGTGGTTACAGTCATAACCTTCGTTAGCTTGATAATTAGTAATCCTGCTTCATAGTATAATCCCCAGAGCTTGAATGGTGAAACAGCTCAATACATCCAGCACATGGACACTTGTGTCCTTTAGGCGTTTGAAATTGCTCCCAAGGATGAACCAGACTTGTGGAGGTCCACAATTTTCTTTCTGAGGTCTTGGCTGATTTCTATTGATATTCCCATGATGTCGAGCAAAGAGGCACTGAGTTTGAAGGTAGGCCTTAAAATACATCAACAAGTACACCTCCAATTGACTCAAATAATGTCAATTAGCCTATCAGAAGTTTCTAAAGCCATGACATAATTTTCTGGAATTTTCCAAGCTGTTTAACCTCTTGCTGCCAAACGCCCCCTAGCGGTAACGTGGGCGTTATGGAAATTATTAAATTATACATTTAATTAATTTAATAATATATAATAAACTGCTCACCTCAATATTTTGATTAAATATCCTTAAGATATATCCATTCCTTCTGGGAAAGTGGTTTTTAAGCCCAAAAAGCCCAAATAACATTGGAAACCCCGACCTAATTCTCAAACATGTATTGCAGCTTGATGTCACACCATAAACAATGTGCTGGTAAACTGTTCTGCTTAATTGTATTTCACAAAACTTTGGTTTGAAAAATCATTATACCTTTAGGCTTCAAGAAAATATACTTTAAAACTTTCATATGGCTGTACATGATTTTTTTCCCAATTTTAAACTGACTTGTGCTTTTCTGCACTTCATTACGAGTAGTTCGGCTGTGTTCAGTTTGGCGTTGTGAAACTCAGCCAGTTTTTGGAGTACCAATCCCGTGGCTTAGTATATTTTAGCCAAAGTGGTTTTGTACATTATTGCAGAGATTTATGCAAAACCATCGTCAATTGGGTGTATTTCTTTGACTGATAGCTCAATAGGCCTATCTGAAATGGGAAAAACTTGCATCGACCCGCCTCCATTTCGCGTATTATTTGCTTTCCATTGGGTTTTAAAACTGTCTGTCAAATATTCCAGCCAATAGCCAAGACTCTTATCTTTCAGACAAGCCCTCATTCAACACAAAGCCCTCGTAAGTCAAGTAGATACAGCCCCGCGTAAAAGGAGGCAACCAAGCGTAATTATCGAACCAAGATGGCAGTGTTTTTACCTTGTAGCGTAGCTCGCTACATTCAGTTTAGCAAAGCACAATTCATAAGGTAACTGCTACTGTTTATCTTTTTACTTTACAGTCTCTTTCATACAGTTTTTGGTTAGTTATGTCTAGGTTATTCAGGAGTTTCTCCGTGCAGCAGATCCTAGCCCAAATATGGTTTTGCGGTCTCAGTGACGCTGAGTGGTGTAAGGTAACAGATGATTTTTTTTTGCCGGTATACCAGTGCGAATTCACTGTTATGTATAAAACGAATCCCTCTGAATTAAATGAATATAGCTAACATTACTATATTGTAACAATTTGCAAGCTAACCAGCAAAATTACACATAACAGCTAGCTATCTATTTGTGTCTGAGACGAGCTGTTCCGAGTTTCTTTTGAATGAAATGGCGTCTGAAGTGTTTGTTTTGTTCCACATGAGTAAATTGTTCTGTTTGCAGTACAGCAGGCTGTGCAGGTAAACAAATGAGCAATTTATGCATGACGTAACATGAGGGAGAGATAAGATGAGGATGAGTTTGTTGTTGTTGATTATTATGCAGGGGTTTATTTTATTTGCTTTTATATCACGTTTGCATATACCTGGACTCATTTCTGGCTAATGGGGCTCTGGTGGAATACAAGATTCACTGTGCTGCTACATGGGTTTGGAGAGCTTTTTGGGGACCACGGGTAGGCTAGTTAGTTGTGTAATATGAAACACATCTAAAAATAAACTTTTATTGCCAATTATCAAATTTTATTGTAAAACTTAAAAAATAAATCATATTGAGAATTTTCAGGAACCTTGCCATTTTGCACAATTTGGCACAATTTGTGCCATCTTCGGTAACCAAAATGGTTCACCTGAAAAAAAGCTCTGTAGAATTTGAATGGTTTGAGATATTGACACCATTTTTTTGGCAGAGATAGGCAGCATATTAAGGAATCACAAAGAGGAGTTATTTCCTCCATAGCTCTTGTAGCTCATCAGGTAAAAAATCTGAAATTTGAATGTAGGTACCCGTTTTTTAGTTTTTTTTTCACAATTTCTGTACATAAATTGTTGTAGTTAAGTAGAAAAAAGTGTATGTATATGAATTATGACTACTGAGTCATAATAGTGCAGTTCTCTGTTTTAATAAAAGCTATGAACCATATTTGTAGCCTTTAGAGTTTTTGAGATAAACAGCTGTTGGTCACTAGTGAAAACAGGTGAAAATTGGTATATTTTGCCCTTGGTTCCTACCTTAAAGGCACAGTCAACTTAGTGGATGTAAGCTTCTGACCCACTGGAATTGTGATATAGTGAATTAAAAGTGAAATAATCTGTCTGTAAACAATTGTTGGAAAATTTACTTGTGTCATGCACAAAGTAGATGTCCTAACTGACTTGCCAACATGAAATCTATGGAGTGGTTAAAAATAAGTTTTAATGACTTCAACCTAAGTGTATGTAAACTTCCGACTTCCATCAGCACACAACACCATTTCTCGGATGAATGGAATATGCAGAATTATTTGAATCATTTAGCCTCATGAATGTCGTTACTGAATTCATATGCAGATCTTTGTTTTAATCCAAAACTGCTGAAATAAGAGTATAATCAATTTCAATTTCAATTTTATTAGTTCTACGAATCCATATATGCAAAATCTATTTTATGAATCCTATATTTCCGACTGGTCCAAGTCAAACTGGCATATTTCTTTAAGTACTTTTAATAAAACTCAATAAAAGTGCATTACATTTATATTTGTTTGGAAATGATTACAACTTAATACTAATCTTCAATCATATTTTTCTTTACTGACTTCAAGCTTCAGTGCTGATAATTTTTTTAGTCCTTTTCTCAGAACTGGGCCTACCATATAAATTTAAATAGATAAATAAATTCTCACCCTGTCCACTTTTTTTTACGAATGCCATAAAACTATTATTAGTATCAAAACAGGAAGTGCTTGGGTGGTTTTTACCACAAATGTAATTGATAAAGGCGCAAAAACATGGCAGATTTCAATCTCCTTCCAAACGATGGCACTAAGTGTGGGCTGCACAGTTGAATCAGATCTAAATAAAGAAGGTAGATGATCTACATGACAGAAATAACAACCCACTCAAAAAATGGAAATACCATGAACTATTATTAAAGATGCTTATCAATTATTAAAATATTTTTAACAAAATTTCAGGAACATCATAAAAAATGAATACACGTTTATTACAAAAAATTAATAGACTATTATACATGAATTAATAGAGAAGTGAACCAGAAATAATTCTAGTCCTAGTGGTATCACATTATATTATACACAAATAGCTGTGTGTGAATTTATTCCAGGGATTAGTAAATTTACTTGTTTATTCTGTGGAGAATATACAACACAGGTACTTTAACAAACAGCGGGCCATGCAAGTTGAAACAACACTGAAATAGACACATGCATACACGCCCACACGCACACACAGACACACAAACAGCCAATTACTCCCAGCCACAGTCAAAACCAGCATGGCCAGGACACAATATTATACCATGGGATGCATCACTACATTGAAAACCAATGCTTTCTTTCAACACCTCACCCAACATCCATTTACTATAGCTACTTATAGCTGAGTCTCAGCAAGGATTGTTCAAAAGACTGGAGCTCACTCAATGTCTGCAATATGAAGCTTGATACACCAGTAATCCCTCTGGTCTGAACCAGGCAGATTGATTTATAGACCAGAATGTTAAGTGGGTAGTCTGGATGTCACTCTTACACAGCTTGGTGTGCATACATTATGTTATTATATTACATTTGTAAGATTGTACAAAATGTATAAACAAGTTTAAGTTATATTAGGCTCAAGTTCAGCTCAGAAATTTTACACCAAAACTATAATAACAGAGCTACGTTAAGTATACTAGAAGACAGAAAAGTATATAAACAGTATAAGTATAAAAGTATATTAACAGACAGACTGATGCAAGAGAAATGTATCCCATAGGAATAAGATGTATATCACTGACAAAAAAAATGATAAAAAAATTTTAATCAAATAAATAAAATGAAATATTATTGGCTCTACTGGTCAGTGTTTGGCAGGATAGACCAGTAATTTATGAATTATAATGGCCATTGTCTTGGCTTACCGTACTCGGTATTGCCAACAAAACATTTTCACAGTGGCTAATTTCCTAATACTAATGTACTGAGAGATATTTCAAGCTGAAATTAGATTACATTAAATGGGGAATGCATGGGTACATACTGTGTCCGAAATAAGCAAGGAATGTATTACAAGTAAACTGAAATTGAATTTACAAATGGACAAAACTGTCTATGCAATGTTCTCTAATCAGTCATGGCTGCAGAATGGCTATTATTATTACACACACACACACACACATACACACACACACGGGTGCTGCCAGGGATTGTGGGCCCCTGTTTTGAAAGGATGTATACAGTGAGCACCATAATTCATTGGACAGTGACACTCTTTTTGTCATTTTGTTCTGTACTCTAGTACTTTGTGTTTAAAAGGATACAATGACAATGAGGTTGAAGTGCAGACTGTCAGCTTTAATTGGACGGTATTTTCATCTATATCAGATGAACCGTTTAGAAATTATAGAACCTTTTCTACATACCCCCCCCCCCCCCCCCCCCCCCCATTTTCGGGAATCAAAAAATATTGGACAGTTTAACATAATGTAGAATGAAGGAATCATTTAAAAATTTTGGTTGCATATCCTTTGCATGCCATGACTTCCTGATGTCTTGTCATGGTTTTTAACCCTTTTTCCCTTGCGGTCATGTTCCTCGCTCGCCACGCGTGAGCGCTGCTCTGTTGGTGGAGTTTTGGCTCCGTCGCGGCTTTTCGCGGAGAAGTCTCGTCAGCGTTCACAGGTGTGCGTGTTTTGCCGGTGAGCTATATAAGCCCATGTTCCCTTCGTTCTGGGCTTCTATATTGATTGTTTGATTTTGTATGATTTTGCTTCGATATTGATTGTTTGATTTTGTTTGTTGGTCGTATTGTGGTGTATTGTCTGGCATCATTTATGCTGTTTTGTGTGGTATTATTTTGCCCTTTTAATGTTTAGTCGTATGATTAGGTCTAGGTTTTTAAGGAGACCGTTTTGCTCCGTTGTGCTTTATTGGAGTTTTGCGGGACTTGCCTTTGTGCTTTGAGCTTTGAGCTTTAGGGCTCTATTTTAATAAACCAAACGCAATGGTTAACGCAAGAGTAATCGCTTGGCGGTATCGCTCTGAGGGCGTGTCGGCGAGAAATTTGGTAATTTCATGACGGCAATCTTGGCGCACCTTATGGCGGTATTGCTAAAAGGCTGGGTTTAAACGTCAAAGGTGTGTCTCTATGGTAGCCAATCAAATTGTTGTTCTCATGCTTTAAAACGCAATCGCGTTGGAACGCAATCGCTCCATGCAATTTCATAATGAGCAACCCAAACGCACTGGACCGTCAACGACAAGATTTTCCGCACAGGAATCAGACATACTTGCAACAGAAGTACAGGCTAGGACTGTAGTAATTTATGGATCACAATCCACACCACCTCGTCTCCCAGAAGTTCGGAAGGCACGGGAGGAGGTGACGAATGCATTAATTAGCCTACATTAGGTGATGTAGGCATAATTATGATTCAAATGGTAGGCTTATGATTCAACTGTGTCAATGTGTAATTTATATATTATAGGCTAGTGGCCTACATGATCGCAAGTTTCTTGTAAGCTGTCCTGTTTTATTCTAGTAGTTTAAATTAAAATTAATTAATTAATAATAATTATAGGCTATTTGTTCATTAAATGGAAGTGTAATGTTGGCATCACCTATAGACACTACATAGAACTACATGACGAATAAGTTACCAAATTGCCAGAGTCTATTGCGTTTCCGCTAAGAGGTGGTTCCAGCTGATCATAACGCAATGGGTTTTCGTTGGTTCAAATTGTCACTGAGCCGAAAGTATTTTAGAACACGCCCCCGACAGCGCCACCCATCCCACTGCAGCGCAACCGAAAGGATGTTATGTTGAGAATTTGTTGATCCTAGCGGTATTGCTGAGAAACGCCATAGCGCCAGTTTTAAGACGTTGATGCTGTCAACAAGTTTGCGTTTGACTATACCGTCCCCTTGCGCTGGTTTGAAAATAGAGCCCTTAAGGTTGAATTCCTTTTTTGTGTGCTTGTTTTGGTCACCGCTTTCTGGTCTTTCCTTTTTTGTCTGTTGCCTAGATCTTTTGCCCTATTCTGTCTCTTTCTCCTCTCTCTGTCTGCTGTCTTCCGTAAAAGCAAGAGGAGTCTTTGTTTGATTGTGTGTGTTTGTATGGTAGTTTCTTACTAAGAGACGGCGTTTTATCATACTAACTTGCACTAGTCTGTTAGCCGGTAATTCCGGTGCAGCTGTACTGTTCGTCCTTTTTACCTGCGGGACAATTTTGTTCGGAACTGTAGTTCTGTTCGTTCTCCGGGGATGTCTCTCCTTATATGGAGCTTGGGCGATGTTGTGGACATGTTTGTGTGTGACTGCGCATTTCTGAAAGTAGCCTTGGGACGTTAGCTCTCTGTTCCTTCGCCTCGTTACATTTTCCTTTACCGAGAGGCTAGGGCGTTTATTTTCTACTAAGCTTGTGTTAGTCATTTTTGCTAGTAAAGTTATGGGACGACGGTGCTCCGTCGGCTCGCCTGTAAAATGTTTCTCTCTCCTGGGAGATCGTGTCACGATTCTAGCCTGTCATGTCACGTTTTATTTTCATTTCTGTCTTAGTTAGATTTCTTGTTAATGTCACGTATTGTGTTTAGTCTAGTCACGCCACGTTTTATGTTTAATTCTTGTTTCGTTTCATTTTCATGTCATGTCACGTTTATTGTTTGATGATTGTTACGATTTATTTTCTTGTCATGTCACGTTTTATATTTTATTCATGTTACGTTTTCCGTTCATTGTTTAGCATACACATTTCCGTGTTTTTCCGCAGCCTTGCGTTCATGCTGTTTCCCTCTCTCTCTCTCTCGCTCACGCTTCCCTAATTGTTTCATTCTCCCATGTCTATTTACTAATCTACTAACATTAGATCAGGATTGGGTAATACTAACTCTCTAACCATGTGTTCATGTTTACCTTATGTTTCTCGTGCATGTCATTTACTAATTTATTAACGCTAGGTCAGGATAGGTTAATTACTAATGATTACTAATTATCTTGTTACCTCGTCAGCCTTCCACACCTGATTTCCATTCGCATGCTGCTCTCAAGTTAAGTGTCTGCACCTGTCTACACCTGCATATAAGCTCAGTGTTCATGTCATGTCCTTGCAAAATTGTTGCCTCCTGTTTGTCAGTGCACTTTTTTTCCAAGCCTGCCTTTTTGTTATGATCCAAGCCTGTTTATTGACCAGTGTTATTGACCTCTGTTTTGTTAACCACTGCCTGCCTGTACCACAAGTTTTTGCCTGCTGTCTTTTGTACCTTTGCCCCGCGGAGCGGACTCCGGTCTCGACTCTTGCATCGTCTTCGACCCCGAGCCTGCCTACCATCTGCCTGTACTTCTGCCCCGCTGACAGCTACTCTGGTTACTGGACTATTGCATGGTGTACCGATTCTGAGACTGCCTTCTCCCTCGGTACTGTACATTGGTTTTGGCTGGATTTTTTTTGTGTATGAACTTTGCTTGTTTTTTGACCACGCTCTTTGGACATTCCCCCATTAAAGCCCTCACGGGACTTTATTTGCAACTACTGTTTCTGAGTCGTGCATTTTGGGTCCTACTCTCACGCACCTCTCTCAGAACAATTTCGCCAGCATGGACCCTGCTGACTCAACGGCCATGTTCCACGCCCTCCAGCAACAAGGCGCCCTGGTTCAGCAACACTCTCAAGGGATCTCCAAACTTCGTCAAGAGATTTGAGAGCTGTGTGCTGAGATGAGGAGACTCGCCGTCACTGTTCAGCCACGCACCTTGGAACAACCTGCTAGACCGCCTGCACCACCACCTACCAACCCCCTGGGAACCTGGCAATTCCGGGAGCCACAACAACCCCCACCGGGGAGGTTCGGCGGAGAACCGGAGAGATGCAAGGCGATCCTGCTCCAGTGCGACTTTGTGTTCCGGCAGCAACCACAGACCTACAACAGTGACGACCGCCGGATCGGCTACGTGATGGGGCTACTCAAGGGGAGAGCATTGGACTGGGCTACAGCTGTGTGGTCCGGGGGTTCATTCCCTCCCCGGTACCCGGCCTTCGCCGAAGAGATCCGTAAAGTCTTCCAGCACGCATCCAGTGATCAAGAACCTTCCCAGCGCCTGATCGCCCTTCATCAAGGCCGGAAGACCACGGCGGATCATTCAATCGACTTCCGCACCCTCGCGGCTGCGACCAACTGGAATGATGCGGCTCTAGCAAACCTGTTCCTGGCCAGTCTGACTGAGGCACTCCAGGACAAGTTGCCGCGTCTCGAACCCATCACCCAGTTCAACCCACTCATCCATGCCGCCATTTGTTTGGACAACCGGGCCAGACAACGCCGGACTGAAAGATAGGTTCTACCCGGCCAGCCGTACCCCAGGCGAGGATCCAGTTCACGTCCCGAGGAGATGCAAGCTGAGGGAGTCGAACCCATGGATCTTTCCCGTGTGGGTATGAAGATCTCGCCCGAGGAACGGAGATGTCGGAGAGCTACCGGTTCCTGCTTCTATTGTGGGAGGCTGGGACATACCCAAGAGTGTAGTGTACTCTCCGTTCCAAGAAGTCAGGCCCATCCGTTGAGGTGAGAGCGCTCAACAACCAGGAGGGGTCTGCCAGGAATGACCATCGTCCCACCTTTACCGCCATGTTGATGCTTCCCGATAATATGGTCCAGGTGAGCGCGTTGGTGGACTCCGGAGCGGACGCAAACCTCATTGATGATGTGATGGTCAAGGAACTGGACATTCCCACCCTCCCACTGCCCCACCCCGAGAATGCTCGGTCATTGGATGGCAAGACGTTTTTCCGCATGACCCACATCACCAAACCCATCCAGCTAATCATCTCCGGAAACCACCATGAGATGATCCAGTTCCGCGTCATCCGGTCCCCTAACGGTCCGCTCATTCTGGGATTACCCTGGCTCCAGAGACACAACCCTACCATCGACTGGAGTTCAAGCCAGATTCAAGCCTGGAGTCGTGAGTGTCACCAGTCCTGCCTGCGATCCGCCCCTCCACCGCAAGTTCCCAATCCGTCTCTTGAGAAGGTGCCCACCCCTTACCACGACCTGGGCACGGTCTTCTCCAAGACGCTGGCACAGACGCTCCCTCCTCATCGACCCTACGACTGCGCCATCGAGCTGCTACCCGGTTCCACACTCCCCTCAAGCCGTCTCTACAATGTCTCCAGACCTGAAAGGGAGGCCATGGAGAAATATATCCGGGACTGCCTAGCCAGTGGACTGATTCGCCCATCCTCTTCACCCATGGGCACCGGATTCTTCTTTGTTCAGAACAAGGATGGCTCATTGCGTCCCTGCATCGACTTCAGAGAACTCAACAACATCACTGACAAGAACAAGTACCCTCTGCCATTGATGGACTCCGCCTTTCACCCTCTACACAATGCCACTATCTTTACCAAGTTAGATCTACGCAACGCCTACCACCTGGTCCGTATTCGAGAGGGTGACGAGTGGAAGACCGCCTTCAATACCTCCCTCGGACACTTTGAGTACCTGGTCATGCCGTTCGGCCTCACTAACGCACCTGCCGTATTCCAGGCGCTTGTCAACGACGTACTTCGGGACTTACTGGGCCGACATGTATTCGTCTACCTCGACGACATCCTGATTTACTCCACCAATGCCAAGGAACATGCGGTCCACGTCAAGCAAGTTCTCCAGAGGCTATTGGAGAACAAACTGTCAAGGTGGAGAAATGCATTTTCCACACCGACTCAGTCGAGTTCCTTGGCTTCATTGTGGAGAAGGGACAGATCAGGGCGAATCCCAAGAAAGTTCAGGTGGTCACTGACTAGCCTACGCCTTCCTCTCGGAAACACCTTCAATGCTTCTTGGGATTCGCCAACTTCTACAGAAGGTTCATCGGGTCCTACTGCCAAGTAGTCTCTCCCCTCACCAAGCTTACTTCCACTGCCATGCCATTCCGTTGGGGTCCCGAAGCGGAGGGAGCATTTATCAAAGTGAAGAGACTGTTTTCCTCCGCTCCTATCCTGGTGCACCCCGACCCCACCCGCCAGTTTGTGGTGGAGATGGACGCGTCCGACACGGGGGTGGGAGCCGTGCTGTCACAAGTTTCCTCCTTCGATAATCGGCTTCACCCATGCGCCTTCTTCTCCAAGAAGCTTTCACCAGCAGAGAGGAATTATAACGTGGGGAACCGAGAACTCCTCGCTGTCAAGCTGGCACTGGAGGAGTGGAGGCATTGGCTGGAGGGGTCCGAGAAACCTTTTGTCGTCTGGACAGACCACAAGAACTTGGCGTACATCCAGACAGCTAAAAGACTGAACTCACGCCAAGCCAGATGGGCGCTATTCTTTGGAAGGTTCAACTTCGCACTCACCTACCGCCCGGGTTCCGTCAAGCCAGATGCCCTGTCCCAACAATTCAACACCTGCTCCGAGCAAGAGATGCCTGAGAACAACCTCCCGGTTTCCTGCACAGTCGCTTCTGTAACCTGGAAGATTGAGGCAGTGATCCAGAGGGCTCTAAGTCAGGAGCCCGATCCCAGGTCCAACCCCGGCACACGCCTTTACGTCCCCTCAGCTGCTCGGACACAGGTGCTTCAGTGGGCCCATTCATCTCTTCTGTCCTGCCATCCCGGCTTTACCCGCACCTTGACGGTGCTGAAGCGTAAGTTCTGGTGGAGCTCCATGATCCCTGACACCAGGCGCTTCATCAAGGTTTGTACCACCTGCGCCAGAAGCAAGGCCTCCCACCAGGCTCCAGCTGGACTGCTCCAACCTCTGCCCGTGCCCAGCGACCCTGGAGCCACATCAGGGTGGATTTTCTTACCGGACTTCCCCCTTCCGAAGGTAACACCACCATCCTCACCGTGGTGGACAGGTTCAGCAAGGCGGCCCACTTCATTCACTTCAAGATTCTCTCCATCATCAACCCTTCATCTGTTAAGTTGGCACTCCCTGCTTCACTCAAGATTCACCCCACGTTCCATGTTTCCTGTTTAAAGCCTGTTTCCTCTCACCCCCTATGTCCCCCCGACCCCCTCCTCCCCGCATCATTGACAACCATCCTGCTTACACAGTCAAGAAGCTCTTGAACATTCGTAAGAAGGGTCGTGGTTACCAGTACCTGGTTGACTGGGAGGGTTACGGCCCAGAGGAGCGTTCCTGGATCGCTCCCAGTCTTATTATTGACAAGTCATTGATCAAGGACTTTCACCGTGACCAACCTGATAAGCTCACGAGACCGCCAGGAGTCGGTCGTTAAGGGGGGGGGGCCTGTCACGATTCTAGCCTGTCATGTCACTTTTTATTTTTATTTCTGTCTTAGTTCGATTTCTTGTTAATGTGACGTATTGTGTTTAGTCTAGTCACGCCATGTTTTATGTTTAATTCTTGTTTCGTTTCATTTACGTCATGTCACGTTTATTGTTTGATGATTGTTACGATTTATTTTCTTGTCATGTCACGTTTTATATTTTATTCATGTTACGTTTTCCATTCATTGTTTAGCATACACATTTCCGTGTTTTTCCGCAGCCTTGCGTTCATGCTGTTTCCCTCTCTCTCTCTCTCTCTCTCTCTTACTGTCGCTCACGCTTCCCTAATTGTTTCATTCTCCCGTGTCTATTTACTAATCTACTAACATTAGATCAGGATTGGGTAATACTAACTCTCTAACCATGTGTTCATGTTTACCTTATGTTTCTCGTGCATGTCATTTACTAATTTACTAACGCTAGGTCAGGATAGGTTAATTACTAACGATTACTAATTATCTTGTTACCTCGTCAGCCTTCCACACCTGATTTCCATTCGCATGCTGCTCTCAAGCTAAGTGTCTGCACCTGTCTACACCTGCATATAAGCTCAGTGTTCATGTCATGTCCTTGCAAAATTGTTGCCTCCTGTTTGTCAGTGCACTTTTGAGCGTTTTTTCCAAGCCTGCCTTTTTGTTACGATCCAAGCCTGTTTATTGACCATTGTTATAGACCTCGGTTCTGTTAACCACTGCCTGCACCACAAGTTCTTGCCTGCTGTCTTTTGTACTTTTGCCCCGCGGAGCGGACTCCGGTCTCGACTCTTGCATCGTCTTCGACCCCGAGCCTGCCTACCGTCTGCCTGTACTTCTGCCCCGCTGGCAGCTACTCTGGTTACTGGACTATTGCATGGTGTACCGATTCTGAGACTGCCTTCTCCCTCGGTACTGTACATTGGTTTTGGCTGGATTTTTTTTGTGTATGAACTTTGCTTGTTTTTTGACCACGCTCTTTGGACATTCCCCCATTAAAGCCCTCACGGGACTTTATTTGCAACTACTGTTTCTGAGTCGTGCATTTTGGGTCCTACTCTCACGCACCCGTCTTAGATCGTTTACCCCTTTACGTTTTCTGGATTAATGCGGGACTTGCCTATGTGGATGTAGTTATTAGGACTCTTCCCCCCCTGGCGTATTTGCCTATGTTGATGTAGTTATTAGGACTCTTCCCCCTGGCGTACTTGCCTATGTGGATGTAGTTATCCAGACTCTTCCCCCCTGGCGTACTTGCCTATGTGGATGTAGTTATCCGGACTCTTCCCCCCTGGCGTACTTGCCTATGTGGATGTAGTTATCCGGACCTTTCCCCCCTGGCGTACTTGCCTATGTGGATGTAGTTTTCCGGACTCTTCCCCCCTGGCGTACTTGCCTATGTGGATGTAGTTATCCGGACTCTTCCCCCCGGCGTACTTGGCTATGTGGATGTTGTTATCCGGACTCTTCCCCCCTGGCGTACTTGCCTATGTAGATGTAGTTATGAGGACTCATCTCCCCTGGCTTTTTTCTGTTTCTGCTTCCTGGTCTTTGCATGTGACTGCGAGCCTATGAAAGTAGCCATGGAATGTTATATCTGTTCCTTTGCCTCCTCGTTACATTCCTTTACTTAGAGGCTAGGTCATGTGTTTTCTGTTAAGCTTGCGTTAGTCATTTTTGATATTAAAGTTATGGGACGACGGTGCTCCGTCGGCTCGCCTGTAAAATGTTTCTCTCTCCTGGGAGATCGGGCGTTTACCCCTTTATGTTCTCTGCATGTGACTGCGAGCCTATGAAAGTAGCCATGGAATGTTATATCTGTTCCTTCGCCTCCTCATATATTAATTCGTATTAGTTTGCAGTGTTCGGTACGTTTGGTGTGTGTTATTTGTGCCATTATGCTACTCGCCTGTTCTTATGCGTCTCGTTACCGAGACAGGGCGTTTATTATTTCTGGCTCTTTCTTTAGTCACTTGGCTCATAGAAAACCTGGTGTTTGAGCTTCTACTCATTGGCGTGTGACACTGAGCCGGTTAGTAGCTTTGGTACATGTTTTCCTTGTCTTGTCTCCTTCCCTTAACTACGGGGTTTCCCGTCCTAGTGGCCTAGTGCTTAATGAATCCCCTTGCTGCATTTGGCCCCTCCTACCTCACACGTCACGCCACCATTACATGTCTGTGACAGAACAATATTAAAAGACTCTTGATATCTTATTTTCTGGTACTCCTACAAGCGATACTATAACTTCTCTGCATTTGAATGGATTTTTATGGGAATTGGGGGGTGGGACTAGATGTAACTGTAAATTATGCTGGAACAGTATGGAATACATGGCTGGCGAAATGGCTGTAAGTCATCAAGGGTCGGAGGTATCAAATGAGCCTAACACATCACTGCTGCCAGATATGCAGTAGATATGGATGGATCACTTTAAGGGTTTGCATGGAAAGGATATGCGACCAAATATAAAAAATGATTACTTTATTCTACATTATGTTAAACTGTCCAATATTTTTTGATGCCTGAAAATGGAGGGGACTATGTACAAAAGGTTCTATAATTTCTAAACGGTTTATCCGATATAGATGAAAATACCCTCAAATTAAAGCTGACAGTCTGCCCTTCAATCTCATTGTATCTTATCATACTCAAAGTGCTAGAGTACAGAACCAAAATAACAATGAGATAATCAATGTTATTCACTTCACCTGTCAATGGTTTTAATGTTGTGGCTGATCAGTGTATACAGTGCCCTCCACTATTATTGGCAACCCTGGTAAAGATGAGTAAAAACGGTTATAAAAAATTCAGCGTTTGGTGAATTAGCTTAATGTCACACTGAAAAAATGAGAAAAATCCAACATTTAATTGAAGTAAATTTACTATGAGAAAAAAAAAACCCTCATCAAGAAATTATTATTTTTAACAAAACCATGTGTGCCACAATTATTGGCACCCCAGGATTTATATATAGAATAAAGTAATCATTTTAAATATTTGGTCGCATATCCTTTGCATTCCATGACTTCCTGATGGCTGTGACCCAACAACATCAAAAGACTCTTGATATCTTATTTTCTGGTACTCTTACAAGTGATACTATAACTTCTCTGCATTTGAATGGATCTCTATGGGAATTGGGGGGGGTGGGACTAGATTTAGCTGCTGCCAGATATGCAGTAGATATGGATGGATCACTTTAAGGGTTGTTTCTCCTGACAAATTTTCCTACTGAACTCTATGGAAAAATAAGTCAGGAAAAGAAACCCTTCAAGTTATCCATCCATATCTACTGCATTTCTGTAAGGGGGCGTGACGTGTGAGGTTCGAGGGACCAAACGCAGCAAAGGGATTCTTTAACCTCTTAATGCCAAACGCCCCCTAGCGGTCACGCCGGCGTGACGGAAATTATTACATTATACATTTCATTAATTTAATAATATATAATAAACTGCTCACCTCAATATTTTGATTAAATATCCTTAAGATATATCCATTCCTTCTGGGAAAGTGGTTTTTAAGCCCAAAACGTCGGGATAAAACTTCGTAAATAACGTTGGAAACTCGGACCTAATTCTCAAACATGTATTGCAGCTTGATGTCACACCATAAACAATGTGCTGGTAAACTGTTCTGCTTAATTGTATTTCACAAAACTTTGGTTTGAAAAATCATTATACCTTTAGGCTTCAAGAAAAAATACTTTAAAACTTTCATACGGCTGTACATTATTTTTTTCCAATTTTAAACCGACTTGTGCTTTTTTGCACTTGATTACGACTCGTTCGGCTGTGTTCACTTTGGCGTTGTGAAACTCAGCCAGTTTCTGGAGTACCAATCCCATGGCTCAGTATATGTTAGCCAGAGTAGTTTTGAACGTGCTTGCAGAGATTTATGCAAAACCGTCGTCAATTGGGTGTATTTCTTTGACTGATAGCACAATAGGCCTATCTGAAGTGGGAAAAACCGTCTTCCACCCGCCTCCACTCTGAGTATTATTTGCTTTCCATTGGGTTTTAAAACTGTCTGTCAAATATTCCAGCGAAAAGCCAAGACTCTTATCTTTCAAAGGAGCCCACAATCAACACAAAGCAGTCGTAAAAAAAGGAAATCGAGCCGTGCGTATGAGGAAGTGGCGACCCACGCGTAATTATCGAACCAAAATGGCGCAGTGTTTTTACCTTGTAGCGTAGCTCGCTACATTCCGTTTAGCAAAGCACAATTAATTAGGTAAGGCCCGCAGTTACATTTTTTACTTTAGAGTATTTTTGATACAGTTTTTGTGTAGTTATGTCGAGATTTTTGAGGCGTTTATCCGTGCACCAAGTGCTAGACGAACTGGATAAGCCAGAAGATGTTTTTGCCGAGGGAGACTCATCCTGTCTCAGTGACGCTGAATCCACTGATGACCGAGATGATGTTGCTGACATGTAAGTTGTTTTATCATACTAACAGTGTTATGCTATAAACGCATTGAATTTCGCCATGGCAGGTAACGTCGTTAGGGCTGGTGGTATTACCGATTTTTCGATATACCAGTGTGAATTCACGCAATGCCATGCGGGTTCGTAATTACATTGTCAACTGTATTTTATTGTTTTTCATACAATTAATATTACAAATTGCACATTCCAACGGTATGATAAATAATTTATGAAGTAAACTTAGGGTGTATTGTCTGTGTTGACAAACTCGCACGTGTTACGTGGCGTTGCCAACAACACAGATGTTTGGTGTAAGCATCGAAGGAAATTTAGCTGCAATGCGTGAATCCCTGTGTTTCTTCTGTGAAGCTAACTAACCTTATATACTTATGCATAAAATCGGTCCCTCTCAGCTAAATTAATATAGATAGTATTGCCTTTACAGTGGCAAGCTAGCAAGCATCCCTGTGCTTTCCTGTCTGTTTATTATAGTTTATACGAGTATTAGGAATGGAAGTGTGGTGTTGCTGATTTGCCCACAGCTTACTGTGAACTACAGTCGACGTTCATTGCTAGGGATAGCTGCTACATTATGCGAAGGATGTGCTTTGCCTTGTCTGTTCTGTAGTGATCTTGATGTCTCTGTGCGCACTTACTGTACGTCGCTTTGGATAAAAGCGTCTGCTAAATAAATGTAATGTAATGTAATGCAAGCAAAATTACAGGTAACAAGCAGCTAGCTATCTATTTGTGTCTGAGATGAGCTACTAAAACAATTTTTTTGAGTGTGAAATGGCTTCTGGAAGTGTTTAGTAAAGTCATTGTTCCACCTGAGTAAATTGTTCTGTATGCAGTACAGAAGGCTGTGCAGGTAAACAAAATGGTAATTTATGCATGGTATGAGTGAGAGAACATGATAACATGAGGGAGTACTTGTTGATTATTATTATTGTTGATTGTTGTTGTATAAGGGGGACTAATGGGTATATCAACATGGTGGACAATTCCATGGACAGGGTTAGTGGGATTTGTAATGATGCAGATTGCTCTCCTGAGGGAATGTGTAGTCTAAATGGCTTCTGTATGAATGGTTAAATAATCTCTCCTCAACCTCCACCCCCATGTTTTGATCCTTTACCTTTTTTTGTTTTTAGTTCATTTTTTTTAGCTTTTTGGACCCTGCCATTTTGTACTTTCTTTGTGTAAATACGGTAACTTCAGCAATTAGAGGCAAGGATCTTTTTATTTGTTACAGCAGGGGTGTTTTTATTTTTTATCTAGGAAACTGGTGGACTTTTGATTTTTTATCCACTGCACTTTTAGTAGTACACCTTAGTGCACTTGTATATAGTTGATATATGTTTGTCATGTATAAAGTTTTGCCTCCTAAAACCCAACCCCAACGTCCCTGTCATAGGAGGTGGCAACAGAATAAAGGACAGGACTGGCAAGCATTAATGTGTAGGGAAGTTTCATACTATTCCCATTATTCATTTGAAAACCTGTTTGCACATTCCTGGACTCATTTCTGGCTAATGGGGCTCTGGTGAAATACACAAGATTCACTGTGCTGCTACATGGGTTTTGACAGCTTTTTGTAACCTTGGGTAGTTAGTTGTGTAATATGCAGAACACCAAGAACACGTCTAAAAATGAACTTTTATTGCCAATATTGACAAATTATCTCATTTTATTGTAAAAACCTAAAAAAATAAATCATATTGAGACCTTTCTGGAACATTGCCATTTTTGGCACATTTGGCACCATTTGGATAACGAAAAAGGTTCACCTGAAAAAAACCCTGTAAAATTTGAATGGTTTGAGATATTGACACCAGATTGTTACCAGAGGTAGGCAGCATATTGATGAATCAGATAGAGGAGTCATTTCCTTGATTGCATTTGTAGCTCCCCAGGTAAAAATTCTTAAACTTGAATGTAGGTACCCGTTTTTTAGTTTTTTTATATTTTCTGTACATAAATTGTTGTAGTTAAGTATCAAAAACTGGATTTCTATGGGTTCTCACTGCTTAGTCGTAATACTGCAGGTGTCTGCTTTAATAAAAGCCATGAACCATATTTGTACCATTTATAGTTTTTGAGATAACCACCTTTGTTTGTCACTAGTGAAAACAGGCAAAATTTGGCCTATTTTGCCCTCGGTAGGAAGAGGTTAAGCTCCGAAAAGCCACTGAGACGGGGAAACCCCGTAATTAAGGGAAGGAAAAGAATGTGTGCGAGAACGAATGCCTAGGCGGTAAAATAACAAAAGGACAGAAATTATAGCGGGTAAAAGGGAGGAGACAATACACAAAAATAACTCCCTCGCTCTAAACGGAGTGAGAACTGCTCGCTACACGGCAGAAATAAAGCAGTCTCCGAGTCCTTACCTCAACCGGCACCAGTGCAACATGCAACACATGAAAAAACGGAATAAACGCCCTGACTCTCAATAAGGGGGAGACGTAGTCCACGAGAGGGAGAGACAAAACAGGGAACTAACGTACTGAAGCTACTATCCGGCTCACTGTCACACACAAATGAGTAGAAGCACGAACGCCAGGTTTCTCCAAACAAGGCAAATGGAACAAAGAACTGCTGCCCTATACTTCTATGAGCTAAGTAACTAAGTAGAAGCATGAACGCCCGGTCTCTCAGTACGGAGAGACCATCGAAAGGCAAATAGAACAGAGAACTGCTGTCCTATACTTCTACGAGCGAAGTAACTAAGTAGAAGCATGAACGCCCGGTCTCTCAATAAGGAGAGACCATCGAAAGGCGACTAGAACAGATAACTGCTGTCCCATACTTCTACGAGCTAAGTAACTAAAGAAGAGCCAGAAAAAATAAATGCCCTGCCTCAGTAAAGAGAAGCGTAAGAGCAGGCGCGTAGCATAATGGCACAAAAAACACACACCCAACAAACACTGAATACCCAAACAGTATACAAAACAGTGCAAAATAGTGCGAATTAATACAGAAGCCCCAAACGAAGGAAACGTGGGCTTAAATAGCTCCGAGGTAACCACACACAGGTGTGGATGCTGAGAGAAGCTCCGCGACATCCACTAAAAGGGCAGCGCCCTTGCATGGCTACCGAGGGAAACGACCGCAAGGAAAGAAATCGTCAAATACCATGACACATTTCTGGCAGCAGAGTGATGGTTTAAGGCTTGTTTGATACATCAGACCCTTGATAACTTATAGTCATTTAGCCAACTATGTGTTCCATACTGTTCCAGTGTAATTTACAGCTAAATCTAGTCCCACCCCCCAATAAACGGGATGGAGGCCCCCTCCAGCCTGTGCCGCCACTCTTCCAAAGCCATTTCACCACTAACAGCACTGTCTCCAATACTGTAATTCCTTTCGGTGCCCGAGAGCCGATGGGAGAAGAAAGCGCAGGGGTGCATTTTGTCATCTTCCGCACGTTCAGACGGCTCCCATGCCAGTATTTGAGGCATCCACTTCTACTATGAACTGTCTGCCGGGGTCAGGAAGCGACAAGACAGGTGCAAAGGAGAAGCGTTGTTTAAGTTTGAGGAAGGCTGAGCTGGCCTTGGTCCTTGGTCCAGCTAAAAGGGGTTTTAGTGGACGTGAGAGCCGGGAGCCGACACAAAACTATAGTTGCGAATAAAGCATCTGTAACAGTTTGCAAATCCAAGGAAGCGTTGGAGTTGCTTGCGATTGTTGGGCTCCGGCCATTCCTGGACCGCCTTCACCTTCTCAGTATCCATCTCCAGTCTCCCCTTGGCTATGACAAACCCCAGGAACTGAACAGATGACTGGTTGAGCTCACACTTTGAGGTATAACTGATTCTTGAGGAGGCGCTGAATCACTTAGCGCACGTGGTGGACATATTCTTCGGGAGAGGAGAACACGAGAATGTCATCAAGATAAACTTAAACAAACTGGGACATCATGTCCCAAAGCACGTTGTTAACCATCGCCTGGAACAGTGGGGGCAATAGTAAGCCCGAACAGTACGGCCAGGTACTCATAGTGTCTGGACTGGGTGTTAATTGCCATCTTCCACTCGTCCCCCTCTCGGATCTGCACCAAGTGGTTGAATCAAAGATAAGGGATAGCGGTTCTTGACAGTGATGTTATTCAGTCCACGGTAGTCAATGCACGGGCATAGTGAGCTGTCCTTTTTGCCAACGAAGAAGAATCCAGCTCCAGCTCGATTCCTGAAGCCAGGGACTCCGTGATGTACTTTTCCATAGCCTCGGTCTCAGGAATGGTGAGGGATTACAGGTGGCCTTTAGGGAGCGAAGTTCCCGGTAACTGCTCTCTGAGAAGGCAGAGAGCAGGCTCTGGAGCGGCTGAACGGCTGGCGGAGAATGTGATATTCATTGGGCACTCTAGTGAGATCTTGTGATGATTCCCTGAGTCCAGTCAATCTGGGGATTGTGCTTAGCGAGCCATGGTGATCCGAACACAACAGAAACGAAAGGCGATTCCATAACATAGAAAGAAATCTCCCGATGATTTCTGGAGACCAGTATCTCCACAGGGCTGGTCACTTCTCGGATCACTGCCAGAGGGGTCCCGGTAAGAGTGTTAGTGTGAAGAGGCGTCTTGATAGGGGCGGTGCAGATGTCCAACTGACGGACCAGGGAAGGGCAGATGAAATTAGCGTCCACTCCAGAATCGATAAGGACTTGAACAGGTAGCTGGGTACCATTCCAAGTGAGCAGAGCATGATGAGTGGGCCAGGATTTAGAGGAGGTCCGGCAAACGGCTGTCAGGACCGCCTCTTTCACTTGATGGGCATTGCCTTTAACAGGGCAGTTGTGGATGAAGTGACCCGGGCCCCCCACAGTACAGGCATAGATGGCTGGAGAGACGCCGCTGGCGCTCCTGGGGCGTGAGCCGGGCACGATCCCCTTGCAAGGGTTCAGGTGGGGCGGATGGCTCAGGAGATGTAGGGAGGCTGAACTGGCGAGGAGCAGCTGGAGAAGGAGGAACTCGGCACTGGACCCTTCTCACTGACCGTTTTCTTGCAGACGAGTGTCGACTCGAATGGCGAGGTCAAATAGCCCATCCAAGTCTTGGGGCAGGTCACACGTAGTCAGTTTGTCCTGGATGCTCTCAGACAGCCCATGCAGAAAAGCATTGTATAATGCCTCCTGGTTCCATCCCGCAGACCCTGCCAGCGTCTGAAACTCAATGGAGAAATCTGAGATGGATTGCTGTTCCTGACGGAGGCGCAGGAGTCATCATGCCGCCGAATGACCGACTGAGGACCGGTCGAAGACCTTCGTCATCTTGGAAGTGAAGGTGGTAGGTGGCAGTGTGTAAACCTCTCGAAGGCGACCTTGGACCACTCAGAGGGGAATGAGGAGGGCTGAATCTCGAAGACCAGCAAACACTGAGCGAGGAAGGCATGACAGGAACTGAGTTCCCCAGAGTAACGATCAGGTGCGGGCAGACGGGTATCAGGAATCCCTTGGGGAGCAGCTATCCCTCGGGGAGCAGCTATGGACTGGACCTTGTGCATGGCGGAGCTGGCACAAGGTCCTGGGCCAGCAGTGTCAGAGACGCCTTTTGTTCCGTGATGGTTTGCATGGCTTGTTGGAGCGATTGCAACACAGGGGTCAGAACCGTGGAATCCGTCAGAGCTGGAGAAGAGGAAGGCGAAGGGCAGGAGAAGGGCTAGGATGGGGAAAGGCAGGTGGGCAGGAGGACTGGAGCAGGGCTGGACAGGAACAGGCAGGAGAACAGGAACTGGACGGGTAACACAGGACTGGAAACAGAAACGAGGAGTAGGCAGGGAGCAGGCAGGAATAAATGCTGGAAAGAATCATACACAAGCACGAAGGCAGGGCACAAGACAATCTGGCACAGAACAAAGAAACGGGAGACTATATGCCAGAATAATGACGAGACAATGAGGAACAGGTGAGACGAAACACATGAGGAAACACAATTCAGGTGCGGCGAAGCGGAGACACAAAATGGGGAGAAAGGGAAAACACAGAATGGACTACTAATACAGAAAATACATATAAATGGAAAAAACAGAAATAGACTAAGATGTGGAGGCGCGGTACGTGACAGTAGCCTACTTTTCAGCAAACTCTAACCTGTACGTACTTGAGGCTACAGGATGTGAATTAAGGGGGGATTTCCCTGCCACTCTGCCAGACCAATTTTCATCCCAGACTGGGATTCTATTATTCCACCTATCTAATCACTCTCTCTTTCTGAACGTGTTCTAATAAATCCCAACAAATAAACATTTCTACATTATTTCCCAGTGTCACAATTAAAACCTAGACTGTAATTAAAAAGTTGATGTTCGTGACCATCTGTGCTGCTCAACCTGCTCTTATCAGGTATAGCCCAACATTACCTTTTTGGACATTGGCTTTTTCGATGCTATTGTTATTAACCCCTTTGTGCAGATGCCAGATTGGGTCAATTCTCACCTATTTAGGTACTGTTCTATTTAAGGCTTTATAACACCAGATAACTTGGAATATGGCTTAAATGAAGCAAGACAGTTGTACCATTTACAGTACTAACTTAGATTAGTTTATTTTCATAATTTTGAAAAATAATTTTAAAAAGTCCCACAAATGTAACGAAATCTTGGCAAAAATGCAAAAGTTGTTTTTCATTAGTTTGGAATGAAATGCTGAGAGCAAAACTGAGGGTGATATGCGGAACTTATAAAGACCTATGATGCAAAATATAAGCTGTGTACCCTGTTGTGCCTTTGCTGCCCTTAATCTTCAAATCTATCCAAAACAGCTAAATTGTGCACTGTATAGTATAGTAAATCCTGAATTGGAGCAATGCTAACAATTAGCATCTTGCCATTGGATATAATTCCCCCCATGCTAACTTGCTTTAAAAATCCACTTAAATAATGTTTAACAGCTTTACAAGTGTTGTTCTTGGAAACGAAAATGCACTTCCAGTGCCAGTCCCCCTGAGGCAGCATCCCCTAAGAAGAAAAAGGCAAGTGAAGAAGATCACAGTGATGATAGAGTACAGGTTGTCATGTGAGTTAACAGCAGGAGGTTGCATAACTCTCAGTCGATTCAATACATGGGCAGAAAATTGCAGCTGGCTTGCCACCAATGACACAGGCAGTTATCTGACACATATGCTTGTGACATCGAATTGAGCTTTTATTAAGAGTGTCACTCCAAATAAATATTGATGGTCTAAACACCTAGCCAATAAAAATTAATTAAATATTTTTTGCCCATTATAAAGCATATACACATTCATACTCACTCCAAGGACAATTTTACATTCATCTAGCACATATGCACAGTAAATTTGAATGAGTATTTTCTATTCCCTAAGTGACAAGTATTGCCATGCCATGTATACAGTTTATATTATGTATGATAAGATTACAATAAAATTATATTCCACCATCAGGAAAATGCTGGCAATTGTTCTAGCTTCAGGTCAAATCAAACATAAAACATGACTGAGCCACCTATGAACGCTTGAGTGCGTTTGCGAAATGCACTCAAAATGCGAAAATAACAATATCGAACATATGGCACAACACTGGCGGAGTGGAAAAACGAATGTACATATTTGAAATATCACAAGTAGTAACGTTAATTCTTGCATTTCGAGGAGGAAATGTCCCTTGTGCATATCCCTCAGGCATATTCTCCAAGAGAAGCAATGCTGTGGTATCTATGGTATCTTGATAACTTTTTTTTTTTTGCCTCCTCGAGATTGAGCGTGAGACTTGAATCTTTGCTTTCGCCTGGATATCAGATATATTGTAGTACTTCATACAGACATTTTAAAGCGGAAAGGAGGCTCTGTGTCCATGAGGGCATACACTACCTGAGGCTTCTTCACCACCTTGAGACCCTGCAGTAGTGTTTGGGTTTGTGGCTTATTGGTGTTGTGCATACTTCAGTGTTAATTCTGTTGGCAGCCACTTAGGCCCCACAACTCATGGGAGCCTGTGGCTATACGCACCAGCGTCACCCCCCACTGCAGAATTGGACAGCCTGGATTTTCCGCTTGACCCCTAACAGCTTTAAATGGCTTGGCCCCTGAATATCTTAGTGACTTACTCATTCCTTACTGTCCTCCTAGATTACTTCGCTCTCAAAAGTGCTGGCTATTTGAAAATTCCTATTATATCTAAAATTACAATGGGTGGCAGAGCTTTCTCTTACAGAGCTCCTTTCTTATGGAATAATCTTCCCATGTATGTACGGGCTGTCTTTAAGTGTAGGCTAAAAACATACCTCTTTAGTCAATCCTAAAGGATGTCGAGGTAGTGGCTAACCTTCTCTTTTCCTCTCTCACCCTGAGCTGCAGATTACTCCGGCCCGTCCCCTTCTCGCCCTGAGTTTGCAGACTGCTCCAGTTATGCCCCTCACCCTGAGTTTGCAGACTGCTTCGGACCTGTCCCTCCTTTGGTTTATCCTCCTAACTTCACGCAACCGGAGTCCCAGATACATCACCCCGCCCCTGTGAACTGATTATTGAATTGACTATTACCATTCCGTCCACCTTTAGTCTAAACCGGGCTGGCCAGTGAAGGATGGGCACCCCCTCTCTAGCCAGGTTCCTTCCGAGATTTCTTCCCACTGGGGAGTTTTTTCTTGCCACTGTTCAGTGTTTTTTCTCCCCTACCGGGGAGCTTTGTTTTTACCTCATTTTGCTGGTTGGGGGCTAAGGCCTGGTATTTTATTTAATTTTTTTTTGCTCAATTTTCCTTCTGTTTCCCTGTGCATCGTCTTTGTGACAGTTCTTTGTAAAAAGCGCTATACAAATAACATTTTATTGAAATTTAATTGAATTGAACAGTCAGAGACTGAGGAGGAGTCAGTGTCTGACCACGAGTATTCCTCTTCATCCGGGCCCCCAGCCCTGGATTTCTTTGACCGGGCTGTGATCTTCAGGGCGGCTGAGTGTGCTCTCATTCCCCCCTTAATTTTTCTCGATCATGTCCCCCAGTGCTTCAAGCAAGGGGTTTGCTGCTTCCTTCTGACTTCATGATTGAGTTACAATCATTCTGGTAGCCTCCTGCAGGTTTTGCACCCCCCAGGGCCCAGCTGACCAACTGGCCAGTGCTGCGTCCAATGGGGTGGCTGTTTTTCCTCAGGTAATGGACCTACGGTTGTGATGCTCACAGGGGCTGCTTGCATTAACAATGTGATTCCCGGAATCTCAATAACCGTTGCCGGGCTACTGTTAGCCACCTGTGCAAGGCCTACCAG
The DNA here is from genome assembly GCA_029718625.1 of Synaphobranchus kaupii. NCBI lineage: Eukaryota > Metazoa > Chordata > Actinopteri > Anguilliformes > Synaphobranchidae > Synaphobranchus > Synaphobranchus kaupii. The sequence continues at coordinate 25,924,670 of CM056386.1, forward strand.
GCATCGCGCTACTGTTGGTGTACTGGAGGGATTGCTGCAGGACATGGCCTCCGCTGCCCCCAGTGACCCATTGATGGAGATATTGTGAGTGGTGACACCATGATGTGCAGGACTAGTGCTAGTGTTTTACGGCCCTGGTGAGGTGTTCAGGCCACTTTGTGGGGCCCCCAGCATGCAGGGTGGTCAGAAATTGCGCTGGTCGTGGCGCACCTCCATCTTCTGGCCCCACCCACTATGGTGTACACAAGGTCTTTTTGGGGCCTTCATCCAACTCCTCAGACACTCAGCATTCCCTTCAGGAGCAGGGCTGATCCTGCAAGCTCCCCGGCTAGCCAGTATTCGGTAGCCAGTCCCTTCACTGACATTAGGCGATATTAGGCATGGAAGCCTTGGCAAGTCAGTGGCCTGCAACTCTGCTTTAAGCTTCCCACTTTTTCTCTCCTGCCAGTGCTTCTGGCAAGGATCATGGACTTAGCACGAGTCCTGTTTGCTGCCCCAAACTGGCCCCATCAGACCTGGATGACAGACTTGGGAGTTGCTAGTGGGGTGCCTCCCAACCTGAACTGATATGCTGTCACAGGGCCAGGGCCTGCTATGGCATCCAAACCTTTGGATTTACAGCCTGCACAATTTAGTCCCTGAACAGAGCTCATTGCGGCGCCTAAATCCAGGGTGCTAGAGAAACTTCAGGCATTGAAAGCCCCTTCTCAAGGGTGCTGTATGCTGGAAAGTAGAGCAGGTTGAGCTGCTGGTGCCACGCTAAGCGGCTTGACCCATTCTTACATGGTATTCCAGTTGCGTTAGTGTTCCTTCAGTCCCTCTTGGAATAAGAGTTGATGTAGTCTATGCGGAGAGGTTATTAGCAGCCATCTCTGACTGCCACGGGCATATGAATGGTCTGAGTGTGGGAATATCACCCTTCTGCCCGTGGCTGACGGACTCTGTCCGATCCGATCCGTGGCTGATGTCCTCTGAAACTGCGCTCTTGGCTGTGACAGAGGCAGTCGCGACTGCTAGAGCCTCCTCCCTCTCCTCTGTCCTCATTCTCCTTGACCTGTCTGCAGTGTTTGACATAGTCAACCACAAACTCCTGATCTCCACACTGGCTGAGATGGGCATTTCTGGAACTGCTCTCTGAAGCTCCAATCCCTGAAAACTGTTTTCCTGCTCACCATTGCCTCTGCGAGGCATGTAAGCAAGCTACATGTACTGTCAGTACAGCCCTCCTGTATGCACGCTGTTAGTACAGCCCTCCTGTATGCGGTTGGGTGGCACAATCGTACAGTTCTCTGCCTTTTATGTGAGAGGCTTTTCATCCTCCTCCTCATGAATCACCTGAGGAAGCCAGACTTCACTCACTGTGCCCTGTCCAGGCCCTGCGGTCTTATGTTTCCCCACACAAAGGCTGTGGTGGAAAACCAACAATCCTTCTATTGGTTATGGAGCACCTATGCAGGGCCAGACCTTATCTAAACGGCTCGTAGATGCAATTCCCATGGCCTACAGCAGTGCCGGCGTGCCCCCTCCCACAGGGATGGAGGCTCACTCCACTCAGGGTGTAGCTGCCTCGCCGGCTTCATGTCATGGTGCCCCGCTTTCTGACAATTGTGCTGCGGCTGGAGCGGCCTCGTCCATCACGTCACCAGGGTTTATCGCCTGGATGTGGTGTCATCCAAATCGATTGCCTCCTCTCAGAGCAGGGCAGCGGAGCAATCTTGAGTATGACTTGTGTTCCCATTTTACGGTGTTTTTATCACCAGTGGGTATTTGCACTTTAGATTTGCTTCTTCCAAAGAACAAGCACCTAATAAAGTGAATATATTTTGTACTGCATGGTTGTCATCTGGTGTTACCCAACTACATACCCTGCATGACTTTATGTATATGTATACTCTCTCCGAGTCCCTCCCCGGGAGCAGCCCCTCAAGGCACTGGTCATATTCTGATCTGGCAGGACTGGGGATCAAACCCCGGGGATTCGGTCACACCCTCACTAAATAAAAGTCCCAGTAGAAGATGGAATTAAATCTTTAAAAGTTATATGTTGTTATATATATTGGCCACTGTCAACAAAGCACAGTGATCTGAGCATACAGTTGTTAACATGAATAGGCTATAGCCTGAAATGTCAATCTTCAGAATCCATTTAGACCATTAACCACAATAAACTGGGACTTTAAAGTTATAAGGCGGGATTTATCAAGTGTCCAGACTCCAGCTAAATAACAGCTAAATAACTGTACGGACCGTTTCTAATTGTTTTTAGAGGTGGTTTTTTGCGCAATTTCTCCCTGTCGGCTTAGGCGGCTTAACAAAACAGTAGGCCGCCCGCATAAGTAATTTCAATGTAGGAAAATCCTGTCGGCTGTAAAATAAATAAAAAATGTTATGTTATAAAAGCAAAAAAAAATGTGTTAGGCTAGTACGGGACAAGAAGCTAACTCAGTCACTTCCCCTGAGGAGAGGGCATAAAACGTAGCCGTGAGCAGATGGTGCAGGGGGCAGGGAGAATCATGGCATGCAGGATCAAGTTAAATGAAATGCAGATAAAATGAGGCCTCAGCTAATTGCATTTTGCATTATTTTAAAGGGGAGTAGGTAGTTCCTTGACTTGTAATTTTGCTAGCAAACTTGTTTGTTGCTAAATTCTACCATATCAAATTCATGAAAGCTGCATATAAATGCTATAGACCTAAATACAGTGTATGGTAACATGATTCCAGCAATGTATTAGGCTTTCTAGGCTAACTTTAGCATACAATCCTCACAATGCCTGCAAATCAATATGAAGTTCTGCTTATTCAAGTATGTATGTGCGTGCACATGTTATATGCGCATACATGTGAAATTGTCCTCCATCATGTTTCTCCTTATTTTGCCTTTGTGAAGTTGGACCTGAACATGACTAAATCAGAACTAACAGTACGGTCAAAGCTTGTTATGAATTCAAGGAAAACATATGGAATATCATGATCTTGGCCACATTGGTATAGCTATAGGCTATATCGCTCTATTATCTTCCCTGGTGTCCTGTTTAAAGGCCTGTTTAATGTATTATTTGTGGAGGCTAAGTAGCAGCCGAGGCATATGAGGGTGAATCTGTTCAAACTCCTCGCATTAAAGTACACTTTCATACCGATTACCTTCCATTACTTTTTAATTAGCAGTTTTTTTTGCTTTAGATTTGATGTACTGAATACAGATGGATAAAAGTTGAAAACGCACAGCATGTCAGCATTTTCTACTTGATTAACAATAAGTAGTTAAAAAATAGAGCTGCCAGCTCAGTACCAGCTTTAATCAGTTTGGTGAATTTTGTTCATCCCAGTAATTAAACTCCCAGCAAGGTTACCTTTTTTATTCCCACTTCATCAAACCAAAAGGAAAAGCAAGCTAATAGCTGCAATGATCACTGTGTGTGTGTGTGTGTGTGTGTGTGTGTGTGTGTCCGTGCATGCATGTGTGTGGAAGGATGGAAGGATGTTTGCTTATTCATTCCCCTTACAAAAACATCCATTGACATCAACATGTAGTTTCCCTGCCACCCTAATTGCTCAATACTGAAAGGGGAGAGGGTGCGAGTCTGTGTTAATGGGCTAAAAGAGTGACATTTAGCATTTCCCACTGCAATTACTGAGGAATCAAAACTGAAAGCAGGTCAATTATTAAATGGAGAGCAAAGAAATAAGCCATGAGACAAGAAAACATGGTGGAAGAAATATGGCTGTTTGATGAAAAAAGATTTCTGACATTCTCTATAATGTCATAAATGGAAAATCATTCTGACATACCATACATGTTTCTGTGTAAGAAAGTGTAGTGTGTCTGGTAGCACAAAGGGATGCAATTCCTAAATGCTCACTGAAATTATTTATAGATATTATTTTTTTAAAATAAAGGGGCTCTTTGGACTTGAAAGAAAGAGGATTTCTTCACAGAAACAGGTTTCAAAATAAATCAACTTTCATTTATATAGTTCATTTTACAAAGAATTTGTCATACTACTCTTCACTGCTTACACTGGCCTAAACACCCAGAAAGCAAGCCAGAGGTGACTTTGGCTAGGAAGAAACATTGGGAGAAACCAGACAGTGGGGGGAGCCCATTCTCTTCTGGCTGACTCAGGGTGTGGGTTCATAGGGACAAGACATGATCAAATAGAATTTTAGTTTAACAATGTTCAGTTCTTACTCTGAGCTATCTAGCATGTGTCTCATTATTAGAATTTAGTATTTTCTAGTACAAAACCAGAATAAATTGTGGACAATATTTACTGTATGTTTTCAGGGTCATACTTACAATTAAAACCATAAAAAACATTAATAACAATTAAGTTTACAAAAGCATTTCCGGTTCCTAGGTCACAAATTAGATTTTCCGAAATAGCAAATAATTTTATTTAGAAATCGAGAAAAAAAAACCCTTGAGATGAAGTATCTTGTTTTCGTGGAGGCCTGGCTGGGATCATATTTTTCTGTATTTTATTAATGTTACCATTCATAATGACTCCAAGGAAAATTTTAACATTCATCTAGCACATATCAGTGCACAGTAAATTGGAATTAGTATTTTCCATGCCTTGAGTGACACGTATAGCCTATGAAGATGCAAAGCCTAAAGCCTATATTATGTACAATAACATTACGATAAAATAATATTCCACCAACAGGAAACTGCTGCCAAATGTTCTAGCTTCAATGAAAGTCGATATATCAAACATAAAACATGACTGAGGAGTGAATGCTTACACTACAGTGTGTGAAATGCACTCAAAATGTGAAAAAGGTGTTAAAGGTGTTAAGAAAACTATAATGAAACCGCAACTTACCTCCCTCTCTCTGTCTATTTAAAAATGGTTTGGTCACGCTGTGTGTAGCCTAACGTTATTTTAAACAGCCTAACTTAGGCTAACAGTAAGGAAATTGCATTTCAGATTTGCATCATGAGACGGGAACATCTGACGAAATACTAGATACGGAGATTGTTAGATGTAACTTGTCATATCTAAGACATTTTGCTCAATAAAGTTTTTTTTTCTAAATACACAGATCAACGTGCTTTGTGAAGTAACTTGCTCGCATTCGCAACCATTCAGCATTGCTCACGTTGCATTAGTTCACATTAAAGTCCTACTAGCCTATGTTATGTTAATATTTCCAAACTGAATAAATACTGCACCTCTAACCACAAAACTGCTTTTCTAGATTAAAGTTGTTGTAACTAAGATATTTGGCGAATACAAACTTTTTAATCAGCAGATTTAGCATTATTTACCAGCTATATTAATCAGCTGTTGGTGTTGCTATGGTTACCATTCATAAAAGAGTTGACTCTATGGCTCTGGCAGCAGATAACATAGACGGCGTATTAATTCAGAACGGTGATTAAAATGTTGCCAGGGCTACTTCATAGCGGGGCGGTATATACTAATTTAATGCCCACCCTCCAGCCAATCAGTATTGACTATTTATCCAAGCCATTGTATAAATATATTTATAAAGGCTGGGTGGGGGGGTTGCTTGTTAAATGGACTTGCTACTGGAAAATAGGGACAGTTAGAGACTCTGTATTCGGCAGAGTTGTCACGAATCATCAACCAATAAAGATAAAACATGGAGTTTGTAGTTTCCACTCATAGTTTGGCTGCAGGAGCAACGAATGTCTCAGTTGTGCAAAATATTGGCGCTGGCGCCATGGTCACTAGGCATCTGCGCAAAGGGGGTCCACTTATTGGCACCCCTGGTAAATATGAGTAAAAAGGGTTAAAAAAAATTCACCCTTGGGTGAATTAGCTTAATCTCACACTGAAAAAATTAGACTCCAACCTTTCATTGAAGTACATTTATTCTGAGAAAAAAAAAATCCCTCATCAAGAAATAATTATTTTTAACAAAATCACGTGTGCCACAATTATTGGCACCCCTAGAAATTCTTATGAACAAAATGTAACTGAAGCATTTTTTCCATTTATATTTTACTTTTTGAAGTTAGTCAGAGTGTTTAGGAACTTTCAAGCAGTAATCCATGACTTCCTGTTTCACTGGGGTATAAATATGGGGTGACACAGAGGCCATATTCCTTTATTCATACATCAACATGGGAAAGATAAGAGAACACACAAATCAAATGAAGGAAAAGTGTTTTGAGCTTCATAAGTCAGGCAATGGCTATAAACAAAATAGCTACTCACCTGGAAATGCCCATATCTACCGTTAGGGCAATACTTAAAAAGTTCAAAGCAACTGGAACTGTTACAAACTTGCCTGGAAGAGGACCCAAGTTTATTTTGAGGCAAAAAAATCCCCAATGATCACTGTTGGAGAATTACAGAGGAAAGTAGCATCTTGGGGTCATCAAGTCTCCAAAACTACCATTAGACGTCACCTCCATGCCAACAAATTATTTGGAAGGCATGCCAGAAAAAAGCCTTTCCTGTCATTTCACCACAAACGTAAGGGCCTGGAGTTTGCTAAATGCTACTGGACCTTTGACTGGCACCATGTTCTATGGTCAAATGAAATGAAAATTGAGCTTTTTGGCAACCAACACTCAAGGTCGGTTTGGTGTAAAAAGAAGGATAGCTATACCAAAAATAACCTGATCCCCACTGTTAAGTATGGTGGAGGTTCCGTGATGTTGTGGGGCTGTTTTTCCTCCAAAGGCCCTGGGAACCTTGTTAGGGTACATGGCATCATGAACTCTATGAAATACCAGGAAATTTTAAATCTGAATCTGGCTGCCTAGCAAACTAAAACTGGGGCATCGTTGGATCTTCCAGCAGGATAATGATCCAAAACATATGTCCAAATCAACACTAAAATGGTTAACTGAACAAAAAATCAAGCTTCTGCCATGGCCATCTAGTCCACTGACCTAAACCCCATTGAAAACCTGTGGGCTGAGCTGAAGAGGAGAGTGCACAAGAGAGGACCTAGGACTCTGGATGATCTGGAGAGATTCTGTAAAGAGGAATGGTCTCAGATTCCTTGCTCTATATTCTCCAACCTTATTAGATGTTACGGGAGAAGACTCAGTGCTGTTTTATTGGCAAAGGGAGATTGTACAAAGTATTAAATGCAAGGGTGCCAATAATTGTGGCACACGTGGTTTTGTTAAAAATAATTATTTCTTGATGAGGGATTTTTTTTTTTCAGAATAAATTTACGTCAATTAAAGGTTGGATTTTTATCAGTATTTCAGTGTGAGATTAAGCTAATTCACCAAATGGTGAATTTTTTATAACCTTTTTACTCATCTTTACCCAGGGTGCCAATAATTGTGGAGGGCACTGTACATGACTTACATATGTAATATACTGCCAAGATTTAATACATATACTTAAATTACACACTTTTTGACAACCCCTGTAATATTGACACACCAGGATAGATGATTGATCATTGTATTATTATTATTAATAAACCAGTGGAATAATGTTTACAATGTCCATGATTTTCCTCCAATTATTTAAAAATACACAAATAAACACACGCATACACACACACACACACACGAGATACGCCCTCATAAACGTATTCGAGTTTGAAGTGCAGATGCTGGAATGGGGGAGACTTGGGGGGCACCCTGCAGAAAATTGAGCTGTCATCATCCATGCTGCTTAGCGAGTCCCGCGTGGCGTGGCGCGTGGCGGGGCTGGCTTCTGTAGAAGGACCACGCTGAGCGATGTTGGCAGCCATTTGAGCTCAGTGAGCCAGACTCACACCTGTCCGCTGCCAATAAAGCTTCTCTCGCTTGCCTCATTTAAACCCCCACTTACCTCCTCCTCCACCTCCTACTTCTCCTCCTCTCTTTCTCTCGCCAGCCATGCACCGAATCACACAAGGTCGCCCACATTTATTATTTTTCCATTATTGAGGCATTAGGACATATTTGTGATCCCTTTCTATGTTTTTGGCTTGAATTCAGTCAAAACATGACTGAACTAAACATACTAATTTTGATGTGTTCTAAAACACAATTTGGTAAATTAATTTAGGGGATTGCTTACCTTACCAAACCATGTTGGGTAAGATAAAAACTTCCACTTGCGTTTAATTGTGAGCCAAAATTAAGGACCAATCTTGAACCAAGGAACTTGACTTGTTTTATGGATCCACACATAGCCACAGGAGATGAGAAACTGGTGTTGATGAGAAACTCACCCATGGCTGGGTGAGCCTTTCTGAAACAGACTCAGGGTGATAAATACAAAAGGAAAGGGGGAAAAAGGGAGAGGCTTAGCAGAGGACCGCGTGGCAGCCCCGGGAGAGGACGGGGCTCTCTCCGCACGTAGCCGCTGGCGCGAGGCTCAGAGCACAGGTGCGGCTCTCAGCTATTCAGACCCAAAAAGGCAAGGACAGGGCACGGTGGTGGAGCGAACGCTACTGGAGCCCGGTGTGTAATGGGAGAAGAGGCTTGAGTGTAGACCAGAGATGGACCAGCCAAAGGGGTTTCAAATTGAGTTCAGTGCAGGGAAAAGACAGCGATTCTCCTCAAAAACAGAACATCTAAATCCCACATTAATACTCCAGGGGTTACATTTTGGGGCCATGTAAAACATACTCCTATGATTACATGTGATTTTTATATCTGTGTAAAGCATGCTTTACAATACCCTTAAAGGTTTGCTTTTTTAGAGAGAAGAGCAAACGTAGTAAAGAACCCTTTGCAAAAATCCAACACAACAATTTTAGAGATTCTTAGAGGAGAATGTTTCCCACTGTCATAAGTACTAATGCATTCTTGACTAAAGTTAAGCCTGAACATATTGTGCTTATTTTTATTGTACTATTATATTCATGAGGATTTTTTGTATCTTTAATCTGGTTTTAATTTTCAGAACCGTTTCCAGCTGGCAGTGCTCACAAGATGGACCTGAGCCTCCAGCCTGGCCTGATGCAGCCTCTATAATGACTGACTGAAGGATTTAGGACATGAGAATATGATATTGGAGTTCAATGTTGGCAGAGTGCAATGGCGGTCATGTGCCAACACATCAAATTTAGGCTCGCTGAATGGTAATGCGATATATAAAATGTAAGGAAGGTAGATAATATGAATCACAGTGTATATTTATTTTGTGGTGGTGGGTAGAGGGCATCATAAAGGGCAGAGGTTAACTGTACACAATATGTCAATTTATCATCCTGAGACTTGGCAGACTTTAAAAAGTATTTCAAAATCTTCTGACATAAGACAACCAATGGCCCATAAAGTCTTGGATGACAAAACTTTGTTGCAGTGAAAATATTATTTATTTTTACCTTCATTGAATGCCCCTTTTGGTGTACATTTCAGCATAGTAGAATATATATTAAGAGACTCATGTCCCCTATAGGGGATGAAATTGAATTTCCAGGTTTTAGGAGGATGAACAACCCCTCTGCATGTGTGATGATGATTTTCATGATACTGATGATGATTATTAGTACTACTAGATAAATTCCTGAATTTATCAATTTTGTTCATTACATTACAATCATTTGGCAGACACTCTAATCCAGAGTGACAAACAGTAGTGGAGGACACCAATGTTACTCTCAGGAATACAAAAATACCATATCACCAAGAAGGCCTATTTAATATGTACCTATTTAAGACATATTTAATATCAGATATTATTAATGTATTAATATGTATTAACACAACTTTCTGTCTAAATTTTTTAATTTGTTCATGTTTGTTACTGACAGTGCCAAGCTACATTCATACCTCTTTAATACTGTATGTAGTGTGTGGTTCCATGCTGTGCTGTGAAAAGACGATATGACTGACAGACTGCCATTTTCACTGTCTATGCATCTTAGTTAATGGGTCACTGCTCTCCTTCTGTCAAACGTTTTAGCTTGAGTGTTGCGGAAAACATGAACAGACGAATCATGGGCAAGGCACATGGCACCTGATGGTGGAAGCGAAAGGAAAAAAAGCTCCCTTTCTGAAATGAAATTTGCATCTATATCACGCCTTTCATCATCAAAGGGAAGGTTGCTTTCAAAAAGATAGAAGGAACATTTCTGTATGTGGCCTAAAGAAGAGCCATTTCACAATGTATATTCTTATCCAATGAAACGGGAAAAAATAATTTTTTTTATGATGGAAAAATATTGAATGTTCCTCATCTTTTCTTTTTTCTTCCTCTATCAATTTCATGTCATCTCTCCGTGGAAAGGACGCTTACTGTATGTGTTTTTTTGTAAACGTGAAATCAATGAAAAAAATTGCAAAAATGTACGACAGGAGTGAAACTAAGTGGGTCAAGAACTGATCTTGTGACTGCTTGCTTGCAACCAAAAGGATGCAGGTTCAAGTCCTGGACATGAACTGCAAGTTCCCCCCAACAGCAATTAATTCATTTACAAATAAATAATCAATTAAATAAATACCCAGCAGTCAGTATAAATGGGTAAAACATATACAAAAATGTACAAAATGTAGGATATGTAATTTCCTGTTTTTAAAAAGCAAATCTATTAGAGAACCAATAAACAGCCATGCCATGCATATTTATCCAGGAGTAGCCTGTGATGGGTCAGGGGAGGGGTTGGGTTCTTTGCTGTCCGACAGGTTTGCCCTGGAGTCACATGACCCATAACCTCATTACTAGAACTCCTGTGAGAAACCGGGAATGGGCTCCCCGCTGTTACAACGGCTGTGTGTTTGTTCAGCAGTCGCATGTCTCTCTCTCTGTCTCTTTCTATTTCTCTAGCTCTCTTTCTCATTGTGGACAGTACTCTCAGAGCAGCTATAATTTAAGTGCACATGACAGTGAGATGGAGAAATGTTGCATATTGCTACTGTAACCCCGCTTACTGCTGAATCTGTTGGAATGGCTTGAGCAGAAATGCACAGTATTTAACAGCTCTTTAATCCTCACAAATAATTGTAAATGTTACCTTTTTATTCACATTTATTAAATATACACTAACTAGCATTTATTTGAATGCATAGCATTTATAGCATAGCAAGCTATGGTTGTATAGTATGTCAGTTGAACCAAGCTTTAGTCTTGATCTCTCTCTCACTGGGAAGTGCAGCACATTTGGCATTTTGGTTTGCTGTTGTGTTAGCTGTCATAAGATAAATTATATCCATCAGCATAGGTCACCAACTGCCGCATTAATGTCTTCAAAGCAAAGGTTATCATTTGTGAACAGATGTCATAATTTCTTACATTTTCAGAATTAGCTAGCCTAATCCATTTGTTAAGTCAATTTGTTAGATTGCACTAAACTTGTTATGATTAGTGTCTCTTTATCTAATTAAACAGCACTTAATCACAGACAATTATCATGTATGGTATTCAGCAAGAGCAGCGATAGAGACACGTGACACATTTCAATGGAAGGGAAGGCAAGGCAAGAGAATCAAATTGCTGAAAATGCATGGCTGCAGATATACAATGGAGGTCGTGTATTTTGGAAGATTTAAAGAAGAATAGGAGCAAGAGCGGTAAACTGCTTCCCTGTGTGAGAATGCCAATCAAGCAAATAGATAATTTATGTAATGACCAGATGCTGATAATATGACAACGGTATGATGTGATAATGACCATGCCCTTGCTCATATACCCATAAACACTTTATTTAACCTCTTTTTCAAGGGGGACCTGACATACACAACAATGTCACGTTAGATATCCTACTGTTCCAAGATGGCTCTCTAAGTCAGTGTGGTTAATATCCATATTGCTTTTTTTAAATCAATATTATTCAAATATAATATCCAGGGCCCCAGTTGTTCAGAAGTAATCTGATCGGATTTCGGCTATCGGATTGGATCTTGAAAATGGGTTGTTCAAAAAGAAAAAAAGGATTCTGAAATCGGATTAGATAACATAATCCAGTCTTGGTTTTGATCAGGATCAAACCTTCAGTATGTGTTGTTCAAAACTTTTTAGTAGGATTGGGATACCTTTGATCCAAAAAATCAGGATTATCCTGGTCCCAGCAGAAGGGTGGATTCAGGGTGGATTTCAGGAACAAAATGTAATAAAACTTTAAAATTGGTCAAATAATACAATATTTGTATCATGTAGTATATATACATTTATTTATATTTTGCACTTGATTTGTTTAACCGTTACAGTGATAAAGTAAACATTAGACTACCTATTAAGCCTTTCAGTACAGTAAAGTAAAAAAAAAAAACATTTTCAACATGGACATTTAGCCTTTTTATGATTTAAAAACATGTGTTCAAAATATCCACAATGTATTTGTGAATAATGTATATTTTGTAACGTTCCGTTCCCATCAAGTCCGTTTTCCGTGTTTTGCCCTTTCCCTCCATGTCATGTTTGATTCCCATTGTCCGTGTTTTCCCCCTTGCTGCAGACTGGGCGTGTTCCCTCCGTTTGTTTCACTCCTTTTCCCCACTCCTGTCTCAGCCTATCTCCTTTCTCCATTTCAGCATGCATTCCTCACACTCCGCTCTGTTCAATTACCCACGCTTACATTTGCACGCTTTCTTAATTGTTTCCAATCTCACTCCCCTATTTAACCCTCCTGCTGGCTGCTATTCAGCGCCAGTTCGTTAACGTTGTTTCGTTTGTATCCTGGTCTAGAATTCCCTTATCTGTTTATCTTATTTCAGTTTGGTTCTGTCTCGGTGCTTAAATGCACACTGCCTACTGTTTGCTAGTCTGTCCTGTTTATATGCGGTCCTACCTACCTTGCCTGTCTCGTTAACCACCACTCTATTGTTTCTGCCAGTCTGTAGTTGTGCGCTACTCCCTGATTGTGTTGCGGTACCCCTCCCGCTCCCACCTGACGTTGCACCCACAGCTGGGGGTTCTGCTCCTCCATTCTACAGTGGTTCCTGTCCGGCCATGGCTACAGCCATTATTACGGTTCCGGTTGCATCTACTGCTGTTGCCCTGCTGCCTCAACCGGGCCAAACCGAGGTCCGCTGCACTGCCCTGCCCTGCCGTATTCTGCCGCTACCCCCTTCCTCTGCTTCAATTACCTGGTTACCTGTTACTATTACACCCCGGTTTCCCCTCCTCTACATTTCATGTATTTCCATAACCCGTTGTCTGTGCTCTATGTCCTCCCTCGCTTCAGGAGACAAGTTCGAAGCTTATTTATTGGATGCCTAGCGCTCCCCCTATCCGTCCCGTCTGTCCCGTCTGTCCAGATCCGCCAAGTCCAGTTCCGGTTTGGAACAATTTCTGAGAGACCCGCACAGTCCAGTTCCGGTCTGGAACATTCCAGTGTTCCAGTTGTCCAGTTCCAGTTTGACCCGATCCAGTTCCTGTCTAGTCCAGTTCCGGTTTGGAACATCCAGTGTCCCGTACCAAGTCCAGTTCCGGTTTGGAACAACCGAGTGTTCCAGTTAAGTCCAGTTCCGGTGTTATCCGTTCCAGTTTCCCATCCTGCCCAGTTCCGGTTTGGAACTCCAGGGTTCCAGTACAAAGTCCAGTTCCGGCCTGGAACATCCTGCGTTCCAGTTCAAGTCCAGCTCCGGCTTGGAGCAAAGTGAAGCTCCGGACTTTATTGTTTTTCTGTTTATAATCTATGTACAGCTTGGGACTGCCCCCAAGCTATAATAAACTACCTTTTTCTGTCCCTCTGCCTCCTGGTCGTTGCATTTGGGTCCAGCCCGTATTCAGGTCCATGACATATTTGTTTGTTTTTTATTTATTTGTTGTGGGTCAGATGAGGGGTCTGACTGTTTAAAATAAATTGAAAATGGAAGGGGATGTTTGTATTGTTTTATTGTGCTGTTTTCTGTCTTTTCAAATAAAAACACATAAAGTGACCCCACGCTGGCTATTGTACCTGATGTTCATAGCTAGTAGCCTACATTGTGATATGTAGTCCCATTTAGAGCACTAGTAATCCG